>OW028575.1:42982752-44182752 GCA_932294295.1 Alitta virens
AAGTTGTCATTTCTAGCTTGACAACACATATAGCCAAGTACAAGCTCTGTTTTGGGTTTGAATTTTGGCAAATTAGAGTAGGGAATTTAGGAGGGGGGGGGATTAGGGGTTTAAAACGACCCCCCCCCCCTTCTTCTTGGCCTAGTACATTTTAATTTAAAATGATTAAAATATTAAGCGAAGCCCGCAATAAATTTAAATTTGTCAACCCCTGGACCTGCCCCCGAATTAGTGGTACCTTCTGGTAACTTTTTTCCGCGAAATTCACTCGTATTCAGCTACCGGGTCTGTTAGGTGTTTGGTGGAGTCCATTTAGTATCTCGACAAAAAGAAAAGGTTATTGAGGGCATTGGGACACATTGATCCAGCTTTGGAATTTAAAAAAGAAAGAAAGAGAGCGAAAAAAAAGGGACTGGTGATAAAAAGGTGTGAAAGGGGATTTGCCATTTGACGATTGACAAGTGTTTGAATTGCTGGGCATTTTAGAATGCTCCATCACTTCAATCAGTCAATTTTCCTCTTGCCATGAACCGAGCAAATGGGCTCCCACTCCATTTAAGCAGAAGAATGGACGCCCTAACCTTTTTGCATTTAGGTATTTGATTGCAATAGAACTGCTAGAGTTATCCAGGTGGGCTTTGAAAAGGCAGCTTCCCACCAAGAATACTTTTCATACTTTGGAAATAAGAATTGATTGGGCTGCACTTCGTGAATTGCCGCCAAAATTTCGTAATGAGACGAGAAGTTTCTTTTTTAAAATTCACAGCGCATGCCAACACAACGATAACTTCTGTCAACTCCAACAGCAAATAATGCATTGCAGAAGGTTTGATTGAATTCACAGATAGGATGTAAAATGCATTATTCCTGATTGGTAATTGATGTAGCAAATGCTTTGAAATCAATTGACTGCGAACTGCAAAATACTGTATTGCATGACTTTGGTTCAATAATAAGGCAAAAGGCTGAACTGAAAAACCCAGGCAGATGGAAGTGGCCAGTTGGACTGAATGACCTCAAATGTCTTGACTCCCATCTTTAACCCGTCCAGCATCTGTCACACTCAGCGGATATTCCAAAGAGCTGGACGTCACCAGGAGAAACCCAAGACTGTCCTAAAGGCTCAATTCAGAAACGCTATAATTGTTTTCGGGCTTTCGCTTCTATAGCCCTCTAGCCTTGTTACTGTCGTCAATGGTAATTCGTTGCTGGGGTGAGGCATTTCAGTCAGAAAAAGGGAAGATGAACAAGATAGCAACAGAACAAGGAAGTAAGCAGGTACAATAATGCATGGTGACAGCACTGACAAGAAAGCAAGAGAGCAAGGAAGCGTGGTTACAAGAAAGCAACACATTGACAAGGAAGCAAAATAACAAGAAAGCAAAACAGTAAGCAAGTAAGTAAGCATGGTGACTATGAAAAAAAGCAAGATATCAAGGAAGCAAGTAAGTATGATAACAAGAAAGCAAAAGACCAAGCAAGTAAGTAAGCATGGTGACAAAGACAAGAAAGCAAGATAGCAGGGAAGCAAGTAAACATGATGACAAGAAAGCAAAAGAGCAAGCAAATATGCAAGCATGATGACAACACTGAAGAAAGCAAGATAGCAGGGAAGCAAGTAAGTATGATGACAAGAAAGCAAAAGAGCAAGCAAATATGCAAGCATAGTGACAACATTGAAGAAAGTAAGATAGCAGGGAAGCAAGTAAACATGATGACAAGAAAGCAAAAGACCAAGCAAGTAAGTAAGCATGGTGACAAAGACAAGAAAGCAAGATAGCAGGGAAGCAAGTAAACATGATGACAAGAAAGCAAAAGAGCAAGCAAATATGCAAGCATGATGACAACACTGAAGAAAGCAAGATAGCAGGGAAGCAAGTAAGTATGATGACAAGAAAGCAAAAGAGCAAGCAAATATGCAAGCATAGTGACAACATTGAAGAAAGCAAGATAGCAGGGAAGCAAGTAAACATGATGACAAGAAAGCAAAAGAGCAAGCAAATATGCAAGCATGATGACAACACTGAAGAAAGCAAGATAGCAGGGAAGCAAGTAAGTATGATGACAAGAAAGCAAAAGAGCAAGCAAATATGCAAGCATAGTGACAACATTGAAGAAAGTAAGATAGCAGGGAAGCAAGTAAGCATGATGACAAGAAACCCAAAGAGCATGAAAGTAAGCAAGCATGATGACAAAAAGCAAGATAGCGAACAAGTAAGCAAGCCGAACTAGCCAAATGTAGTCACTTTCCAGAACCAATTTACGTAACTGCAGCATCTACAACACTTTTTGACTAGTGAAATAGGCAATCAAGTCTTTTCCATGCGGATTTAATGCTTGGTAAGCCAGTAATTATGCTAAAGAAAGTGAGGAAAGATAACATGATTTTTTTTTCATTCTTAGATTTCTTCCAGACAGTCATGGCCAAAGGCTTTGTCAAAAAGCAATTAGACAACCCCAGTCACAATCGGCTCACAGCAGTCACCCCTTGAGAATTCGCAATGCTTCAATCATTAATTTCTACTTCTTGTGGCATTTTGTGGGCATGTCGAGGGGAATGATCAAAGTCTAGCAGTAGTCTGAATGCCTAATCATGGCTTTTCACAAATTACAAAACGTCAAAGAGATTTGGCAGGAATTATAGGGTTGCATACAAAAAGCCCTCCATTTCAAACTGCATTCAGAACTTGGACACACTGACCATTGAAACTGTAAACATCTACATTTTGCAGTGTCAAAGCAATCGACTTTCAGTCGTCTGAGGCAAGCCCACCATGAAGTATAAATTATTTTCCTGACAGCACTGGTGCTAACAGCCTTCTGTACTTTTTAAGACCCATCACTCACTGTAATAAAATGCACACAATTCCTGTTTACAGCACAGCAATATCGCACACTCCCAGATAGCATTCCAGATGGCACCAGGGGCGGGCCCTAGCTCAGAGGTAGCGCTCTGGGCTTCCAACCGCTGGGTCCCGGGTTCGATTCCCGGTCAAGCCTAAGTTGGATGGCTGTTTCATCCTTCATCTCATTGCCATGGTCCCTGCCTGTCCTAATTAGCCCAACTGGTGCAGAAACACAGGACGCAAAGCCCTAATCACCCACCCCACCAGATGGCGCCAACGCTATAACGATTTGGAATGCTATCTGGGCTGTACCTTGAAAGTTGTTAATAAAGTATATAACATTGTACACTTTTTTTACTAGCATTTTAGACACTTTGACCCATCTGTCAATGTGTCTAGCTAGAATAACTAGCCTTCTCTTGCCATTCTTGTCTAACAAGTTATCGGCCTTGGTCATTGCTGTGATTGTCAGTTAGTCAAAATTACAATATTTATTTTGTAAGCTGTTTCCTAAGTCATTCTTCACTAAGGTTGACTATTTGGTTATACAGATGACTAGATTAATTACTGAGGTATTAGTCAAACTGAACTGCTCGGGGACAGTCATTCAAGATATTGTCGATTTTCTAAGGTTTATGTCAAAAGATATTCAGTAAAATGCTTTGTAGTGTCTAAGATCTAAAAGCTTTGTAAGATACAATTCTTAGTGTACGACAGACTCGGGTATTAAGCAGATATTCCCTTTTGGGAAGAAATTTCAATTGCAGAGATACTGGTTATCTTGGGATGTCCTGGGATTTGAGAAGTATAATTTCTTTAAACCAACACCAAATGTGTTTCCTCTTCTTCTTTTTTTGTTCGTTCATAAAAAGCACAAGTGACCTTGAAAATTACAGCAAGAATAAGTGAATGTGTTCGATTGGATACGCAGTGCAAGCAAATATATATATATATATATATATATATATATATATATATATATATATATAATACTGCAGATCTGACATCCATGATTTGTCATTTGCAGATTTCAGTGCAAGTTTTTTGCCAAATAAACTGCGGAGTAGACACCTATCTACTCCGAATGTTGTGTATCATTGCAATTTAACAACCAATGAAATACTTTCAAAACGGATAAAAGGCAATAAATCTAAAGGATTATAGGGCAACAAATTGTAACAAAATTACAGGTGAGTTTCGAATGTAGCTTGAATTGTAATTTGAACATCAGCATTTTGTTAGAATCATCGCTGCATAATCACCCCTCCATAATTGATTTCAGGCAATATTTTGAGCACCCATCATGACACTGTATAACTCTTGCCATTCATTTGCAACTATATAGTCTGAAATACTTTTTGATCTCTTAGCTATTTGACAGTTTCTGGAATAACACCATAGTCACTTTTGACTGACAGGTTATTTGGCGTTCTTTTACAAGTATCCTTACCCATTGACATGTTTTTACTGAGAATTTATAATCTTTGTCATATATTTTGTATTGTACATTCAATGTGACACCGTGATTTAAAACGACTTTAAATAAAATTGTACTACTACTACTACTACTACTACCACATATAATGATGCATATATTACTAAAAAAAAACACTTTTAACTGAGATCTTAGCTTTCTGAGGGTGTCTCGAACGACTAATTCCGAGATCATTTTTGGAAAACAGGTTTCCAGATAGCATTACAAATCGGGCCAGCGTCGTTTATATATCGGCCGCTGTCATTACACCATCGTTTTGACATGGCCGACATCGTGCCGACATTGAAACGATTTGGAATGCTATCAGGGTTAGTCAGCCTACAATTTAATCTAATTAAATAACCTCATTCAACTAGGAACAATAATATACAGTTTGGAAAGTATAAGTATAGAATTAATCTATAAAACAAATCTATTCTACAATATAGTATATATAATAATAATAATAGCACACACATAAAACACTCCATCGTACAATTCAGCACCTTAGAGGAAATAAAGATTGCAGAAATGATTCTTAAATATTTCAATGCACAAATTTTGACAAGATTAGTCTGTCACATCTACAGTTATAAAAATTTTATATTCGTATTATTTTGAGAATTCAGCCAGCTAGTCACAACGGATTTGAAGCTACTGAGTGATACTTTGCTTCTGATGTTACTTGGTATATACATCCACAATTTACTTCCATAATACCGAAAACTTTTTTGCCATATGTCATTGTTTGGAAATGGGGGATATGAAAGGTGTCATTTGTCCTCAGATTGTAAAGATCTTCCCCAGTAAAATAAAAGCAAAATCTACATGATATTTGTATTATACCAGGTTGTATCTCTCTTTGTGCTGAATCAGAGGATGCAATTCCCATGATGTGGTCAGCACTTGTATGTGTATTACTACCAGCATCAGTGCTGCCTTAAATGAGGTGTTGGTTGCTGAGACAGCAACATACCCACACTACGCCCTCCAGACTATGCCCACTCAAGGGCCAGCCTCACAGGTGCTTTCAGTATTTCATAAAAGCGCAATTGCCACCGATTCTTCCTCTTGCTAATGCTTTTTCTATGGCGACCCTAATGAGAAGTTTAGTTGTGGGGCCCCATAAAGTGTTCCCTTGGCTGTTAAGCACAGCCTGACAATACTCCCTGGACTTATATACACTGGTGGGCAGCGGTGCATTGTGTAGGTAATGTGGTAATATGTGCGAAGTTTTTCCATAAGCAACACAATGTTTAGTGCTTCTCGTCATTGAGACCAATTGCATGGGTGCTAAATTTGCTGAACATATTCGCCTCAGAGTTGATTAAGTTTGGAACGAACAGTCACCAAAAAAATAATTACATACTTTAGGATTTACAACATATACGAAATCGTGTATTATAGATTAAAAAGCAACAATCATTTATATAATACCAAAAGAAGGCGGTCCAAAATTATATTGTGTTGTCAAACATGGCAGTCATTAAACTATTAATTATAAACTAAATGCACAAAGATGAATGGTGCTCTAATAAAGGTTTGAATGCACAAAAATGTATTGTGCTCTAATATAGGCATGAATGTTTAATCTATCATTATGGCATATAAAAAATAGTTTCTTTGATCCACTGTATTTAGCAAGAGCCCTGTTGTACACTGTATGTCCTTGTAATGCACAATAGACTTAGTTCAGATTTTTATTTTCTTTCTTATGTATCTTGATTATGTATGAATAATTCACCTACCTATATTGAATATTATCACTGGAAAGCAGGTGCTTTGCTGCAATAATGTTTACGCCCTGCATGGTACTTTTCAACACTCGATTAGCTACAGTTTATCGACAATAAAACCCCTTCCTTTGCTGCTTAAAATTTCCGATGGTTTTGTACTCAGTGATTGAGTGTTTGATTGATTGGTCGGGGCACAGCGCTCAGAGTTATGTTTTTGTTATATAACATACTGAGGATGTTTTACACTGGAGAAATATCAGGCTGTACTGTAAAGTCTGTGCATTTATGTACAGTGGGTGGTTGATCAGGGCTTTATGTCCTGTATTTCTGCACCTGATGGGCTAATTAGGACAGGGAGGGACAATGGCAATGAGATGAAGGATGAAACAGCCATCCAACTTAGGCTCGACTGGGAATCGAACCCGGGACCCAGCGATTGGAAGCCCAGAGTGCTACCTCTGAGCTAGGCCCCCCGCCCTTGTGCATTTATATACAATGATGTAGATTTAACCCATGAGTATCACTTACTATGGTATGGCCTTTTAACAAATTTGGCTCATCTAGTCAGTTTTTGGCTATGAATGGATTCTAGAATTAATGAAGTTTTTTTTTTACTAACATTCAATGTGACTCATGACTTAAGCTGTCAAAATCTAATCATGTTTTATGTCACTGTGGGTATCTCAGAAAGTTTGTCGGCTCAATCTATCACTGATGATATAAATTAAATTGACTATCAGCTGATTATTAGATAAAGCTGACTAACGTGTTGGTGAAAATTACTATTATTATTTGGGGGTCAGCTATTCGAGACATGGTCAGATAGTTATTTTTAAACACATTTTCAATGTTATGTACACAATGTATACTGTACTAGGTTGCATGAACAATAATGACTACAAAGTTTTATCTCCTTTGACTTACATCTTTTCAGTGTAGTAATACCAATCTAAAGCCAGAGACTCGCGTAATAGTTTCATATCCCATACGAAAGCTATGCCTGATTCTCTGCTAATTCTCTGCTAATTCGTCGTGTAAATAATATCCCATTGCAGTTTCTTTTACCTGCAGAACGACTGATACCTGCATACTTTGAAGTACAGGTACAGATTGAGAGAGTGACAACTGCAGTCCAAATGCAGTTTATAATAATTGATATTAAGGAGTGTTCTTGGTGCCCAGATTTGTTAAGCACCTTCGATTCAAAATATACTAGCCTAAAGATGGGGTGATGCTCATAGTGTAATCCAGTGATTTTCATAGTGAGGTGGTCTTAGGGACGGCTACTTATACCTGATGGACAGTTTTATAGAAGTGGGCGGAAGACAGATGTGGAGTTATTCGCAATAACCTTCAGACCCATAAAAAAACCCCAGAACGTGATGATAACAAGATGCAGAGCATTTGCCTGTTTCTGTAGCTGTTGCTGCTGCTGCAACCTCATCAGTCCAGGCTGTTTAGCTGAACATGCCCCTGAGCTCATGAGCTTGCTCACTGTCACTTGCTTGCCACTGGACCCGCAACCCACAATATTGACTCTGAGAAATGTCCGATTGGTCTTTTAGGCCTGCCGTGAATCTGCTGCTTCATCTTACTCATCTTATGGAAGTTCAGGTCATCAGGAAAAGTAATGATACTTCGTTACTTCATGCATTGCCATGCATATACTGTCATCGTAGGTACTGACTGCATGCATAACATAACGGTTGTTGAAGATATAACAGCTACATGTAGCGGAATATAGTATTTTGAGCTGTGGGACATGGTATTTTGAGGTCTGTCATCCTGTGAATATTGTGAGATCATCCCCTAAACATGCAAAATGTGGATTTTGACATTTGCATAATTAGAAATGTCAGTGGTTTACCTCATGTTGGAACAAAACGTGACTGTATTCTCCAATGAAATGAGCTTTTCCAATGAGATCTCTTCATTCATACCGTGTGACTGTCAAATATCTGTTTTATTGGACAGCAAAATGTTATATTGGACAGAATTTTTTTATATTGGATCCCTTTTATTCTAAAAGAAACAAGGCTTTTCTGACATTTCATCAACGAATATAACAAATGGTGGATAGAAATTCGTGTAATAAGGAGTTTTATTTGATTCAGAAAAGCTTTATTGGATAAACTTTTGTCCAATGAAATGATATATTGGACTCCTTGACATACATCACAGCTACATTAATTAAAAACGCCTGAATTGAATCTAGACAAAGCTGTCATAGCTGGCTACTCAAAACTGGATCTAAAAGTACATATTTATGATATATTAGAATAATTTCTTACAATTATCAATGTTTATATTTATCTGGTGACAGATGTAAGCTGATTATTAGCGATAGAAGTGGACAGAAGCAGCTGGCTTTAGCATGTTCAGACCACAGCCAGGTACAGGTCACTACAGATAGCTAGAGTCTACCGTATTTTATGAAACTAACTGTATTTTTCAGTATTAATTCAGTCATTAGTAAGCCTCACCTCTAATTGAGCACCCTGTTATCTGTGCAGTTTCATAGACTTCGAGACTATACTCCAGAGGATGTCATGTGAATCCTGGCAGAATTATTGGCTATGGCATATCTTTTAACCAAAACTTTAATTCTGCTGTGTAAAAATGTTTGAGTGAAAATACTCAATATATTGAGCTGAACCAGCAACTGATGTACAATTGAATTATGAAGGCTTAAAAATTTAGATCGAAACGACATCTTCAGTTTTGTGTTAAAACAACTCAAATGGCTAAATACACAACCTGTCTCAACTTGAAGTATTGAATTTCTGAGTCTGAGTAGCATGAGTAGTAGTAGAGATTTTCTCACTATTCAGTGCCTTCATGGTGCAATGGTGAACATGCTAGCTTCCTAAGAGGACCTAGGTTCTAATCCCGGAGGGGACATTGTCCACTTCATTTTGGCATAATACAGATGAAGCGTTACGTCTGATTTAAGATTGATTATGACAGTTTGGGGTAATAATTTGTAGTAGTTCAATAATGTAAAGCAGGTTCAGATAGTGTCAACCCCATGTGGTTAGGTGGCAAAGTAGGTTAGGGTGTAAGAATTCGGCGTGGGTTGTCAGGCACGTAGGTAGGTTGTGGGGTTCAAACCCCAAAGGGGCCATGCATCATACTTGAATGGGAAAAAGTCTCAAACATATCTTTTTAGTCCATTTTTTATAATTTGGTAATAGGGTATTCGAAACACATATATACTGATTTATTGATTACCACATCTTTAGTAATTTAGTCAAAATGTATCCAGATAGCATTCCAAATCGGGCCAGCGTTGTTTCTATATCGGCCGCCATCTGCACAACATCATTTTGACATTGCCGACATGGCGAGTACATTGAAACGAATTGGAATGCTATCTGGGAACTCTTCTGTTGTGAGACAGTTAATTCAATTGAGCTATGTCAGATTGTCATTTTTAAAAGTTTGGATTCTCTGGAGTATAGTTTCCAAGTCTTTGAAATTGGCTATAGACCTAGTTCTAGATAGCTGCAGTTATACAGTTAGTTTCATTAAAAACGGTATGTCAAATTAAACCTTGACAAAGTTAGACAACTTTTGCTATACGATGCTACCTGCCATTAAACGGAACTCTCTGGCTATAACTGGCTACTCAAAGCCGGCCCTAAAAGTATATGCAGCACAATTTGGTTATGCGTATTTGTAGTCTTTTGTTGAAAAGATGCAGGTCGATTGCACATAAATATTGATGATATATAAGATACATTTCTTACATTTACCAAGGTTTATATTTTTTCAGCGGTGGTAGTTTAAGTTGACTGTAAGGAAGAAGTAGACAGAAGCAGCTGACTTTAGTCAGTTATAGTTACAGCCAGGAATAGGTGGCTGCAGCTGTCTAAAGTCGACCATATTTTATGAAACTAACTGTACATTCTTGAGTCCCTGTATAGTCTGATGACTTTATATCACTGTGCTCCTTATTAAACCCTGGCCTTACTGCATGATATATATGCCAGTAATTCTGTTGTTAGTGTTGATTGTTTCTTAAAGAATTATCCATTAAAACATTTAGTGATCCAGTAATCGTTTAAAAAGATCTATTGGATAAACGTAGCCCATTGATTGCATTTTTGATGTTCCATATCTTATGCATATATAAAGTCCTTCAACTAGAAAGGGTAGGGGTAGTTTAAGTATCAGGCTAACAGAAGGCATGTGGCGCCATGGAAATTCAACATTGGTATTTGACAATTCTATTCAACATCCAACTTTGTCAGTTTTTGTTACCCAGCATTACATCATCCGCATTGCGAAGAGCACCGGATAATGATGACAAGACCACGACACGTCATAGCCTCATTTGTCGTCAAACTTTCAGCTTATCTTGCAACACCAGCGACATCTGCATGACCCCTGTGTCCCATCAGTTCTACATCTCTGTTTTATTTGATTCACGCGAATTAAACACAGAGTGCATGCATCAGGTTCTCACCATCCCAACACAAGTTAGTTTTCCCTAAATTTCATCCTGTAATCCCGTAGATTTCTAATGCTTATTACAATGTAATAAGGCCTACAATTAAAGAATTCGTAATGTTCTATGTTTTATGCTGTTAACAATAATGATGCATCAGAATGCAAATAACTAGAAACTACATTACCCAAAATCTTATATTGGGAAGCAAATGTACCACGAGAAGTCACTGCACCAAAGCAGTTATAAGCATTGTTAGATGACTTAGGTGCAGTTCACACCTTCACGACTTTGGCGGCAATTGATGACGATCTCAATATCGTAGTCATTCTTGGCCTTAAATTGATAATTGCAAATAAAGGTTAATTACCTACGACCTGCCAGGAAAGGCTAATAAGACCATACTACGAAGGAACTAAGAGCTACAACGGTCTGCCTGCATTTCTATAAGTAGAGCTACGATTATCTACGTTGTCATATACCGTTGCTGATCGTAACAAAATCGTAACAGTTCGTAGCCCCTCGTCATTTGCGGCTCAGCTACGTAACATGACGATAACGATGCAATCTACGACCTCCTTCGACTTCCTACGACGTCCTACGACTTCCTACGACGTCCTACGACCTCCTACGACTTCCTACGACCTCCTACGACTTCCTACAACCTCCTACGACTTCCTACGACGTCCTACGACGATCTACAATGTTCTACGATGAGCTACGATGCACATAAGATTTCTAACTATAAACAAAAAGGTTGTAGGTGCGGGAAAGTTTTTTTGGAATTTTACGACATATAAAGACCGTTCCCGATCATGATGCCGACCTTTGAAGATGCATGGCGAATCTGCTAATCGTGATAGATCGTTGTCAAAATCGTGGAGGTGTGAACTGGGCTTTAATATTCAGTGATGTAATTTTTGATAAAATAGTTAATTGATGGTTAGTTTTTCTCCCCACCAGGGAGAAGAGCCAGGTAAGCATAGATAACTTGAGTGGGTGCATCGAGGTTTTTCTTTACAAGTATATAAGTTGTCAAGTCTTTGCATGCAACATTTTCATGGGAACATCGTAGTACTCAAAGGCACTTACCAGGATCGACTAATCACCACATTAGATCTACTTTGTTTAGGACCTACATCCAATTTAAGGTTTCTCTCATGTTTTTTTAACTCTTGGTTGTGTTTTTGTAGACCTAATTACGATGTAATGAGCATCATATAAGCGCATCAGTGGCTGTTTACTCCAATTTATGTTCAATATCCACAAACATTAAAGAGAGAATTAAATCCCTCTCAGTCATTAGGCGACTTTCTCTGAAGCCACAATCATATTTTGAATTGGCTTTTATGTAAACATCCTCAAGACAGCTGTGTCAATCCTTTAATTCAATTTTGTTTGATCTTGTGTTTGACAGAAAGTCCTATTTAAATCCAATTTGGTTATTTTGCAAAATGGAAAAACATCCACACTCACGCAGCTGCTGACAGACCTTTGTCTTTTCTGTCTTGAGTGATTAACCAGTGCAGGAGACAAATGAAAAAAGCTCTTGAGAGCATCTCTGGTATTCCCTTCAGAGCACTTGTATGGTGTGCTAATCATCTGGGCCCTTGTCACTCTGTAAATTGATTCATCGCAGTTGTATAACAGCAGCTAAACATTTGTCGCTCAGAATAACACTGCTCTTATCAGCCGAAAGAACCACATGACACACGGTAAATAGAGAGATGGCTGGGAAGAGCATTTATCGCATTTGGTGAACAATCCAAATGCTCCTGCCTCGTTCAATGGACAAGGCGCAGGGGACAACATTTGATGGCATTTTAAATAGCACATCAACAAGCGATGTAAAGAGGCACCCCACAGCTATGGCACAGAGGTGCCTTTAACAGATAGACATGACAACACAACACAATATATCAAACATCAAATGACTTCCCAATTCAGCTGGCTTTAGCATATTCAGACCACATCCAGGTACAGCCAGCTACAGACAGCTAGAGTCGACCGTATTTCATGAAACTAACTGTATGATAGCAACGCATTTAGTGTCACTAAACAACTCCAGCACTTTTTAAGAGTTTTTCCACCATGATAACGTGCAAGAAGTATGTTTCCGAGCTTTTTAAAATGGTGTAACTAAGACAACTGCATCTCTCCATTAGCTTGTCTTCATTAGTTTTGCTGATTGGTAATGACTAGAAGCAGAAACAAAGGCAAATGCAATAGCCTTGTTGTTTCTATGGCTTCATCAAGGAACTGAGAAGACCATGAAACAAGGATTGCATGTTAGTGGATCTTACTCAAGGCTAAACATGTGAGTCAGGACTTACTGTAAGTCATGATTAAAAGGCTATTCTCTGCCTCAAAAATCGTCATGTTGCATGTTTCTATTCATGAAAGCTTTAAAGAGATAACTCCATGCACATTGTGCATATAAGATGATTTAAATTGCCTGGCAGGGAAAACTTCAAGGCTTTGTTGTCACCAACTGAGCCAATAGCACAATAACAGATCATGCCAAGTCAGACTCACTAATGATGTCTCAAGACTTTGCATTGTCATCTCATGATGTCTCAGGACTTTGCAAGGTCATGTCAATGTCCATATGTCTCAGGACTTTGCATTGTCATCTCATGATGTCTCAGGACTTTGCAAGGTCATCTCAATGTCCATATGTCTCAGGACTTTGCATTATCATCTCATGATGTCTCAGGACTTTGCAAGGTCATCTCAATGTCCATATGTCTCAGGACTTTGCATTGTCATCTCATGATGTCTCAGGACTTTGCAAGGTCATCTCAATGTCCATATGTCTCAGGACTTTGCATTGTCATCTCATGATGTCTCAGGACTTTGCAAGGTCATCTCAATGTCTATATTTCTAAGGACTTTGTATTGTCATCTCATCATATCTCTGGACTTAGCAAAGTCATCTCCATGTCCATACAGTTCGTGAAAACTTTGCAGGACTGTAAAGTGGAACTGAGTTCTCGTAGTGCTTTCAAAGAACAGTGTGACTGTTACTAAGAGAGTACTTATAGAGTAATTAGACAGTACTTACACAGAGTACTTAGAGGTACTTAGAAAGTACATCATTTCTAGGTTTCTGCTTGAAAACATGATCAATTATGGACAGACTGAAATTAGACTTGGCTTATCTTGCACGAGTCATCTATTTCTGTAATGACTTTCAGTGCATTTCAGGGTTCTCGTTAAACCTGATTTACTACAATTGACCACACTTCCCTTGATAGACTAATTAAGAAGCAATCTTCTGAACACACATTAATGGCGCCAGTATTCGTTAGTGAAGGGCCTAGTGACTTTCATTTGAGATAAAAAGACGGCCCAAATATGTGACTGTGATCAGGTCCACTGGTCGAAGTCTCATTGCTTTGCAATGAACTGGAAAATTAGTTCATAACTTACATCTGGGACATCCTGAGTAGACATTAGGATGCCCCTTCTGAAATGAACAGGGCTCGAAAGAATCAAGTTTAAGTAAGCAGACACAATGTAAGTTCGACTTTCTTAAAAGTAAAATGATTGTCATTGCACTACCAATGTACACAGAAAGATAGTCATATGATGTTCATACATCCAATTTTTTCCCCTTGAACATGGAAACATCAAAATAGAAATATTGATATTTGCAGAGCTGGACATTTTTTATTGTTATACGAAATGGCTATAGCTGTCCACAGTGCCTTTAATTTCCGAAAGTGATGTATTCCTATAATTGGCCATTGGATTCTCCACCAAATTGCAGAGCTGAGGGAAGGTCACAATTTATTTTTAATTCTGTAATATTGTTATAATATTATGTTTAAATATTGTAATAAGTCAACAATGTCATACTATTTGCGCACGACGCAGTTTACCTACTGAAATACGTATGTATAAAAAAAAAAGTGAAAAAAAAAAAAAGATAATAATTGCATTTGAACAAGTAAAAACATAGGTAGGCTGTCATAACGAAATTCGGGTCAACTTTTAACAGTAAAGTTACATCCTTCTATCACATAGAACTAACATTTTTCCTATCTTTCAAGCATTAGGTTTCTGCCCTCTTTGCTTTGTCATCATCATGGCCAACTGTTATTGTCACATGATCACATTCATAGAGGGCACTGACAAAGACCTGCAGAGCCACCTGTTGATATAGTGACGAAGTCTCATATAACCACAGATGAATCTTTCTCTACTTTTGTGTAGTATCAAATAGAGTGCTCCGTTTATTACTGTGAGGTTGTATTACCACAAACACCTGCTTATCAAAGCAAGTCTGTTGAATTTTGCCAGAAACTTTTTGAAAAACAAGTTTAATGCCAACATTTAACAGGTGGCAGCACCAGTCAGTCACACGAGCCAAAGAATAATAAGTATCAATAACCGGCACTCTCGTAAGTAGGACGAGCTATGCCTGACGAGAAAAGTAAAAAACAAGTTTAATGCCAACATTTAACAGGTGGCAGCACCAGTCAGTCACACTAGCCAAAGAATAATAAGTATCAATAACCGGCACTCTCGTAAGTAGGACGAGCTATGCCTGACGAGAAAAGTAAAAAACAAGTTTAATGCCAACATTTAACAGGTGGCAGCACCAGTCAGTCACACTAGCCAAAGAATAATAAGTATCAATAACCGGCACTCTCGTAAGTAGGACTAGCTATGCCTGACGAGAAAAGTAAAAAACAAGTTTAATGCCAACATTTAACAGGTGGCAGCACCAGTCAGTCACACTAGCCAAAGAATAATAAGTATCAATAACCGGCACTCTCGTAAGTAGGACGAGCTATGCCTGACGAGAAAAGTAAAAAACAAGTTTAATGCCAACATTTAACAGGTGGCAGCACCAGTCAGTCACACTAGCCAAAGAATAATAAGTATCAATAACCGGCACTCTCGTAAGTAGGACTAGCTATGCCTGACGAGAAAAGTAAAAAACAAGTTTAATGCCAACATTTAACAGGTGGCAGCACCAGTCAGTCACACTAGCCAAAGAATAATAAGTATCAATAACCGGCACTCTCGTAAGTAGGACGAGCTATGCCTGACGAGAAAAGTAAAAAACAAGTTTAATGCCAACATTTAACAGGTGGCAGCACCAGTCAGTCACACTAGCCAAAGAATAATAAGTATCAATAACCGGCACTCTCGTAAGTAGGACTAGCTATGCCTGACGAGAAAAGTAAAAAACAAGTTTAATGCCAACATTTAACAGGTGGCAGCACCAGTCAGTCACACTAGCCAAAGAATAATAAGTATCAATAACCGGCACTCTCGTAAGTAGGACGAGCTATGCCTGACGAGAAAAGTAAAAAACAAGTTTAATGCCAACATTTAACAGGTGGCAGCACCAGTCAGTCACACTAGCCAAAGAATAATAAGTATCAATAACCGGCACTCTCGTAAGTAGGACGAGCTATGCCTGACGAGAAAAGTAAAAAACAAGTTTAATGCCAACATTTAACAGGTGGCAGCACCAGTCAGTCACACTTGTCAAAGAATAATAAGTATCAATAACCGGCACTCTCGTAAGTAGGACGAGCTATGCCTGACGAGAAAAGTAAAAAACAAGTTTAATGCCAACATTTAACAGGTGGCAGCACCAGTCAGTCACACGAGCCAAAGAATAATAAGTATCAAGAACCGGCACTCTCGTAAGTAGGACTAGCTATGCCTGACGAGAAAAGTAAAAAACAAGTTTAATGCCAACATTTAACAGGTGGCAGCACCAGTCAGTCACACGAGCCAAAGAATAATAAGTATCAATAACCGGCACTCTCGTAAGTAGGACTAGCTATGCCTGACGAGAAAAGTAGGCGCATTGTTGACCGAGCTGATTACGTCATGAACAGAGAACAATTGGTACAATTGAGTGACATCATACTGACCGATTATGACGTCATATAATAAGACCCAATGGTTATGTGGTATTTTTTTATATTCCCCACGAGTGGACAGATTGGCCAGGATTCACGAGTGGCGTTAGCCACGAGTGAATTCTGAAGCCAATCTGTCCACAAGTGAGGGAATATAAAAATATACCACATATCCACTTGGGTCTTATTTATACCCCACAATTTTCACTTTTAGTTGAGCTGTCTGGCTATGCATTCATGTAGTATAGAAAAAATTCATGAATATTAATTTTTGCCATTGACCAATCAGAGCATTGCATAACTGTCAACAACGTCATCACCTCAAAACTTTCTGGGTCATTTTCACATTAATAAAAAAAATTACGAAATGATATTTACAAACCAGTTGTTAAATATTTCTTGTCAGAATTGTTTTTTATACTAGATTTGGACAGAAAATGTTTTATTGTTCCGTATTATTCGATTGTATTACCGAAGCGATGACGCTCCTGTGACGTTGCCCATAGCAACACAGCCACACAATGGCTTGTATCTGTGGACTGAACAGATCATTGACTTTCTGTTACGTTTTTTGCTCCTGGAATCGTTAATTCTTGTCCGATTTCAAAAATTTAAACTTTTTTAGGGAGCTGACAATTTTATCTTTTGAATGGTTGTAAAATTGTGACTCCGAATATTGTTTTAAAGCGGCGGCGCTAGTTTAAACGGCGAAGCGCTTAGCTGCAAAAAGAGATTTTTTGTCATTGGCCTGCCATACATAGAAGTATGTGGTATACATTTCCCATCCTTGTAAGGTAAGCCATGTAGTATACACATGTATACCAGATAGGCTATACCACATGGCTTTTCTATGTGGTATACAACTGATTGTGGGGTATTACGCATGATAGGACATGGTAGCATTCAGATTTTGGTGTTTGTTGACCTCGTACATATAGTGAACATTCAGCTCTGTGCGTCATTATGACAATGAAATAATGTGGAAATTACATTTTATTGTGTTGTTCATGTGAAATTGGTAAATCTACGCACTTGACTGGATATTTCTGAATGAATTTTATTATCCACTAGGGGTGTTACAGAACTCCGGCATGCAATGCATGCTGGGAAAAGGAGGCGCAGGAGTTTACAATGTGAAGTATAGGGAGTGGCGCTTCTTGGTAGTTATTCTTTGCTCTAGCGATAAACATCACGTTAATACAACCTCACGGTATAACAACGGTTTACTCTAGATATAACTGGGATTTAGTGCGATGAACTGAGTTGACCTGAGTGGATTGCTTTGTGACGTCATCATAACAATGGTCATTGTGACACCACAGTTGCATACACTCAGCGACAGTGAACATCGCCACGACAGCGAGATTCGCCACCCCCTAAAAACTACAAAAAATACCTTTTAGATGGTTGCCACAGCGTAAGAACACTGTCAATGATCTATACAATTAGTTTTGTAGCAAATCAAGTTGTTGCAATGTGCATAATCATGTTTGGGGGGGGGGGGGGGGTGGCGAATCTCGTTGTGGTGGCGAAAATCACTGTCGCCGAGTGTAGTTTTAATTCTGAATGAGGCTTGCATGAATTACTATTGGAAACATAGAAAACGGTAAATGATCTATTCATGGGAGGGTTTTATTATTACATCGAAAATTGGCCTTAAGTTAGTTTATATGATTTCTGTCAACTTTGCACTGCTGCGAGTTTTTTTTATGAGAAAATATGACAAAAAATTGAGTGGACATTTATATTAATAGGCCTATTACTATTGACCTTTATTTCGAAGAATACCAATTTCGTATTGCAGACAAGATTCTCGGACAATTGCACCTCTGCTGGCAGGGCCACAGTGTATATAAAGGATAAAGTATTCTCAGATGGTCCATTAGGTTTGCGGATTTGTATGACCAAGTTCTTTTGTACAATACAGTGTAGTATTTCTTACAAGTGCATAGCATCACATATATATATATCCATCCAAACAGCGCTTTATTAGAGCTTCTGTCTGCTAGTGCATAATGAAAGGATACCTAGCCTATCTGGGGAACATACAATGTAACATTGTAATAAAGAATTGTCACATAAGATATACATTAAGTCCCAAGCTAGTAAGATTGGTGACTTTCTGTGTTCATTAATGGAAGGAAGTCACCTGCAAACCAAATGGACGTCTGACATTTTGAAAAGGACATGTTCGGTGTGGGAAATCTTCATGTAGATCCCTTAGTGTTATGTGTAGCACATAGCCTTCCAGTCATTTTTACCTTGGCCTTTGCAAGACAAGCATTAGATTCACTGATCATACAGATGTGTGACAGACACCCGTCTTGACCTTTGCCCCTACAAATAGAGCAAATAGATTCATGTTTAATAAGAAGGGACAGCATTGACGCATTTGATGCAGACAGTGCGATTTTGGGTTCAGGTCAATTATCTGTATTTTCTGTCCAATTAATTGGCCCATCCTCCTGAATATCATGTGATAGTTTCCAGATTAGTTGGAGATTCAAATATTCCCTCTGAAATTCCATTATATTTCTGTTTCAATTTTATGACCTTGCTGGATCAAAACTGGATCCAACCTTCTTGCCATCTAATACCATAATATATATATATCCATGGATGACATTGTATAGAAAACACTGAAGTAGGATTCTTTGCAAATATTATATTCTCTGTTGCTTCAAAGCTGTAGTAACTAGGAAATGTCTTATTTGTAAACCTTTTCTGCTACTAGAGACACCATGAATTCAAGCCTTGCACCATGTACCCTCTCAATAACTCGGACACTGATATTGTCTGACATTATAAGATCAAAAATATCATAATGACCCATTGCTTATACCCCTGACTAAATGTGACCAAACTATAAAAGGCCTCATAAGCATTTGAGTAACCTAGGGCTTTCCTAAAAGAGAATATGCCTGGTGCAGGTTTTTTGGCCAAACCCTGTATGCTGCACCATGGCATTACACATCATTTGTTAACACAAGATTGCATTATAGACACAGGTAATCAACTAAAAAAACTGTACAAGACATATTGCCATTATAGTGGGTTGGTGGTACTTGATTCTCCACCAAATTGCAGCTGAAGGAAGGTCTCAAGGAAGTAATTCCTACAGTTGATTAAGAGTGTCAGAATCACTGACTGTGAGTTATACAAAAGCCAGCCAATTTGCCAAAGTGGAACATGTGACAGATAATGACACCCAATCAAATCTGATACCTGACAATTTACATGATTCCTGTTTTCCTCTTGTTGACTTTTTTGACACCTTATCAGGGATTGTAAGAATAGGGGGCAGATTTTACAAAGAACATTCTGATTGATTGAAGTTTACAATGATTACTTGGGACAAGCCGTACAGGAAGAAAAAAAAATATGAAAAAATAATAGCACTTTCTTCAGGCTATGGCCAAGGAAACACAGTTCTTTTCCGCCCTGCGCACAAATTACGTCCATGAATAATTTTACGATGCATAGTCCCACGTCACGCCATCTTAAGTCTAGCAGTGCTATAAATAACCTAAAATGTATTCTGCTGTATGGAAAACTACACTAAAAACTATGCCAGCTATCCTTGCATTGTAGATTATATCTACACATCCGATTTTCACAGTCCTATTCTTGGAGATTTGATATGGTACCTAATGAATTGAAAAGAAATGTAGATTTAGTAAGTTTTAAAAAGTTGTTACACACATGGGAGGGGCCTGCATGCTCCTGTAGTATATGCCAACTGTGATTGTTTTAATTTGTCTTACTTGTTGTTTTATTATTGTTTTATTATTGTTTTAGTCACACAATAGCCTTTGTGCTAGTGTTTATTGTTATTTTATTTTGACTCTAAATAAAGATTTTTATTATTTATTATTATTATTACCCCTGACAAGAAGTGAGCTCGTGTCATGGACACTGTGACCTAATCTTGTGATGTCACACATGACAACATCACAGTGAAATCATGGTGAGGTCATGTGGTCATCTCACTGCTGTGAGTCCAGTGTGAGCTAACTGGTATCGGTGGTGTAATGGTTAGCATGCCTACTTTCCAGTCTTGACGCAAAACCCTCAAGCAGTTTTAGCTCACAGTGACCTCAACGCATGAGCTCTCTGTGAGGGTTCTGTGACCTCACAATGAGCTCACTGTAAGATGAAATTCTTGACTGTGACATGTTCAGTTTACATTGCACCATGCTCACTATGAAGACCTGCAACTTGAAAGCCTTCCAGCAATGTCTGTCGCCAGGTATAATACATTGGCAAAAGTACAGTGAGAACCAAAGGATGGTAACACTGTAGGAGAAGGCCTTGAACTCCAGTGGCCAACACAAGCACTGTGCTATGCACTACAGTTATGCCTATCTAGCTCTCCCTGTGAATGACCTTTCAGGCTAACAAGGCATAAGATATAATGTAACTAACTAAATGAAAGATTTAATTGCGAAATTGCCTTATAATTAAAGTGTTCGTACCCCTAAGTTATGCGACATGTTCCAAACCACATCCGTAGGTCCAACCAGCCTGAGTGAGATGTGAAGATGTTTTATACAATGTCTCCCATCTATCATTTATATATGGTATTCCTTTCAACGTGATATACATGGAAAGTATGAACAACTCCTCACGATTTTATGACCTACATCAAAGAGATGCAACTGCATGCAGTTTCGTCTATAAATGCACTCCGGAGTCCTGCAGACCCGCACTGCATGACAGAAGTAGCTTTAAACTGAGTCTGGGAGCTGTCTGCCACCACACTCTTTAGCAACTACTACATACAGGACGCAAGCCGCATCCCCTGATTACTCCAGCCGACCATTAATTACCCAGACTTCCCAGTGATTACAACAGTCTAGCCTCAAATTACTTTGGGTCATTGTCAGAGGCGGTTTTATAGGCGGAATGACTTCCTATAGCACTGGCTGGATGTTGTGACTAATTTTTAACTGTACTCTCCAGATTTGATTGTCGATGGAGAAAGTTTCATTTTGTTCTCTTCATTAGATCAGGTCCTATCAAAGAGTTTGGCAATCACAAGCTATTTGTCAGCATTCGGGTGCGTAGGAAAACAGCACAGTAGCTTAGACATCAAGTGGCCATCAAGGGAGTCATTGAAATGAAGTTGCAAGCTCTGATCACTTATAAGGCATTTGAATGTACAGCGTAAGGTTTAATGACTGTCATTAAGATGTTCATTAAGATGTTCTATGGAAGCTGTGAGCTGTGGATGTCTGACTTGCTACTCGTTAATTGTGCTGTATTGTATCATATTGTCTCAATTCTACTGATCTGTGTCTCACTCAGCAGACGTAATGATGAGATATTACTTCCAATGAATTCCCAATCAAGGTAAGATATATTTAATTTAATTAAGATGCTTGGTGACTCGTTTGGATATTTGGATGGGGTGGGTGATTAAGGCTTTACGTCCTGTATTTCTGCACCAGTTGGGCTAATTAGGACAGGCAGAGACCATGGCAATGAGACGAAGGATGAAACAGCCATCCAACTTAGGCTCGACCGGGAATCAAACCCGGGACCCAGCGGTTGGAAGCCCAGAGCGCTACCTCTGAGCTAGGCCCCCGCCCGATATTTGGATGAGGTGTCTATCCACCAAATTTAGCAAATAGCGTCAAAACTTAAATGACTTTAACTAATGTGTGATTATTGTGACCAATTCAATCTCTCTGTTCTAATGTGTCAAGTCAGAAACAAAAAAAACTTGGAGCCCATAGTTTTAAGATAGAGAGCAACCGTCAACTTAATTGGCCAATTAATAAAATTATGACTTGCCTGGCTGACCCTCTTGCCAGACTGCACTCACGTCAACCCAAGGAGAAGCAATCAGTCAAAATGAATAAATTCTGTTTTTAGCTATTATTATCTCTTCAGAAATATTCATAAAAAGAGCCTGGGTAACACATGTGATTCTGAACCATTGCATCACACTGTTTTATGTACATGCAGACGTGTCTTTGGGACACTTGTACACTTTTCGGTAAATTACCTAAGAAATTCTTGTTCAAAATATATATTTACTCAATCGATAAAAATCGAAGTAATACGCAACCAAAACAGTTTGTGCAAATAACTCCATCCAAATATAATAAAGTTTTCGTGTGAGCTGCATCATTAAAAGCCACTATCGACATTTGCTTTAAACCTTCGACAACTGGGGCAAACATCAGTAACCTTGCAGAGGCCTGATTCAGTTATGAGGCCACCCTGTGAAGTAATGATTGCTGAAACCTTGAAGTGATTTAAAATTTAATAGTTAGCACGCTCCGTTCATAATGTGAGACTGGTTTTTGCTGACAAGTGTTTAACTTTGTTGCAATGTTGTGCAGGATGTAGGGGTTTATCACATTGCCTGTGACATGATTCATGTCTGTGTTTGTGGCCTCATGAATAGTTATGGCAGGGTGCAGTTTGTTCATGTATTGGTCGATAAAATTGACAGAAGAGATCGTGATGAAGCATTCCAAGTGTGGCCTTTGATTGTGGTGACCATGGAAGACCACTACAAGAGGTCATCCAGGGCACCCTTATCGCCCTATTGGGACCCTTTCCCTTTTTATAGAATTGGAGTCCTTACTATTACTCAAAAGGATGTCTCTGCACTGGAAATACTCTGGAAATTTGGAAGACATTAATTTGATACCAGATCTTCCGAACATTTTGGCGTTTCCTTTTGCTTTCAAAATAGACCATGTAGCTAATTTGTAAAGGATAGTAACATCTTGTGAGGGAAAATGGTGTTTTCTCCTATTTTGGTCCCATTTTTTGTTGGTCTTCTTAAGTGACGGTGATGACACGGAGGAAGCTATTGTGTATAATAACATAAAGATGATAGTTATAAGTCTGCTATTACGATCAGCCTGTTGGATGCATATAGCTCTCAGCCAACTTTGCACAACACCTTACTTTTGCAGGCTCTGTTCTCTCTGGAACTTTCTCAACTCCCTGGGGAGCATCCAGCTGTTGCATCATGCTGTGCCATTACTGATCAATCCAATGCCATCTCACCATACAGCCAACCTCCGCATTTACACCTAAGTGGAGTGAAGCAGTGGATGAAGGAAGATCTGCTCAGTTTCTCTATGCTGTGCCTGGAACCCATGATCATGCGCACACCAGTCCAGTGCTCTATTCACTAGGCCATGGCCTCTGTACTTAGTTATACCCAATCAAAATATAATCACTTAAAGCTGCATTGTCAGTCGGTTTTTGTACCAACAAAAAAGCCAAATGAAAGAAAATTGTACTAAATTATAAATTATTGCCGGAATTTATTAGATCGACTTTGTTTACATTTTAGTTAATTATGCATTGCAACGTAATGGAGAGCGTCGCCGATTCGCGATTTCACAGTCATTTTATGAATAATTGAGGTCAGAATTGTTTCAATTTATGCAAAAAGCGAAACACCTACACATTTTTTACGCAATAAACTTGGAATTTTGAAAATTGGACGAAAATTGAAGGCACACAATAATAAAATACATTACGAACCGACGACGCTAATGACGTTCGTTTATGCCTCGTTTTCATTTCATTGGCCATAAAAGCACATGTATGCAATGTAAACAAATCGGCAATTTTTGATGGCATGAAAAATTAATTGATAGGGTGTGTTTATTAATTTTATAGTGATATAGTGAACCTAGCAAGGCCCTGATGGGATTTAATCTTTTTTTTTAGAAGCAATTGCACTTAAGCGATTGTAATTCCCCTAACAATTGCCAGAGGGCGTTTGTACTGTTGGTTCAACCGGAAGTGGTTAAAAGCAGGAAGCAGAAGGGAAGTGCCGTTATTCAAATTTCCTCAACACATTATTTTTCAAAGGGATTCGGAGTGGATGCTCCAATCACAAGGGGAACTTCATCATCTGCTCAATATTGCAAGTAACATGGCAATGCATGAATTTAGTACACAAATCGCTTAAGTGTTGCCAGTGACTTTTTCTGACTTTGGTTTCATTTAGTTCATCATTTCACTTCGTAGTAGTTAGATCATTCTGAAAGTCAAACGTTTCGCAGGTAGGTGCAATGTTTTGGCGTATATAAGCGAAAGGTATCATTAACCTGATTAAATATAGTAAGTTATATTAGTCCTGGAGCCAAGGGCTTCAAAAATGAATTTTCATTGACGTTGAGGCTGAAATTTGTCTCGTTCGAAAGATAAGACCTGGAACTTTCAAAATCCGGTTGGTGTAGAGTTAAAAAGGTGGGTCCGTTTTTTGCTTTTTGCGTTTCCATAGCAACCATTCTGCTTTTGTAGATATTACCAAAGACACAACTAGTTCTTTAATAACTTTATTTAATATAATGTGCATATCTTTCATTTTTACAGGATGAAACAATCATCCATATGCCTTCCACATGCTTGCCAAAAATTTTGACTTCCCCTTTTTCCTTTGTTGCTATGGTAACCAACATGTTGGAAATTACCAAATATTAGCAAATATACTTTGAAAAGTTAATTATACTGCAGTGGCTAAGGGAAAAGAGATGAGCTATTTTCCTATACTTGCAGGTGTCACTGAACTGATCTTTAATTAAGAAGAAAAACCAATGGATTGTGACAACAGCTACTCACTCCGTACGCTTGATAAAACCATGAATTTTCTCTTCAGCTCCAAGAGGCGATATGATGTGGGCAAAAATAAAAGCTTTCATGTTGCAGTAGTTTAGACAATAACAAGCACAAAGGTTTTCTTGTGGTTTATATGACAGTTTTGGGACATGAAAAACCTCGATGGGTGTCAAGTGTCAGAAGACGAAAGTTTTGTTTACAAAGAAACAATTGGATTGTGCGAGACACAAAGGTCTTCTCTCTTTTGGAGAATTCAGATGTTCGGAAGAAGAGAGAGGACTAAGGCTGTGGCATTTATAACATACTTTTCCAGGGTGGCTCATGCAGAGAATCTGTTTTTCAATGAGGCCCTGGTACAAAGGTATAAAATACATACGATTTAAAAACATTCGCAGAACTAAAAGCAACATTGACATCTAAAACAAACTGACTAGATTGCAAAAAAAAAAAAAAACCTTGGCTCTAACCTTAAAAATAGTAATATCTGTGCACTCCTTTACTCTGTTAGGCAGACTATTCCAGACATTTGTATCATCAACATTAACAAACGGAATGATAACATCATTTTCATGTACATGCCTTGTCAACCTGTCAGATACTTCTACAGCTATTGTAATTTCATGACATAAGTAGTCAGGTACTATACCATGTGTACTTGTAAACATTAGAAGTGACATAAAATAGTCCCTGCGTTGCTTAACATTCATGAGCAATCTTTGTCTGTTTTGGACTTTCTACAAATAATTAAAAACGGCCTTTCAAATTGAATCTCGACAAAGCTACACAACTTCTGCTATACGATGCTACCTGCCACTAAACGGAACCATCTGGGTATAGCTGGCTACTCACAGGCGGATCTAAAAGTACGTATTTATGATATATTAAATAAATTTCTTACAATTACTAAATTTTATATTTTCAGTTAGTCGACTATAAGCTAGGAGTAGACAGAAGAGGGGTGGCTTTAGCCAGTTATAGCTACAGCCAGGAATAGGTTGCTACAGCTGTCTAGAGTAGACCATATTTTATGAAACTAACTGTATATAAAAGGCAGATCCAGCTCAAAGCACCAGTGTTGCTGGACTTGAGACAGACAGGTAGGTCCAAGCAACTCATTCGCACTGCTACTCCCTCTTAGTCACCAACCTATGTGCGCCAGTGGCCAGCCACAGCTGTTAGGCAAACAAAAGCAAAAAAAGGCGAAGTTATTTTCTGCTCACATTGACAATGTAGAAGTGCTAGATGCAATATGTAGGTACACCGCAATCCAAAACTGCAACACCACTTCAACCAGTGTATCCAGGCTCAAGTGGTTTTATATTTTTGGAGGATGGTGTCGTGTTTGCTCCCATTTTTTTCTTCATTGATGTCCTCTTTTGTCCTCTTTCGATCAAACCGCAACAAGATTTAAACTCCTAATTCTGGAAAGTGCCTCTCAAATTACTTTCAGTTTCCACACAGTTGCGTCTTATTCCTATTGTAACGCAGACGCAATTAAACCAATAGTTTTTTTTGTCTGTAAGAGATTATAGTTTCAGAGAACTTACTTGCGACAGAAGTAATTTGCCTGAAATCACACCAGCTCGAGTTTCCTCTCTTTTGATCAGTGTGGAACAAAAACACTTATTTCGGGCATATGATAGATCATACATTTCTAATTAACTTTAAGTTTGTTATTGTGAAACAAAAAGAAGAAATAAAAAGTGTGCTCAGCCGCGTCTCACAGTTTCTCCATAATTACATCCAATCTATTTGTTGCCTTTATAGCGCCATTTTGAACATAGTCATGTGACAGGAGATAGCCCTGTGATAGGTTGCTCATAATTGTACTTCCACAAAAGAGAGCTCTTTTACCGTGAAGCAATAACATTCTTATGGTTACCATAACGACCAGGGGGAATTCCTATTTCCCAGACCACCATCAACACTTCCGGTTATTGAGAGCCGCGTTCTCAATGAAAATAGTGATGGAACTAATTTACTCCAAAAGTAGGGAAACTCGTAGAGCATGGTTGGCGATGGTCTAGAAATGTATAGAATGTTCTCTACTAACCTTCAAAGTATGTTGCTCTTGAAATTAAGTCGATAATTGCATTGACTGTTTGATTGCATGCAGACCTGCAACAAAAACAAAAACATTTAAAAAATGATATCCTTGAAATATATAATGCATGCATGGTAGAGTGCCACATGTTATTAACGGTGTAATAATTACGTCGAATCACTCTTCAATTTTCACTTGATACTGAGAGCATGATGTCACAGTTTTCTCATGTTTTGCATATATTCTTAAGCCTCATTTCCTAAAGAAACAAAACGATAATCAAAACAGTTTAGCACTTAGCAGTTTGTTTGATTGAATAATGTAAAGTTTGTTGTTTCTGACCAGGTCCACAGCTACTGATGGCCAAAAACAAGTGAAGAAAAGAGAAGTTAGGCTTTTGGTGAGATGAATGCAAAGCAAAGCGTGACATCACACTCCAGTTATATTGGCTTTGCTGTGATGTCAAACCTTGTGCTGAGCATCACAGTTTATAGAAGTGACCAATCAGTGGCTGTAAACCAGCATAATGTCACGAATGAAGATGAACAGTTTGAAAGACAGTTCTACATAATTATTTCAACGATAATAATAGGTAATAGAATCAACAGTCATGCGACATTCAGCCATCATGCATCTTGCTGAGGCATGGTTATTATTTCATGTAATATAGCTAAATATAGATAGTTGTCTGAGTTATGTAATGGAGTCTCTGGTGATTGTTTAACTTAATGGCTAGGTGACCCTCTATATTTCTCTTTTTTTATGTAATCCAGAACATCATTGTATTTTATTTTTTGGTCAAATAAATTCATTTCATTTCACTCAAGTGAGTAGTGAAATTTAAATGATTTCTTGCACATTTAAAGGGCAGAATACAACAAGTAAAATAAGTTACATCATGCCATGAACCCAAAACAATTTTAAGTGCACATATTTTATAATTGTTTGACTCTTAGATAAGTCAAATAAACAATGACACTGTCTTTGAGAAATAACTTTCCTCTATAGAATATCGTAAGTTCTCGAATTTTCAAAGTACGTAAAAATTAGTGAGGCCACCACTACATGTCATTTGGTTCTACAATCTACACTATAAATATTTTATGAATAGACAGTGTCTGAAAGCAGTGTGACAAATATAGCGGATTTGATACCAACGGAAGGGTAAACTAAGGCAATAAAGTTAGTTTCATTAAAAACAGCCTGTCAAATTGAACCTAGACAAAGCTAGACACATTTTTGCTATACGATGCTACCTGTCACTAAACGGAACTGTCTTGCTATAGCTGGCTAGTTAATGCCAGATCTAAAAGTACATGTAGCACCATTTGGTGCATGAATTGAGAATTATGCATATTTGTAATGTTTTGTTGAAAAGATGCATGGGGATTGCACATACATATTTATGATATATTAGATAAATTTCTTACATTTACCAAGGTTTATATTTTTTCAGTGGTGGTACTTTAAGCCGACTATAAGGTAGAAGCAGATAGAAGCAAATGGCTTTAATCACTTACAGTTACAGCCAGGAATAGGTGGCTACAGCTGACTAGAGTCGACCATATTTTATGAAACTAATTGTACAAAGCTCCGCTGCCTTACAGTTTGGACAAAGAAATGTTTCCTGGGATTGAATAGACCGGTTTGACCCGGTTGATGCTAAATTTAACTCCCATTGTCTGTGCAACATACAGAATTGACGATAATTTACTCCATATGATTTAAATGTCACTAGACAAGTAGTTCTTAACCACAAACTGTCTGGAAAGTTATAGAAAGTCACATTTAACACCAAGAGGACGTCATGTGATTCCAGGACTCCCATTGGCTAATAAAGCTGCTGTCCCTTGTCCAATAGGAGTCCTGGATTCACCTGACTTCCTTTGAAATATGTTCCCAAGTATAATCGGGGACCAATTTTTTTTTCTGTGACCCGGAGAGCCAGATGGGCAAATGATACATCATTTTAATCGTGATGACTTGAGCTATTCAGATTACTTGGTCTTAAAATTCAAAACTCATGCACAACTTGGCAATTTAGTTACCATGGTAACCATCTCAGCAATTTTCAGAACAATGAAAATTACAATGAAAATATTCATTCTGACATGGCTACTAAAGCCTAAATTAAAGCAATAATCAAATCTGGAAAAAATCATTCAGTGGCAATTGATCGGACATTTCTCAGGTTGTCATGTTAGTGAGTTGTTCTGAGTTCGATGTTAGTGAGGCTCTGGGTTCGAGTCCTGGGCGGCCACTCCATGAGCTTGATATCAACTAGAATTTGCTAGCATAAGACTTTGATTTGGTAGAATGATTAAAAACCCCGTTCCCACCTTGCAGAACTACCTCCTGAACTCCTACGAACTTGGGGTTCGGCAATAAGAGATCGTAATAGTTTGCAGCTATTCGTCGAAGTTCGTCACAGTTAGTCACAGTTAGTCAAAGTTAGTCAAAGTAAGTCACAGTTCCTGGAAGAAGACGACAATATTTGGACATGTTCAAAAATCATCGTAGGTTTCTACGAACTTAAATAGTTCGTAGGAGTTCGTAGAAACCCGTAAAAGTTCATTGGGTCGAATCGCAGTGACGAATCGACCTGCTCCCATGGGTAGAATTGTACTTTACAATTTATTGAATTATTAGAGATGACTCGACGAACTGCCATGAACATTGCTCACTCATACTTAATTCGTAGCAGTTCTTGTAGGTGGGAACAGGGCTTTAATAAATTAGTGTCTGTGTTGAAGCAAATGAAACCTCTGGTAAATAAATATGTAATAGTCATGGAATCCTGGCCTATGCAGCTGTATTATCATTTGTACAATCAATTGCCTCAGAAGGCTGCAGTGTCGTAATGCTAAACCTTATCCGGAATTTAGAACTAGTTAAGTAAATGTACAAGGTGGTTTACCAAAAAAACCTTTCTGTCACTTTGTAGCAATTTGATGAGATGTGAGGACTGATTAACTGTGAGCACCCCTATAAATGCTATCTTCTGCCCTTCTATTTTGCCCTGTCCTATAAACATCATGGGATAATCCGTAATACTTTACACAGCGATATTTCAGCAGACAGGTTAGACAAGTCCAGCAGAGCCCTGTCTGGGGCACCAAGGCATGAAGTGTTGAGTGGGAGGGCATGGCATGGCAATGCCAGCATGATCCATTGTTATTGGCTGCCCTGACTTCACAGGCAAACCTTGCTTTAAAAGCAATGGATCAAAAAGGACAATATTCTCATGACCAACTGCAATATTGGCATAATTGACAAATGAAAAGGACGGGTCTTAAGGAGATCAAATACAGATTTGATGAGCTAATGGACTCATGTCTCTGGATTAGCCAGAATCCAGGACATGCTCAGCAAATTGGAACAGAGAAGTTTCAAATTGCCACCAGGCATTCTGTTGTCTTTCAGTTGTTTGTTCTTGTATTAGCATTTAGATAATAAGTTTCATTATCTTGCAGCCATATTAAGCTGATATCGTACGGTATTCTATTATGGTATGCATGTAATATAATAAGGCAAAAACCATGCATTTTCCATTCATTTATCCAAACACATGGAAAATGCACGTGGCACATTTGGCCATGTATGTGTGTCTACATTAATTGTTCATGTACTGAACACCCACACTAGTTTGATGCAATCTTGTTTTAAAGTGTATTTTATATTTATTTGACAGCGCTGCTTCCTTTATACATAATGCAAACACATTTTAAAGTGGATAAAAAGCATATTAGCACTGTCTTGACCCAAGTGATAATGTGCGATTGTTGTTTAGTCCTATACATACCAACAACAGAGTCTTTTCACTAAACAGCCCTGAATTGAGCAAGACATAAGTCTTTCCTCTTCTGTTATTATTCATTTTGCTTTTCAGACACAGTAGGTATATATATGTAATAACTATAACTAAATGATAAAGTGTCAAATATATTAAAATGCACTAAAAATACTGCTTCTAGGGTGCACTTTGCTTCAGCCAATCATAGACAAGGGCGGGAACTTTTTCAGCCACTAGAATTGTAGTATTCTGTTTTAGCCACCTGGTGGAAAAACAGAACCTTCCGTGAAAATCCACTATTGGTATGCGTCAAAAGTCAGTTGTAATGTGTATAAAACAGAACAGTGAATGTAATAAAGAACCTCAGAAATTAGGTACGAAAATGGTATCTCATCAGTATCAGCTTCAAATTGCATAGTTCGTTACCATTATAGAAATTTGATCCGAATTACCTAGATGAGATGCAGCTAATGACAATGGATTATGAAACCTGAGACTTCGGTCACTCGCAAGCTCTGAAGGCATCCCTGGGATAAATTAAATACGGGAGCAAGGATTTGCGCCTGTTGCTGTGGATTGGTGGCCCCAGCTATGACCTCGTTTGGGGCCTGTCATCAATGCTAGATGAACAGAGGCCCTTGGCTTGGCTAGTTTGTCAATGAGGGCCTCTCATGGGGCTCGATGGCCCTTGAACGTGATCTATTTTGCCCTAATGGTCAGGGTCATTCCTTGTATATCGTACATTACATGTTGAGTGCCTAGTGCTGCTCTACCAGCTCAGTCAAGTAGGTGAATTTGACGCAGCTTTTATGCAAATCATGATTAACTAACTTCGCCAACTCGGGTCACTAACTCCTTGTCTATAGATAAGCCCTAGGATACAAATGGATGGTGCTTAGCCTGGACGCCACTCCAGCATGCACTGCAGGTTGTATGTAAAACATAAAATTAGTATGCTGAAGCAGCTAGAACAACAAGATAGAAGAGTTTAAAGTTTTATCTGATTGGCCTTCAATTGACTTCATCATTTTGTAATCTGAAGTTTTCTACTTTATATGTTAGATTCACATTTGTGATAAACAAGATAGCATTTCAAATCGTTTCAACGTCGGCGCTATGTCGCCGATGTTAATACGATGTTATAACGACAGTGGCCTTTATGGAAACGATGCTGGGCCGATTTGGAATATATATAGCTATCTGGGAAATTGTTGGCGATCTCAATTTCCCAATTTCAGGCATATCATAATGTAGATGAAAAAGAGTAATTATATTATTGTTTCGTGTAGTTTTGTGTTGTTATAAAGATAACCTTTTAGCATATACAGTGAACCAAAGAATTATTTGCACCCCTATATACCAGGACACACTTTTCGTTATTCCTCAAGTTCACGATTAAATTCACTGTTTAGTTTGGAACACCAGCAGTCATGTGTTAATTTGCTTCAAAATTTGCTAATATTTCTAAAAGTATAGAATAGAATAATCTTTATTTAATCAACATAAGACAACAATAAAATTAGCTCAAAGAGCTATTTATCGATTGTATAGGTGCACAAATAAAAAAGAGCAGATAAAACAATAACAATAAAAACTAATTAAATTATAATAAAACCATGATAGAAATTTTTAAAACATATCATAAAATGCAAACATTGCAGCAACATTTCCATTTCGATAGTAACTTTTTAAAATCATTAAAATCTATAGCTTCTTTAAAATTAGATGGTAGTAAATTCCACAGAAGAGCACCATAAATATGAGAATGTTAAGGCCACGCATGCTTAACATATTACGAAAAGAGCATCTTTATATGATTCATATTTTACACAATTAAACTGCCATAATCGCATGGAATATTGTTGTGTGCTAAGATATAGTCACTGCTACCAAAGCTGTAAAAATGTTCTTCAGAGCTAGAATAAATCTCAAGAAACATATCACTCAACTCTCTTCCTGGCATGTCCTTTGTACGATGTCCTGAGGAAATACTTTAGTTCACCACAATTCCTCTGAAAGGTGCGACAATGAATATTGAATGTTGTGTAGCTTTTGAGTGGCAGGTTGGTCAATATCATATAATTGAGGAAAAAGTATGTGTGTTTTTTTTTTGCTGGAGTAACTTGCCATTTCCTGAGGGTGAAATGTCAATTTCCTGGTGCACTAGTTTTACACTTTTGGGCCACCTGGCTAAATATTAGACGAAACGTCTGAAAGAAATCATAGCAACACTCGTGTATCAGTGCTCAGTGGAACAGGTGCAAGTAGGCCAGTCATGTTTTACCTTTAAAGGTGCACTGTCTGTTTAAAATGGCAGTGGCCAAAATCGATTGCATTCAATTCATTTTCTTCTTAATACTGATTACCTTCCATCTGAGTTTTGCTGGATTCAGTTTCTCTATGAAATAAACATGCCATCAAAAATTGCCGGTTTGTTTACATCGCATTGTCTTTTATGGCCATGGCACGAAAGCGAGGCACAAATGAACGTTTTATTAAACAGCTCCTTCAATTTTCGTCTGATTTCCAAAATTCCAAGTTCTTTATGTACAAAAATGTATTTGTAGTTCGCTTATGGTGTGAATTGAAACAACCTCGATCTCATTTCTTTTATAAAATGACTCTGAAGTCGCGAATCGGCGACGCTCTCCAGTACGTTCCTATGCATAATTAGCTAAATGTAAACAAAGCCGATCGAGTAGATTCCTGTGATATATATTTCATAATTTATTTCAATCTAGACAATTTTAGTTGTTTAATTCATAATTTAGAAGCATATTTTTTATTTGGATAGCTTTTTAGGTGGTACAAAAACCGACTGACAATGCATGCAGCTTTAACTATGACTTAGTGGCGAAGATAGTTCTTGCCTATATTATATATAATAGATATAAATCTGACACTGTTGCATCGTAGTCAGAACACTCGCTGGAGTTGTTTCTCACAATGAATGCTGTCAGACCCTTCGCCATGTGGGCAATAGGCCTGGGGTGAGAGTCTGAAGTTTAGACCACTATATCAACTTTACAGCAAGTGCATAGTAAGTACCATGATGGTATTCCAATTTTTCATGTGATTCAAGTTGTAGCCAGTTATATTTATATAACTATGTATTCATTCATTTTCGAAATATGTATTTTTCATTGGTCTACTTACAATACATATTACTGACTCGAAGACTGCTGATGCATTTAAATCTTTAGGGGCAATTAATTTTCACTGATCATAGACAATTTCATTACTAGCTCAGCCAGTCCCATTGCACATGCAGAATTGTAGATATCTATATATTGCTGGTATCTTGATCTTCACGATTTCCCACTGTCAGACATGTTCATGCAATAAGTACCCCTGAGCTGATGAAACAGATATATCTCTGGAAATCATTTCCGCCACAGTTATGTAAGTGCACATGTAATGGTGACAGGTAATTGGAAAGGGTGGGGGGGGGGGGGGTGCTAAGTCTGATGAGCAAGAATCCAAAATCTGTGTAGGTATAATGAGGCTTTGGTGCACTGGGAACAGAAATAATTCCCACATCGTTGTTACTTCAGCTCTAGAGATTCATCTACAATATGTCATTTCCAGCTTCTCAAAAAACATGTCTATTCGTGTGTTCTTGGTAGTATGACAAATGGTTGAAGTGTTCTTTTACTTAATTGTTGAGTCAGATGTAAGGGTATTTGACAATATATTTGAATACAACTCTATTGACACTTTATGTACATGGCAAATTGTGCCACGTGCGTTTTCCATGCATTTGGATAAACGCATGGAAAAGGCATTGTTTTTGCCTCATTCATGCGTTTATCCTTCTCATGGAAAACGCACGTGGTGCATTTGGCCATGTATTAGCTTGCTTCAAAGCATGTCTTGGTCAGTGTCTTTGTCTCAATGCTGAAACTTATATGACCAGCCCAGATAGCATTTCATATAGTCTCAACATCGGCACGATGTCGACGATGTTAACACGATGTTGTAACGATAGTGGCCTACACGGAAACGATGCTGGGCCGATTTGGAATGCTATCTGGGAGTCGCAACAGGCAGATGGAATGATAACACATTTACCGCATGGATGGGGGCCTTTTACTTGCTTCAGCATAGACACCGAGTGACTCGGCATGTTCGTTTTGGTATCATGACTGACCTTTATTTGGGAGCAGTTTTAAGGTAAAAGTTCTTAAATTTTTAGTTTGCCTTATTCTAGTGGCTGCCGCTGTGTTTAATAATTAGTTTCTTCCATGAAATTCAGTTATTCTTAAGACGTGTGTTGGGTAATAGCTTTTCAAATTTCGTGACTTTCACAGTTTCACACTGTTTCCAACACATTTCACTGACCTGCATGTGACAATCTCATCCTAATCATCTGTATATATATCTTCTTTCATTGTTATTGTTATTTTTACCAGTCGGTTAAAAGCTTTATAGCTTATGTTTTATTATTTTGTCTTGCACCTCCGACTATAAATAAAGTTTTATCTTATCTTATCTTAACTCTAACTTACGTATAACTTCTATGTATGTTACCCTGTATAAATATATTTTATATATAAATAAATAAATAAATGTAAGCAACCTTAAACTGATGGTCAAGCTGTGAATGACCTGCGTGTCCTGCGTCACTGTATGGTCACTGTATGGTCACTGTATGGTCACTGTATGGTCACTGTATGGTCACTGTATGGTCACTGTATGGTCACTGTATGGTCACTGTATGGTCACTGTATGGTCACTGTATGGTCACTGTATGGTCACTGTATGGGACAACATGCAGTAGCACCTTGCAGGGCCAGTAAGTTGGGGATCAAATTTCCATTTTCATGGATATTTAAGTGTTATCTTATCGTATCTTCTTTTAACATGCATTTATATAATTTCAACAACCATCATCACGAATTTTCAGAATTTACAATTATACCCTCATGCCAATCCTGATCCTTTCTCAACTCTATATATAAGGGAGTATTTAGGATTTAACACAAGCTTATCCACATGTTCTATATTACGCAGACCAACTTGTAACTGTAATTTTTTGCAGCAAACTACTGTGCAAAAATTCGCCAGCTAAATAGCATAAAATCTACAGGAAGTTTTTACAATGTATGTAAAAAGAGAATGCAATGACTTTAAGTTTACTGAACAGCATTCAGAATGATGGCGATTGTTTAAATGAGTTCCCACATTTCTATCTATTGATTTAGAGTATATGCCATAGCATTGATTTGTAACTAATGAGGAATGTATTTTGTTGAACATGTTAATATGTATTATATATGTAAAATATAACTGTGTGTTTATGATATAAGCTGTATGTATGAAAGATTCTGATTGGATTTTACAAGGAGTGGATAAACAGCTAAACTAATGTTAACTTCAATGTAAATACTTAAATTTGGTGGCTGGAACCATCTGTAACTATAGTCTTTGTTGTATTCCCTATTTTTGATTATTTTATGATTGCTTTTATTTCTTTTTATCTTTTGTACTTGTGACATATATGTCTTGTCTGACATCGTCCGTTAATAAAATTATATATACATATGTAGCAAGCATCCTAATTGCATACAGTTTAGTATCGCGTCACAGAGCTAAATTAAACTTCACAAGATTAGCCTTAGCTGGTGGAAATGAACACCAAATACATGCCTCTGTACATGTAAGGCAGTGAGTTGCAGCAGTTAGCGCTTATAGCCACAAGCAGTTATTGCAGCTATGTTCTTGCAAGTAATTTCCTGTGTACACCTAAAGCTGTCACAACTAGCAGCTCAAAATCCCTGCGTCCCATCTACCAATGCCTTGCAGTTGTCTACCAGGACTACTGTTGTAGGTTTGCTGCTGACATGATAGCTGGCTCCCATTAGTCCTCCCTTAACTGCCATTGTTCACTCTGGCTGTTCTTAATGCACTTAAATTCACTCAGTGCATGTGCAACATATAAGATCATCTGGAAGAAGAGCATTCAAAGGGTGTAGAATTATACCAGACACTTTCAAGCATTGTCTCATAAATGGAGGCCTCCAGGGACTTAAGGTTTTCAATTGCAAGGTGCTAGAACGCTGTAGCCAGCTGCTTTTTTTCCTTTTTAATCTTCTTCTTCTCCATTTTCTATTTTCCCTTCTTGTTGCGCCATTTGTTACCTAGCAGTTACTGGGCGGTTGCTGTTGGGTTTTTTTTCTTGATGACCTCATAGATGTGGCAGATGGCCAGTCGTGAAAACGTTCATTGGACGTTGCTCGTTGCTTGCAAAAGCGCCTCGGAAACACTATATGCTGTGTCTATAAACATAGCTAATATATACATATGTCTTATTAGCGGGCAAATTCCAGCAGAGCCTGCACACCTACTGACTAGGTGCCAATTAACTAGATGTGCGTATTTAGTTTGGCTGGTTTAATACTCTACCTTTAGGCTGCACCAGATGATGCTCTGGTTAAAAGTGGTTTTGGTTATTTTGTAATTGGCTACATACAGGTCGTAGGTTGTGTGCTAGCTTGGTTAGCTGTCAGAACTGTCATATTTTGGATAGGCGTATGTTTATGATCTTGCTTACCGGTTTCTCCTATGTATTCCATGTATGCCTAATTGCCACAACATGTCAATCAATCAATCAATCAATCAATCTATCTATCTATCTATCTATTTGTCTATCTAGCTATCTGTCTATATGTCTGTCTATCTATCTGTCTATATGTCTGTCTATCTATCTATCTATCTATCTATCTATCTATCTGTCTGTCTGTCTGTCTGTCTGTATGTCGCGCTGTCTGTCTGTCAGTCTATCTATCTATCTATCTAATTATCTATCCATCCATCCATCCATCCATCTATCTATCTATCCATCCATCCATCCACATGCTCACTTGTGGTCAATCAGGAGACTGTTAATCACGTATAAATTCTTTCTCCGAGTGTTTGCGGGACATCAGTCGACTGCGGGTCCCAGAGAAGCCAATGTGACGGTTGATGGTTCACGAGTGCTCCCGGGGCATCCCCCCAAGTGTTTCCAGAGCATTCCATGAGCTGTACAGGAGTGAACACGAGTGGATGGCGAGTATACACAAATGGCCAACCTCCCCTGTGTACCCGCGAGTGAGCACTAGTGGCTGCGAATGGCCACGAACATCCGTAGATCACTCGCCAAACACTCGCCCACCAGTCTAACATGTTAAAACATTTTTGCCCTCTCTACAGATATTCACGAGTGATCTGGAGGGACTATGAGCACTCTACGGATCAGCACGAGTATCTGTACATCGCTCGCCCATTGAATTAGCCACCATGTACAACATAAATGACTTATGAATACACAATGTAAAACGCCTTTGAGCATGCTTGTGCATGAAAAAGGCGCTATAGAAGTATGGATATGATAATGATAATGATAATACTAATTACGTAAGAACAAAGAAAAGCACAATTAACAATTTTTCGTCATCCGCGCTCACTCGCCATCCCCACTCGTGACAGTGTGAACGCCCTTGAAGTATGGGGTTACACACGTGAGCCCAATTAACGTAAATAAAGATGTTCTCTCTCTCTCCGTAGGTATTAGAAAACAAAACGAGATAAAAAGGAGATAAGACGCTCAAGATGAAATAATTAGACAAAGATCACGCATGAAATATATGTTGAATATTCTGACAGCTCTCCGCAAGCTCAGTGAAGTCATACAAGTTTCTGGTTTTGATGATAGATTCGATATTGCTAACATCAACATTAAACTGTTGAAGTAATGCAAATAATTCATGAGTGAATTTCCGCTTTAAAAGAAGACATTGATGAAACATAGGTATAGCTGAGATATATAAGCTGCCTAATTTGTGAAACCTTTCGCAAAACGTAGGAGCAATTTCATCTTAGCAGCCAGCTAGCTAAGCTAGGATAATTATGGGCATACCAAAATGTTGGCTGCAAATAAGCTTTTTCTCAAGACCAAACATCAAAGATATCCTAATGGGGTTGCTAATAAGAAAGTATAGGAAAGACACAGATATTTTCACTGTCTTTGATCAAAGAGGTTGTACATGATATGTATCGGTGCTTTTACCTTTGTTTGTTAAATAAGCAATGTGATGAAGATATAGTTGGATTTACGGAGACAGAGCAGTGGCCTAGAACTTAAGAAATACCTCATGTGGCATTTACTAAGGGCACGATCGAACAAAAACTGCCTAGGGGTTTTTCCTGGTGCACATGAGGGAAATTATAGCAGTGCAAGAATAATAGACTTGGGAATTACTGCTGTCAATCAAATGCCAAAGTATTTATGTTCTGCACTTCCTCCAAGGTTTGGGGCTTTCCCCTTCAATAGTTCACCATCCCCCCCCCCCCACCTCCCTCATTTACTCAACCTTCGTGCTCACTGCAGTCCTTTCTAATAGTGCACCTCATTGTCTGGTTTAGTGGTTAGTTTTTTTAAGCCATATTACAAGCTAATTTAGTCTTTTTTGCATGCAGCACACAATGAGCAGAAGTGCTAGCAATACATGCCCTTGGAACTCAACCAAAAAATAATTTAAATTTTTTTTACAATAGTCTAACAGTTTCCTGTCTATCAATTTATTTGCTTTCCTGTTAAAAAACTAAAATTCCAATTGAAAATATTGTAATTAAACATATTTCAAACAAACCGTAAATCAAAATTATTGCAGAGCCGTATCAGTAAGAAATGTCTACTGGGGTTAGATATAGGGCTATACTTTTTGTCCTTAAAAAAAAAAACTTTTGAAAATAAAATTTGATTCTCACGATACAATTTCTACATGAACATGAGGGATCCGCTCTATATTCCGAAGGGCCTTATACGAGAGGCTATATTTTATGGACTAAATTCCGAATTTTCTTGCAGGCCATATTTCTAAATTTATGGACTATGTTCCAAGGGGCTATTTCCGAATACCATTATATACAATTTTAAGACATATACAATATAGCTGACTGACTGACTGACACCCTTCGGAATATAATTTTAAGCCATAATGAGCAAAGCACAAAAATCTGTTTCAAAAACAATTTCTCACCAAAAAAGTTTACAAATAACCAAAGTTTCAATTAAGTACATAAACATAAATGCTTCACTTAATTGCCATTAAATGGATACAGTAATAGCTTTGCATGGTCTTAAATTATTAGCCTTAAAAAGGTTTTGCTTGTTTAAGTTTAACAGTTATCATGTTAATGCTCAAATTCCATTTGAGCTTAACAGCGTCACCCTAATAAGAATGATTTATACAAAAAAACACTTAATATCCCGCCCTACCTGCTAACTTAAGTGATCCAGAATTATATAGCTTGTGTGTAGTCCTACATTGAGTTTAGTGTGATGAGGAAATATCATTTTCCGGAATCCCATCCGCCATCGCTTATATTCTTCATATTGTACAACATACACGGCAGCTGTCCAACATACACTGCAGCTGTCCAACATACACTGCAGCTGTCCAACATACACTGCAGCCATCCAATATACCCTACATCCATTACACTGCAGCCATCCAATATACTCTACAGCCATTCAACATACTTAGCAGCTTCCCAATATACACTGCATCCATTCAATGTGCCCTGCAGCCACCCAATATAACATACAACCATGCTGGATGAAAATGAAGCATTCTGAGTGGCTGATCAGAGATTTTAAGGTCATAGTTGCAATCTATGTATAGTGTAAAGAACATTAGAAGTTCAATTTGAAACAGGTGAACTCTTCAGACATTGTCCTGTCATTACTTGTACAAACTTGATAAGATCTTCGTTAAATTTCAGATGGCATGAAGAGACTGGGTGTGTAATCTCAAAAGTGGCTTCTTTAATGAACTTTTCAAGAAGAAATTGCAACACAGTGTCAGAAATTGCAACACAGTAGCTCACACAATCTACGTATTCATGGGATATATGCAAAATTGTGCAAATAGTCTGTCACAATCCAATTCATTGTTGTAAGTAAAATGTATAGAAAATGAAAAATCTGCAAAAGTGTCAGACTGTATTTGCAGATTTGAATCCGAAATATAATTCTATAAAAGAAACGAGTTGCCCGAGAATTTAAAATGCAAATATCTCAACACATGCTTACTCATGTGTCATGCTATAATTGTCTACTCAGTGGAAGTTGGTAAATTATTCACATTCTCAATTACACATCTTGTAACAATTTAGTTGAATGTTTAAGTGAATACTGCACTCAATTTACTGACAAATACCAAATTTGAAGAATCTTAAATATACTCTTGAAATTCATATTTGCGGGAGAGCATGTTATATATTAAAATGCAGATTATCAAATCAATAAATTTTTTTTATAAAATGATCTATTTCCTGGCCAACTCACTTTCTAAATCATTACCAGAATATCTATCTATCTGTCTATCTATCTGTCTATCTATCTGTCTATATCTATCAGTCTATCTATCTATCTGTCTACCTACCTATCTATCTGTCTCTATCTATCTCTATCTATCTCTATCTATCTCTATCTATCTCTCTATCTATCTCTCTATCTATCTCTCTATCTCTTTATCTATCTCTCTATCTCTCTATCTCTCTTCTATCTATCTATCTATCTATCCATCTATCTAGCGGTCTATCTATTTATCTATCTATCTATCCATCTAACTACCTATCTACCTATCCATCTATCTGTCTATCTATTTGTCTATCTATCTATCTGTCTATCTGTCTATCTCTCTATCTATCTACCTATCTGCACTACGCATCACAGTAGAAAAATTCATTTAGTCAAATCATCAATCATAATGTCTTTATGCTATAAAAGAGCTATGTGCCACCAGAGATGGTCTTATGACAACTGTTTTAAATGTAAATGAACTAAATGATTTAATTGAATTCATCTGTATTTCTTAATTAAAATGTAACCGATCAATTTTTCACATGTACGCTTTGAGCATGAATAAAGATGTTAATAATATCTTGAAGGACACAATAATATCGCTGTGGACTCCAGGAGAAGTAATATGGAAGCCAAAAATGTGTTGTATTCCGCTTAGATATTAAAATGTCAAAGAATTCCCCAGAGCACCATCCCTGGGATCCTCAGGTCATAGGACAATGTCTATGTGAACAAGAAAGTCATATGAGGTCAAAACACCTTTCATAGCATGCTCAGAGTTCATGCTTCCGTTATAAATTCTTGATGAAAAGATGTCATTTCTGTTAAGATAGCATTTACATAGAACATAATACTTCTGTAGCTGTTTGCTGAACCACACAATATCATCCAATTTGTTTATTACATGGGGATCACACATTTACCATGCATAATAAACATTGTTTTTATAGATTTATTACACCACACAAAATTGGCCCATTCAGGGATTTGCAACAGGAGCATGCCCTAATGAAAGTCTGTGTTTATTCGCGGAGTTTGACTTTGAAATCGTCTTATTAGGCAATTAACCACCAGGGCAATAAAAGCCCTTTAATGTAGAATCAGCGTCGCGCTGGCTGGGGGGGGGGGGGGGGGGGCAGTGGTTCTCAGAGTGGAATCTCTTGCTCATTCCTAGAAAATCTCCAAAGCAGAAGTGGTTCTGTACAGTTATTTACAGCTAAAGATACTTATTCTATTCCCACATATAAGCCAATTTTGTGGTCTACAATAAGATACTTCTTTCGTGAAAATAAAACCATTTTTGGTGGAGATATGACTATAAGAAAATAAAGATTACTGATTTAAGAATGTGTCTTTTACACTGTCTTTTTATAAAACCCACAAATACCCACACAATCAAATTATGCTAAGATGAAAGTAAAGATTCTGGCCAGTAAAATGATGTAACCTATATTCACGGCTTGCTGTGGCATTAAAACAGCCATTTTTCAACAACTATTCATCTGATTGAATAAGTGTATTATTCATAAGATTTATGTCCATTTTATATCATACTCAGTGTATATATTTTAGTACCTACCTGCTCAGAATAACCAAATTATGTATATCATGTAATGCAAATAAATGTGCTTAAAAACTGATAAATGTGTGTATTTTATGCTTATTGTTGCACAAGTGCCCCCTAATTAGGGTTGGGTCCTTTGGTCAAAAGCTTTTGGCGAGACAGTGATTCTACCTTTGATGTACCTCAGTGTGCCCTCCTGGTTTAATTTCTCCAAGGCCTTATTAAGCCGAGGCACAGCCTAGGCTTTAATTGTAACGTGATCCTCAATATGTGAAGATCTGTGCAAAATTCAAACTCCTAGCTTATAGTTGGCTTACAGCAAAAAATATAAACTTCGGTAAATGTATGAAAATTCTCTAATATGATGATTCATGTACTTTAAGATCTGGCTTTGAGTAGCCAGCTATAGCCAGATGGTTCTGTTTAGTGGCCGGTAGCATCGTATAGCAGAAGTTGTCTAGCTTTGTCTATGTTTAATTTGACAGGCCGTTTTTGATGAAACTAACTGTATGTTTGTCAACGCATGAACAATGAATATTTATTCAAATCATGGCTGCTCTCAAGCTTATTAATTTTCAATAGACATAGTCCACTGAGATATACATAGGGTGTGAGTTGAACAATATGCTGTAGCAGAATAATTAAAGCTGGTTCTATTGAACCGAAAGTAAAAAATGTCCCACCTGAATCCCTCAATGATTAGTTTTAGTCAGGAGTATGTATGTCACATTTACAATATGTGAGTCAACTCCTTATATCATTTCTGTAACTAATGATAAAAAAAATGTAATCTGTTAAACATCTGTATTTATGCATAATTTCAAATTGACGCCATAATACATTTTTTTAACAACCACCAAATATCATGCAGACGCCTGGGCTTCTAGAACGCACACAAAATTGGTTTCTGTGGGAGAAGAGTGATCTGCGAGTGAAGCAACGTTTTTAGTTCACATCTGATTGACAGGTGCATCTGAGCATTATTATTTCTGAGGGAATGTTTACGATCAGTCACTTTATATATGTAAAAAAAATTTTTTCAACTTGGAATCTCTCAGGAATGTCTATTTCCAATGTATATAGTACATGGCCAAACATGCCATGTGCGTTTTCCATGAGAAGGATAAACGCATAGAAAAAGCATGGTTTTTAGCTAATTATAATGAGGCAAAAACCATGCGTTTTCCATGCGTATTCTTGAAATGCTAATCTATTATCATTATCATGTTACTATTTTTATTCTTGAAATATTCTATTAACTTGATAAATTGTAATCGGTGACTCAGGAGATTTCAGCCTACCTTTATAACGCATGGGTGGATAGCGGTCTTAAGACCTTAGAGAGGCCTCCCACACATAGAGAAAAATACATTTTCAAATTTTCTTTACTTGTTTATTTGTCTATGTATGTTTCAAACAATGTCTGTACATGAAATGTGTGTCTCTTTGTGTAAATAAATGTCTTTGTCTGTCTGTCCGCGTTTATCCAAACGCATGGAAAACGCACGTGGCACAATTGGCCATGTTAGTATATCAACATCATATCACATTTCATGCAATGTTTCATAAGGATTAAATGCAGGTATTCCAAACATGCAAAGTATTGAGAAATTTCTTGAAGAATTAGATTAATGTCAGACTGGCATTAGTCGTTCTATGACAACGTAAGAGGAGACATTTCTTTTAAATTGCTCTCTGTGATTTGACATTTCTTGGAATTGATTGCTGGTGAAATCACATCATCCATCTCACTCATTAAAATCGAATTAAAAAAACAATAAATCTCATTTTCACACGATCTTGATCACAGATGCATAAAAAAGCCAGAGACCTCTAGTACAACATATAAAAACCAGCTCGTTGGTGATAAAACATTCTTTGATATCATATAAATGTGCAAAATCAAACTTTTTTTTTCCAATGCAGCAGCTGTCCACATACTCACTTGAATACACTTCGTAGACTTTAGACAAGAAAATTAATGTATTTTTCAATATCATGCTTTCTGAATTTGCTATGTTTTGTCTTTTATATTGCAGAGGATTTCTAGGCAGTCAGTTCTGTTTGTAAAGTTATTGTCAGTCATATCCGATTTCTGGAAGTTTGTCTGTGCTGGAAGCAATAAACTGCCAGCTATAGTGGGATGCCTTGAACAATGCCATATATGTATATTTATTGATTTGGAATATTTGAAATTGATACAGCTTCCATAAAGTTTCCTGATATTGCCTGAAAGATTGGCTGACGGGCAAATAGTGTGTTTTGATGCATTTGAAAGTGCAAGATCATGTTCCTGAGTCATTGAAAAACTAAATTACTTGCTTCTTTTTTCTTAATAGGAAATAGCGAATGGAAAGACTAATATTTGTAGCTTTATTTCCTATTCATGGATTCGCCAGAAAGAACTCTCAAATGACATTGCAATGACAGTAACTTGCAGAGAATCCGTTTCTTCCAGTTCCAGCTCATGTCATGCTATTGCAGCCAAAGCTTTAAAATCAAAAACTTGCAAAGATTTAGCATTTTATCTCGATTCGGTGCTTGGGCGAAATGCCAAAAACCCGGCCCTTTGGGGGACATTATATTTCCAGGGCGGCTTGCGGTGTTCTAGATAAAACCCTCTGGATGTCTATTTGAACTTCGGGTTTTGACAATTGAAATAGTCCACAGATACTTGCTGCCATTCAGTTGTGTCACTTTACATTCAAAGATTCACAGATTCAGATTCATTTATTTTGGCCACTATTATTGCAAAAATATGTTAAAAATACAGAGATTTTCATTTAATAAAATATTGAGCAGGGTGACTCCTCTAAGATGATCATGTCATCGCTGCCGAGGGGCCACCCACAAACCAACACTAACTGTAGAAAATTACAATGATGTCAGCGCCTGGAGTCCATGTTCACAATGAAGTGTGAAATGAAATACTGCAACGCACTATGTAGTATGTATACTACGCATGCTACTCGCATATATATAGTAAATTCATCAGAATACATGTACTCCTGAAGTAAAATCAACACCATAATAATCCAATTTTGTGCACAGTGGGCTAAAGATGTATTCGGCAATACGACATGTTGAAGAAAATGGAAACATCACTATAGTAGTTCAGACAACAATCATATCAAGTACAGAAATAAAATGTAATGTGTGGCAAACTTAAGAGTGAATGTATATTAATAATTATAATAATAGTCTATAAGATAAATAAAATGAAATAAAAACAAATAGGCAATATACTATCGTATATAAGTAGGCAAATGCTCATAATTTATTGGTTCACTGTACTGCAAATGAGATTATGGATACAATATTTTGAGTCATACATACGATTTACATAATATGACAATTGATATAGCTTTTCATGTTTACAAATTTATCTTGAAGGATGCACTGGAAGAGCTTCAGAGACACTCAAAAACAGTATATCAGTGTATGTAGCGCATAGTATGAAGTGCATAAGGAAGATCTATGTAATTTTTTCTTTTCATCTGCATGCCATTATTGCCTGCCAGCTGGAAGCAGCTACAGGATTGCCAGGCTGATTTGTGCACACAATTGAAATCAATTTGGCAGAGTTTGATTCCCAGACCCATGCACAGGATGAAGGGAGTTAGACTATTATTTTGCATCGAGGTTAGGACATATTTTACAAATACACGTTATGAGTCCTTGTATCGTTATGAATTGAAAAGGAATGCAAATACAAGGTCGGTTATCTTCAATGTGAAGTCGTTGAATGATATCTATAACAACAAAAGTTTTGATCATTTAAAAATGTAAAACATCCAAAAACAGAACATATCAGAATATACCTCACACACGAAAGAAACACACATTTGACAGGCACCAACAAAGCATATCATTTTCACAATATTCATGACAACTTCAACATATACAGTACTCCATTGCCACTATGTACATGTATTCTCCAAGTGAGGAGTCTCAGCCTTGTTTTAGGTGCTGGAAATCCCATTCCAGAGATGAATCCTCTGTTTAATGCAATAGAGGAGAATTATGATGTTTTTCCTAACTCATATTTCACTGGGATTATCGCGTGTAGAGTATCGACCCCAAGTGCAATTTGTCAGAGGGCCAATGTTACACTTTCTTTGCCCCTGGTTGAAAGTCACTTGTGAATGACTACCAGGTCCCAAGATGGGATCACACAGAATGAACCCACGAAGGAGAAGATCAAATGAGGTGCCGGCTGGTCAAGGTCAGTCCGTTTTCCTTGAAGTGAAGCCAAGTGATAAAGTCCTCATGAAGTAGTGAGATGCATCCTTGGAAGTAGGAGAGACCTTGGCAATTTGCAAATGAACAAGCCCGTTTGGGAATTTCTTAATCGAGCAATGCTCACTTGCAAACTGCCACGATTCTCTGTGTAATCTCCGGCTGAGCAGAGATTGTGTCTTCGGGGCTTTTGCTTGTGTCTTCTGTGTTTTTCACATTCTGTGGATGCCAACTGACAAGTACAATACTGCGAGTGAGAGAGGAGTACAATCATTAAGATGTTATCTGAATAGCCAGTCACACAGTGAACGAGGTCAAAAGGACGATATCCGAATGGTGTTTCCCAGCAGATCTAGTTTATAAAAGCGTCACTCAAGGTCCTCCTTTGGGGCCAATAGTACTTGTGCCGTGATACAGATGTACCTAACTGCTGTCGTTTCAAGGCCCTTGCATCACAGTCTCGTCCAATTTGTGTCTTCCAGAACCAAAGGGTTTATGGGCGAATGTAGTTGGAGTAAGCCTAACGATAACATCAAAGGTAACGAAATATTGTAGTCTATTGTAAAGGATAAATGAAGCTCATAACACATGAAGGCCAAGGTAATGGCCTGAGTTACAAAGTTGAAGCTGCCATTACGATCACTCCCGTCCATGTTACAGTTCATTATATACCCATTCATCTCAATGGCCTCAGACCTATCAAGGCAATGTGTCCTCCCATCAGGAACATGGATAGAATTAATGCTTGGGTCACCGAGCTCATGCTCATGATGTGCCATGAACTCGAAATGGATATGTGATCCTTGCACCACTATGACCTTCACTCCAGAATTGACCTATGAGCACATTGATGGTTAGGTCATGGTTCTGTCCTTGCAAACTCGCAACGCATGCTAGATTCAGATTTAATCACCATAACCATTATGCCAGCAGAAGATTATGTCATTTCCCCTTCATGCGCCCAGCCGACCCCGAAGTGAATGGGTATAAGCATGCGACAGTTAATACAGACGCTCTGTTATTCGCGCATGAAACATGCATGCTAAACAGACATTTTGACAATGCTTTTAAAAGCCCATGAAGTAACTCAGTGGATGTAAATTCTAAGTGACCCTGTCTACCTCATTTGCTAGTTGTTCAGATACAATGTACATGGCATATCATTTGTTAACAATCGATTAGCCTTTCTATAGTTCCAATGAAGTTAATGATGACTATAGTTATCAAATAACTAATTATGCCAACAAAAGGTGCTGCTGAATTTTCAAGCTTGCCGGACATGCTGGCCATTGGGATCTTCAGAGGTACAGTTAGTTTAATTAAAAACGGCCAAAGCTAAACAACTTTTGCTATACAATGCTACCTGTCACTTAACTATATTGTTAACGGAACTGTCTGGCTATAGCTGCCTACTCAAAGCTGGATCTAAAAGTACATGTACCACCATTTGGTGCATATTTGTAATCTTTTTTTGGAAAGATGCATGTCGATTGCACATACATATTTATGATATATTAGATAAATTTCTAACATTGACCAAGGTTTATATATTTTTTCAGTGGTGGTAGTTAAGCCGACTATAAGGTAGAAGTAGACAGAAGTGGCTGGCTTTAGCCAGTTACAGTTACAGCCAGAATAGGTGGCTACAGCTGCCTAGAGTCGACCATATTTTATGAAACTAAATGTACCCCTCATACAATTGCTTTCACTGGAACTTGGATGATATATACCACATTATACATATCTCCTATATGGTGAATCATAGCAATGATTTTAGTAAACCTCCCAGTTCTCCTGAAACCCCATCATGGCCCTCTGATTCCCACAACTCGTCAGAACAATGAATGGGGCATTATATACGAGTGTTTGCATGATATTTTGATTTGCAACATATACAAAAACATTGAAGCTAATGACACTAATACATGCATCACTTATTGTCACAGGTGGTGGTATAGGACGAAACACCATCATAATCAACGATAATATAGATTATCCGAGTGAAAACTGTCCGATTTCAATGGAAAGTGATTACGCGTATTACCAAGAATGTGATACATATGTTTATATGTGTGCCAATAATTCTTTGGCCTGCCATATATCTTGGTGCAGATGTATGGGTTATCATAACTGTATCACATTACCTTACACAGGTGTATAACAAGTTACATATAATAATGGAGGCTCTTAAGGCCAAAAAATGGCAGTATCATTACGCGCTGGACAAAGGTTTGAAACTTTGAAAAAAGCCTAAGCTCCAAAAAGATATATAGATGGGGACAATCTCTTGTTGATCACACACAGACATGATGACAAGAAGTTTTAAAAAGGATGATCAGGGGCGGATCCATGAAATTATTCTCGGTGGAAGGGGGGGGGGGGTAGACAAATTAAAATGTATTGTGGGGACCGCTGAATTTTTTTTATAATTTTTAGTTAAAATGTACTAGGCTAGGGGGGGGGGGTTGCAACCCCCAACCCCTCCCTCTCCGCTAAATCCGCCACTGATGATGACATAACTGTAGTAACATCCACCCAAAGTGAGTCACACACCATATATATACCAGACAGTAGACGCATATCATATAAAGTAGCAAACTTACACAAAGAGAAGCGACACAAACAATACAAAAACACAAGTCTAGTAAAGAACACGAACGGCTCCAATCAGCAACACAAAATAAAAATAAACTTCCCTTTTACACAGTAAACTGCGAGTCCACGCTCATAGCTTTAAAGGTGAACTGGCTATCAATCAGCTTCAACTGACCATTAAAGTTCTCTTGCTGTTCTGTAACTGCAGGTGGACATTTGGTCAGCGCCATCAGGAAGCAATTGATCATTGTGAGTGTTTGTAGCCGACTGTACTAGTATACTTCTAGCATGGCAACAATATAAACAATATGTAAGCTGAATGCATGTTTCTTTTAATGACTTATACTCTGGATTTCATACTGTATGTTTTATCAATAATGTCATCTCTCATTGTTTTATACAATTTCACATTTTATCGTGTCCACGAAAAGCAAATCTTATCTTATATTATCCGATCCTATCCTATCCTATCTAATCTAATCTAATCTAATATTGTCTTGTCTTGTCCTTATCTTATCTTGTCTTGTCTTGTCTTGTCCTTATCTTGTCTTGTCTTGTCCTTATCTTATCTTGTCTTGTCTTGTCTTGCCTTGCCTTTTCATTTTAATCTGGCACATTTTGTATCGTGACAGTAAAAGAGAGTGGAATAGGAGGAGTTTTACACTGAAAATTTGAGTTTCAAAAACAGGTGAATCAGAAATAAACTGCTCTGAGATTAATTCAATGCTGGAACAAAATCAGAGAAGCGATGACAGTTAAACTGGCTGTTTGATTGTTCAGCCGAAAAAGTAATATTTCAAGCAATCATTTGTGTGCTGAACATTTCAAAATCCAATATTATTTAGCGGTTCCAGATTAGTGACACTGAGGCATTTACGCTGTGTATCTGTTGAATAACCTAAAAGACATTGACGGCTTATGTCATTTGGAAATAGTAGTTCGATTTCAGGCCTGGGCACTCTTCATGAGCTACATCCCAACTGGATGTCGTTCGGATGAGACGTTAAATTGGCGGCCCCTTGTGCTCGGTGTCTATGCTGAGGCAAGTGAAAGACCCCACCCATGGGGTAAATGAGTAACATGGGTAGACTCCTCTCTGTCTCGCCTCATCAATTAACCCTCGATAGTGGCAAGAACTGTCTAATCTATCTATCTATCTATCTATCTGTCTATCTATCTATCTATCTATCTATCTATCTATCTATCTATCTATCTATCTATCTATCTATCTATCTATCTATCTATCTATCTATCTATCTATCAAACAGTTTGTAATTAAGACCAGATACCTTTGTACTTTAGTAGTGGGTGATATGATGACAACATATTTGTGATTCCATCAATTCAACATCTGATATTACAAAAGATTTTAATGTTACGATTTTCATCTTTGAAAGCCAAGACCTCCTGTTCACCTGGGTATAATATTGATAATCCAAAATAAACCTGCAAACTGGGAATACACAGTCTGTGCATCAGACGCTCGTCTGGCACTGGCACTGGCACGTGCGGATTTGCACATGAAATAGGTAAAACACTGCTTCGTTTATTTATTTCCGCACAAAAATAAACTGTTATACATACACCTACAAAAGATTTTAATATTATAATGTTCATCTTTGAAAGCCAAGACCCACGTTCACCTACATATAATATTAAACTTACAAGTTGATTTCTTCCCCATTAGGATTCCTGCTCCCCCTGAAGTCTGGCAGACCCTCCACGCAGCGGGCTCAGCCTGAGACGAGAGTCTGACGTTCCGATTGGTAATTGCAGGAAATGGGAATCACCGTGGGAATTACTACGTTCCCCACCTAGCTGATCCGGCTATCTGGATCTGGCTGGTCATCATTATCAACTTAACTCACCGGAGAATAGGTCCTCTACAAATTTCCCCATGTGTATCTGGCCAATCGTTCTCCCATAATGTCCACCTTTGGAGATCTTCTGTCCACTTGGCCCTTAGGTATACGGGTGATTATTCCTCATTCATGGTGCTTTGGTCACCAAGTCTCCAATGCCTTGACAAACACAAAGCCCTGCATCTTCATCTCCATCACAAGTAGCATCCCCTCTGGATAATGATGCGGCAGTGGTACTTGACTCCAGAGGGACACCAGCAACCAATGCTTCACCATGTGATTTGTGATTACATATCATGTTCATGTATAACTATATACAAACAATTTCACTTTGTCATCACAACGTAACTAATCATTGGGCAATTTTTCTTTTTACTTTGCTCTATCTTTAAATTAATTGGCAAAGGCATATACATCTTTTAATCTTGAACCTGCCATTGGTGTTTATATTTGTTTTTAAATCATTTTACTTAGAATGTGGCAAATAAACCTGAACTCTAACTAGAACTGTTACTAATCTGAAAGAAGCATTGGTCTGTCTAAGACTGCATTAAATTTTATTATAATAACTGAAGATGACAGTATACAAGTAGGCACTCAGATAAAGGACCTACTACATGGCCAAATGTGCCACGTGCGTTTTCCATGAGAAGGATAAACACATGGAAAATGCATAGTTTTTGCCTAATTAAAATGAGGTGAAAACCATGCGTTTTACATGGAAAATGCACATAGCACATTTGGCCATGTACATATAAGAGATACTCAGGTGGTTGTGCCTTGGCTACTAAATGCTGATGAGGTGTATGAATTATTAGAGTACCTCTCCACCAAGTAAATGTGATACTTTTTACTCACAATTATTACTATTTTTATACTTTTTAATATGATTTAGTTTTTTGCTCTCATTTTATTATGTTCTGTTTATACATACGTAAGAAAATAAATAAATATAAATATAGGACAAACACCAACTTTCTAGCCCATAAAAACCCTTCTATGTACCAATCAACTTCCAGTTTCCTGTCTTTCCCATAATAATTTATTGCTTTCTTGTCACCATTATGCCATCTGTCTTGATCACAGAGGCAGCGATGCAATTGAGAGTAAAGCAAACTCTAAGCCGTTTCACACAAGCGTTTTCATCAGCTCAAACAATTTGGGTTTGTCTTGTTGCTAACATTTCAGTCCAATTTGTGCTGTTCAGTGCCATTTTACGGACAAATATAATCGAAAAAACACATTTATTTTGGATCCCACTAAATCACCGACTGATGCCTGTGCTCAGTGCCAGGATTTTGCTGGCAAGGAAGGAATGAGACGCGTTTGTGGAGAAACTGGACAGGTCAATGACTCAGCATAAGCATATGATAAGACCGAAATCAGCTGTCAGTCAATGTCCTCTCCAAAACTATTAGAAACAGAAGCGCACTGTAAGTGATACACTATTAGGCTTTGCAAAATATGCTTGTTGGGCCAACTCCTCTTATTTCACATGTTATGATTTATATATTAGCTGATATTCCCCTTTAATGGTGTTGGTAATACAATATATGCTGGAGGAAGAAGTAAAAGAATATACATTATCTTTTTACATTATTAAATATAAAGTACAGCAGAACACATCATAAGATCACCCAATTATTTTATTTTACCTTAATAATAATACATGGCCAAATTTGCCACATGTATGCGTATTCCATGAGAAGGATAAATGCATGGAATACGCATGGTTTTTGCCTAATCATGATGAGGTGAAAACCGTGCGTTTTCCATGCGTTTATCCTACTCATGGAAAACGCACGTGGCACATTTGGCCATGCAGTTGAGGCTCTCAGCATGAAAATCGTTAGAGTTGACAAAGCTTTGACATCTGGAGTGTCCCCTCAGTTTTTTTGCTCTTTTTACTGAGCCTAATAAGCTCCAAAAATGATTTTTAAGGTAAAGTGGTAAAATCCAAGATGGCGGCTAAAATAGCTAAAATGGCTGCTTAGGACCCAATTGTCATTCAACCGACCAGGCAATAATTGGTGACACTTACATCTACATGTAGGGACTGATGAATCGGTCTAGATGACTGATCAAAATATTTACAAAAATATCATTTCGATAAGACCGTTTTACCATTAAGACCGGTAAAGCTAGTACAGATGGCAGTCATAATGGAGAGGCTTCAGGTTTCTTGTCATATATGCAAGTCAAAATAAGATGGAAGGTGTTTTTTTTCGCTTGGGCCAGCAGGTTAATTGTGGTAAATGTAAATCGCCAATTTTCCTGACTGATGCACATTGAGCCTGGTATCACCCAAACTATAACTGGGTCCCAGGTTCGTTTGTCGGTCAATCCTAAGTTGGATGGCTGTTTCATCCTTCATCTCATTGCCATGGTCCCTGCCTGTCCTAATTAGCCTATCAGGTGCAGAAATACAGGACGTTAAGCCCTTATCCACCCACCCACCTAAACTATAACTTCTCACAAGCTTCATTTATCTATTTGCCCAGTTACATTCGGAAGTCAGGACTTTATCAGCTTCAGGGGACTGCATTATTGGCAAGTTGGCATTATAATACCTGGAATATTACACCCACACTGCTATAAGATAGTCAATATATATGCATCTTTATCACGTTGTGAAGGTGAAAACTAAGATATGTACACATGCACAATATAATCACCTGATAAATGAGACATGAAATTGGTGAATCTTGCTAGTACATGTTTTTGCCTGATACATCAATACAACTATGTGAGTTCTATGATCACTTGCAGCATTGAATGTGATATTTTCACATTCAACATATACGGGTAAATAATGTAAATGAATTGCATATATTAATACAAATCAGTCATATTCTTTGGCTGAGGGTTTAAAACTGTCCAATAGTGCATTTTATGACATACATATTTGCAAACCAATATTTGGCTGCTTTACAGTGTTCACACTGTAGTTGGGTGCTCTGGAGAGACATTGCTACACCCATAGATGTGCAATAACCTAGTGTAGCATCCCTCAGAGATAAGCTGATCTCAGCTGGACACCAGACAGCATAACTGGTCAACAGTGGACAGCGGTCAGCAGATGGTTAGAGGAGGATAGAGCAGTGTACATTTACAAGTCTGGTGCAGATGAATAGACAGGAATATGTCAATTGGCATGCAGGACAGGCCCACCTGATGTCCTGGGTGTTCCCAATGGACCAAGGAGCTTTTATTGTGCTCTTGGGATATTTCCTAAACTTCTTTGATCTTCAGGGAGGATGGTCACTTGGGACAGAGGGACTCTGGGATGACCAACTTAAGTCACAGCTAGCCGTCCCTGTCATAACATATCCTCATTTCTCATTTTGAGGTATGAAGAAACTCCCCTCACCAGACATCTGGATAATTTATATGTTAGAAGTAATAATTATTTACAAAAAAACCTATACATATTTTCCAGATAGCATGCTAAGTCGATCTATATCAGACCAATGTTATGTCGAGTCGACCTGGCTTGCATGTTATCTGGGGTTATTCATACCTAGGATTGATTGAATGGTCAGTTACTGTTTGATTTCAAATAAATTTATTCTTTTTTAAAGTTGCTAAAAATGGTTAAAAATGACATATGCATGGGATTTTATAAAAATATAAACTCACCCATACACACCCCTATACCTTCTACAATCTCCATACACATTTTCAAAAGGCTTTCATTCGGCAATTATCCTTTGTCTGAACATCATTACTTTGTGACCCGAGTTACACTGTAGTCAAGTTTTCAAAAAGGTTCACAACATAAGCCGATCATTTGGTTATCATGGAAGCTCAGATGGATCACCGTCCTAAGAAGGTCACTTAAATAAGTATTTTTAACAAGTTGAACTTTGTATAGGCCTAATGTAGAAGTTAAGGCCTACCAGAGTTGCTCCTTTAACAGCAAACAACCACAAGTGCAGTTCTTAACTTGACCTAATCAATTACCTTTATGCCCTTTCGTACTACTGGATGACCTTGCGTGGACAAATAAGCAGACAATTCACTGAGTGACACAGGGGACATTGTTGATCCCTGTAGGACAACTTGCTATGAATATAAATAGAAGATCCTACCATTGCTTGGTTTATTGGACATAACATTGGCAGAAGCCACAGACAATGTGTCTACCGTTGTTCACCGTCTTCGTGATTCCGGGATTCGTGAGTAGGGCCACTTTCCCTGTTTGTTTTTCATGATGTTGACTTTTTCTTTCCTGATGTGGAAGTGGAATACAACGAACCTACAACGATTTGGATGATAGACAGACTGACAGAGAGATAGACAGCTAGACAGACAGCTAGGCAGTAAGCTAGGCAGTAAGCTAGAAAGACAAACTGGCAGACTGACAGACAGACAGCGCAACATACAGACAGACAGATAGATAGATAGATAGATAAATAGAAAGATAGATAGACTGACAAACAGACAGCACGACATACATACAGACAGACAGACAGATAGATAGATAGACTGACAGACAGACAGCATGACAGACAGACAGACAGCTAGATAGATAGATAGATAGATAGATAGATAGATAGATAGATAGATAGATAGATAGATAGATAGATAGACAGATAGATAGACAGATGGATAGATAGATAGATAGATAGACAGATGGATAGATAGATAGATAGATAGACAGATAGATAGATAGATAGATCGACAGACAGATGGATAGATAGATAGACAGATAGATAGATAGATAGATCGACAGACAGATGGATAGATAGATAGATAGATAGATAGATAGATAGATAGATAGATAGATAGACAGACAGACAGACAGACAGACAGATAGATAGATAGATAGACAGATAGACAGATAGATAGATTGATTGATTGATTGATTGACATGTTGTGGCAATTAGGCATACATGGAATACATAGGAGAAACCGGTAAGCAAGATCATAAACATACGCCTATCCAAAATATGACAGTTCTGACAGCTAACCAAGCTAGCACACAACCTACGACCTGTATGTAGCCAATTACAAAATAACCAGAACCACTTTTAACCAGAGCATCATCTGGTGCAGCCTAAAGGTAGAGTATTAAACCAGCCAAACTAAATACGCACATCTAGTTAATTGGCACCTAGTCAGTAGCTGTGCAGGCTCTGCTGGAAATTGCCTGCTAATAAGACATATGTATATATTAGCTATGTTTATAGACATAGCATATAGTATTTCCGAGGCGCTTTTGCAAGCAACGAGCAATGTCCAATGAACGTTTTCACGACTTGCCATCTGCCACATCTATGAGGTCATCAAGAAAAAAAAACTCGAACAGCAACCGCCTAGTAACTGCTAGGTAACAAATGGTGCAGTAAGGGGGGAAAATAGAAAATGGAGAAGAAGAAGATTAAAAAGGAAAAAAGCAGCTGGCTACAGTGTTCTAGCACCTTGCAATTGAAAACCTTAAGTCCCTGGAGGCCTCCATTTATGAGACAATGCTTGGAAGTGTCTGGTATAATTCTACACCCTTTGAATGCTCTTCTTCCAGATGATCTTATATGTTGCGCATGCACTGAATGAATTTAAGTGCATTAAGAACAGCCAGAGTGAACAATGGCAGTTAAGGGAGGACTAATGGGAGCCAGCTATCATGTCAGCAGCAAACCTACAACAGTAGTCCTGGTAGACAACTGCAAGGCATTGGTAGATGGGACGCAGGGATTTTGAGCTGCTAGTTGTGACAGCTTTAGGTGTACACAGGAAATTACTTGCAAGAACATAGCTGCAATAACTGCTTGTGGCTATAAGCGCTAACTGCTGCAACTCAGAGGCATGTATTTGGTGTTCATTTCCACCAGCTAAGGCTAATCTTGTGAAGTATCAATAGCTCTGTGACGCGATACTAAACTGTAGGCAGTTAGGATGCTTGTTACATTTATATATATATAATTTTATTGATGGACGATGTCAGACAAGACATATATGTCACAAGTACAAAAGATAAAAAGAAATAAAAGCAATCAGAAAATAATCAAAAATAGGGAATACAACAAAGACTATAGTTACAGATGGTTCCAGCCACCAAATTGAAGTTAACATTAGTTAAGCTGTTTATCCACTCCTTATAAAATCCAATCAGAATCTTTCATACATTCAGCTTATATCATATACACACAGTTATATTTTACATATATAATACATATTAACATGTTCAACAAAATATATTCCTTATATAATGTGCATGATATAACTATTTACAGAGTGATTTTACTTAAAAATAGAGCTAAATATATATTATTGGAAGTATGTATATATATATTTTCAGAGATTATCTGACTTCACTTCTAGAAAACTAAATCACAAAGAGTTTTCATCAGGGCAGTTCATTATGCAGTTTTAAAGTTCAGGATATATATGACAGCGCAATTTTAGGAGACCGATTTTACAGTTACAGTAATGGATATACTGAATGCATTTTTTTGGTGATTTATGCAAATGCCAGACTACATTGTATCTTGCTATCAAACAAATCTAATTTTATCATCGGATCGATTCTTTAAATTTTCACTTCATATGGTATGACTGATATTTAGCTGTATGATCTATTGGTTTAAGTCCTGGCCAGTTTTACTTAGATAAGTATTGTACATCTCAACTGAAAGTCCTTCGCATGAGACATTAAATTAGTGGTACTGCGTTCTTAGTGACAAGGCTAGGGGCAAGTAAAAGATCCCACCCATGGTCTGGGTGTAGAGTTTTGAGTCAGCCTCAACGCTGTGAACATTTATGCTAACTTTACTTTTACAATCCAGAAAATTTTGCCTGGATTATTAACAGGGGCTTAAGAGATCACACCAACCCCGCATGCTACTACTGAGCTAGGCCCCCACCCCTACCAAATCAAAGTTGTCATTTAAAAGTTCTAAACATATCTGAATCCCGTTCGAACAGATTTCATTGATTATCTCAGGGCAAGGCCAGATAGGGCAGACCAAGGAATCATTTGCCCTCCTACATTTATACTAGAGGACAGATTTTGTATTCACTAAGTTAGGTCTTTAAATTTGACACAACTTAAATAACAATTTGATAATTAAGGTATGCAATGATTTTATTTTATTGTAAGGTCGCACTTTTGAACACTACACTGTCAGAGAGAAAGCTCACCTGGTTCTTTCAGTCATTTTCACACATTTTTGTTCATCAGTAGCATGGACTAACTGAGTTGGTCACATGAGCTACTGTAATGCAACCAAAAGAATCCCCCATCTCTGTTGAGAGATGGGGGCCGCTTGAGACAGCTAATACATTGGAGAAACAGAATGAACACTTTAAAACAAGGTTAGCAGAACACAGACGTCCCAGTTGTGTGTACATCAGAAGTTTCCAAACACCTGCATCAGATTTGCCCAGGCCACGCAATATCGTGGGACAAACACACATTCGGAGTGATCATGGCTGTGTGAACCTGGCCAAATACTTCAGGTGAGCTTTCTCTCCAAAAGGTTTACTGATCAAAAGTATAACCTTACAATCAATTGGATTACCTGCACCGATGAGTCTTCGTCAATACTAGCAATTTTTTCACACTGTAAGTGCTATTTGTTCATCTTGGAATACTTGCCTAGAATTTATTTAGTTTAAAACTGCTAATAACAAAAAAAATACTTAGACACAGAACTGCAAATGATAAAAAAAAATGCTTAGACACAGAACTCATCCGTTTTCATGCCCAGTGGGACCACTTGATTAAATTAGGAGAAAAAGAAAACCTCTAACAGAACTTAGAACAAAAAATTTGGTCCAGTGAGATCTGTTCATACCAAATGTCTGAAAATGTATCTGGCTGGTGTTCTTTATATGTTTGTTCAAGCTCACAGATCTATTTTTCCCCTTATTCAAACTTCGAAGTCTGTAGACTGCAGTTAGAGTCTTCAGGCTGTACATGCAGTTTGTATAAGAAAAAGTACCATCTAGGCAGCCATGTGGGTGTTTTATGGCAGCTTTCAGGGTTCGTTTAATCACTAGCACGGTGGAGTGGTCATCATTTGTGAGGATCAGGTCAGCCCAAAGTGACCTCAGTGACCTTAAGGGCCCCTCAACCTTCGCTGATCAGAGGATCCATCTTCACGACTAGTGGTCAGCCAATCAGTGAAGGTGTACAGCAGGGATAGACACTGAAGCCCTATATGTACATTGAGATCATCTTGCTCACTTCAAGCCAAGGCATTACAGACTACCTCATGTAATATTTGCAATGCATGCCTGTCTGATGAGACCTCAGCTCTGAGCTATTACTTCTTCAAGCAAACACCAAGGGAACTTCATATTCCAATCGCTTCCTGCATGTATACATAATACTGACATTACCCCTTCCCTAACAAGTTATATTACTGTTATTGATCAAACCCCGAAAGACTTGTCACAGCCTTAGATGGATATCATATCAGATAGCAGTCGAGGTCGTAAATTTTTCTAGTTTCCAAGTGCAGTGATTTCAGTACATTGACATGGAGCATCAGGGAGAAGATAAATGATATAACATGCAATGTTTAGTATATTGATTTTATTCACTGTGTGCCCTCATGCAGTGCATGGTTTATCAGAGACATAAAAATAATTTTGCTTATGATTAATGCAGAGATTCTATGTCGACATAATTTGAGAATTCAGCAATGTCAGGGCTTAATTTTTCAGTTGCCTTTGGCTTGTCTCCTTCAAATTTGACCCAAGGTGAGAGTGATATGACATACCTGTCATGTTACTCAAAACTTCATCTTAAATTCCTTGATTTCCCAAAGCGTGGTTTAGAATTTCCCTGGATCTCTCGAATTACAATCGCTATGTCTCAGTTGAACAAACGGAACAACATGTATCATTCATGCCTAAGTAAATGTCTGCATGAAATCTCAGCTGGCTGCCTATGAAGTGTCATATTACTAAAAACAGAAGCACATCAAAAGCTGTGCATTGATTTTCTTTCTGGCTGGGGATTAGTGCTTAATGCACCTGATATCCGCCAAGTTTTGCAAGCACATATTTGAGCAACTGACTGTTAACAAAAAATCTCTAGCTATTGTGTACACATCTAGCTTTTGTGTACACATCTAGCTATTGTGTACAGTTAAGTGCCAATGATAGGCGTTTGTATTATACACACGGGAGAAAGAAATGTTGGGAGCAGCCATCCCATTTCAAACAATGGTTCAATCTTTTTAGAAAAGATGACAGTCTAGAATAACAAAGAGCCTTGCATGAATGATACCTTTCCCATTCTGCCTGTATTTATATATTTATATTGCTCCTAATACCAGTTAAGAGTCACTCCTCATCCTTTCCTTTCCATTCCATATCATTCATTCCTCCTTAGCGCACTGGTGCCTCCTTATAAACATCAGCTGTGCCAAATTGAGGGGTATCCACCATAACTATGTCTCCTTCTTTGCATCCGTATCATGTTTCTACTTTTCTACACCTTGTCTTTACTATAACACGGTGTACCAGCAAATTCACCTGAGACATGAGAATAAATTGATGATGTTAACAGTCAGTGTATTGACAAGTGAATGCTCATAGTCTTGGTCAAGCACTGCTCACTCAACCTTTTGATAGGAGAACGGACATCCTTGCCCCATGCCTTGACAGTCTTATCTGAGCTTTGGAGTACTTTAGCTTACTACTGCCACATTTAGCAACTCAGCATCATTCACCCAAAGAGCATTGAATGAAACAGATCGTGGAGTAGCAGTGTCTGTCTACATCTACGAACCACTGACACGTTTTTTTTTACATATTGGCCAACGTTTTTAGACTTTTATGGCTAACATTGACTTTTGATCGTTCAAGAATACCTGAGTCAGACTCACTATAGCCATTTTGACAGACTGGTTAGCCAGTAGTTTATAATGTATAATCATAACATTTACTTTTATATAACACAGACTGAGTCAGACTCACTATTGCCATTTTGACAGACAGGTTAGTCAGTAATTTATAATGTATAACTATAGCCATTTTGACAGACAGGTTAGTCAGTAATTTATAATGTATAATCAAAACATTTACTTTTATATAACACAGACCGAGTCAGACTCACCACAGCCATTTTGACAGACAGGGTAGTCAGTAATTTATAATGTATAATCAAAACATTTCACTTTTATCTATCACAGACTAAGGCTGATTAACTTCTTGTTTAAATAAACCAGAAAAACATGTTAGTAGTAAAAACAATTGTATGGGGTCAGTCATTCTGGGCACTGTCAAATCACCTATTATTTTAATCAAATAGACTTTCAATGTAACTACAGACATACTGTTATAATATATTCCAGATAAAGCATTAACACTCTCTGTTCTACAGCTACAAATCTGTCAATACATTTCTCTGAAACTCTGATTCCTGATGATGTAGTTGCTGAGTTTATTAATGGTGAAACTACACAACAGTTTATCACTGTTAACATGTGGCATTTTTTAAATTAAACATGAGATGATGTAGAGGAATTGCACTGTGCTGATAAGGTTAAATTTCGTCACCATATATTCAAAAGCACAACGTAATTGATGGATAGTTTAGTAAACTTCGTTCAAATCTGATTGAAAACGAAGAATGTAGTTTATTCTTTTGCACAGCGGTTTAATTAAATTCAAATGTAAATCAATATTTAACTCATCAGGATCTGTTTGTCCAATAACGTACAGTGTACATTTAATTCGATACTTTTTTTTATTCAGTAGAGGTATAAAACAATAGCTACACGATTGTGTTGAACAAAATATCGTATAGTCACCAGATGAACTCATTAGGGAGCTTATATCTATATTTATTTGCACACTTTGCGCACAAAATGTGTACAAATAGACAAATATGAAGTTATTGCATTCAATTTACTGCAACAAAAATGGTATAACAAAGTTTCTTTCTCATCTCTTAAAAACATAACATCATTATTCGAGAGTTATGTGATGCCGCGCTTTTTTAACAAGTCATCTGATGACAAGCTGTACGGCTTTCCATAGAATTTGTGGCAGTTCAACATAATTAAAAATATTGTGCTTTTCGTCAGATGAAAAACACTGGTACATATCAGGTTATTATTCCATGATGAGACACACACAGCACCTAATTGGCATTGTATGTCTCTCAATATCTGAAAGCTCAAAGCAGTTTATTGCACCTGAAGAAAATTGTATGGGGTAATATGGAAAAGAAGCCCAATGGCATATAGTAAAGTTCGCTCAAATTTCACAGTTTTCAAAACTTCTTTGATGTTCTCTACCTTGGCAAAATTCAGATCCGATTAAGATGTCTTAATGCAGCTAAAGCTGTCTTTGGAGTATATAGAATTAGCCTTTGCTAAGAAAAGTAGTGGCTTTGAAACAGTTTTCATTTCTCTTGTATCTTGGATAAACTAGAATCATCCAATATACAACAAGAGAAATAAAAACTGTATCAAAGCAACTACTTTTACAAAGGTTTAATTTAAACAGCAGGATACGATCTAGTTCATCCATGTACCCCACTGCATGCCAAGACATCAGACAACAGTTTGTCCTCAGCTATTGACAGGTTTTTTGCCCTCAACCATACTACTAATAAAACTGCGGCAATAGTACAGGTGTTTCCTGAATCGGGAGTATATCTTTAGGCATTCCATTGTAGCAATTCCGTCTGTGTATTCTTCATCTTGCATAGACACAAGACATCTGCTAGTCCCTGGACAAAGTATGTATTCAGATGGGACCACAATACAAACAAAAGGAACACAAAAAGACAAGGCGTAGGTAGTGACTAAATACATGTCTGACTCAGATAAATGTCATTTGACACAGGAAGTCAGTGGGCGAGTTTGCTTTGTAAATGCAGTCATGAATCAGCACTCCATCTGCTACAGGAGTCAAATATATCCACTATCCAGCAGTCCTCACTGGGCAACTTAGAAAGTAAAAATCATTGTGTGCTGAGAGCAGTAATGAATGATTGAAACCTCTGAATGTGGAGTCCTGTCTGGGCAGGAGGGACTGATGTAGCACCCTCCTAACTGAGAATGGAAAGCCAAGCTTTTTTGGGGGTGATTGACGATAACACGGAAGGACAGGAACTTTTCGAATAGATTGCTAGTCTTTTTTGGTTCCCAGGGTCTGTCCCAGGGGAAGAAAAGGCATTGAGAAGGGAAGAACGGAGGCACAAAAGTCAATTCTGTCCGTTCTTTACAATGAGAGTAAAGGAAAGCCAGCTGCGGAAAAGAAAACACAGCACGACTTCACCAAGAAGCTTCACGAACAATATTCACTCAAGACCGGAAGTACCACGAACTACAGACTAGGAACCCAAATGACCTTGAAGAAGCAGGACTACAACACTTAAAAGGTCAGACACCTAGCAAATAACCCCCACTTGTTTCACTTTAATTTGATTACAGAGTCTCTGGACCTGCTGCTGGTGAGCTTGTATTGTTTGGCTAATGCACTGCAGGGCCCTGGTCTTGTAATTTGACGGCCCTAGCTGCAGCGCTTCCCACGGCCAGTGCAAGCTGAGGCTTTTTACACCTAAACAAATGACCGCATCACAACCTTTGCCTTACTCCAGGAGGTTCCTGCCTCTTAAAAGCAAGTCCATAGCCCTCCCCCGGGCGGTTGTTCGAAAGAACTCATTGATAATTCTTCTCATACGAACCACCGCCTAAATGATTTCTTTGGCTGCCTTACTGACTCGAGGCTACAGAAACTAACTGTTATTTGCTTTACAGTTGTTTTACCATAAATTACAGTAATTTTAATAGTAAATCGTAAATTGTTTTATTTCAAATAGTGCTGTCTAGAATTTAAAATCAATACATTTTCAGAAGCGCTTTACAATATGACATAAAATTGCATGGCACTGAATGAGCGATCTGCTAAAGTCTGTCTCTTGGGATTTTCAGGTTGTTTGTTCTATGTGATCGAACGCCAGGTTGTCTTGCTTCATCAACCTGATTTAGTTCCTTCATGTAAGATGGCGCTTGATCTAAAGTAGTGTCAAGACCTTATGCTTCACTCTAAGATGTACAGGAAGCCAGTGAAGTTGTTTCAAATTATCATGAGCATGAGAGTTTGTGTCTTTATTTAGGACCAAACTACTGCGATGTTCTGCACATGTTGATTCACTTCAGGTCATATTTAGGGATTCCGATGAGCACAGCATTACAATAGCCCAAATGAGACACTACAAACCCTAGGACAAGTATGATTCTTACTTAGAACATGTTTAACTTAGGCCTTACAAACTGTTACTTAAAGGATGACTTTTATTCTAGCTTTACAGTACTTTACTTTTCAAACTTAAATTAAGTTTTACAATGCGGTCCTCGTGCTAAAGACGCATAAAATGCAGTCATATTATTCCTGCATAGCCACTGCAAAGTATGACTGTTCATTAGCACAATACACATCATGCAATGGAAAAACCTAGCATAAAAAAATTATGCTTGTGCAATGGATCACAGCATTTTTATGCTTAAAATATGCATGTAGTGTTGCCTGCAGAATGGGGTGCATGTTCCCAATGAGTATGGCTAATTCCAGCATGATTGCGTGGTGAAAATTTTCATCATGAGAAATTGCAGAGCTTATCTTTGTCTCTTTTGATGGTATCGTACATCATTGATGGTGATCTGTATTTGGGGAACAATCTGCTGTTCCAGTAGGGAGTTTAATGTGTATTGCAACTCTCACATTATGTGAAAACCACTTTGACTAACTATCAGCCATATGTGGCTAGACTTGGATGGCTGTTTCATCCTTCGTCTCATTGCCACGGTCCCTACCTGTCGTAATTAGCCAATCAGGTGCAGAAATACAGGACATAAAGCCCTAATCCACCACCATTATGTGGCTAGACTGACTTACCACATAGCCATTTCTATAGTAACCTTCCATATCATTCAGACTTCGTCATTGTCATATGTAGTGTGACATCTTTGACTAAGAAGTTAGTCAATTGACTAATGACATATAGGATACTGACCAACTTACAGCAGTTCCCATAGATTTGGAAAGTCATGTGAATTCAGGACTGCCATTTGCTAAGGCATTCCCTCAGCCAATAAGAGTCCTGGATTTAAATGACGCCCTCTGGAGTTTAGTTTTCAAGTCTATGAAAACTACTGTAAGGTGTAGTAAACATACTCTGGAACACTCTGAAAAGATGATCATTGATTTAATTTTCACTACTTGGTCACCCAGATCATCAAAGATGTGATTGAACTAGACAATGCCAATAACTTGCATGTCATAATTAACTCCAAATCCTTCCTTTGAAGCATGATCTAAAGAAATAGCCGAGAGCCTCCTGTGGTATACTCAGGCTGCATGGAATTGATACATGTATGACAAAATTCCAACGACCTAGACACACCAGTCACGCCTTGTCGAATGACAAATAATTTAGACCAAATTAAACTATGGATCACTGACAAAGTCAGATATTCAGTTGTTTAACTAGAAATATGCTTGTTTTGGCAGTACAGTTGTAAAACAGTATTTACTGACGTTTAATATAATAAAAAAATAATCAATTTAAATCTAAAATAGCCCTCGGTAATAATAATAATCAAAATAAATAGTGAGAATTGTGTAGTTATACCTACACTCTTCAGTAATCGAAGGGTTGTCAAAATGACTAACGGGTAGTCATGTACATATGACACTCAAGCAGCCAAACTGACTATAAATTGTGTGCCATTTTATGACTAAGCCTGGTCACTACGACGACTCTTCCTTTAAATTATGACATCATGCGGATGTTATATGTTAGTGACCCGTTAGCCCAAGCTGGGCTGGGTGACATTCAATTATGTTTATATTTGATTTGTAATGTTGAATGTCACACTTCACTTTAATAAAATAAAAATTCTTGAACTGACTTGACTATATCCTATAGTAACAGATATATAATTACATTATCCAGTTTGTTAATTTAGGTTACCACGGCAACTCAAAATTCAGGCAAACTTAATGAATGAAATTTGAATTTCAAATTAGGCACACTATGCATTGAAATGACTGTCATCACTGTTCGAAGCTCTCAATTTCTATGGCTTCTCTCTTGCAACTAACAGAAAATATAAAGGTTCCCCTGGAGAGTAGATAAGGTGGATATAACTCTCTGCCTGCCCTATCCCTGGGTATTATTGGAGGATGCTAACGTCACAGACACATCTGACAGTTAAAGAATTGCCAATTGTATGGAGAGAGTCAATATATGTTTCTTAAACACCCTGCTTTATCGAAGCTTTATTGTAGCTTTGGGCAGACTTCGTACGAGAGTGCATGGAAGGCACATCTGACTACTGACAGATCTCCTACTCCAACTTGTCAGCGGTATAATCTTTCAAAACAATTATAACTGCAAGTCAACACATGGTCCGAATGGTACATGCAGCTGTGGAATACAAGCTTATCAAACGAACTCTAAATTAAGTTTGAGCCAGCTACAAGTGAGAGAAGCACATGTGGGTGGACCCAAGGAGTGATGTCTTGAAAACCTCTCAGTGTAATGCATGGCAGCGCATTTTATTAACCTTTAGAATTTGACATCTCTCCCACGCAGCTTAGATCAAAGTTCTGTATTAATAGAATTTGCGAATCTGTGTCTATCCCAAGTTTCCGAATCTGTCTTTACAAAGTCTGCAAATCTATGTATATTCAAAGACTAATGTAAACGACTATTCTACATAATCATTAGGACAGTGATGTGGTTTTAATAATGAAATAGTCGTAATAGTGAGTGGTCTAAATAGTGAGGTGGTCTTAATTGTGAGTTGGTCTTATATTGAGGTGTTTGTATAGTAGTGAAGCTGTCTTAATTGTGAGATGATCTTATATTAAGGTCTTAATTGTGAAATGTCCTTATTTCGAGGTGTTCAATTACATAGCCTGCTTGAGCTGATAACTGGTTTTATCACCAGCGAATACTGCCTTCTGATTGGCTGAGGAGGGTATTATTATATTTGTCATTATTGTTAGTGATCAAGCACAGTTTAGAGTTTGTCTCATAGTGTGATAAAAATTATCTTTATCTCAATGTAAAAAAGAGCATTTCCCTGGTATTTTGCCAAGATTTGACTGTCTAAATCACCGAAACTAGTAAAACTAACATGCTTATCCACTGTCACTATACATCGTATACCATAGCAAAAAAAAAAAAGAAGAAAAAAGTAAAAGGCATTACAAGTTGTAAAAAGTAGCCATACTGTGCAAAAAAATAAAGATATTACAAGTTGTAAAAAGAAATGATGTTGACATACCTCTAAAAAAATGAAGTTTTCCAATTTAGAGATTTGATGCACAGGAATGACCAAAAGCCTCATTGTAGTAGTACGATGTCATGATCATGCACGTTATCTAAATAAGTGCTGCGAGAAAACCCCAAGAAGACTTAAAGTAGACAGAAAACTCACCTCAGCTGCACAGCTGGCGGTTGTGTGGAGGGCACCAATTGAGATGCGAGTGATGATGAGGTGCTTCCCAGCAGCAGCAGCAGAGGCAGCCGCAGCAGCAGTATCAGCAGCAGCAGCGACAGCAGCACAGGCGGCAGCAGTATCAGCAGCAGTAGCAGAATCTCCCAGGTGTGATCTGCAAAAGAAGCAAGTAGAAAAAACTGTTCAGTGGATGAGACCAACAGAATCCAGGCATAGATACTGCCACCCAAAAGCACATGCAAGGCTTCTGTGCCGACACCAGCCAAGCTGACTGGCTGCTGGGTTTTAAGGGAGACAAAGAGCACATGCGTGTATTGCATTTTTAAGGGCAGCGCCACTATACAATGGACATGAAGGAGTGTGATGAGTGTCCAACAATGTGATGTAATATATTACATACATACAGTGTATTATACTTATATCGGTTAGAGCCACCTGCCATGGAATCCTACATAGATTAAGAAACGAAGAAATTGCCTTTGAACATTGATTAAGTTTGAGCCAGCTACAAGTGAGAGAAGCACATGTGGGTGGACCCAAGGAGTAATGTCTCAAAAATCTCATTGACCCATGTGTGTATTGCATTTTTAAGGACAGCGCCACTATAGAATGGACAACACAGAAATTGCCTTTGAACGTTCTATCTGAATCTGAATCTGAATCTATCACAACAAAGCTGCAGAAGTTGGAGTGATGAGTGTCCAACAATGTGATGTAATATATTATACATACAGTGCAATATACTAATATCGGTTAGAGCCACATGCCATGGAATCCTGCATAGATTAAGAAACGCAGAAATTTCCTTTGAACATTAATTATTGAATGCTTTATCTGAATCTGAATCTGAATCTATCACAACAAAGCTGCAGAAGTTGGTGCAACATAACCTAAAGCACCATGCTACAATAATTAATTATTCCCTAAAAGGCATCTAGCAACTGGTAGTGCAATAGTTCAGTGTTCTTGCGGCCCTACAGAAATGGTACAGATTCATAAGCTGGCTGTAGGCGACTATAACCCTGGTCATAATTTATGGTCGGCTGGAAGCACTGCTTTCTCGCACCAGCTGTAATTCAGTAATTATCAGGTCCTCAGCAACAGTTGCATGTTGCTGTGAGCTGGTTGAGACAGCTTTTACAAAACATTGTACCCGATTGAACAAGATAGACTTGATATGTATCTCTTGAAATTGTAATAAAGATGGTGAAGTTACTACAATAATTGTGTAATATCAAGATGGTAAAAACACTTCAGTACGGGAAAGCTCATAGGGTTTATTTGCAAATAACTATCAAATCGTTTGTAGGAAAGGTATGCATTTATTTTGTCTGATGAAATACTGTCAGAAATGGACCCACAATGGGTTTTTAAATCTTAACTACATGGCCAAATGTGCCACGTGCGTTTTCCATGCATTTGGATAAACACATGGAAAACGCATGGTTTTTGCCTCATTATAATTAGCTAAAAACCATGCGTTTTCCATGCGTTTATCCTACTCATGGAGAACGCACGTGGCACACTGTACATATGGATTCCCTTTTCCCTAATATGTATGGATTCGTTGCTAATGATATATTGACTATAATGTGGAAATAGACAATTTTGTTTCTCTAGAAGGTTCATTAATTGTGAATTTTGTTCTCTTTCCCTGGTGCATGGTAGTACTGTAAGATGTACTGTTCTTGATTTAAACTTACTAGGAGGACGTTGTTTAAGTCTGAACCCCAAGACTGTCTCATGATACATATAGATGGTCACATGATTACATATAAGTAATGTCTCAGACTCACGTGTGGCACTTCAAAGTCTGTGGGGCCTATACCTTGTCAGGGATCTATAGCTGATTCAATCTGTCATTTGTCAGAGAAAATGAAGGAAGACACTGGCTTAAGGGTGGATAAAAAGTTGCTGTGTTGTCTTAGCTAGCTTTAGGTTGCTTAGGGGTTTCTATAAGCACATCCTCTGAAGCAGTCTGGACCATCCCCGTGGTGCAGTTGGTTGTCAAATTTTAGAAACTTCTTTAAGCTCCAGCAGCCCCACAACGATTACTATAGGTACATTTCCTGGGAACGCGGCTCACTCAAGGGTATTGCTCGCCACATCCAACTATCATTGCTACTCGAGCTAAATGATCAGGATGTGGGCTGAATACATTGTCGACCCTCCTCCCCCTTGACTGCCCTTACTATAGCTATTGATTATGGTGTCACTTTCACTGCTGGTCTGCTCGGCTCATTAACCTGTGAGGATGAGGATGAGGGATGGAGTAGCGTGACGAGGACAGATGGACAGACGAGGAATCCGGGGCGACAGTTTTGGAACAAATATATAGAGGGAGTTTTAGAGTGAGTAGAGACAATGTATGGGAGTCAAAGACATACGATAAATAGGCTACACACAAGACATAAAATTTGTTTGTAAACTAGTACAGTTTTTGTATGCATCATAGATATTTACCCGTACTTTAGAGACAGATTGCTAATGTGGCTGGGAGGGAACATGGACTTTTTTTGTCATATCTCGTTCCAACGAGATAATATCTCATTCTAACAAGGTAACATCTTGTCCCAATGTAGAACTATCTCATCCCAACGAAAAACTATCTTGTCCAAACGAGATAATATCTTGTCCCAACGAAATACTATTTGTCCAAATGAGAACAACTTAGTTTTTCGTTAGGACAAGATGCTTTATCGTAAGAACAAGATATTATTTCGTCAGAACTAGATGTTATCGCGGTAGAACGAGATATTATTTCGTTCAAACACGTTAGTATCTCGTTTTAACGAGCTAACGAAATAGCATCGTATTAGAACGATTATACTTTCTCGTTAGAACGATTTACTTTCTTGTTTGAACGAGATATTAAAAAAATGTCCTTGTCCCATTACAAAATATTTTTTCGTTGGGACGAGATAGTTTTTCGTTGGGACAAGATATTATCTCGTTGGAACGAGATATAAAACAAAATGTCCATGTCCCCTCTCAGTCACCGTACAAACTTGATGTTAGATTGAAAATAAAGAAAAGATAACAAAGAAGTCATAACAATTTATTATTACAGAAGCAGCACTTATACCGAGCATTTTAGCGATCAGACTTTTAGCTTCACACTAAAGTACATAAAACAATATCTTGTCCTCAGGTGGTAAGCGCCACCTGTGAATTTTACAGCAGGATATGGAGACACCACCCACAATGCACCGAGATCACCTGACAAAGGACCCATAGGAGTGCCATCCATAGACTAAATGTAAACTCAAATGGCATGCAGGAGCTTTGTCATGCAAAGGTCCATTTACTTCAGCACGTTTTGATTCGGGCGTTTCTCATCCTTATTCTTGTCCGTTATGTACAATTTTTGTCCTTTGCAATGTTACCTGTACTATTTCATATTCAATAAATTGTGTCTCTTCTAAACGCAGATTTGGTGATGCGTGGGAGATGGGCCAAATATAAGGGATGCTTTTGAATGTGTATGAAATGTCATAAGAAATGATGAATAGAAGGACTACTAGAGTTCTATTGATAAACCTGCACGAAACATCTTAAATAATGTCCTCTGTAGTTTTTTTTTCCCTTGTGACACTTACAAAGAAATTATTTCATAAAAGAAATTGCCAAAAAAAGAAAAGAAAAAAATGTCACAGAGACAAACAATAGAAGATACGTGTGTCAGGTCATCCAATCTATTGCCCTCAGTTCAAGCCAACCATCCATACTTGTGCTTATCCTGACAGCAGTTATGACAGCAGTTGTGACAGCAGTTATGATAGCAGTACACAGCAGTTATGACAGCAGTTATGACAACAGTTATGACAGTTGTTATAACAGCAGTTATGAACGCAGTTATGACAGTTGTTATGACAGCAGTTATAATAGCAGTACACAGCAGTTATGACAGCAGTTATGAGCAGTTATGATAGTACACAGCAGTTATGACAGCAGTTATGACAGCAGTACTGACAGCAGTTATGACAGCATCCCTAAATGTTTGAATGGATAAATACGCATAGGAAAATAGTTAATTGACAGCCATCACGATTATGTGGAGTCTCAGAATACCAAGGTTTGGGCATTATGAGTTTATATGTCTATTGTCGAATATTCTGTATCCCAGAAGAGCAAAACTAAATCAGTCAAAATACAATTTTGTGTTATCTGACAACTGTTTTCTATGCACAATTGAAACAGGTAAATTTATGTAGATCATCCAAATGTGTGTAATACTTTTTTGTCACAACCCATATGTATTAAATGAGATTGACCTATCCCAACTTGCAATAATGGTGTGAAATTTCGCAGTTTGGGAGGGTGCAGGGATTACGAAATAAATCATGACTTGATGAAATTATTAAATTTCGCGGTCTCTCAGATATTGAATCAGCTAGTTTTAATCAACCGGAGATCTAAAAATCTTCTTTATTCAGACAACCGCGTGTTCTAATAAACGTCCATTTCCCTCATGAATATTTTTCAGGCAAGAAAACTTTCTAATTTGTTGATGATTTCTTCTGCTGTCCACATGTGAGCGCCATTTGTCATGCTTGTAGTGTCGCATTCTAAAGAGGAGATTATAGTGGAAGGGAAAGAAGGCCTCCCTGAGAAATCCTCTCCTTATTACAGACTTTAGCTGAGGAATTTAGTCATTAAGGTGATTAATCACTAAGGCGCAGTTATGTCATGGATCTTCTATTGCAGGCTGTTTAATCTTAAACAACAAACTTCTTAAATAATAAAAAATGAACAATGGACCGATCGAGTTTAATGGTGCTCTAAGTTTGAAATATGGGCGCATAAACGCTAAATGTCTAATTATTTCCTTTAGAGTGTTTTGGCAAGATGAATGATTGTGTTCTTCCTGTTTTTAATGTTTAATGTATTAGCTCAAGAGACATTTGTCATTCGAAGATGGGTCTCCCTTATCAAAAACAGTTAATGCCATTGTCGTATGATGCTGAGTTCTGCCAATCATATTTTTTAGTAATAATAGAACTTATTGAGAATAATTCTTTTCCTGATTTATAGGAAAGTGCTTTTGAGAAACCAGGGACATTTTCGCCAAGGCCACATAGCAGAAATTGTCAAAGCTTCTAAAATCATGGTATGAATGGGAAGCACTTAAGAAAATTACAGTGCGGCTTATAGAAAGACTGAGGAAACACAAATGAATTCAAACTTCGCAAAATGACTTTGAAAGCATTAAACAATGAGCCGCCATCTTACATATCAAATCTATTTGAGGATGTTTGGATCAGCAAACAATAAATCTCAGAAGCAATGACAATTACTTGCTCTTCAAGCCTCAGTCTAGTAACAAATTTTGAGCTAGTACTTTCTCAGTAATTGCTCCTCACCTCTGAAATAGATTACCTGAAGATAACAATTGAATGTTCACCAATGATGGCTTTAAGAGGAAATTAAAAACTCATCTATTCAGAACTGCCTATGAACAATAGGCTTCTTCAATCCAAGCGCTGGTGAGCAGAAATCTTTTCTGAAACAGGCGCTATACAAATTTATATATTTATTATCATTTATCAAATTAATTATTCCAGATTTAAAGTTTCATTTCTAATCCTCTCGAGGAATTAATTACAAATTTTTGTTCATGTAACCAAGGCCGTTTCTTAATATTACGTTAAATTTCCATTTCGGTTTGGTTATTAGACAACATCAAAGTTTTGGATCTGATGAGTATTAAAATCATTGGCGTCATACACATTGTTCCTTATAATATGTATGAATGAAGTCACTGAAAACTCAAAAAATATCTGAAGAGCTTTTACCGGTATAACCATCAGATAGATAGTAATACAATCTTTTCACACAGCAGCCATGTTGGCATTTTTGCCTCATTGACCTCTTTTTGCACTCAGATATAGTATTGTGATGTCATCAGTAGACAGTGGCCATGGTGAGGTCACAGAAGTGCAAGAGCAATGGAGAAGTAATGATGTCATATAAATATGACGTAATCAAAATGAGGTCAGTGAGTCAAAAATGCCAATGTAGCTGCCGTCTGTGTGAAAAGGGTGTATACATTAACAGACTTTAATAGCAACCGAGAGTGTCCGACAAAATAATTATTTAACGTACATTCATTGTATGTAACATGAGATATTACTTTGTTCAATTCAGATTGGTGTACATAAAAGCTAGTTTGAAAACAGCTACTTTCCTGAAGGGGAACTTCGTGTGATTTCAAAAAATGAATAAAAAAAAAAAATGAATAGGAAAACTTAAGTTAGGAAAGTCCATTTTGTCTTGGCAAAAAATTCCACATGATTGAGTACTACTGGGTGGCTAGCCCATCAAACTTCTTTTTGCTATTATCTGACTTGTGATTGGCCCTCTCCTAGGAAACCTTTCATTGTGTGTTCTGATCCATGCTCCACAATATCAGTCTCCTAAGCACACCAACCTCAGCACAGACGAGCAGTTTTCAAAATAACACCAAATCCATCTTTTGACTGATCAGCGTTGGGCATATCTGATTCCTAAGGGTCTACATCATACTGACTGGTACATTGGTAGCAATTTTCTAAATATATCTTAGAAAGATGCCTAAAAGAATGACATATGCCATAGGGAGATTTTTGTCAAAAGCAGCTAAAGCACTGGTTCAAGTATATTTGATTGGTTTCTTTTCTGTATGAATTTAACTATTATTCTTCCTTCTTTCTAATACTATTACAGGCTAGCCAATGTGACTTTCTTGCCCTGTGAGTTATGAATAATATTTCACCATATTTGTTGTATTATCTCACAAGTTTTCCTGCAATCTGCTACTTCTGTATTGCACTATGAAATAAGAATTCGTATTCTTCTCAAAACAATCCCAAAAAAGTATACTACATTTTCACAACAGGTAAACATTGCCTCTACTTTAACACACATCAACACATGGTGACCAAGAGTTCAAAACTATGGTGACGTAGCAAGCACAATTGCCGAGTGAGCAATACTACACTTCCTTGCATTTGGCTATAATGATACTTGGAACAGATGAATGGTAACAGCAGGCACCTAGTGAAGTTTCAAATTTCTCTTGAAACGCTATCTAAGTAATCGGAGAACTTACAATAAATGATATCTTAGAGCATCTCGAAGGTGTCCCTTTTAACTGCCTATTAGAAGATTCTCAGGACTGGACCTTCCTCAGTGCACATATCTAATTAGGCTTACTGTTATAATTTTGAAATCTAAGAGGCTGTGACACTGTCTGGGGACTCTATATAATTTATTAATTTTAAAATATAGCGTCACAGCACTAGACGTCAGCTGAGCTCCATTTTATCATTGAACAACGCAGTAGGCCAATTTTTATAAAGAAGAATTAAGGTGGTACAGTAGATTTGGCTACATGGGAACATCAAGTGCCCAGAAGGCCTCTGATTGGCTAGAAATAGTCGCGGACTTTAAAGAAGACACTTGCCTAGTCATGCAAATCCAGGTCAGGCCGTTCTGGGAAGTGGAGTGCCATCCTTCATAACATAAGTACCGTCAATCGGGTAAATTTGAAAAGAATCTATGAAAAAAAGGATTTTGACGAATCTCACTCTGACTTGGCTTAATAAAGGTAACTAATTTTTTCATAAATAAGATCCGTAACCTATTAGGCTCCCACAAATGTAAAATCATGACGATTGATGCAGTCAATGCTGCTCTCGGGACAGTTATGTTAGGGCATATGGTTTTCAATGACTCAGCAGTTGCTGTATACTTTGGTTTGGGAAACCAGGTTGTACACATGCCAGCAATTTGGCATGTATGTATTTTGTAGAGAATGTCTCACAGATGAAGATTGTGTGTAGCTAGTTTAAACTTTTTAATTATTTCTCGGCAGAACCAAAGAAAATTTGTATTTCAGCCCTCTGAAGTTTAGTGCGGGGTATCTTTGGCAATGACCAAAAAGACCTCAAGGGTCCCCAATTTTGTGCAATATTAATATAGTTTCCATGAAAAATTTGCAGATATTTGTTTATTAAATGAACAGGGTTATATCATTGTGAAATCATCAAATAATCTTGTCATTATGCATTCTTGCAGACTTTTCAATTTTGTAATTTGGTATTGTGATAAACCATCAATACTTATGGGTAAATAGGTGCACATTTTTGATAAACCAGTTTCAAAGTATTGCTGCTGTCCCACCAATGGCGAAATTTCCATGTAATATCATGGCAAAAGATTAACGCCTGTGATTGTAGCACTTGAACATTGGTTTACATCATACTTTCATAACCACAAAGCTGCCATACTTTGGAGACCATTGTAAATTAAGTGTATTGGAACGTCGATTGAATGGGTGACCCAAGCTCAAACAGACTACCATAATGCTGATTAAATTAGATTCTCTCCCCTTCCAAACAATTAGAAAAATGCAGTATTTTCAATATTGGCTGTCTCTTCTTTTTTAAATATCCCTGGAAGTTGCACAATGAAGCTGTCAATCCGAATGATTGATTCGTTTAATGGCACCAGTCTAGACAATTTACGTAGCATCAATATTTTACTACCTTTTAAATTATATTGTTCAATTCTGCAAACACCATTCGCCGTTGCAATGTATTGAATACAATAACAGTACAAATAAGTATCGAATTACCCAGCAGAGAATTGACAGTTTAATGGAAATTACAGTTATACCATTGTGGCCACTTAAACAAAGCTAGTGAAGGGTGTTTTTTTTTATCCTGACTCACATAGAAAGATAATCTTCAATGTGAATAATTCGGTAGCTGAATCGATAAGATCAGGTTTTGAAGTCATATTGTTGGCGTTGCAATGTTCAGAAAGTCCATAGAATATTGTATAGTAGCAATTAATGTGAATCGGAGCCGAAGCTGGGCCGATAAGTATTGACATTGAGCCGATACTGTGCCAACAGGTGGTTGACATGCCCATGTGGTGCTGGTGGTGCTGGTGGTGCTGGTGGTGCTGGTCTTAACATCCTGTATTTCTGCACCTGATGGGCTAATTAGGACAGGCAGGGACCATGGCAATGAGACGAAGGATGAAACAGCCATCCAACATAAGCTCGACCGGGAATTGAACCCGGGACCCAGTGGTTGGAAGCCCAGCGCGTTACCACTGAGCTAAGCCCCCACCCTGTTGTCCGTGGTGCTCATTGTGATAAAGAATACTTGCTGGTCAAACTTCTCTTGTTCCAAACACATATTCTTAGAAGCTGCTCGGGGCCCTTATGTGTCATACCTGTAAAATATATCCACCCCCCTGTGGTATACAATAAAGCTAATTTGCATGCCCCTGGGGACCTTCATATGGCATGGAGGAGGTTGTCTATGGCAGTTTCTGGATTTCTGTGGCATGAATGACACATTGCCATAGAAATTAGAGGTATATGTACTCTTTGTTTTCTACTAGTCTTTTTATCTCCAATGTGTATTAATATATTTTAGGTAAAAAGGTATGTAGACCCAAGACTGCTCATTGCACAATACATACCATGGAATATTGTATTGTAGCGATTCACACAAATGACAAAATAACTTTGACCGGCAATTATTCTTTACCACAATGAGCGCCACACACAACATGGGCATCAGCACAATGTCGACCCACTGTTGGCATACTACAGTTAGTTTCATAAAATATGGTTGACTCCAGTCATTTTTAGCAACCTATCCTGGCTGTAACTGTAACTGGCTAAAGACAGCCACTGTATACGTCTGCCTTATAGTCGGCTTAAAATACCACCACTGAAAAAATATATACTTTGGACCTTGGTAAATGTAAGAAATTATCTAATATATCATAAATATGTATGTGCAATTGACATGCATTTTTTAAACAAAAGATTACATATATCCATAACTCAACTTATGCACAAAATGGTGCTGCACATATTTTTAGATCCGGCTTTGAGTAGCAAGCTATAGCCAAACAGTTCTGTTTAGTAGGGATGCAGGTAGCATTGTAAAGCAAAAGTTGTCAAGCTTTGTTTAGGTTCAATTTGACAGGCCGTTTTTAACGAAACTAACTGTAGAACCTTTCCTATAAGATTACAACATTTTGGATTAAAGATGAAATGAGGATGTTAAGTCGTACATTTATTTAGTCAAAATTTGGTCTTAATGCTGAAAAATTCCATTTCTGCAATTTTAGAATTATTTGCACAACAATATTATGCACAATTTTGTATGCTTCTAGTTCTGGTTATAAATTTTTTTTTCATAAGTGTATAATTATTGTTTAATCATATGATAAGTGACCATTTTGCTTAAATATTAAGCGCAAATTTGCTTTAGTATTTTATTTTAATTTAGTGGCATGCAGTGCAGTTGCATGCTTAAAGCAAACAACCCGGATAACAGGGAAAAAAATTCTTAAAACTTTGCAACATGCTTCTTGTGGTACATAACGAATGCGGTTGTGATGCATTTTTATGCCATAAATTCCAGATTTGTTTTTCTCTTTGCTTTTTTACAAATGACAGATTTCTGCATGTAAAAATCTACTTTACTGTTCTCTTTGTATTGTAAAAATAATTACTTCCTCTGTAAGAAAAAGCTGATATAGTGGTGTATTTTCTACCAGCAAGGATAACTTAGGTCCCCATATCACAGTGGCTGTTAACTGAATATGTCAAAAGCATATGGTAGTATTTAATTCAGCTCAGTATATTTTTAGTCATACTTGACATCCCTTCATCCCATAATGACGTTTTCAGTCTTCATATTCAAATAATGTGGCATTTGGTATTGATTTATTGCCAAAATGATATGACGTTTCGTATTGACTTAAAGGGACTATATGTCCAAAGGGAGGAGGGGCTAAGTTGCTTTCTGTGTACTTAAATGAGAAAACCCATTGCAGATGATCACCATGCCTGTAAACCAATATTAGATGTAATTTTAATTTAAGAAACCATGCAATTTTGTATTGTAGTTTTGCACTGACTTACAATAAGGCAAAAAAATCTAGTTAGGCATCTATAGTTACGGACAGATGTGTTCCATGGAATATATTCAGTGTTTCTCATTCTCTATTGAACCTTGCTAGTGTCAACTCAGGCTATCACGAATTAGATTGTTGTGGAACAGCTAGATTGGTATTGTTTCTGACACAGAACCAAATCAAATATTGTCGACACAAGGCTAGTATTTGTATAACAAACATAATGTTACTTCAGCAGTTCTTGCAGTTGTATAGTGCCTTGTAGATGGGAAGTAAAGGACGGCTGTAGGAATGGAGTAACTCCAGAAAATGTGGGGAAGATGCACAAGAAAGAGAAATTGTTTGTTTAAATGGACAGATTGTTTTAATAGGGAAGTAGGCAGCTGGGTGGGTGGCTCAATGTGTAAAGCATTTGCCTCAGATGGTACTGGGTTTGAATCCATGTTTGGCATTCTTAATGAGCTTCATCAGCTAGCTGTCATTTGCATGTAACAAGGTGTTGACTACTAGCCTTATCTTCTCATCATTATAACTGCCTCTGGCCAAATAAGATAAGCTCAATGAGTAACCTTGGTATGAATGTGGTACAAGTCAACATTAACTTTTGTAGTGATAATAATTATTGATTACACTGTAACGTCATGTAAACATGATCTGAAAAGCCCTACAAAACCTATACAGTGGACAAAAGAATCACGTATGTGTCTGTACCACAGCACATTTTGTGATTATATTCATTGTTAAGTTAGGCAAACTTTTAAGAATTGAACTATCTTCTTAAAAATTCAATTTGAGAGAGGGGGGGGGGGGGGGTAGATCACTTGCAAATCCAAAGTGTGAAATGTTTTCAGCCCACTGTCATATCTGACTGTCTGAAAACGAAGAAAGGGGTTGTGCATAGCCTAGGAATAAGCCCAGATGACGTTTGTGACTAGCCAGGCATTTTATGTGCTCATGGACTGGGTGAAAACACATTGCAGTAGCAATTGATGTAGGCATAAGACATGGCAGGAATGTTTTGGGAGTCTGCATATGTCAGAGGGCAGGACTCTTTCCGCCAACAATCACACCTATCAATGCTGTTTGAACTAGAATTCATCGTCTGGAATGGAGGTCTTTCATATAAGCTGTATGGTACCAATATATTCCAAAGAGTCTCAATAGTCTAGATGAGAAATTTTGCAGCCATACTGCTCACTTCAGACAGTGATGTCGTAAATAAGACAATGGATGGATACAAAAATAAGGTCTAATTTATATCTCAGATCAGAGAATAAAAACAATTAAGAAGCAGGAGTATGTTACGAAAAACTTCGAGACATTCAATGAATTTAAGTGTCAATGTGTCATGCATGAAGATAAGCTTGGTCAGGTTATATGACCAGCTGCCTGTGGCAGACATAATGATGAAATGATCAGGCTTGGAGACCACACCATGGTCAATTGTGTCATGTATGCACATTTCAATGTCTCAATGCCACTTGTTATGAAGCTTGGTCAGGTTGGTTATATGACCAGCTGCCTGTGGCAGAAATAATGATGAGATGATCAGGCTTGGAGACCACACCGCGTTAAACATTTACCCAATGAGTGGGTATTTTACTTGCCTTGACATAGACACCAAGAACAAGGCATATTCCGGTTTAACATCTCATGCGATCAACATCCAGCTGAGATGTAGCTCATGAAGAGGGCCCAGGCCAAGGATCAAACCCGTGACTTTCAGCAGAGCTGGCCAAAGTGGAATTGGCTAATTTAAACCATTAGGCAACCCAGCTGCTAATTTAGTCAATTGCAATGCTGCCTTAGAGTCACCTCCAACACACTCTAAATTGTGCACCATATATATTACGTTCCACAACCACGAGGCAGGCCAATACTGAAAAATTGCAAAATATTGTTATGATATTTTTTTAATGGAAGTACAATTTCAGCTCTATAACAATCTGCATGAATGAGGCAAGAGGGTAGTCTGCCGGGTAGTTATTTAGCTATGAGGAAGTTCATCTTAAGGTCATATATTTGACCTTCAGATGAGCTTCCTCAAAGGTCATAAAGAGATATCTTGGTTAAAGCTGGATTTTCACTCAATATGACAGTCAAAATCGATTACATTCACTTCAATGTCTTCTTAATACTGATTACCTACCACCAAGAGCCTTGCTGGGTTCACTATCTCTCTATAAAATAAATAAGCTTCACCTAGTATTTAATTTTCCATGCCATCAAATATCCATTATATAAAGAAACCAAGCGATGACGTCACAATACTTAACATTTCCGATGTTTTGGTCTGGATTTATTTTCAATTTGTCATTCATTTTTTGTAATTATTGCCTGATAGATTCATCAGCTTACTCATATTTATTGTGCCTAGATAAAATAAGGTGATTTCAATAATTTGATAAAGTTTAAGAAAATAGTAATTTTGACAGAACTTTATTCTATTTACATCTTATGACGTCAGTGCAGAAATTGGAGTGCTAGTTCTCATTCTGGCATGTCATCAAGTTTTCATTTTACAGGGACAGTCAAATCAAACACAATTTGCGTTTCAGCACATTTTAAAATTATTGGTAATCATATAATGGTGTCATTTCTTAGAAAACTGACTTTGTCCAATTTGCAACAAAAATTGAATTTTCACAATAGTTTTAAAGAATTGATAGTGATTTCAGTAAAGTTCATTATTAATTAGTAAAGTTTAGTAAAAATATATATTCATAAATACAAATATAGGTAAATTTAACTAGAGGTCAACAATGTTAAAGGCAACAGACAAACGCCTGCATCTGTGAAAGGTTGTTCTTGTAATCAATGCGTTTTAAGGAAATAGTTGATTGATATCAGCTAGGCCTATTATATAGGGGGAATTTGGATATTTATAATACAAAAAATAATTCTAAATGTTCATTTCTAAGAAAAACTGAATTAATCATTTTAGCTGTGTTAAACTTTAATGAGATCCTGTTATAGCCTTATATAAAAAAACATTTGCCATTAATGTGATGATAACTATACATATCTCTCTCTTTTTTTTTTGTTTCTCAAATTGGTTTATATTTGTGATTCATCATCATTTGTTAGAATATTGGCATTTATGCTTCCATGAAATCCATTTATTTTGCCAAAAACCTGGTTGCAGCCCATCAGAACTATAAATAATGCACCCAGTCTTCAATCTCAATGTACAATGGTAATTTTTCCTATGCATCCAATTTCACTAACAGTTGTGTGCAATGCTTTGAAATATTAATGTTTCTGGTCTGCACAATTAGCTCAATGAGTTAGCATCCCCTGTAAATGAAGCTGTTAGTTGCATGTGCCTCAGATTGGTGTGCGAATCTGTGGACACTTTTAGATGCAGTGTAGAAATTGGTAATGAAAACACAGCTCATTTTTGCTGATTTCCGTTCACTGGCAAACACAGCAGCTGCATAACTGGATGTCCATTGCTGCATCTTTAAGACAACCAGGAAATATTTACTCACTTTAATGACCTGGTCGTGACCTTTACTGAGACACTAAAACAACCATGGTTTCCAATTATCTCTGCATTCCTTTCCTTCCGAGAAATAGAAAGAAAAAAAAAAAGTTTAAAAAAGGAAACATGGATTGAGTTCTCCAAAGTTGAGCAGAATGAGCAGTTTGTAATCTCCTGTCTAATTCCACTGGCAATTAAACGTCGACCAGGGAAGATCCAGCATAGACCGATTACATCCCCCTTGGCAATTAGTTTGCAGTGAAAAATCAACAGATGTTCACAATTGTTCATTCTGTGGCAAATTGCAAGGATTGGTAAAGCAGTAGCAAATGTAATCTGTAAACTATCTATCTGTCTATCTATCTATATGTCTATTTATCTATCTATCTAACTATCTATCTATCTATATGTCTGTCTGTCTGTCTGTCTGACTGTCTATCTATCTGTCTATCTATATGTCTATCTGTCTGTCTGTCTGTCTGTCTGTCTGTCTATCTATCTATCATTCTATCTATCCATCTATCTATCCCTCTATCTATCTATCCCTCTATCTAACCATCTATCTATCCATCTATCTATCCATCTATCTGTCTATCTATCCATCTATATATCCCTCTATCTATCTATCTATCTTCATATTTTAAATTCTTCCTTGTCCTCATGCTAATAATCAATGAATGGAGGTAATACAAGTAAAATTCAGCATTATAATGAAATGAAATTAAATGAGTTTATTCGACCCAAAAATTAAATACAATGATGTTTTGGATTACATAAAAAAGATAAATGTAGAGGGTCAAGGGACACCCATTTTGTCTCAATTAGGACGCTAGCATGAGTGCCACTTGTATGTCAAAAAGCAGTGTGACATATAGCATGTTACACAGTACCATTTAGTTGACATGTATAGCAATCTTCTAGTGTACAATCGGTTTCATGGAATCAGTGTAATGGAGATGAAAGCTCTTAATAGTATGCTCCAATTAATTTTATATATGAGTCCAAACAAGCATCATTCTATATACTTAATCTTCAATATTCTTGATGTTTAACATCAGTCTTGGAAGTTTATCTCCTTGGGACGACCATACAAGAAAGAATGGACTGCAGACTAGGCATAACTGGGGTCAATCAGGGAGTCTATGCAGGGCATGGATCATATGGCTACTGAAGCTTAGACTCACTGACAGGAACTGACAAGGGTGTAGGTGCCTTTTTGTGCTCGGAATAAGAAACATTCACACTGCAAGAAAAGTAAAAGTTTAAAGTTCACAGAACCTTGGTTGGTCATTGATCATGGTGTCAAAAAGGTGAAAGAAACTTTGGTTTGTCCTCTGGTTGCCCTTAATTAGATTGCAGTGCTAATTCAACTGATTGGCGTGAATACACGAATATATATCAGCAGTATAGGTGAGGGTTATTCACAGAAAACTGTTTATTTATGCATTTATTCTATTCTGTATTAAGGTCTTCGTCAATCAATGCAAACCATCCACAGCTCACAACAAAGGTGTGAGTTCCATTAAGAAAATATGGAATAGTTTCATAACATTTTAATTATTCAGCATTACTGAGCTTTAGGCCACACCCATTCTAAAGAGATTTCACACTTAAAAACCTTGCAAGAAAGAGCTGTAAGATTCATTGTCTGAACGAAATACAACTCGCACAGTAAGCCAATATTCCGCTCCTTAGGCATACTCACAATTGATGATTTATTTAACATGCAATGTTGCAAACTATATCTGAAAAGCCTTAAGCACACATTACCTGTCTATTTTAGGGAACAATTTAGAAAAGTAAATGACACCCATAATTACCCTACAAGGCAGCAAGACAACTTAAGACCTCCAACTATATCTTGCAATCTACAGAATCAACTCATCAACATCAAAGTAGCTAAAGTTTGGAATCATTTGCCTCACTCTCTTAAACCATACTCTGTAAATTCAATACACACTTTTTGCAACAGATACCATGATCATCTAGTTAAACAATATCCAACTAATTGTGAACACATTAACTGCTATATTTGTCAGTCATAAAACTAAACTCATCCCATCCCTTTCATGTCATTACATTATCATTATTACATTTTTGTAAAAAGAAAATATTCTATCCATGTTATATAACTTATAATAATAGCATAATTATTTTTGTTTAATGTTATTTTAATTTTATTTCTTTGTATTGAAGGTGCCACCATTACAGCTAATGCCTAGGTGGTTTCCTGATGGATTAAAATTCATAGTTAACATCATGTAATTGTCCTACTGTATAATAATTGTTGTTCCATTCCATCGAAATAAAGTATCTCTCTATTTATCACATTAAACATGGTTATTGAAGACCATGATACAACAATACATGTAGAAGTACAAATTAGACAAAAAAGGTAAGTAGTACACTTAAATCTTCAAGAAAAGATAATAAATGAAAAATAATGAAATGCCATTCATTTGATTTATATGTTTTATGTCACAAAATTCAAATTTGCCAACAACACTAAGACTACAGGATGTTTGCAGACAGACTATCTTTATCCTTACATATTTTTGTGTTGTCAGAAACTTTGTTAAATGGTGCATGGTACAACAGGCACTTTTCTTGAAAATGTTCACTCTAACACTCTTGCTTCTTCTAAAATGAACAGGTAATTGAAAAGGCAAACACTTTAACAGACTTCACATGTACCACACACATGCGAAGGGTTGAAGTTTCAGCTCGAACGTACTTGGAGGAAGAAAATACAGTATGAATGTCAGTAAGAAAGAACAGTAGAAAGGAGGAACTTAGATCCTTAGATCTTTAAGCACGAGACGTTCCCATAATAAGCGAGCTCAATGTGTGCTGGCCATTTTCTCTGAGCTCTTTTTTCTTTGCTTTTATTTTTCTCTGTTTTCATGAAGGGTGGAACTGTCTATGCCATTACGAGGGTGTGACAAACCATTTCGTCTCTTCATGCAAGTACAGCAGCAACAGCACACTGACACAGCAGTCTGTCTGTCTCGATTTGCATAATACCTCGAGTAGAGTGAGAAAAAATTAGAAAAAATTGGACGAATTATAAATAATATGCAAGGTTACTTTTAGCGCATGCAATTTGGGCTGCACTTATTTTACAAGCGAAATGGACTTTAGAATGGTTGCATTTGTACTATTTATGCCAGATAAACTACTACATTATCATCAGACTGACTATAATCACAGCAAATTAATGAAGGAGAGAGGAGAGACCTTCGTAAATGTGAAAAGTGAGAGACGTAGTGGCTGCTGAAGCCCCCCAACCCCCTCAGTGCATTAGCAATTTTCCTTCATTAAGGACGATGTACATGGTGTTTCAAAACCCTTACTTGTAACCGAGTTTACAAAGGAAAACTTTACCTCACTTTCCCATTGTATTTTTATGCTGTATATCTTGTCCCCAAAAGTTAACTTAGGTTTATTTGACGTCATATATGTATCTTGTTTAGAATAGGGCTCTACTGATGACTTAGTAAATTAAGCTTTTGAAATAAAAGCTTTTTTTTACTTTTGACTAAAAGGGGAAAAAGGAAAAAGAACATAAACCTCTTAGGATATATTTTGGAGCTTAAAATTCAAGATTAAAGCAAAAAGGTGAAAACTATGAAAGATGAAAGTCAGTTCTAGGAGCCACACATTGCATAAAAGATAACTGATACTTAAATAATTACCTTGGGACCAGTGAAAAAGACTCTTTGAACTACAGGATCAAGACCCTAGCGTATTCCATGACCTTATTAAAGAGTACTTCTCCAGACATTGATAACATGTTGCCATTTAGTTCACAATGGCATTTCCCTTCTTTTAGGCTTTAGCCCAGACCTATTGAACTACAGTGTATACCTGAGCTATCCTGAAAAGGGCAGAACAGGGATTACCAAGGAAGAGTGATTTGGTGGGACGTGTGAGACGTGCAGTGACAATCATTACATCAGCATCCGATCTACTTCCTCCACTTAAGGTACATCTGTTCTAGTTTTGTCTGCTCCAAAAAAAGCCAAGACAGATGCTAATGTTTCTTCAAAACAGATCAAGTGCCATATGTACATGTCTTAACCCAACATAAATGTGGGCAGGTAGGTCATTCATTGACAGTACCCTTGAAAGTCCTGGGTCTCTTCATGTGGCAAATGTTGTAACAAAGGGTTAAGGACTAGAACCTCAGTGGCCAATACAGGGCTCTACCCAATGCAGGGCTCTACCCAATGCAGGGCCCTACCCAATGCAGGGCGTAGCCAGAACTGACCACTGACCTTTGGGAGAGATTTTCCTCATGCAAAATTCAAATTTAATTATGGTTGTGGCAGGCTTTTAAGTGACCAAGGAGGTGTTCTTTTCACAATTTTTTTCTTAGAATTTTATTAAAACCTAGGGCCGAACTCCTCCACCCCCACCCTTGTCTCTACCCCTGACACAATGCACACTGTCTAGTTCTCCTATATCTCCAACCACTGGGTCCCAGGTTCAATTCTTGGTTGAGCCTAAGTTGGATGGCTGTTTCATCCATCACCTTATTGCCATGGTCCCTCCTGTCCTAATTAGCCCATCAGGTGCAGAAATACATGATGTAAAGCTCTGATCCTACCCCACCCAACACCATACACCTGTAGCTCTTCCTGTACCCAGTGTTCCCTATTCAGCTCCTCTACCTAAATGACCTCTCAGGTTACCATGTCATTAAACACATTATCATACACTACCACCAGTAATTTGAGAAAGGCAGATAAGCAGTCAGGCTTATGAGCTTTGGCTTAGTTTAGAATAATGATGAAATCATGGTTTTGAGTGCACCATTCTCGAAAGATAGAACAAATGAAAGAGTTCACAAACTTCAAGCATCGAACAACCGCCAATTGAGCATGATCCGAAAGATCTGCTCTTGTTGGGCTTGAATCAGTGCATGTTCAAGGTGCTGCAGTTCAGATTGCATTAATAATAGTTTGATGATAAGAATCTGCTAAACTTTAAAGGTAATTAGTGATAATAATAACCAAATAGCACAAATAAATCATATCTACAACTTGAACTTATATAAATAGCTTCCAACAGACAGCTATAGTGAGTGCTACCCAGATAGCATTCCAAATCGTTTCAACATCAGCACGTTGTGGACGATGCCAAAACGATATTGTACCAACGGTGGCCGATGTAGAAACGATGCTGGCCTGATTTGGAACGCTATCTGGGTAAGTCTCAGACCTCTCATTTTGATTTTGGTAATTGTATTTGGTCTACCGTAATGGAGGGTATTTTCGACAGGGCGGGTATTTTCGACACTCGCATTAAAATGTTAACAAAAAAAATTATAAATTGTTAACATTTAAATGTGATCGTCGAAAATACCCGCCCTGCCGATAATACCCTCGTTACGGCACCTATATATATACTCACTCTTTTCAACATGGCTTTTTCAATACTACGTAACACACCAGACAATTTGTTACCCTTTTTCTCTTAAACTTTCTAATGTATATTGTATTATAACCATATAATTTGGTTTACGAATTTGTACTGTAGTTGGTCCTAGTGGTGACGTACTACAGCACCAGAGTCACCAGCAGTTCTTTCCTGAAACCGTATTGAAATCTAACGTAGGGACTGACAATTGACACTGGGTGCTGTCACCTCTAAGCCAAGCAATCTAATTACATTCTTTGCTCGTTTTCTCATCTGAACTAAATTAATCGAATCTTCTTACAGTCTTTATGCTAGCTTATAGTATTAAAGGTCTAACAATTAAATTGCAGAATGATAAGATCATGTGTTTCTGCAATTCGTTTTCAGATAAGCAGTTAATTAAGAAACATTGCCTAAACTCAAAAACTATGAATCCATTTCTCTTGTATTTTAAAGAGAACATTTCTTAAGTCTATACTCAGCCTATCGGCTACATAGAATGTTCACAATTGGGTCGTTTGGCTTTGATGTGACAGTGCAGTGTTGAGTAAACTTGTATTTTAATCATAGTCAGATCCTGTGGCCTGTGGGAAAAGCATAGTTGCTTGCTTTCAAGGTCAGCGTGTCCTTGGGCTTAACATCCTGTGACATATTTGGCAGCTAGAGCGCTGCAACATGCCTGGTCAACTGCATGGTAGTCTGATTGTCTAGCTATAGCGATTTGTCTTTATCCTAACCATACACCGAAGCTCATATAAATCCACCTAGTCGTTTAAAACTTTTTGTTTGCCAGTCAAGTGGGCTTATTTGTCACACTTTGGAGGGCTATAGTCATGGAGGTGCAAATTGAATTAAGTGGTAGGCTCATGGCTGACAATGACATTCTTCTACTTGTCTTAATTACAACAGAGATTGGGCAATGGTTTGAAGTGTCTCGCGATGAAAATAAACTGCTGCCAATAATGGTTCAACATGGATGTTTAAATAAACTCAATTTTTTCCAAATTTTCAGTGTTTTGTTTTGGCACACTCAACAATGGCTTCTATGATATAATTTAGCACATAAATATTTGGCAATTGCTGTTTATTAGCAACTTCAAGTTAGCATCATAAAATTAAATTATAGTGAGAATAATATCAAAACGTATACATCTTTCCAACGGTTGCTGGTTCCTCTGATTATCGAAAAACGTTTGCGAAAGTCATTGTTGATGTCATTTAATTAATCATCAAATGCTATAGGCAGTCAGTTCACCAGCACACACAGCTACACTGTATCATACTTTAAAAAAAAATCCAATGTTCTAATTTTTCATTGAAATTATTGATGTCACAAAATCAGTAAAACTAGACAGCTTTGTCATCAAACAATGCAGCTGGTTGATGGATGATTGAAGTGTATGATTGTGTTTCATATCACAATATGTGTAGCAACTAAAATAACTAAAAATATATCATGAGTCACAAATAGATTTTTGTAAACCTATTCATTTTTTAGCTGCTTTTCCTCATATTTTGGCATCCTACTAGATGCTTTTTTATGTTTTTTTTTTTTTTTTTTTTGGCAATTACACTCATAATAGGCCAAGCCAGAATCGTTCTTAACTCCCTTGGTATTCATACTTAAACAAGGGGCCTTACGAACGAACGAACGAACGAACGATAGATAGATAGATGGATAGATGGATAGATGGATAGATGGATGGATGGATGGATAGATGGATGGATAGATAGATGGATAGATGGATAGATGGATAGATGGATAGATGGATAGATGGATAGATAGAAATTGAAAGTGCAGCCAACTAAGGCAAGTTCTTATTGCTAGCGAGATTTGATTGATGGGGTGAGAGAATATGAGAGAGAGAGAGAGAGAGAGAGAGAGAGAGAGAGAGAGAGAGAGAGAGAGAGAGAGAGAGAGAGAGAGAGAGAGAGAGAGAGAGAGAGAGAGAGAGAGAGAGAGAGAGAGAGAGAGAGAGACAGAGAGAGAGAGAGACAGAGACAGAGACAGAGACAGAGAGACAGAGAGACAGAGAGACAGACTGAGCAGGAGGAGTCCACCTGTTACACATTTTCCCCATGGGTGGGATCTTTCACTTGCCTCAGCATAGACACCGAGTACAAGGGACCGCCACTCTGACATCTCATCCGAACGACATCTAGCTGGGATGTAACTCATGAAGAACTCATACGAGTGGCATCACTTTGGTTGTTATGCCAAGTACCCATCACATCTTATCTAGTGGAGTGAGAGAGCAGTTTCAGGGTGGATCAGTGGATGCCTTAATTAACTATTAACCAATGATAAAATAATAGACAGAAGGTAATAGATGACAAATTCACCTGGTTTCGTACATGAATAAAATGGCTGCCAAAGAGCTAGTATAACTTCATTGGCATGTAATGAGTAATTTAATGATTAATATAATGAGAGGTAAAGTTACACCAAATGTATTTTGGAAGGTTTACGTTACGCAAATTAAAACTGTGATGTGACCTCTCTATATATAGTTAATCCAAGATGTGATTAAGCCTAGATTGCCTCGGATTCTACGGTGTCATTGTAATGTAATAATGATTTGCTGTCGTTGGCTATGATTTCACTGAGTCGGCGATTTTAGTATACAAGTTATGAGATACATCTTCATCCCAGCTAAATGTCGTTCGGATGAGTATCAGATTGGCGGTCCCTTGTACTCGGTGTCTATGCTGAGGCATCTGTAATCTAATAATTTCTCTTTTGACGGTAACTCTACAATGTGTATAAAGTGACAATGGGAAGATAATGCCTAAACCAGTGATGTTAAAATTTCCCTCTGGCTTTGATCGATGTTGGCACAACCATGCATGCAAGGTATCAGTGTGGACAAATATTTGAACAAATTATCATTCGTGCAGATTCCATTGGCAAGTGACACAAAAAAGTGTTTGCATAGGTGCAGGAGGCTAATTACTTTCAGCCATTTATGGAACGTGCATTTCCTACCACAATTTAGTCCTGTGTGCTGTTGTTTTTATTGAAAATGGTATTGCGTAATGGTTAACAAATGAATCATAACTGTCAACACGAGTTACAAATTCAATTTCTTAGTCCGGTGGATTTTATCAAATTCCACCAAATCCATCGATCAACTTTGCAAGTGGACGAAAAACAGGATGGAACTTCAGAAGATTGAGGGATGAACCACTTGACAATAACTCAGAATTGGTCTCGCAGATGTGTTTGGTGTCTGCGGACAGAAACGAGGTTAATTGTATTAATTAATAACGTCATAGCTAATTCAGTGTACGCAGCGAACCACAGACATTAGCTACAATTCATCAGGGTCGACAGGATGACAATTTCTTTGCTGCATTTTTGGAAAATAAGCTGGGCCTTTTTTTAGGGGGGAGGGGAGGGGAGCAGTCATAAACAAGATCGGAGTTTATTAATTTAAAACTGGTAGTGAGCATACATATGTTGATTGACGTCTTTTAATTAATGTCTATTATTATATGTGAAGTACAAGATTTATGAAATTATTCATAACTATTATTATATGTGAAGTACAAGATTTATGAAATTATTCATAACTATTATTATATGTGAAGTGCAAGATGAAATTATTCATAACTATTATTATATGTGAAGTACAAAATTTATGAAATTATTCATAACTATTATTATATGTGAAGTGCAAGATGAAATTATTCATAACTATTATTATATGTGAAGTACAAAATTTATGAAATTATTCATAACTGCTACCCCTCTTTGTTTAAGTGGTCCATCCCATTGACCTGGAAACTAGAGTTCAGAGGACGTAATGTGAATCCAGGACTCCTATTGGCTATGACAGTGTCTCAGCCTATTGAAATTTTGGCTTCACATGACGCCGTTGGATTTATAGTTTCCAAGTCTATGGAATAGGCTGTAAACAAACCTTGAGTATTTAATTACATCAAGTGAAGTTTGTAGCAGCATGACAATATCCTTGTCACTGCAGACGTGTTTTATCGACATCACTTGAGGAGGAGAGATGAGGTGGCCATTGATATTGGCATTGGACGTGGGCAAAATTCGATTCTGCTTTCAGCACCTCTTTGGAACATAGAAAAAAAGAAAGAATTTCAGAAGTTAGGAAAAAAAAAAGTAGTCAATCCTTTCAGGCATTGGATGAGGTGATATTTCAAAGTCAGGTTTTAAGTCTCATGGCTTTGATCCTGCAGCAGGGTAGTGGCTCCTGAGAAAATTCCAATATGTATTTATACTGACTTCACCAGTCCGGGTGCTTGGGAGATTTCCTCTGTTATTCAGTTTTGATCCAGGTGGATTATCATAGAAATTACTTTTCATATTTCCTATACTTCACAATTTTACACTTTTTTAAATGCACTTTTTAGGAATTTATTCTTTCGAAACATTGTATAAATTTTTATTTAGTACGTAAGTAAGACACAAATGCATCTTTCACCATGATTAAAACATAAATTGCTAAAGTACGAAACTTTCAAAGTAATTTCTTCTTGTTGCAACTTTATATGAGAAATTAATGATACTTGGAAATGTGTAGCCAAACAACTTGGCAAAGAATGCACCGGAGCTTTATATAAAAACGAATTATGCAATTATAAGCACATTATCCTTATATATAATGCACTTGCCAAAAGTATCTCTTTTCTTTATTACTTCAATTTTGTGCATTATTTATCTATTTTCTCTTCTTACAATTTACAAAATGTAATTAAGTATAACAACAGCCCTGCGGGAACTCCATTTATAGACAATAACGTTTTTCTTTACTGACTTTACTATATATTACTTTTTTAATAATGCATTAACCTCCAACCAGTTGAGGAAACTAATCACAAGAGGACGTCGTGTGAATACTGCCTTTCTTCGTATACTCAATACAGTGGTTGTATACAGCCAATTTCATAGACTTGGAAACTAGTCTCATAGAGTTGGGAAGCTTACTCCAGAGGACGTCATGTGAATTCAGGACTCCCATTGGCCGAGGGACTGCCTTAACCAATGGGAGTCCAGCATTGCAACTCTATTGCTGTAAAACAAAGCTAATACTATAGCAAATCCTGCCTCATCATATTGATAACATATTGCCTAAGCTGATGGTAAATATGATTATCAATATTATAGATGATGGAAAGTTTAAATCAAATTGCAAAATGACAAATAGATGGCAAAATGAAGGCATCACGTTGCCAGAATTTTAATGTAAAGACATAAATTTATATAAGTAATTGCAGTGACTATTTTCATTTGTTACATTTTCTACACCTTTTTCTGAGAAATTAATTTTCTTCAGACAACAAGGGTCACATCGGCTAGCTATAAGTATGATTTGTTTTTTCAAATGAAAGTTGATATTCTTACTGAGCGTATTGCTTTCTTTAGTTACAGCCAATTATATAGACTTGGAAAAAAATCAACTTCAGAGGATTTCACGTGAATCTAGAACTACCATTGGCCAAGGAACTGCTAACCAGTGGGATTCACGAAATGACATGATGTCATCTGGAGTTGAGTTTCCAAGTCTATAAGTTCCCCTGTAAGGTATTCGCTTGTTGTATCTCAAACATTGTCAAGTCATAAAAAAATATTTAGTAAGATCACTCATGGAAATTGAAATGGAATATTATTGATGGTGAATGAAGCATAATTATTTTATATGTAAACTTATAATTGTATCCAGTGCTTGTTAAATGTACTGCTGATGCCAACAAAATCTTTAATCAGACACACTCATGTTCCAGCATGATTTATTCTCTATCCCTCTGTTTAATCTCATGCTCACAAAGAAGCTAAAGGACAGAGAGGATTTGCTTCAAAACCGACATTGCCAGGAAGGCTCTCATGCATGGTAATTAAGTTGAAGCCTAAAAAGTCATCTAATGAAATCTTATCTGAGTGAAAGCAACACAATTACTAAAAGCTTATAATACTGTTATCTGATAACAGCTGTTTTTGTAAATCTAAATTATCTAATCCAAAAAAGTTAGTGAATCCAAACAATTACTGTTGTCTGATTACAGCTGTTTTCGTAAATTTAAATTATCTAATCAATAAAAGCTGTTTTTGTAAATCTAAATTATATAATCAATAAAAGTTAGTGAATCCAAACAATTACTGTTATCTGATTACAGCTGTTTTTGTAAATCTAAATTATCTAATCAATAAAAGTTAGTGAATCCAAACAATTACTGTTATCTGATTACAGCTGTTTTCGTAAATTTAAATTATCTAATCAATAAAAGCTGTTTTTGTAAATCTAAATTATATAATCAATAAAAGTTAGTGAATCCAAACAATTACTGTTATCTGATTACAGCTGTTTTTGTAAATCTAAATGATATAATCAATAAAAGTTAGTGAATCCAAATGATTACTGTTATATGATTACAGCTGTTTTCGTAAATCTAAATTATTTAATCAATAAAAGTTAGAGAATCCAAACAATTACTAAAAGCTTATAATACTCCCATCTGATTACAGCTGTTTTTGTAAATCTAAATTATCTAATCAATAAAAGTTAGTGAATCCAAACTGGATGTGTAGTTTCTGGTTTGATATCTTTTTTTTTAAAGGCAAACCTTAGTGCGCACGGAAGACTGAATAAATAAACAAAAGAGTTCTTTTTGCACCCACTCTTTCACTTCACTCTCATTAATTCAGCCTCAGATTTCCTGCATGTTGTAATCCACCTGATTGGTGTTAAAAATTGTTATTTCACCAGACTCATTGTCCACAATGCAAACTACTCAGACTTGAAGAATTGATCGTCTTTGTTGGCAGTTCGTCCAGGCATGGGCTCGAGAAGTTTTTCCCTAACATTCTCCAAACATAATTAGTCTGGTGTTGGATTTAATCGCATCTGGGTGTACTTTGAAGTAATCAAGTACCAATATCTGAGCTCGAGTGATCCCCAATGAGAATTCTCTCATAGTTAGCAAAGAGTTAGCAATGGACAAAACATCAACTGATAATCATTGATAAGGCAAGGCGAGCTGCAAGAGACCTAGTGAATGATAACAAATGAATGACTTATCTGCCTATGGCAGTCTCTCAGGCCCACCAAAGCTATCAGTTGCCCGGCAGACACTTGACCAAGCACCCTAGTCTTGAGAGAGAGATTACATAATTTTCAGCATCTCTTTCTCTATTATATTCACTCTGGTTTCCATGGTGAGTCCGAGCAGCCATTCTTGGGCAACTCGGCCTCTTCTGAAAGCAGAAACTTGTCTTTTATGACCAGCACTGGTGCCTCGGTCCCCAGGGTGCACAAAGTATTGCTTGCATAACAGGGCAGTAAATATTTCACTTCCCTCTAAGATAAGCTCCGACTTCATACAAATGCTGTGACTTTGCTCCCCCCCAAGAAGCCTGGGTAGTTTGTCAAACATATTTTCCCATACAACAACATCTTCAGGAGACAAAAAAGCCAAACCCCAAATCCACAGCTGACAAATACCTAAAAAGTTGCAATGACCGAATAATACGATATAGAGCTGACATTAAAACGATTTGGAATGTTATCTGGGTTAGGCTCGCCTATAAAAAATATTCAAATGTTTATACAGTGAAAAACAAAGGAGATTCAGCATTTAATTAAACTTAACACACTCAGATCATTTTCTGAAGTTTTAGTAGCCTACTTCAGTGACAGTTGTTAAAAGCGATTCTCCTATACACCATTGCATTTCCTCACTAAAGCTCAGACAACTACACTGACCCTACCAAAAGCGAGTCTTTCCCAACTACCTGGGGAGTATACAGTCCATTAGTCAGTCATAAAGTAGTGTGCACCAGTGCACCTGTGAGCAGTGCAACAAGCGAAGATCAGTTTGGTTCTTCCATGCCATGGTGGGGGTTTGAACCCATGACATGCGGTTTGCTGATGATCACATTGACCATTAGACAACGGCATCTCCCTCCGAATTATGTGTTGATTGACATTTGGCTGATATTACACAAGCAGCATGAAGTGTAAATTACTGTCAATTTAATATAACTGGCTGTGATTTTCCAATTTTGAGTTCTGGTGCATCACAGCGTGCTTTGTCATCAATCCTGTGATTAATATCTGTGTGTCCTTTGTATCAGAAAAAAAGAAGACAAAAAAGTTGCATCGTGCGATGAATCCAGGAGGAATCTCAAATGAGCTCTGTTCACAATTAATACAGATGATACTCTTATTTGCTAGAAGCGGAGCCTTTTTGTATCGTGTTTCAGATTCATGGAATGCTGTTTGGTTTTGTGAAATCTGAGAGTGGTGAAATGAGAGTGGGCAATGTTTTTCAATTAAGAGCATACTTTGTTTTAAAGTTCAATGTTTTTCTTGGTCTCTTCGTTGTTTTGCAGGCTTATATAATTCATTTGTTGGGGGGTAGAAAAACATTGCTTTAGGCGATTATTTACTTTGAGGAACACAACCACAGAGATGAACCATATCACATAGTTATTGTAAATATAATACACAGGTAAATTGTGTTGAGATAGGTTTCCAAAGGAGCTAAACGTCGGTATGAAGCAAACAGCTACCACCCCTTAGGGAATATATGCGGTTTAATATCACCTCATTGAGGTACACCATTTTCCATCAAGACCAACAAGGGTGAATTCATGAGGCTCAAAGGCTTTCAATAAACACACTATAATCCTTTGGATTAGAGGTTGTTTTTGTGAAGGCAGGTCCTTAAGGCTGTCACATCATTGCATAAGCCTGCTTGCCAAGCATTATAGGTGGCGCATAAAGCCACATAAAAATATTCGCCCTTCTGTCTAAACAAGGTGATCCAAACGAAATTTTGCACTTTGCCACTTTGCAAACGATTCTCTCCTTCAGAAACACTGGAAAATTTAAGGATTCCAATGGCATTTGATTACAAGAATTAATGCAACAGAATTTGCCACCATATGCACCTACAGAGACGAAAATCATTTTCAATAAATAATATCCATAATTCAATCGTCTCTAATCGGCTAATCAGTCTAACAATGATACATTAGAGTTGAAAAGCACAATATAAAACCAAAGGAATGAATACAAAACGGTACTGTCAACTGCTCTGAACATGAAATACAAATACCAAATGTATAGCTTATTTTATTAATGTTTTTATTTGACTTTTGTTATTTTATTGTAATTTTACTATTGTTTTATCCTGTTATATAATTATTTTGTATTTTGTAGTTACTTTATAACAGGGCCATGTTTGAAAAACTTTATATGTTCACCCTGTTTTTAAATATATTTTGTAAATAAATAAATACCACACCATTCTTCAGTAAGATTCTTCAATTGCTGACTCAGAATTAGTTGAAATAGTAAGCTGAGGAAGATAATTGGCAAAAAAAAAAAAAACATATCTCAGCACGAAATTGACATGAGAGAATATTTGCATACAAAAATCTGATTGGAAAACAGCTCAAGAAACGATGTCTAACCATACAATTACCAACTTCTGATGAAACATTTTGATATAAGAACAGCTTTGTAATGTAGTCTTCAAATGCAAAGATATCAAATAGAGAAACTAGATAGATGCTGACTAAATGGGTGGAACTGAGAAGGACAGAGAGCATGGAAAAAGGGTGAAACAGAATAGTTGTACATTTCAGACTGATATTAGTACATTTCCTTTGATCTTACAAGATGAATTCTGGAGGCCAAGGAAAGCTTATATGTTGCATGAGAAGCTGCAAACTAAGCAGCATAACTTCTATAAGCCTAACCAAATTGCAAAACACCCGACATTTTCCTATAAACTGCCATTACAGCTACCATGAATATTAAGCTCTACGCGAGCAAGAAATAACTAAATGCGTAAAAAAAAATTAATAAAAAATGAAAAATGAAAAACTTAATGAATTTATTGTGAAGAATGCCAGAAATCTCATCAAAAATTCAAAATTTCAAAGCATAAGCACTCCATTGCTTTCTCTGTGGTGATTAATTGTACAAGGTAGAATTACTTTGCAGGTTATATCTCATGTTAATGCTTGTAATTTTCGCGTTAAATTTTATTTAACAGTTGTGGTAGTGAATAATTCATTTAGTAACAAAATTATCCAGCTGAGGAGTTTTGTGAATGTAACTATAATCTTTGAATAATATTTTTATCATGCAACAAAACAAACAGGCAATTGCTGGTAAATTCAATCAGAGATTATAGTGTGCTGAATTCTTGGTTGAATTGACTGTTACTGACTGTAGCTTTTGTTACAGCCAATTTCATAGACTTGGACACCAATCTCACACTTAACACGCCAGAGGACGCACTGTCAGTCCAGGACTCTCATTGGTTGAGGGACTGCCTTAACCAATGAGATTCCTGCATTCACATGACGTCATCTGCAGTTTAGCTTCCAAGTCTCTGAAATTGGCTGTAAAGTATCTGCACTGCGTAGAAAATCATTTTCTGTATTCCTGCTCGATTTCATAGTGAAGAAAATGTCATTTGGCTGTGAACGACCAATCTAAACTTTAGGGAGCTTGAGAGATATGAGTTGCAATCAATCCTGTGATTAATCCCTGCGTGAAATGTGGATGGTGTCAGACCAAATAGTGTGACATGATCCTATAAATCCTAGAGGAATTTCAAATGAATTCTTTCCCTGATACATACAGATGATACCCTCATTTGTCAAAGGATGAACCACTGCCTGTGTCATATTTCACACAATCATGAGTCCCCTGTTTTGACGTGGAAGATGAGACTGCTCAGTCTAATTAATGCATGAGTTTGCTGAAATGTAGATGTAATTTGATTTTGTCTGTGGTGCTTTGTATGTACAGACAACAAGAAAAGCTAAGCCAGCAATTGCCTACTGGAGCACATCTGAAATTCTATTTTGATGATGAATGGCACTATTAGATTTACACTGTTATTTACCAGGCTTCATCCTCACTAATACTGTCTTAATATTTTCAACTTTCTTAGGGCATGCATGCCAGTCGCATCAGCCTACCATGCTCATAATTTTAATTGCATGATATTTGATTTAATTTGGAAGCAAATAGTCAGTTGCATCAGTGCTATATTTACATTAGGCAAACGTTAGAATTGGTATGACATGATCCAATCTTTCATATACTGTCTTAGAACCTGACCACCAAGCCTTGCTCATACAAGACAACACACGCTACAAAAAACCTTTTCATTACCATGTGCAATAATTGTGATGGATTGACCACCCTAGAGAGGTGTATCATCCTGCTTTGTAAACACATTTAATTCTCTTGTGGAACATAGCTTTCGTTCAATCATCTTGATGTAAAATGTAATCTTCTGCAGACAGGTAGAGGTACACCTGAGGGACAATCAACATGTAATCAAGACACTAATAAAGTTGTTTTAATCCCAAAGTGTCATTCGTCGTCATATGATTTCAGTAACCTTATGCCATAAACCAATAGTACGACTTTCACAAAGTTTAACAATGCATTGTATACATAATCTGCACTGAGGCTATAGTAACTATTATCACTTCACCCTACAAACATTTCATCATACAAGAACAGTACCTACACACTGTATATTTTACACATCCAAAGACTAAAAGTCCTGCCAACCTCAGCCAAGGCGGCCACAAAATCAAAGATTGTACAACAACATTTTCCATAATGAAATCAATTAATTTGAAAGCATGGGGGTAGGTGACGTTGTAAATAGACTGTATACACAGTGATTTAATGATTGTCACTGTTCACACATGGCGACATGTTTGAAGTACTCTAGAAACTGCTGCAAAATTCAATCACCCCACTGAAAAAGCTTCAAAATATTCCATCTTTAGAAGCATAAAATAAGGCAAAATCAAATCCCTGGACTAAAAAATGTCCTTCAATATGTAATGATTGAAAAGAACTTTGAGCAAACACGTGAATAAACTCATTACTCGTTGGTTGTGCATGAAGATAACACAGCTATTTGGTCCAACCTTTAGGAAAAAGAAACACTTCTCTTTGCAGGACGATCCTGAAAGTATTGGCCAAGTTAGAGCACGTTCATGTTTGATTGTAAGATTGTGCTTGTATGTTGAATAAACATGTTTCAGATGAAAGAGGCTGATTCCTGCCAAGAAAATCCACAATACACTGGGGATGGGCAGTGAAAAAACTCGAGACATGGTGAAAAATTGACTTCTATTCAAAGTGCAATGTGAGTAAATTTGTACATATGCCTTCTAGACCACAGACTAAAGCCAGGAGCCAAAGAAATGATCCAACTTGAGAAGCAAATAAGAAGTCCCAAGTGATGGAATTGTCAGCAGAAGTGTAACTGTCTGATGTGGTTTGGAAATGCAAAGATATCAAATGAAGAAAGCTTCAAAAGCTGGCAAAAGGGGTGAAATTGAAAAGGGCAGCAGATGATCGAAGGGAGCAAAAGTGGGCAGTCGTATTTCATCCCACATTGTATTGTATTTCCTTTGATCTCTTGAGAAGAATTGGAGAAGATAGAAGAAGCAAGAAACATTTTGGATGTATCAAAAGTCTCTGAATTGACTTATCACTTTTGAGACTTGAGGTGGAAAGTTTTACACTGCGGTAGATACGTAGATAGATATATGGGGAAAGTACAGCCCTCTAAGGCAAATTCTTGCCACTATCGAGGGATGATTGATGAGGTGAGAGAGAGATAGAGTTCATTCATGTTACACATTTACCCCATAGGTGGGATCTTTTACTTGCCACAGCGTAGACACTGAGTACAAGGGACCACCAATTAACGTCTCATGCGAACGACATCGTGAAAGGTGCATGAGCGCGTGATGACTTATGTTCTTGATAGTACTATTTATAACGAAACGTAGACTGCATACATGAACTCCTAATCAACGATGTTTTTATAAAGATAAACATTCTTTAAAAATAACATGTTAAATGTCAGCATTTTGTAATCAATATTTTTATATATATATCGTATGAAGTCCAGTCTTGCTAGCTAGTATTTCAGATGAACTTTGCATATGAGTTTCCTCGCCTATCTTTTCAGTGAGTTGGCTAGCCTTTCCGGTAGCTTTCGCTTGCTTCATCAAACCTATCCGGTCACTTCAAGCCCTTTTCATCCCCAGTCTTTGTTGAAATAAGAGAAAAAAAGTAGCCTCTTACCTTACAAAGTGGAATGCAGACAGCAGTGCTAAAGCAGTTGGGTTGTTGTGGCGTTTCAGACAGCCCCACTGGCAAACTTGTCAAGTCCAGAGTGACTTTAAACCACTCAATCATATACTTACAGGCTTCCACCAAGTATTGATATAGTTCCTAACTCAGTTGTCTGAGCTGTCTGTTTAAACAACAGCTGGTCATTACACTTTTAAACAAATGAGTACTCAAAAACAGCAGGGAAACGCACACTGACTCGAGGGAATACATGGCGCTTATAGCCTGAAAACTTTGGCCCAGCCAGATGCCTATCTGGATGAGTAACTAATAATCTTTCCCCGAAATAACATCAATCAAGCAACAGTAATATGATGGTGGCTACCAGTTTAAACACAAAAGTGACCAAACAACTAATTAATCACCCCTGTTGGAGGATTGTCTAGTTTTATTGAGTTGCAAAGGGAAACAAAAATTTCTGTGAGCTCTTATTCTATTACAGCCAATATCATCGACTAGGAAACTAAACACTAGAGGACGTCATGTGAATGCAGGACTCTCATTGGTTAAGGCAGTCCTTCAGCCAATTGGAGTCATGCTTTCACATGACGTCCTCTGGTATTTAGTTTCCAAGTCCATGAAATTGGCTGTTAAGGTTAACGTACATGTATTGGCGTTTCTTGGCCATATATGAGATATAAAGCAAAGAACAGCAGGATATGGGCAAAACTCTTAGGATGAAGTCATACCCTAACCTTCTGATTGTTTTAGTCACACATCTTTAACTTGCACATTTTTCTACTTGAAATTTCTGTTGTTTCAATCTGGCCATACCAGACGGCCATAATGAGACAAAAAATTATCATTGGATAGGTAGGAAACAGTGCGTTACAGATGTATTGAGAATATTATTAATTTTTAATTTTCCCTTTTTTTTTTAAAGATTTTTTTTTCTCTTGAAAAGTTAGGTTATTAGGTAATGGCTGATGAAGGAATGATGCTGATACATGTCATGCAAATAAATTGGCCAATGCATTTTTATAATAAATTTTGTTGGTACTACCATTTTATACTTAATAAGGGGCGTTCATACTATCATGTATAAGTGCTACGTATGACCACGTATGAGGAATATTTTGCTTGCTTGGCCAAATGTGATTCACTCACCAAATTCACTTGGCCAAATGTGATTCACTTGGCCAAATGTGATTCACTGGCCAAATGTGGTTCACTCGCAGAGCGTTTTACGTATACTCACGCTAATTCGTAAATCGCTCCTGGTCACGTTTAACCACTCATGATCATGAGTGGAGAGGGCAAAATTTGTTAAACCTGTTTAAAACTTTGGCGGAATTCTATGAGTAAATTGTTTATATTAGTTAGGTAATGAGCTCCTGCGTACGTCCTACGTATGTCCTATGTACGTCTTATGTACGTCCTACGTAGCCATACGTCGCCATACGTCGCCATACGTAGCCATATATAGCCACTGTCCATCTGTATAAAGTCGCAATCCACTCGTAAAACGCTCGGCCGATGTCTGTCGGACATCCGTTGCCCACCTGTCGTCTTCTGTGCCGATCCTTGAACCACTTGCACAGGCGATCTACGAGTGCCTATGAGTGCCTGACGGATGCCTGACGGATGCCTGACAGATGCCCTACGTCGATCTTGGAAAGACTTTATACATGATTAACGGAGCCACAAGTATAGCTCATATTTGACGAGTAGTCACTCGTAGGTTTTTTACGTAACAGTGTGAACGCCCCTTTAGTATTAGCTCACTTCCAAGAGCTCAGAGAACTTAAGAGCAATCATATGTCTCGTGGCCAAAGGTGATGCCGAAATAGAACATGCTTTTTGGTGTGTTCTGCACTTTTGACAAAATCTGTTTGTCCAGACTGTTTTTATATTTTTGGCGCAGTATACTGTACACACTAGTGTCTCAGGATTATTCGAAGCCAGTAGCCAGAGATTTTCGAGAGATTTTCGAGCCATTAGACTGAGCACAGGAGAGGGTCAAACCCAGATGCTGTCGAGGTTAATGTACGTTCCATTCTGCCTAACAACTCCTGTGTGTAGTGAGTATAGTCCCTTGGATTACATTGGCCTCAAGAAAAAAAACAGATTCACCTTGTCAAAGTTTTAACATTTTGAACATTTCATTTTGAGACATTACAAATCTAATTAAAATATCCATAGACTTGGAAACTAAGCTCCCAGAGGACATCATCTGAATCCAGCACTCCCATTGGTCGAGGGACTGCCTTAGCAAATGAGAGTCCTGGATTCACATGACGTCCTCTAGAGTTTAATTTGTTTCAAAGTCTATGAAATCTGCTGTGAGCCTGAAAACTTCTCTGATGCACGTGATGTTAAACAGATCTCAAAATCACACCTAAGCTCAGATCAATCAAAATTGTCATTATACTTTATGATTTCTCCATTGAATACATGGAGAATCTTACAGATACTAACTTTATGAGAAACTTGACACGGATTCCCTTTTGAGAATACCAATTACTAAATACTACACTATATATGGCTGAAGTGTACCAAACAACGCTCTTTTCACGTCATTACACTCTGTTGGGAATCGTGATTACCAAGAAAGAGTGATAATGGGATTTACGCTGCCTGCAAATGATGCTGGGATGGAAGTTCATTTGCGGAGTCTTTTTATTCCTCACCCTTCTTCAGACACACGACCTCATTGTCTTGTTATCCAATTACGCAATACGATCTAATTGCCTTAACCTGGCTTTCACCCTTAATTAAATTCTCTCTGGCTGCCTTGTCAGGGGTGGAAGTTGTAACTCACACAGTCAGCCGATTATAATTACGTAACTTCAATGACATTACGCAGAATGTTAGCTGATGTTCTAAAATTTCCAAGTGATGTCACAATATCAAACCCAATCACCATAATATGTTGAGGAATGTCATTCCCCCAGTATTTTCCATTACCTTTTAGTTATTGCATACAACAAAATTAGCTTGCCTTGCTGGTTCTAGGTCTTCTCCTGTTATTGCATTCCAGGTGCTCATTACCACAAAGGCTAAACACAAGATTAACCAGCATGTGCTGTATTTATGGTTCATTCATGTATAAAAGTATGGTCTTATACAACATTTTTGTCAAAGTAACTACTCAATTACAGCCAGTTTCACAGATTTGGAAACTAAACACCAAAATACGTCACGTGAATCCAGGACTCCTATTGGATGAGGGACTGCCTGGACCAATGAGAGTCCTGGCTTCACATGACATCCTCTGAAGTCAGTTTCCAAGTCTTGAAATTGGCTGTAAATGGAGGTCTTGACAAAGTCTTCAGCTGCATATACCAACATCATTTTTCAAAAAAGCAATCCTGCTTCGTAGATAACTATGGCTGCCTTAGTCAGCCTTCCTTTTTTTTACAGCAGTAAGGTCACACTAACAAAAAGAGAGTTGTCAAAGTAACTTTGGTGCGTTGAATTTCTTAGTCTTAACCACATAGTCTTCCGACATCTTTTGCTGAATATTACATGCCACAACGGACAAATGAATACCTAAAGTACCAGTAACAGTGAATATATCCCCTGTCATTTTGCTGTAATTAATTATCAATAAATGTCAACTGGGTCATAGAGTTTCCAATGACCTTAGCTGGCTGCTGTACATTTTGCAGCATGTCATAAAATCGAAGTGTGTATTTTTTCGTTATTTCTATATTTCAGTCTTCAAATATTTTTCAAAGATCAAAATGATAGGATTGGCAGTCACTGATGCATGGTCTATTAGTCAACCTACATTGACTTTCAGCTCTGTACTTCCTTTCTGTGTGCATGGATTTTTCAAAAGTTACCTATAGGACTCATAGCTTCATTTTGACTTTTTCATATAACTTTTTTAAGAAGATGAAAAATTTTCTGACGGAGTTTAAATTGACTAAGACCAAAAGCTGTCTGGGCAACCCAGTAGAAACATGCTGAGAATGAAACAGACAACATTGATTACATCTCACTAGCCATGTGCCTCCTAATGAATCTCTCAAGCCGAAAGAGAAATTTCGGAATTTTTCATGTTACTGCCCAATGAAAGAGACTCTTTACTGAAGATTACTGAAGGTTTCTCCAGCATTCATTGCCTCATAAACACTCTTGTAGTTTTATGATACATTAATCTAACTTCAGAAGAAATGACAAAGTTTCAATGGGTCCTTAAAGTAAAGTGACTTATGCACAATAAGATAGAAAAGTCTTTCACTGAGCACATTAATCACTGTGTGTTTATTTCACATGGCATGAAGGAAATTGTCCCTTTACTGCAAAATCTGTCTTCGAGGTACTTTTCTTTTCTCTGTTTATGCCTATATTGTCCCTCGTAACAACAGAGACCAATTATTTTCATTATTGTGTGACAAACAGGACCATCTGTCTTGGTTTGAGAAATGGTCTGTTGCAGGTTGAATCATGCAATTTTTAGATGGTTAAATTAATGTTATTCAGAGAACTGGTGCAATTTGTGGTAATTGATTGATACGCTCTTAATGCATCTTTCAAGAATTACAAAACAATGATTGAAAATGTTAAGGTGTTCTCAAGCCACTAGAAGTAATAAATATCACCAAGGTAGTTCAAGTGCACATTTACCAATTAGGTCAAACAAATGCATTACTGCCAAATGCAATGCAGTGCAGCAAAATCTGGTTAAAAACTTATCTTGTGATATCAGTGTACCTGGATGGAGTGATTTTTAAAGTCAATTTAAAGACAAGGAAGCAAACTTCATTATGAGCAAACAATCCTAACAGATTAACAATTTCCTAAAAATGGTTTTAAACAAAAGAGCATCAAGACATGGGTGACTAAGAATTAAAAACACGACAGTGAGTTAGTGATGTTGCAGACACACTTGGCACAATTGCAAAGTGGACTGGAATACCCTTCATTGCATCATCCTATAAAAGTATTGCTAAAGGGGATATCAGTGTTCAACTGTACCTGTGATTAGGATGTGTAACACAAGCAATTGGCATGATAACTTGTGAAGAGAAACCTGTAACTTTCTCTGGCAGCTGCAGTAGCTGGGCCTGCATGATGTTGTCAAGTTGTCAGACAACATATGGCAAAGCTAGCAGGACCTGATCTTGCAGTCTCAGCACTAGGGCAACAAATTCCTGCTGTCAGTGGATGTCAGAAGGGTGAAAACTGATTTTTTTGTAAGTTATAGTAGAGCTTGGAAACTGTGGACCACTGCATGACAAAGCATAGTAAATATTTTTACGACTTTCAACATAGACCACACTTGTATTTCAAAGTTTCTTTTCAGAAACATAAAGAAGTTAAGTTGACAACCCAATCAGAACATTAACAGGCATAGGTTAGGTGTTAATTGCACAGAAAGCTCATTACTACCTTACATCCCCATTCCCACATTCAGCAAGTCTTCAGTGATGTAAAGGAGAAAGCCTTAATAAAATGGAGAAACCCAGAGGGCACCATTCACACTCAAGAACACAACTTGTAGTCAGGGGAAATGGCACAATTACTGGGAACTGTAGTAAGCTGCAACTTCTACTTGCCTTATTTTCTCTTTTAGTGGTTTTTTGGCGGGGTTAATGACTTGACTGTCTCTCTGCTCAAATAAACAGTTGTAACGATATCGAAGAGATGTGGGTATTGCTTGGTCCAAACTAGCACACAATTGCTGCTTTTACCACAAGAGACCACTGGGATCCCTCTTTGTCTTACCCATGGTGAAGGAAAAGATTTTATTATGTGCTTACAATATGAAAGTTGTTTATACAAAAGCTTCAGCGAAATATCACTCCAACTCCGGCCCCTAGCAAATAAGTCGAGATTTGGCTCCAAACTGGCTAATCAGCAAAGACCCTGACGTTTCATTTAGATGAGTTGACCCGGCCGTGACATGGCCTGACCACCCCTGGATAATGGGGTCAGTCCTTCAACTCAAAAAGGTTAAAATTTCGTTGCAATGAATACCATCACCATCAACCACGAGGGTTTTGTTTAATAGAAAAATTTTGTGTATACTTCAATTGAAACTATGAGAAGTGATTCTGAACCAGGTAAACTGTTTTCACACTCCACATGAGTCAATATCATACACTGAACGGAAGACAGGCCCATCCATTGGTTTTTGTTAGTTGACAGCCCTAACCCGTGAGCCAAATTATGATGATATCCAAACTTGGCGAGATTTGCCTGGGATAGGTTCCCTGGGTGTGACATTCAAATCCCTAAAACCAAGTAACCTCCCCAGAAGTGCTAACCACACTCTACATTCAATTGATATATGTCCTTTACTATCTATCATTCCTTGTTGTTCAATTCAATTTCATAGTGAAATCCCAGCAGCTCTGATGATAGGATGAATAAATCAAACAATGTCCCCGTGATTGAAAGTCTGAAATTCCAGTTGCATAGTTTCCCTCGTATTACTCTGAGGATTAAAATCAAATAGGTTAATGAAACTGAAAAAAAAAAGAGATTATAATCATAAAAAGCCAATATCATTCCCATACAAATTGGCTCTTCAAACAACTTCATTTATATAAATTAGAATATATCTTGTATTTACAGGAGTGGATAATTTTACCATATATTAATTAACCAAAATCTACCACACTACTTTCCGTAGTTAAATATTTCCAGGCAGTTAGATATTCACCCTTATCCAACAAGAGACAGACATCTATTTGTAATCCCCCTGGCTTAGGTACCAACTGTCAAAAAGCTCAATCAATCAAGCACCAAAAACGATCATAACTAAAATGAGCAAACATAGTCTACATGATCGATCATATTATCTCAAAAGGGAATTTATCAATGCCTATCAAACAAACTGTACCAATCCAAACTGTTATGTATGCCCTGCAATGTAGCCCATTATCAAAGCAAACATATAGGTAAAAATTTGGTACTGTCCTGCTTGTGGCAAATTGCAATCATTACTATTATGTTCCTTCCATATGTAGCCAATATTCATGTTATAATACCAAATGGGCATGCGGGTCAGCAGCTTTTTGGTCTTTGTGCAAGTCTCATAACATAACCAGTTTTCTTTTATCACTTTGTATATATGTAAATTGTAAGTTTATGGCCAAATAAATGCTGCCTATCTATCTATCTGTCTATTAGTCTCTACCATGCCCTCTTCCTTCATGAAAGTTGCATTTTTGTCTATTAGACTATAATTATGTCAATCCGAACCGCCCAAAAAATCTATGTATCATCATTTTCATTATACAAAAATTACCAGGTAAAACTATTATCCCACTTCGTAGCTGCTGGTCCAAATTACAATACTGTTTTCACATATTCTTAGGAATGAATGTATCTATTCTAATTTTCTCCTGTACATGTCTTAAATAAATTTTACGTCAAATTGAAGGCTATTGTACTTTTAATGGGTACTCCATTTGACGGTGTGATGTTGTTAATTGGTGTCTTGAGTTCTAATGCTGTCACATTTCATTTGGTTCCCTTCGCTTGTTTAATTGTGCTTATCCCACATTGTCTGGCTGTGTTAAGTATCTTAGCATCAGCCTTAATGCACCATTTGCTTTTTTATTTAGATGCCCAACATAAGAATGAATGTAAATAATAACCAATAGGAGGGAATAGGATAAACGCACAAGATGTGGACAGAATTATGTTGTTTTTCTGCAAGTTGTTGAAACGCAATTTCACATGAAATTACAGAATAATCCAGCATAATTGGCCTTTGACGTGTTAAATGCATCATGTCACCAGGCTAGACAGACATCCTGGATTACATCTCTATTTTCAGTTTATGATTAACTTACTAATATCGAACTATTGTCCATATGTCTAAATGTTTCAACACCTCAAATCAGACTCTCAATTCCACTCGTCTGAAGTTTAGTCAGCTTATATGACCAGTTGTCAGATGCAGATGTAATGATGAGATAATGATAGGTTAGGAAACCTCATGTCACATATTGACTCCATGGGTAGTTTCTTTCCCATGCCCCAGCATAGATTCTTTATGAGAAGTATGTGTATGTATTGTTGCTATTGTACAATGAGTGAGAACTGCATCTTTACCACTCTCACCAGTCTGAATGTCATGGAAAACTTGTCACACAAAAAATAAAAATACATAGGCAAACACCATTGTGCTGCATAATACGAACATAATTCTGCCAACTTACCTGTACATAGTGCATATCCCAAGACAAGTAATGAGGAATATATAAAATATGAACTCAGCAGTTTTCATAGATTTGGAAATGAAAGTCCAGACGACATTATGTGAATCCAGCACTCCTAATGGCTGAGTTTTTGCTTCATCCATGGGAATTCTTTTTTCCCATGATGTCCTCTGGAGTTTAGTGTATCAGTGTTAGCAGGGTGTAACCCTCGCACCAATGAGTGACTCTTTGGTGTAATAGTCAACGCTCTCTGTTCCTGTGCTTGAGGTCCCAGGTTCTATTCCTGGCTGGGGGGGGGGGGGGGGCACTCTCTTGTCAGAAACATTACAGTGGTCCAAAGACGAAGCTGCATGATGGCAGTGAGAGAGCAGCACCCATGGGCATGTGTGGTGTCTAACAAGGGGAGAGTGTAGCAGTGTTACCAGGGTGTTACCCTTGCTCCAATAGGGGGTCTCTTTAGTGTGATGGTCAACACTCTCGTGCCCCGTTCGTGAGGTCCCAGGTTCACCTTCTGGGTGGGGCGCTGTCCTTTTTGAAACATAACATTAGTTACCATGTCTATGTAAACTGCTGTAAACCCTGGGATACAGCATAACCATGTAAAATGAAGAAGAATAATAATCTTAATGCAGTAATGTGGCATTGAGCATGTTGTGTACATTATTTTTATTCAACCATTCTATTTAATATCTGGATTTTACGAAAAGATAAATACCTGGGGATAACAGATATATTTCAAATAAGATTATAGCCGTCACCATGTGAATCCAAGACTCCTATTGGATGAGGGACTGTCCTGACCAATGAGAGTCCTGGAATCACATGACTTGTAACTGCAGTCAGTTTCCAAGTCAATGAAATTGGCTGCAAGCGGAGGTCTTGACAAAGTCTTCAGCTGCATATACCGCCATCAATTTTCAAAAAAGCAAATCCTGCTTCATAGATAACTATGGCTGCCTTAGTCAGCCTTCCTGTCTTTTACAGCAGTTAGATCACACTAACAAAAACAGACAACATAGTCTTCCGACATCTTTTGCTGAATATTACACGCCACAACGGACAAATGAATACCTAAAGTACCAGTAACAGTGAATATATCCCTTGTCATTTAGCTGTAATTATTTATCAATAAATGTCAACTGGGCCATAGAGTTTCCAATGACCTTAGCTGGCTGCTGTACATTTTTCAGCATGTCATGAAATTGAAGTGTGTATTTTTTGTTTGTTATTTCTATGTTTTAGTCTTCAAAGATTTTTCAAAGATCAAATTGATAGGATTGGCAGTCACTGATGCATGGTCTATTAGTCAACCTACATTGACTTTCAGTTCTGTACTTCCGTTCTGCATGCATGGGTTTTTTCAAAAGTTACCTTGGAATCATAGCTTAATTTTAGCTTTTTTATCACTTTTTGAGAAGATGAAAAATCTCCGGATGGAGTTAAAATTGACTAAGACCCGAAGCTGTCTGGGCAACCCAGCCGAAACATGCTGAGAATAAAACAGACAACATTGATTACATCTCACTTGCATCTGCCTCCTAATGACTCTCTCAAGCAGAAAGAGAAATTTCTGAATTTTTCATGAGCACAGGAAGGTCAGCACCACAACAAGTGAGATGACTGTAAACATTACAAGGTTACAGCCCAACGACCTTAGCTTTAATTAAAAAAAAAAATTCCTTAATGATTCCTTGAAAAAGACGCTTTATTGAAGGTGACTTAAGATTTCTTCAAAATTCATTGCCTCATAAACACTCTTGTAGTTTTGTTATACATTAATCTAACTCCAGAAGGAATGGCAACGTTTCAATGGGTCCTTAAAGTAAGGTGACTTATGCACAATAAGCGAGAAAAGTCCTTCACTGAACACATTAATCACTGTCACTGTGTGTTTATTTTGCATGGCATGAAGGAAATTGTCCCTTTACTGCAAAATCTGTCTTTGAGGTAATTTTCTTTTCTCTGTTTATGCCCTCGTAACAACAGAGACAAGTTATTTTCATTCTTTTGTGAAAAACAGGACCGTCTGTCTTATTTTGAGAAATGGTCTGTGGCATTTTGAATCATGCAATTTTTAGATGGTTAAATTAATGTTATTCAAAGAACTGGTGTAATTTGTGATAATTGATTAATATGCACTTAAAGCATCTTTCAAGAGTTTACTGAAAAAGGATTGAAAATGTTAAGGTGTTCTTTAACCATTAGAAGAAATAAGTAGCACCAAGGCAGTAAATTGGCTGATTTAGTTAAATCAGTCTGAAGTTAGTAATAGTAATATAGACTGATTTTAGTAAATCAACAACCAAAATGCTTGTTATGAGGAAAAACTGAATATGCATGAGCTTAGATTCTTGGCTGATTTTGTGATATCAGTCTGCAGTAAGCAATATCATTATAGACTGATTTTAGTAAATCAACAACCAAAATGTTTGTTATGAGGAAAAACAGCTCATTAGTGTGATTAGTTTGTTGGTTGATTTAGATAAATCAGTCTGCAGTAAGCAATGGAAAGGTAACACTGGCAAATCTCAAATGTGCAAGCAATAGTATTGTAGACAGATTTTATTAAATCAACAACCAAAATGCTAGGTTTTTATTTGTGTATATTCAGTTGGAAAATATTGCATTTGAGTGTGCTTAGTTTGTAGCTTGATTTATCTAGTTGACAGTAAGCAATGGAAACGTAACATTGGCAGATCATTTTAAACTGATTTTTATTAAAACAACAACCGAAATACTTGTTATGAGGAAAAACCGCATTTAAGTGTGATTAGTTTGTTGGTTGATTTAGATAAATCAGTCTGCAGTAAGCAATGGAAAGGTAACATTGGCAAATCTCAAATCTGCAAGCTGTAGTTGTGTTATAGACTGTAGATTAGTAAATCAACAAACCGAAATGCTTGTTATGAAGTTGTGTATATTCATACTTTTATATTTTTTGTTGGTTGATTCTCATGATACGTAAAATGAAGACTTAAGAATCGAGTTCAATCTTTAAAAGTGTTACTCATTTAGCCAGTGTCTTTTATTCACTTAAAATAGAAAGTTTATTTAAGCATCTAAATAACTTGTTCTATATATATGAATTCAATATTTCTTGAGGATATTGGTCTATTTGCACCTCAGGAAAACCGAAACTTAGACCAATTTGAACAAAATGGACAATGGTCAATCGGCATTTGACAGTGTTAGTTCAAGTGCACATTCTATCAATGTTTAACAATTAGGTCAAACAAAAGCATTACTGCCAAATGCAATAAAGTGCAGCAAAATCTGGTCAAAAAAATATCTTGTGATATCAGTGTACCTTGATGGAGTGATTTTAAAATCAATTTAAAGACAAGGAAGCAAACTGCATTGTTAGCAAACAGTCCTAACAGACTAACGATTCCCTAAAAATTGATTTAAACATAAGAGCATCAACACATGGGTGACTGGGAATTAAAAACATGACAGTGAGTTAGTGATGTTGCAGGCACACTTGGCACAATTGCCTATAAAAGGCTAATGGGGATATCAGTGTTCAACTGTACCTGTTATTAGGACATGTAACACAAGCAATTGGCATGATAACTTGTGAAGAGAAACCTGTAACTTTCTCTGGCAGCTGCCCAAGCTGGGCCTGCTCGATGTTGTCAAGTTGTCAGACAACATATGGCAAGGCTAGCAGGCCCTGATCTAACAGTCCCAGCACTAGCGCAACAGACTCCTGCTGTCAGTGGATGTCAGAAGGGTGAAAACCGACCTTTTGTAAGTAATAATAGAGCTAGAAAGATGAAAAATGAAAAATAGTGAAGGTGAAGAACTTGCCTGCAACTGTGGACCACTGCACGACAAAGCATAGAAAAGATTTTTACGACTTTCAACATAGACCACACAAGTATTTCAAAGTATCTTTTCAGAAACATAAAGAAGTTAAGTTGACACCTCCATCGGAACATTAACAGGCATAGGTTAGGTGTTAATTGCACAGAAAGCTCATTACTACCTTACATCCCCATTCCCACATTCAGCAAGTCTTCAGTGATGTAAAGGAGAAAGCCATAATAAAATGGAGAAACACAGAGGGCACCATTCACACTCAAGAACACAACTTGTAGTCAGGGGAAATGGCACAGTTACTGGAAACTGTAGTAAGCTGCAATTTCTACTTGCCTTATTTTCTCTTCTAGTGGTTTTTGGGCAGGGTTAAACAGTAGTAACAATACAGAAAAGATGTGGGTGCTTGGTTCTAACTAACGCACAGTTACTGCACAACAGACCACAACAGACCTATTTTTAAGAATCCCTATTATGTGCTTGTGAAATTCAAACTCCTTATAAACCATAAGTAACTCCCCCAGAAGTGTTAACTGCACTCTACAGTCAGGTGATATATATCCTTTACTAACTATCATTCCTTGTTGTTCAATTCAATTTCTTCAATAGTGAAATCTCCATCAACCCAGACTGTGATTTTGCAACGTTGCTCAATTGGCAACTAAGGTAGGTCAATTACTGCGCCCATTCAATTCCACGTAGCGGCGAACACACAAAGTAGTTCTTTAAATTCCGCTGAATCTGGCGTTATTTAGGACTGTTAAGCATGGAATGTTGCTGTTTTCGATTCTAATGGTTGATAGAAACTGATACACACTGTTAAATTTCTTGCTCTCCTCCCAGGATTGTTGCTCTGTCCGAAATCTGGCAGACCCACAGGGCTCTCGTCCTTCGTTAAGCGCCCTTAATGGCAGAGGGTCTGCCGAGTAGACTGGGGTCAACCTAACCAACTAAGTAGCTGCTGGTCCATATTTCAATATTGTTTTTACATATTCATAGGAATGAATGTTTCTATTCTACTTTTCTTCTGTAAATGTCTTAAATACATTTTACGTCAAATTGAGGGCTATTGTACTTTTAATGATTCCTCCATTTTGACAGTATGATGTTTTTAATGGGTGTCTTGAGTTCTAATGCTGTCACATTTCACTTGGTTCCCTTTGCTTGTTTAATTGTGCTTTGTGATAATCCCACATTGTCTGGCTGTGTTAAGTATCTTAGCAAAAGCCTTGGTGCACCATTTGCTTTGTTGCAAGTTATGTCAAGTCAGCATAAATTGATTAATGTGATTAATGTGTCTTTGCAGTCACAACTAACTATTTGGTCAGACTGGAAGCACATATTTAGATGCCAACATACGAATAAATGTAAACAATGACCAATAGGAAGTAGTAGAATGCACAGGAAGTGGAAGAATTATGCTGCTTTTGCATCTTTTTTTAAATGCAATTTCACAAGAGATTACGGAATAATTCACCATAATTGGCCTTGGACATGTAAATCATTTCACCAGTCCATAAAGGCTAGACAGATCCCTGGATCACATCTCTGTTCTCCTTTTATGATATCGAACTATTGTCCATATAATGTCTAAATGTTTCAACACCTCAAATCAGACTCTCAATTCCACTAGTCTGAAGTTTAGTCAGCTTATATGACCAGTTGCCAGAAGCAAGCGTAATAATGCGATGATAAGACTAGGAAACCTCACCATGTCACACATTTGCTCCATGATTGGTTTCTTTCACCCCCCTTGCATAGATTCTTTATGAGAAGCATGTGCATGTATTGTTACTATTGTACAATGAGTGAGAAAGCAGCTTGACCATTCTCACCAGTCTGAATGTCATGGAAAACTTGTCACACAAAAGCCAAAAATACATATGCAAACACCATTGTGCTGCTTTGCGTGGTTCATGAGAAGGCATTTCATTCAGCATGTTATGGACATATTTCTGCCAAATTACCTGTACAAAGAGTACATCCCAAGACAAGTAATGAGGAATATATATAATATGAACTCCACAGTTTTCATAGATTTGGAAACAAAAGTCTGGAAGACAATGTGTGAATCTTGAACTTCCATTGGCTGATGGATTGCATTAATCAATGGGAGTCCTGGTTTCACATGATGTCCTCTGGAGTTAAGTTTTCCGAGTTTATGTAAAATGACCTAGAATGATAATCTTAATGCCGTGACTTGGTTTAGAGCATGTTGTGTACATTGCATTCATAATAAGATTATCGCTGTCACCATCTTCAACATCAGTGACTGAAATCATCTGAACTTCCAAACTACCCACAAAGAGTTACATCCACTTGCAAATAATCTGAAGAAATTAATTTAATCTTTGCAGTCAGGTTTATCTTGTATCACTACAAACAGATTAATAATAATGTTGTCGTTGAGGCTTTTTAAATACACAATTGCATAGAAAATGGAAGCAGAAATCAAATCCATTTCACCTCAGCTAAGCTAACAGATCTGTCTGGCTGAAAATGAGCTTCAGCAGTCAACGAAGGCAGCTGTGGCTGGGCTTACAAGTGATCACTGCAGTTAACCCCATGGGACTGGCTTATGCTACATGCGCAAGCCAGTCCCAAACCTTCACCTTTTGATTGTAAACAAACTAAAAACGAGTCGGGCCATATAAAACCCACCAAATTAATCGCCAAACTCTTAGCTAGGAGGGCGCTAACAAAAAAATGCTGCTCGCTATATTACCGGCTGTCAGTAGCAGCTTTTCCCAAAAAAAATTGAACATCAAATCTAACAGGCGAATGTCCGCCTATGTATTCATTGGAGAGCATTATTGTGACGTCATCAATGCGAAAGTCCTTCCCCAATAGGATGGTTTCAGACTGTGGGCTAACTGCAGATGCAGACTTGCCAAACAACCATGGCGTGTGGAGCCTGTACTTTGCTTGTTGTTGGCAAAAAGGAATAATCAGTCTATATCACTAAATTAAATTACAAGGACAGTAGGCTGTACACTGATACAATGAGAGAAAAGAAAACTGACTGGCTACACTGTAGTACTTTTTGGGTGTTTTATGTTGTCCTTTTTTATCAACACGAGTGGATAGGCCACTGACGTCATACACTGACATACCAAATACGACTGAGCCACAAACAATGGTAGTGCCAATGTACCACATTGCTAACTAAGCCTGGTGACCCATTTATAGATGTGCATTTGAGAGTTGAATGCTTCATTTTTTAAATTAGTAGGTGGGTGATATATATATATATTATAGTTGGTGGAATTGATATTTAACCTTATGTTCACTTATAAAATGAAACTTTCACTCGATGAGTCATTGTTGATACATGGGACGTATGTTTTCGGTTTAAATTTAGGCTGCCTTGATGACTCATACACTGGCATTCATGGCAATGGGTTATCTAGTGAGGCTCCTGCATTCATTGAACCTTATCACTAATGACAAAGAAAGCTATAGTGACACCACCTGCCCTCTAGTGATAGAAAACTCAGGTATAAGTGATTGACCTTCCAATGGCTCCAAGATGAGTCATAACTACCTTATGAGTCATCATGTGACAGAGCAGCTATAACAGAACATATAGGAGTGTGACTCATCAATGCAGTTTTGGCAGAAGAAGACATGAAAAGTTAACATATCAATTTTACCAAATGTAATCTAAACTTGTGCCAGTTAGGAATAGCTAGACAGGCATAAGTTGACATTTGTTTTGATGGCAACTACCACATTGTGTATTTTGCAAATTGAGCCTTGTGTGAGCCAGTGGAGTTCAAGGTCTTCACTCAGTGTTATTGCCCTTGTCATGACCTACAAGAGCTGTCAAAATTTGGATTTGATTCAGAAACTTATCACAGAACACAGGTTAATCCACCACGATGTAATTTATGTAGGCTCATTAAACCTACACGTGTATGGTACCTCAAAGTCAATATCTATGTTGAGCCAATTAAAATTTCCTTAAACAAGTCGAATGATGAGATACTTCCTTGGTATAATCTCTATGAAGACTATGATCTTCCCTTTGGGACTGCTCTTTTAAATCGATCAATCAAGAAAAGAAAAAAAAGGAAAAACAAGGCAAGCTTATATTTTATTTAAGTATTCATGGATGATCGGCATCGAGTTGTCATAATTTGTCAATCTTGCTATCTTTTAATCCTACATGACGCCGCGCAATATAATATTTATATGGATCAATGTTATCTCCAAAACAGTAATCAGATAAGGAAGTATGAAGGTAGGAGATTATTGACTTCAAAGGCGAAGTCGATATGTACAACAAAATGGAAATGAAAGAGAGATGGATTTTCCAAGGGGATTAAAAGCTTCATGGAAATAATCCAAGCATACAATCCAAGGGCCTTAGTGCACTCCGGGAATAAGCTATATATGGATAAAAATGTCTAGATGTAGAGTAGAACCTGCATACAAGCAGTTAATGGGTTTATAAAGTTTAAACAATCGACAACCAACTTATGCTGTTGTACAAATCAACGGTGGGCAAAATTACATGTGAACCAACCAACCAACCAACCAACCAAGTAACCAACCAACCAACCCAGATGCCATGGTAGATGGGTTACATGGCAGGGGTAGGGGCCTGGCTCAGTGGTAGTGCACTTGCCTTCCAATAGTCGAGCCAAAGTTGGATGGCTGCTTCATCCTTCGTCTCATTGCCATGGTCCCTGCCTGTCCTAATTAGCCCATCAGGTGCAGAAATACAGGACGTAAAGCCCTAATCTACCACCACCAACCCAGATTGGTTAAATGGTGAGGTGGCATGAATCAAGAGAACTTAAAGTGAGAGTCTACTGTATATATGTATCTATAGTTGGACATCACAAATCAGATATAACTTTTTCAGAATGATGTCTTTCGAAATATGCAAAGTAATATATACGAAACTTTATCAAATGAGAGGTGTCAATCATCGGTCAAAAGAACCCTTCTTTACTAGTTCTGGAAGAGAGAAAAAGAGGAAGCAATACCAGTTTCTCCTTATCTTCCATCCAGGGCTGTTGTTGTGAATAAGTAGGGTGCTTATCATGCCCTTCCATCGTCTAGGATTATAATTCTATCACAGGAGCCTCTAAAACTCTTACATAATTGATTATACAAAGGCTGTAGGACCGTGTGTGATCTATGTGCCCAATTTCGTTTGCATGGCAACGGAGTGTTCACAATGTACTCGCAGCACACAGCTAGCCTTGCTAATATGATTAATTCCTGCATGCACAATCACTGTAAATGACTGCGAGCCATTATTTCCAAGGCTTGATGCTGATGCATTGACACAAGCAGTGGTGACAAAACTGCGAAAATAAGTCTAGGTTCATGGAAACATAAATCTATCTAAGAGATTGCAGACAGGAATGTTTTGGCTTTCTTACTCCCAGTTCAGAGAAAAATAATACACTTTCATTACAAAAAAAAATTTCATACTGAAGTTATATTGTGTTGTCTGGTATTTTATACAGCTGTGAGCATAAAAAAAAAACATGCGGAAAATAGCTATACATACGAAAGAAGAATAGTTGTGCATAGGATTCCATATCATCTTCAATAAGAGGCCGACCATGTCTTTTGTCGAGACCAGCTTTTTGTAGATGTCTGCCTGTAGGAGTGGTGGAGGTCTTGAGGTTCAATGTGTATTTCAAAGATATTCACTTTCCATTAGAGACAGGATGTGAAATATCTTAGTCTTTTGTGATAAACAACTGAGTATATCTGAATCTATACCAGGTATATAATACCAGGAGTTGGGTGCTAATTTTGCAATTTGTTTTAAAATCTTTAGGTTCTTTTAAAAATAACTCAAAATGGATGGCTGTTCTTTTTGTACATAGCTTATTAGATATATCAAATATTTGGATTTGCAAAGTAGTGGAATTGAGATTTAAAATAAATGTCCACTTGTTTTTCAGTTTTTCGGTCATATTTTTTTTTATATTACAAAGAAACACCAAATCGACAGAAATGTTCGTAACAAGTTAAACCTAACTTTTAACTAATATTTTATCAAAATTTCCTTTTTCCAATGGCAAATTATTGAGTTCTGGACATAGAAACATAGGAGAAAGAAATGGAGAATATAGCAGTCTGTTAGTTAATGGTATGGTATGGTATTGTTTATTGACTTTGTGCGATACATATTATATAACAATAGTAACAAAACAATTTTAGTCAGACCCAGCCCACTTTGGCTTACAAGTCATTCCTTCTATAAACAAATGAAACAAAAAAGAGTTGCAAATTAAAATAATACAATAAAAGGGCAGTTATTAACAAACAATAGGTGTTATGGAAAATTAACAAATAGTTGAATTTATTTATAATATAATAAAGTAAAGTGAAAAAAGAACTTAGTTAAGAAGTGTTTTTTTTGTTTTTCAGGTGTAAGACTTATTGTCACCATTTCTGTCCATTTTGTGCCTTTGTAATTGGTATGACTGGGTTGATGTTAGCAAAAATAGGTTGACATTTAATTTGAATCATACGGAATGACAAGTAGTTGGATACATAGTTGAAAGTAATATGCGCCATATACAGCAGTTTTAGAGGGAGCATGGACAGTTCAGGGGTGAAAGAGACAGATCAGAAAGATTGTAAAGTAATTGACCAACGTTTCTAGCCCATTCCTAATGTCCTTGTCATAAAATACTTGTCTGTGCTATACAGGCCAATAGTGGTTAAAAGAGGTGAAAACAAGTTTATTGCCCAGATGTTGGGGTGATTATTTCATTCTTATCAAATGTTTTAATCAGGCAGAAAAGTCGTTCTGAAGATGCAACTGTCCATGCTCACTCTAAAACTGCTGTATCGCATTGCTTGCATATAATCCTTTACATCGATGGTGCCTTGTAGTCAGTGTTTGTGCAGGGAAAAGTAATGACCCCACCCGTGGGGTTAATGAGCCAACTTCAAGTTTACCATATCATCATTATGTCTGCCTCTAGAAGTTGGTCATATCAGCTGACTTAGCTCCAGACCAGTAAAATGAGCCAATGCTGCTAGTTCTAATATAGGGAACACCAAGGGCCTGACCCATTTTGGCATTCATTTGTAATATTCTCATTTTTTTTTCTGGCTGCATTCCTTGCATGACGTCAGTGTCTCATAACCATTGGACAGTATTGATGGGCTCAAGTGAGCTTCATGGCAATTTTCTGGGACTCTTTTTTATTGGGATGTTTTTGATATACAAGGCTGGGCAGTGGGAGGGCAAGCTCAGAGCAGAATGATGGGGCATGATCCTCTGGGGGCTGCCAAGACAATTCAGAACAACGACAAGAAAACAGAAAAAAATAAGACCATATAGACTGAAGCTTGAGAACTCCGAACGACTGAAAATGGCAATCAAAATAGGCAGAGGGAGGGAGCTAGAGTCTCTACATTGCATTGGGTTTCTGGGACATCTCCTTCCCATTAAGCGAAAATGAACCTTAAAAATCAAAAAAGAAATGGCAGTAGATCCAGAATCTATAGTCCGTGGGGTGCTAGTCTATACAATGTATTCCATGGGAATAAAATCTTTAGCCTGATGAAAGAATACAAGAGCACCTGGCAGACAATTGACCCCAAAAGGCAGCTTAACATCGTTAGAGGGGGGTATTCTGTAAAAGCTAAAAAAAACAGTAAACCTCAAGGGTAGCATTAATATTACAGCTCACATATATGATACAGGCTACTTGGTTCATGCTTTCTGTCTTCATATAATAAACTCTGCAATATTGAAGGACTTATTGAGGCTAGGTTTGGGTGAACAGCTGTGATTTTATGCCCATCTGAATCAGGGGTTTTCCCCCTGTACAGCTGTATGTCACGCTGATTGTGACAGACATTGCTTTGATTTCAATATGGATGAATATTCAAATTGTGTAGCAATTTAAGCATGCTTGTTTAGATAATATTTTTTTTTTTAGTAGCTGTTTCATCCACACAACTAGCCCAGAAAATCTGATGTTTGCTTAGCTCTTATTTATTATCACCTATAAACAACACAATATGAATAAGAGCCCACAGAGGCGTGCGGTCAGGAAGCTATCTCGGGCAACCACACAACCTGCAAGAAGCATTGCATTTGTTTTAATGGCAACAACCACATTGAGAATCAACTTGCTACCACACAACCTGCAGAAGCATTGCATTTGTTTTGATGGCAACTACCACATTGAGAATCAACTTGCTACCACACAACCTGCACAAGGATTGCATTTGTTTTGATGGCAACTACCACATTTAGAATCAACTTGCTACAACACAACCTGCAGAAGCATTGCATTTGTTTTGATGGCAACTACCACATTGAGAATCAACTTGCTACCACACAACCTGCACAAGGATTGCATTTGTTTTGATGGCAACTACCACATTGAGAATCAACTTGCTACCACACAACCTGCACAAAGCATTGCATTTATTTTGATGGCAACTACCACATTGAGAATCAACTTGCTACCACACAACCTGCACAAGGATTGCATTTGTTTTGATGGCAACTACCACATTGAGAATCAACTTGCTACCACACAACCTGTACAAGGATTGCATTTGTTTTGATGGCAACTACCACATTGAGAATCAACTTGCTACCACACAACCTGCACAAGGATTGCATTTGTTTTGATGGCAACTACCACATTTAGAATCAACTTGCTACAACACAACCTGCAGAAGCATTGCATTTGTTTTGATGGCAACTACCACATTGAGAATCAACTTGCTACCACACAACCTGCACAAGGATTGCATTTGTTTTGATGGCAACTACCACATTGAGAATCAACTTGCTACCACACAACCTGCACAAAGCATTGCATTTATTTTGATGGCAACTACCACATTGAGAATCAACTTGCTACCACACAACCTGCACAAGGATTGCATTTGTTTTGATGGCAACTACCACATTGAGAATCAACTTGCTACCACACAACCTGTACAAGGATTGCATTTGTTTTGATGGCAACTACCACATTGAGAATCAACTTGCTACCACACAACCTGCACAAGGATTGCATTTGTTTTGATGGCAACTACCACATTGAGAATCAACTTGCTACCACACAACCTGCACAAGGATTGCATTTGTTTTGATGGCAACTACCACATTGAGAATCAACTTGCTACCACACAACCTGCACAAAGCATTGCATTTGTTTTGATGGCAACTACCACATTGAGAATCAACTTGCTACCACACAACCTACAGAAGCATTGCATTTGTTTTGATGGCAACTACCACATTGAGAATCAACTTGCTACCACACAACCTGCACAAGGATTGCATTTGTTTTGATGGCAACTACCACATTGAGAATCAACTTGCTTCTACACAACCTGCACAAAGCATTGCATTTGTTTTGATGGCAACTACCACATTGAGAATCAACTTGCTACCACACAACCTACAGAAGCATTGCATTTGTTTTGATGGCAACTACCGCATTGAGAATCAACTTGCTACCACACAACCTGCACAAGGATTGCATTTGTTTTGATGGCAACTACCACATTGAGAATCAACTTGCTACCACACAACCTGCACAAGGATTGCATTTGTTTTGATGGCAACTACCACATTGAGAATCAACTTGCTACCACACAACCTGCAAGAAGCATTGCATTTGTTTTGATGGCAACTACCACATTGAAAATCAACTTGCTACCACACAACCTGCACAAGGATTGCATTTGTTTTGATGGCAACTACCACATTGAGAATCAACTTGCTACCACACAACCTGCACAAGGATTGCATTTGTTTTGATGGCAATTACCACATTGAGAATCAACTTGCTACCACACAACCTGCACAAAGCATTGCATTTGTTTTGATGGCAACTACCACATTGAGAATCAACTTGCTACCACACAACCTGCACAAGGATTGCATTTGTTTTGATGGCAACTACAACATTGAGAATCAACTTGCTACCACACAACCTGCAGAAGCATTGCATTTGTTTTGATGGCAACTACCACATTGAGAATCAACTTGCTACCACACAACCTGCACAAGGATTGCATTTGTTTTGATGGCAACTACCACATTGAGAATCAACTTGCTACCACACAACCTGCACAAGGATTGCATTTGTTTTGATGGCAACTACCACATTGAGAATCAACTTGCTACCACACAACCTGCAGAAGCATTGCATTTGTTTTGATGGCAACTACCACATTGAGAATCAACTTTTTACCACACAACCTGCAGAAGCATTGCATTTGTTTTGATGGCAACTACCACATTGAGAATCAACTTGCTACCACATAACCTGCAGAAGCATTGCATTTGTTTTGATGGCAACTACCACATTGAGAATCAACTTGCTACCACACAACCTGCACAAAGCATTGCATTTTTTTTTATGGCAACTACCACATTGAGAATCAACTTGCTTGAGACACTTAATCCAAGAAAGCTATTACAAGTGGCTTGTAGGGCTGCATGTGGTTGTGACCTGCAGCTGTTGGCTCTATTGATCTCAATTAGCTTAGCAGGAAATCAGTGGATGGTTAAGAAATCACCATGTGTGATGAGCAGTGGGGTTTCATGTGATGTGACGCCATTAGAGATCAAGCAATATCCCTTAAATACCCGAAGTAAGTCACGCTAAGAGGGTAGTCACAACCTCACAACTGATTAACCCCAACCGCACAAGTACAACTCATTGCAAATCTTATGCTAAATCTTTTACAAGCAAGAATGAACTAGACCAACTCTGAAACATCTAGCTATATATACTCCATGGATCATAATTATAATACATCTTTGTCAATTCTGGGCAACATAATGACTGGTTTTGATTGCAAGGCACGCGTATTATAGTCACAAAACTTAAGTCACATTTAAAAATAAGCCCGCTTGGGTTGGGTCCATCTGTAGTGTGTTGGATATAAATTGGTGTGTTTCGTTTGTTGGACGCATCAATTGATATTTTCTAATATCTCGTATCAAATAATTATGAAGAATCGCATCATATTGAGCAATTACGAAGAAACTAAAACCTTTCTTATGCTAATGTGGGACAACAGTTGAGCCGATTATTTAAAGCGTTTCAAGGTATAGGTATGGATGATTTAGCTCAGCTTGTTGTGGCTTCCAGTAATTAATTGTTTACAGCTCTTGGTATAGATATAGCTGAGCTCTCTTTGTTAGAAGTCCTGTAGCTGAATGGGATTTGTCTGAGTCAAAGACGCAGATGTCTGAGTCAAAGACGCAGATGTAATGATGAGAAGATGGGCCTGGCATCCACACCAATGTCACACCTTAACCTTACGCGAGATGCGTCACTTGAATCAGCATATCAGCATATGGAGACAAGAGTACTCTTGTCTCCATGCTATTATCATATCAGATAATATGTTATCTACTTATACAACCTGAAAGACCCTCATGGGAGCTATCCATAGCTTACCCACTGGTTCATCCAAATGTGAGTGTTCAGCATAAAGAAGAACTTTTTCAAATAAGACAAACCACGAGAACAAAACCTCACAGGCGTCTTGTGTGGTATATTTCTTTGGTGTTTTCACAAGTGAAGTTACTAATAACAGTTTGTGAGGTCCAGTGTTTTTCATGATACCTGACATCACTGCTGTTGACTATTCTGCCAGTTACAGTTCTTCAGTTCTTGCTGACTTATACACGAAACATTTGCTAATGCCTGGCTTGTTAAAATGATTGATGGCTGAAGCGATTTGAAATGACATTTATATCGTTAATGATATGACAGGTATTTCATAAGATGTAATGGATATGATTCTCTCGGCAGAATGAGCAAAGCATAACAGAGGAGCTACAAGGTGCCCTTGTGTTAGAACTAAAAGTAAATCCATTAATACCATTAGGATCCAAGACCTGACAATGACTGAACTGATGCCATCAAATCTGCATTAAAATTAACGACGGTTTTTACAATTGTATACTGTGAACCAGGTATACAACATACTATGGCAGGATTTTTATGGTAAGATACAGTCATTCTACTTTGGTATGATACCATACAAATTACAGTTGGAGTGTACCGTAATATTAATCTTATAATATTGAGCTATTTATCACAAGTGTGCAAAACATAACTGTGAATGTGCAAATACTGATCCAAGAATATATTTGTATTGTAAGCTACCTGTAAAATTAATTTATGGGTAATCGGCGGCTATTTCAAGGCAGAAAAAACAAAAACAAAAAAACTGCTATTATTTTTACGGAGGCGAACTTGAAATCACAATAGGATAATGAACAATAATTTGCCAGCATATTACCATAAAAATTACAGTGCAGACAAACAGGCAGGCATGTTTTAAGCAAGCTTTCTAGGCAAATGAGGACCTTCACGCACAAGCCCTGAACATTTCTGAGTTGAAAATTCCTGATTTATTGTCTGGGAGCTCCACAGGTCTTGAGAAACCAACCAAAGAAAGGTTTACATTTTAAGGAAAAGCTGGAGAGGCAGCAGGTGAAGTTCACGTCAAGTGTCAACTGGATTCTGAATGTTGTGACGAAGACGCCCACGTTAGGAAACACTGGATAGGATTTTCAAGGAAAATGTCAAAATTATATTTAAATGTCATGCTTTTCACGATCCTGATATTTAGATTATTTTTATCTGCTACAATTTTACTTCTTTTCTTGTCAGTGTGTTGCATCTTACGGTGGAAAAACTGGATTCTGAAAAATATCCCGGGAAATCGGGCGAAAAGGCAAGACCTATGATCAAGACATGTTGTCGGCTGAAAGGTAAAGGTGAAGGTGGGGTTTACAGTCTGCTATCAGCCTGGTAGGTGCATGTAACTCTCTGCTAACTTCACACGGTACCTTCGGTTGACAGGCTCTGTTCTCTCTGGTACTTTCTCAACTTCCTGGGGAGCATACAGCTGTCACATCATACTGTGCCATCACTGAGCAATCTAATGCCATCTCAGCTTATAGCCAACCTCCCCATTTACACCTGGGTGGAGTGAAGCATTTGTTCTGTTCAGTTCCTCCATGCTGAGCCTAGGTTTGAGCCCACAACCATGTGCGTACAAATCCAATGCTGTATTCACTAAGCCACGGCACCCACTAACAAACTATGCTGACAAATGACTATTCATTGATAGGCAATATCAATAATGCTTTCAGTATGCATTTCATCACGAATAAAGTAATTGGCTGAGTCTTTACATGATTGATGGGCCAATGTTCCCTCCACTACATGCATGTCTTTAACAGTATCATGTACAACTAACCGCTAGGGGCAGACATGATGATGAAATGATAAGGCTTGAATTATGGAACATGCTACACATTTACTCCATTGGTGTGATATCTTTTATTTCCCAATTATCTATATACTCCTTGTACAAGGTACTGTCTATTTTTGAAAGATCTATTGCATATGACCTTTGCTGCAATGCCCATACTTCTATTTGACAAGGGTCCTGGATCGAGCTGGTCAGTGCTATGACCAAATACCTCAGCAGGTAATATCATGGCAATACATTCTACAATATAAGATGACCATCAAATGGATTTAGAAGCCAATGACACCAACGAGATGCCTCTTTGCCAAAGCTATGGTGTATGGGGCTGAAGGCCATTGAGTAATTACTTTCCCATTTAGCAACACCAAGAGTCAACATGCTGCCAATTACTGGGGGAAATTAGGCTTTTGTCCCAGCCATTGTTCACAAAGGTTTCTATCAGTGAGAAAAACTAAAAAGCAACAAAAGATAGAAAACATTGGCAAGGTAATGGAAATGCCACTGAGTACAAGAACATGCACTGACCTGGTGGTGCAAAAAGCCACAGCAAGCAATAAGGCGAACAGTGGAATTCAATTTGGGAAGTCCTCTCAGAGCTGTGGACGCCGGCCTTGTGTCAGAATGCGGTCAAAAGGTTGTAATCACATCAAGGATGAAACCTGGAGAGAGAAAAATGCCAAAACGAAATAAACAAACAGCACACACAAAAATTCGGTCACATTTGCTGAAAGTCTGGTATGTTAGCAACTTTCCTGGCAATGTTATTTCCTCAACTGATCAGGACTCGCGTTAGAAAGCTGTACATAGAGCAAAAAAAAGATTGGTTGTCTTTTTAATTGCACTATATAGCAAATATTGAAGGAAATATCAAGGCAAGCTGAAATATTGGGGTAAAAAATAATGCAGGAGATTCCACAAAAAACACATGGGTGGCTCTGCTTTAGCAGCAAACCCCTATTGCCTTTGAGAAGTCTCCTTTCATCCATCACCTCCCGTTCGTTCATCTTTTTTTCTTTTATTACCTCTATTTTTTTTCTATATATTGTATTTTTATTTTATTTACTAATGTGTGTTTGCAAAAGTCCTATGTGTGGTATGTGTGGTGGTGTATGCTGTGGTGAAATGAGTATAATGTGTGTGATGCGATGAAAAATAAAAATGAATGATTCCGTCTGTCTGTCAAGCTAGTTATTAAGACACATTTTGGGTGCTAAAGCTTCACAATTTTATTACGATGTCAAAGATTTCATAAATTTTATTTTTCTGATTTTAACCAGGACTGTAAATCACTGCACTCCTATCCTTCTTTATTTTTTCTATCTCCTGGAGCTCTAGGCAAGTGAAAAAACCCCACCCATGGGAAAAAAGTGTAACATGGTGTGGACTCCAGGCCTTATCATCTCATCATTACGTCTGCCTCTGGCGGCTGGTCATACAAGCTGACTAAGGAATAGAGCACATGAATAGAGCACTTGACTTAATTCAAACCTAATTTAAGTTAAATTGCCTGAGGCAAACTGCTGTGCTGAATATGATTTTTAAAAACTCACATTTCATCATCATGTCAGCACTTCATCGACATTTTAACCATCAACTAAGCATTGAGCGACCATCATTTTTATGAAATTTCAATCCATTTTTTAAATTAATCCCTGTTTAATTCGCTAACCGCTTCTTTATCATAATTTGGTGATTTTTCATGCATGTCGTTTGTCTGGTCACACCTCGTACTCCGTGAAAAAAAAGAGACCCAGCTGTCATGGTGCATTCATTAAACATGTAAATCTTTGTAATGAATGAGGCCACAAAAAAATGACAGGTGATACTTCAATATACTAAATGCAACATGACATGAATGGCTGGCGAGGGCTTTTTCAAAGTTAATGTTATTAGGTTTTGAATCGAAATTTGTATTAGACCAGACACTGTTTTTGGTTAATTCATCAAAGTAAATCGGTTATCTTTTCATCTTTATGGCCACTGAAACATTATACTGGCAAAGCAAGGATCTATAAGTGTACCAGATGTGTCTGGTGAATGCATACTATATGGTGAGATTGACCTATGAGAATATTATCAGCATTATTTTGGCTAATGTAGCTAAGTATTACCATCAAGATCACATAAAATTGTACCTTTTACTGGTCTAAATGGGTAGGCGGTTTAATTTAGGATATTACAATATATGTTAAAAGTCCATGAAATAGACAGCGATGTGATCTGAAATATGTATATCTGATGTCCTCATTTGTCAAGATGACCCTTTGGGTTGCACTTTCTACATAACTGTACGTGAAAGGGCACAGAATGAAAAAGAAAAGATATAAAACAAGCAAAAGGCACAAAAAGCACCACATATCCAGACTCCAGAGACTAAGAAGGGATTACAGAAGCCGGCATAATCCAGGTTATATCGGGTAATGGCAATGGACGCAACACTTTGATCAATCAGCAGGCCATGTGGTCAGAAGGCCAGGGTGGAACCGGGCATTTCATGGAAAAAGGACGCCCTTTAGTGCAGGGAATCACTGGCCTTTAACAGTCTCCTCTTACTGAATGGACACTGAGGTGGACACACAGGGCAACCTTGTGTGATACCAGCCTGTTACCACAGACAAAGTCCGATTTCCCTGATTTCAGTATTTTGGGCTCAAGTCTCCACCTTTTCCAGTCAGCCACACTATCCTGAAGTTCCATCAGTGCTTTGATGGGCCTACTCAGGTTTATGGTGTCCACAACAGCAGAAGAGTTCTTTAAAGTCGAACTTAACGCAGGGTTGCACAAAACTACGCCCCACTTTTGCTAGGCCTCTCATTTCAATAACATATAAACACCTGGATTTGTTTAAAATAATTAAATTATATTCCATGATAGCACAAATTTCACGGTCATCGTCTACATTTGCAATGAAAATATTCTGATAATAAGCTGATTTTTAATGCATCACGTCTCAGAAGAGATCATACAAAGAAATACCGGTTTTATTTTGCGTTGTAATTTACACAACACTGCATCGAAATATTTAAAGTTGGACAGTGACCTAGCAGCTGTATGAATATTCTTAATATATAGCACTTATAGACCACACTGGAAATACAGGTAGTAATTTGCTGTAAAAATACCATGTGGGTACACTAATGTATTGTGGTTAGGAATTGAACAAACCTTCGTGTTATGGCATGCAAATTGAAGTAATGTTACCATACCGTCACGACTCAGCATTAAGCCCCGTTCCCACATAGCCGAGTTTCTCGTAGTCAACTCGTAGTATTATGTAACACGCCTCTCGGGCCCAATACGTACTAAACTCTGCGACTACTCCTCGCACTCGGGAGATACTCGGCGAGTAACTCCTGGGACTCGTAGCCAACTCCTGAGATTTGGAGCTGATAGCCGAGTATACCGCGCTGCACGGCACACTCGGCGGATTTTCCAGGAGTTTCAAAAACTCGGTCATGACTCGCCGAGTACCAAGAGTCACTCGGCGAGTAACTCTTTTAACTCGCCGAGTTACTCCTCGAACTCAGCGAGTTACTCGGCACTAATTTTACTCGTATTACGCTCGGTGGGATGTTCAGGAGTGCGAGGAATAACTTGGCGAGTTGTAGGAGTAACTCACTGAGTTGTAGGAGTAACTCGTCGAGTAACTCGCCGAGTTCTACCTTTAGTACATGCATCATCAGCGTAGGGGGTCGTATATAATTTAAAAGGCCGCTGCTCCTCTAAAGCCCCGTTCCCACATAGCCGAGTTTGTCGTAGTCAACTCGTAGTATTACATAACGGCCAAAATTCGAGGAGTTGGCGACGAATTCTGGCGGAAAAAGTGACTTGGCGGGTTACTCGCCGAGTTACTCGGCGGGTTCGGCAGGTCACTCGGTGGGTGACTCGCCGAGTTGTAGGAGTGACTCGCCGGGTTAAGCAAGGTAGCTACGACAGCGGCGGGTCACCCGTTGAATGATAGGCCGACGCCAGCCTACCTGCATTCTCAGACGCATATCTCGCTTAATATTTGGTCTATTTTCGATCTGAAAAGACGTGTGGAATGAGTATGAACTATGCTACAATTCAATCATATTTGACGAAAATCTGACTAATATTAAGGGAGCAGTAGCTTTTTAAAGAAGCGCTCAGCTTTCTGCATTAATACAGTCCGGGCGCGGACGCTTCAGGGAGCACCAGTATAAGTAAATTAAAGATAGCAAATAAAATCACAGATCAAATCACAAATACTAATTACAATATCAATATTAGATTTAAATTTTACAAAAATATACACAAATTTATACTGATCATAATATCACAATAAGATTCAAATTAACACAAAAAGATAAGAAAGTTATACAAATATAATCATTGCCTGGTAATTACAATAAAATATATTGCTTTTAATTAATGAAAGCAATTACATATTTTTGTAATTGTGAATGACAATCAAGACAATGTCATATTACTGTGTCATCTTTGAACAAACCATGAAATGACAGGTCAAAGAACCCCAATTTAGGCAATTAGGCAATTGACACATGTATTGAGCATTTGCTGTATTCTCTACACCCATTCTTTGTTTCATTCAAAATGCTAATAGCAATTACTGTGTCATCTTTGAACAAACCATGAAATGATAGGTCAAATAACCCCAATTTAGGCAATTAGGCAATTGACACATGTATTGAATTTGCTGTATTCTCTACACCCATTCTTTGTATCATTCAAAATGCTAATAGCAATTGACATAACAGTCATGGCAGTTGGCAGAATGAGTAGAAATGAATTGCAATAAAGCTCATCTAAACAATGTATATAAAATGGTCAAAATATTGACCACACCATTCAAGTCAGGGCCATACACAGAGCACCTTGCCGCCGCCAGACTACCTGCCTTCTCAGACGAATATCTCGCTTAATATTTGGTCTATTTTCACCTATGGAGTCACTTTTTCCGCCAGAATTCGTCGCCAACTCCTCGAATTTTGGCCGTTACGTAATACTACGAGTTGACTACGACAAACTCGGCTATGTGGGAACGGGGCTTTAGCTGTGGTTGGCTTTCCAACCTACAGGGTCCACAACCTCAGAGGCTAAAACTTGTCATTGACTGACCGTCACGTCCAGCCTGTTGCATCACAAAAGCCCCAGTTCACATTTATGACATGACACAGCTAGGGGCCCCAGACACAGCCCGTGTCATCTGTTGAGTGCTTTACTTGTTTTCATTTGGGATTATGCCCAATCCCCACTGATACCCTTCCCTCATGCAGCCAAGGAATTGATTGATCAAAGCAAGCCAGAAGGCTTTATGTGGCTATGCTTGTTGTAAAAACTACCACCGAATAGACAGCTAAAATCACACCATTGTGTCGTTTTGTTTTCAAGCCAACATGAATGAAATCAGAGAAATATCTATACATTGTCTTCGTCTAAATTCTTCAACCTTTTCCGATTCTGCAAAGTGTATTACAAAGGGCATCGCTCCTTCCAATTCTTTCTTTGAGTGTTGAGGTCCAAGGATAAGTAATGTGATCCGTACACAAAGTTCACTGGTTCAATTTATACCATAAGAACAGATCAAGACCTCTAAACCACTGCTCCACTTTGACCAGATGGAAATAGCAGCTATCTATTGACTGATCAGAGACAGATATTCAATAGTTTTGTCATAGCAATATACTTTTAAAAAAACGTACAGCTATAGCTATGCAGATCTAGGAGTAACCACCTGCAGCCATACCTAGCTAATAATCAGCTCAATGGCAATCCAACATCAGCCCAATCACTGTTCATAATTTCTAAGCTGTAAAAAAACAGCTACACTGTAAAGTTAGAATTTGTGGTTCAGTGGCAGGTGTATGGTATTTGATTAGTTGTCAAGCTCTGTCTAGTGTGCAATAAATTGAACATGAGATATGCATTGTACTGTAGCGATGTAATTTGCTGGTTGGTAGCATTGTGAATTCTGTGGTGGTGGTGGTGGATTAGGGCTTTACGTCCTGTACTTCTGCACCTGATGGGCTAATTAGGACAGGTAGGGACCATGGCAATGAAACGAAGGATGAAACAACCATCCAACATAGGCTCGACCGGGAATTGAACCCGAGACCCGGTGGTTGGAAACCCAGCGCGCTACCACTGAGCTAGGCCCCCTCCCCCATTGTGAATTCTGTAGATTGACACACGTTCACTTGTGTTATCAATTACCATAATATTGATGTTTCACCATGAATATTTCATTTCTTTCAATGTCGCCAGAACACAGTGCACTACATAGGTTGACAGCGAGAAAAGATCTACTCAGTGTCTGTCGTTCATGTCTATACCCATAACAATCAAGAAAGGATTCTTTGCTAAAACGAAGTGTTACCGACGGACTGCTCAGTACCACGACTAAGTGAATAATGTTTAGCCAGACCCACTCTCAGTCTTTTTGCCTCTTCTTCGTGGTGTCTGGCTAGACTATAGCTAACCGTTGAAAGAGGTAAATGTATAAAAAAAAAAAAAGGCAGCAAAAATGCTAATTTGACACTATCTACCATTTCCAAATCGACCTTTGTCAACTTTCTACCAACTTAATAACATTTATAGCATCATCATGATTAAGTTGGTACCTTACAGACTTTATAGGGAAGCTTATTGCCGTGGAACTGTGAACAGCAAGAAGCTGATCGAATTAAAAGTTTCTTCTCTTTATTAATCGACTTTCTTTTCCCTGACAAAGAAACGTTATTCACTTAGTCGTGGTACTGAGCAGTCCGTCGGTCACACTTTGTTTCAGCAAGGAACCCTTTCTTGATTGTTATGGATCTGGATAGTATGAGTTATCCTCATATATGAGATTATTGGCATACAAAAAAATATTGACTGGGAACAAGCATATGGTAATAACTCTTGGCATTCGACATCATGCTAGGCCAACGTCTAGTAGGAAGTAACCCTGGCCCATACATCAAACCTGATCAGTGTAAAGTCTGCCTACAAATTGCCATAAGATTACTTCACAAAAATGAGGGGATGACCCGTGACAAGCTGGTTTGTCCCTTCGCTTAGTCATTTATACCAAGTGACTGGACTTTTTCCTACTGACTATAAATGTACTCTTTCCTATTAGTCGCTATACTATATTGAGTATTCTCTACCAAACCCATGGCGCTGTGGTTCCGGTGTGTCATCCTTTCCCAACGGAAGTCACTCTGCCAGACTATATCTGAGTGTTCTTTTTCTCTATTTTATCTTACAAATTCCAGTCACACCAGTCCCAGCCACTTCGAAATCCAGACTCCCTTTGAAACTTGAATCTATTGTATTGCATTCGCCTAACATACTGCTGCTGCCTGGAAGATTATACTCTGGCAAAACATCCTCAGTCAGACATAAAAGATCACTGGAAACTGATATTGCTGAGATTAGTGATCATTATTATGTCATTCTGTCATTACAGCTCAGCGGATTACTGATTTAAAAAGAAAGTGTATTAGTTAAAACACATATGCTTAATACTTTCAACTAAGAAGCAAGCAACCAAGCAACCAACAAACCAAATCCAACCAACCAACCAACCAACCAAATCCAGCCAAATCCAACCAACCAACCAAATCCAGCCAAATCCAACAAACTAACCAACCAAATCCAATCAACCAACCAAATCCAATCAAAGAAATCCAGCCAAATCCAACCAACCGCCAACTAAACAAACAAACAAACAAACAAGAAACCAACCAATGGTCATCAAATGAACTGCGGGTAGATTCGGGTGACTTTGATCCCTGCAAACTTCACCAAGTTGCCATCATCACACGCAGACCGGCTGCTGCAGGCTGCCCAGATGAGGATTTACTTTGGCTTCTTTCAATTTACCTGCATTGTACTGGTTTGAGGTTTGCAAGGACACGACAAAAATACACCACTTCATTGGCCTGGCTGCAGAACGAACACCACGATTCTTCCATTTTACATACGATGACACGCAATCTTGCCTTTAGTTGTAATCTAGTAAAACTTGGAGGAGGTTCTAGGACATTGTTGGGGAAGCCGATCAATTCGACCAAACCAGACTTTTATCTGCCAGAATGACTCGTTTTCTGTCCTTCCACTAGAAGACTCACTTCAGAGTTGGATGATACATCAAAACTTAGGGCTTGAATTGTGGACAGCTGTCAGAGTGCCTCTACCCCTACCGTGCAAATACACCATTAATCCCAGACGAATCTCGTCAAAAAGCAATTGATGGGAAGTGTCAAGTCAGATGTCTGCCAGGGTGGCTTAAAGGGTCGTCTGAATCTCGTTAGAATCATGACAGCCATCTAAATTAACTCTCAGTCTTTTTGCCTTTTCTTCGTGGTGTCTGGCTAGACTATAGCTAACCGTTGAAAGAGGTTAATGTATAAAAGGCAGCAAAGTTTTAATTTGAATCCAATTAGAATCAGACGTCATTAGCCTAGATGACATGTGTAGGAACCACGTATATTTGGTTTATGTAGTGTCCAAGATGAATGGGAAGTTCAGTACTGAATCAGAAGCACCTCAAAGTTCAGCTCAATCAATTGCAAAATTGACTAAATTATGAGTTTTTATTGTATAAAAGTGGTAGTGGAGCCGTTTTATTATCCTAGTGGACTTTATTGCAAGATGGCCTTGATTGTATGATGGACGTAATTGTGACATGATCCTATTTGACAAGTTAGCTAGTTTAGATATTTTTCAAGCCAAGTCCACCACAAGACATTGAAAGGAAACAAGGCATGAACGATCACATCATTCAGGATATCCTGATCGTAAACTTTCAAGAGGGAACTTGTCAATGAAGCATTATAGGCGTTGCCATCAATACCTCGTCCTTCTTCCTTCTCAGAGGTCAATGGGGTGGCAAATGTCAGAGATGGCCGTTCAAGAGGAGACAGCATTGCATGCAGGGGTTAAAGGCCAGTCAAGACAGATGATGACAGAACCATGGAGACGAATAATACTTCTGCATGTTGATCCAGACAAGTGTAACACCATGGGATGGCCCAGCCACTCCTGCTATAGACTAGTGTGAATACTACTGAGCCAAGACATTGCCCAAGCAACACAGCGAGCAATCTGACCAATATATTACCATAGGACTATATAGGGATAAATATTTCATCCTGACATAAATATAGAGTCAGTGTACTTAATTCCGTGAAAACCTGCAATCTTAATCCACAACTGCTTAATTAAACATTTCACTGTTATTGCATCAAGACACATCTAAACAGAATTAATTTCTTTATTTATCTGCCTTGTGCACTATCTATATAATTTCCATGTAAATTTACACCACATTTTAGGTCCTACACATGGTTTAGGTGCAGAACAGAGTGTGGTTTCAAATCCTCAAAACGTGCTACAATGGGTAAATTTTGACAATCACATGCAATATCAAGAATCCGGTTAAAGGTCAAGATTGTTCATTTCAAGTCAGGGGCCATTATCCAACTGAAAAAGCATTCAAACATATGAGATTATATCATATCTGATATTCACAAATTACTTACTTTCTCACTCTCTCAATTCTAACGTAAAATAATGGGAGTCAAAAGCATGGTAAAGGGGTTTATTTCAGTAACATAAAACGTTTACCAATTAAACAAGAAAGACTCTTCAAAAGATAATTGGGCAAACAAATTTGACTAACCAGGTTGCCTTGATCGACTAGTGTGCCCTCAATCGACACACAGCAATTAAATGATGACAGTTAGGGCTTGTAACGTGTAGAAATATATCAATCCATTGACATTCTGTTGCATATGTAAGAATTAGTTATGAATTAAATATGATCACACGATCAAACGTGCATGGATCCCTAGATTTGCCTCACAAACAAACGCAGTACACAAGAGTCAGCCATGGACACAAGACATCAAGCAAGACTGAAAATAGCATACAAGAACTCGGGGCTCCTTTCTTATGATGCCCAGGAGTGTGGTGTGATGTCAGGCACGTATTTTGATGATGCTGGACTTCCCTTATAGCAGATGACATGCAGGATTAGCACATGAGTGAGCAGTTGCTACCGACAAGGAACATAAGCAGTAGAGCCAAATGGCCTCTGCATTATATTGATAATTGCTATAAAATGCAGTATGCAAAATTGAAGATATACAAAGGCCTACGCTTAAAATAGATCTGACTAGGCTGTTAGTCAATAACTGCAGAGACATTTGGGTCTTTCTAGAATGACTGATCCTTATCCCCCTTACATACGTTTTGACTAACATTTTAGTCAGCTTCATCTAAATAGTTAGTCAGCCTTACTCAGTAGCTGTCCTATGTCTTTAGTCATATTGACTAACTTCATAGACACACAAATGTGACACAGTTCGAGATTGATTAAGGCTGATAAGAATGCTTCATTGTCATCCAGCATGAGTGTATGTTGGACACGTCGAGTGTATGTTGGATGGCTGGAGTGCATGTTGGATGTCTGGAGTGCATGTTGGATGACTGGAGTGTATGTTGGATGGCTGCAGTGTATGTAGGATGGCTGCAGTGTTGATCTATGAGTGGCGAATTTACCCAAATGGCTTAGTGATAGTCAAAACGATTTTTAGTGTCGTCATACCTGACATTCAAATAGTCAATCTGACTTCTAATTGATCAAATAATGTCGTGTGCATGTATGACTACCAATGTCATTCGGACAAGTTTTACATTTGGAGTGTGGGGGAAAGATGTTAAGTACACTACTGTAACAGTGAAATGCAGAGTCATGCATCCAAACCCAAATAAACAGATTTTGCTGCAAGGGAGTTAATTTTGTCAGACTCCCTGGAAATTTGTCACATTGCTTTGGCAGTTTGATGAGTAGAAAGACTCAACAGGCGGAATAAGGCAAACATCCATGTGCTAAATGGAGCCTCTTTGTATGTAGAACCTGTCAGCTGAACACACAGGCCGGGACAGGTAAACACAAATGTTAACAGCGTTTTCATCCCTTTCTTGCAAGCAGATCAGCATTTTGTATGAAATTAGCACTACATCCACTAGATATTTTTTTCCCTAAATCAAAAAATATAGGACTGCGGGTGTAAAGCTGGAAGAAGATATATTTCACTCGTTCAATAAATACACAAACGAATGCCTAATGTTCAGATGTCTTATATACATGTATGAATGTGAGTGCAACACCAAGCGATTTCGCTGGTAAAGATGGATGCTGAACTACAATACTCGGAAGCTTAGGAGGCAGATGTAATGATAAGATGATGAGGCTTGGAGTATACACCCCACTACCATGATAACATGCTACGACAGATGTTGGCCTGATGTTAATCGATGCTGGCCCGATGTTGGCCTGATGTTGGCCAGATGTTGGCCGGATGTTGGCCACACGTCGCCCACATTGGGCTGATGTCTAGCGGATGTGACATGCTATCTGGGTAACACGCTGACCTATGGCTAATTTCAACTTGGCAGCGAATGAAATAGTTCTTTAAATAACATTGTGGCGTTACCCTTAGTACATTCTTGCTGACCCCTAGTAGAATGGTGCTCCCCTTGAATTCTGTCAGACCCCTCGTCCTGTGGGCTGAACCTGAGATGAGAGTCTCAAGATATTCAGACTGTCATCCATTATTGCTCAAACTTATACCAAGACATGTATCAAATATATTCCGTGTGACAGCCACCGAAATTGCATCTAATTACGGCCTTATAGTACGTGAGGTCTATTACGAAGACATGATCCTAAGTCTTTCATTAAGGGAGTCAGTCTGGCATCCACCAGCTGAAATATGGCACAGTGTATGTCTCTGTGGATGGTATGAAAGGAATACACTAATCACCTTTTTTGACTTAGATCTGAGCTATTTGATGGTGTCTGTAATGGATCCTGGTGATTTATTTTTTCACTCACTGATTAGTCTGCCTTATAGTCCATGTCATGTATAATGACATGCTTTTAATGGGAGACTTTTCTGTCAACAGGGGGAGCTACATACCGATCCTCACTAGCACAGATTAACTAGATCACGCACTCTCATAAGTAGGATGCGCTATACATGCTTGGGAAAGGAGGCAGTTTACTAAGTGAGCTAATGACGTCAGGAACAGAGAACAATTGGGGACTATTGAGTGACGTCACACTGGCATATTATGACATCATTGGTATCGATCCTCCTACGTTCAGATTGATCAGCTTTTGTTGACATTATAAATTTGCTTTATTAGCACACTAGGACACTAAATGACGCTGAAATCATTTAGAAATTACATTTTAACTATTTTTACTGTTAACTAGGAACTGGACAGAGCTATATCAAAATTAAATTTAGTGTCCACTTGGGGTGTTGACGTTTGCGTGTACTACTCCCAAAATGCCCGGCCTGCCAGGAATTCTGGGGGGAGTAGGCACAGCGTTTACAGGGAGTGGCACTTGTTGGTGATCTTCTTTGTCACCATTGTGATGTCATCAATGCACTCAATGACTTCATTGTATGATTGCGTCATCAAACAGAGGTTCTAACAAAGAATAACTACCAAGAAGCGCCACTTGCTATACTTTACATTGTAAACATCTGCGCCTCCTTTTCCCAGCATGCATAGCATGCTGGAGTTCTTTAACGCCCCTAGTAGATAATAAAATACGGACTGAAAGTGCACCCGTCCATCCGTACTTTCGTCTATTTGATGTTAAAATAAATAAGATCTATCATTACCCCAATTTCAGTGCCTTAATGAACGAATGTAGCAACATATATACCACAATTTACACAATGTTACAAGCATTAGATCTGAATGCTAGCTACGTAGGCTTATCATGTCAAATGAAGTCACAATCGGTCAGTATGATGTCACTCAATAGTCGCCGATTGTTCTCTGTTTATGACGTAATCAGCTCGGTTAAGAATGAGCCTCCTTTTCCCTGTAGGCATAGCGCGTCCTACTTACGAGAATGCGGGTTCTTGATACTTATTATTCTTTGGTTCTAAGGACCAGCATGTGGCTCTTGTCCCCCATTAAGACGTTGTTATTATGTGACTACTGGCAGCCATGAAATTGACTGAAGCTGAGTTAGCTACAGGGAGGAGGAGTTAAATAAATCATTCTCGTCAGTCAAAATTTATAAAGGCCTGTCAAAATTTCAGAAACATCTAATGGAAGAGAATGAAGTGTACTACACACCAACTATATAGTATATGAGAGAGTTGTCTCTGTAGGATGACTTGGGACACCAACCCTGCTTTTATAAATGAGATGGTGACACGAGGAGGTCATTTTATTCCAGTGCGTCCCAAGGGGTGCAGGGGACACTCTGAACTGTACTAATCATTCTGCTCCGGACAAGTTCACACACACCATCAACTAGCCACCAACATATTTATTCTGTATTGACGAGACCTTTGTTTTTATCAATTCTCCGCCAAACAAAGCCCCAGACATGAGACTTATCACATAATGTCCTCATTTTTTCGTTTTCCAATCTTTCTTGTCCCCAAAGCTCATTTTCTGAAAAGTGTACATTGAAAGTACTGATACATTATAATACAGTATTCCCTGTATTATCACTCAATATTTTAGATACTATAGCCTTCTATACCACCTAATACCAGGGGAACAAGGGCCTAGCTCAAGTATTATATTTTTCGTATTATTTGTGCATTTTGCTATGGCGAGAGGACATTCACCGCTGTAGATGATTAAGAACCTAGGGAATAATTTACAGCCGTTTCTATTTAATTGCATGCCACAGCTATTTCCTGCCTGGCATGATAGTGGCCATATAAAACTGGTAATATAAATATAGAGTCCCAATATAATTGAAGAATATTGTGAATGATATTCCCTGAATATGCATGAGTTGCAGAATCTTGTTTGAATGGTCTATTTAAAAAAAAAGATGATGCTTCTCCTTACTACAATCGAATCCATATCTTCTATTGGGCCTATTTGACTTTGAGAAACAGTAAAAGACACAAAAAACATATTTCTCCCCTATTAAGCTTCTAGCATTTCACACCATTATGTTACTATTCCTGAATTACATTTACTAATTGAAATTCGATATAGATTTCAAGCAGTTGAAAGAATGGAAATTCCCCAGTTGTTATTGACTTGCAGTTGACTAAAAGTCTTCCAGTAAAAAACTGATATATCAAAAATACAAGCACACTTTGACCACTCACAGCCAATTTCATAGACTTGGAAAACGATCTCGTAGACTTTGAAACTAAACGACAGAGGACGTCATGTGAATGCAGGGCTCCCATTTGTCCCACAGCAATAACTCACATGACATCATCTGGAGTTTAGTTCCCAACTCTATGTAACTGGCTGTAATCCCAAACAGTAATGAATAATATTGACCACGATTTTCGGCCCTTTTAGCTGTGTTGAGGTGACTAAGTCACCTGCATCACTTACTTTGTAAAGTTAATCACACCAGTATGTGGCAATTTCAGCCACTCTCCAATCATTAACCACCCTAGATAGTGCTGGGGTAATCATGGTAATTGTTTGTCACACCTGCAACAGTACATTAATCAATATGCCACGATACTACGTGTCACGCATGACGCATGGGGTAGTGTCATTGAACTGTCTTTGTCATTATGAAAGAAATATATGAGAAAGTCAAAGTCTTGGCAATTTTACATCTGAGACCATCACTTCATTATCATATCCTTCGTGGTGTATAGTGTTATGGAAAGGCCGGCTTTATTGAAATCCCTAGATAGCATTCCAAATCGGGCCAGCGTCATTTCTATATCGGTCGCTGTCGGTAAAACATTGTTTCAACGTTGCCGATATCATGCCGATGTCGAATGGAATGCTATCTGGGTCTAAATTTATAGATACACATAATCTAAATACATTTTTATCCTACTCTTCCTAATATTTTCATCAGTTCCAGATACCACATCAGCCTCCGAAGCTGCAAAACTAAAAAGATTCGAGTTCCTAGATGTCGTTATAGAAACATCTTCTCCCACTTAACGTAGTTTTCAAGAGCTAATTTGACACAGACAGACTCGAAGAAACTTAAATTACTCTGATTGATTTGCCTAAGTGCTGCATCTTTGGAAATTAGTGTTCACAATATTCTCCCATCCTTACATGAAACATTTGATGATTCCATATAAAAAGAAGTAACAGGCCAATTTTCATTAGAGTGCCTAGCACATTAGTGGTTACACAGTGAGCTTGGCAAGGACTGAAAATAACTATTGCTTTGTTTTGAGAAAACAAGCTTCCAAAATCTTTTCAGTTTGCTCAACCAGTCAAGAGTTTTTACCAACAAAGTGATTATCCTAAAATGTTGATTACTGAGTTTTATAATCAGTCAGGGTTGGCTGGTGATATTCAATGGTCTTTCACTGCTTAAACCTACTGACAATAACAACCAATGTTACGTGGCAGAAGCACTTCGAAAGACTGAAAAATATTGCACTGTTCGCCAGTGTAGCCACTTTTCTGCTGGGTACTTTATGGCCTTAATGTGACGCCAAAACATTGGTAAATGAAGTGGGTCCATGTGGTAGATTGACTTATTTCAAGCAGCCTTTTTAAGGGGTGCCCAAGTATCTCATAAACCCAAATTTCGTCTCCTATCTTCACACCAGAATGATGATGTATATCAAATTAAGGTGTTTCAAATGACAATTTCTTCATAAATATTTCATGTTGTTTTTAATGTGTCAGAGAAATTTAAGGTTGCATTGTCACATAAATTTGAAGAAAAGCCCACAAATGAACTTTAAATATTCACCTACATGGTAATTGTCGTTAATTAAGCTCACCAGATGGCTGGAAAACATTTTGAATGCTCCCACATAAATAAGGCTTCCTGTAGTTCAGTTACAATTTGCATTTCATTCTCAAAGCATCTTATTTCAAACAACGACGTTGCAGTTTGTTAGGGTGCCACGATGGATAACACAGCGCTTGTAATGGTGGTGGGTGGATTAGGGCTTTACGTCCTATATTTCTGCACCTGATGGGCTAATTGGGACAGGTAGGGACCATGAATCAGAATCAGAATCAGAATAGAATCAGAATCAGAATTTCTTTTATTTTCCATACATACACTTACTGTTGCTGCTGCTATATTATATCATTAATGAAATGGATGATAAAGTATGAAGTATGGAGGGAGACCCCCACACGGCAATTTGCCGCTTCTTGGAGGCCACCCATGATATAGGTCAGGGAGCATCAGCCATACACCAGGAACACTGGTACATCATGTTTGACCACATGAAACTATTGAATCGTCAATAGGTATATTTCTTATTTTGTCAAAGAGGTGCAAAAGAAAAGAATAGTATGCAATCAAATGATATTTATGACAGATTTTCACAAGTGATCTGAAATCAGCTGGAAATGGTGTAATGATATGGCAATGCTTGTAATGGTATAAATCTTTCTTTCTTTCTTCCTTGCTATCTTTATTAATGTATATTTTTTCTTTCTTTCAGTTCGAAAAACAGGGCACTACAACGTCTATATCCCAAACATACCGTCCAAGCTTTCTTTCTTTCTTTTTATTGATTTTTTATGATATATGAGGAAATTTTGCAGTGTTTCAGAAAAAACTGACAAGTTTGCATTTGATAAAGCCGACGTAATTGACAATTTTGAAACCGATTATATAGATGGTGATTTGTGAACAATGAACAATCAGTTTACATGTTCAAAAGTAATCAATTTTTATCAGTAAACAAAGCTAAAAATCTTCAGAAGTTAAGTTAAATAATGTTAAATAAAAATCATTATTGTAAATAATGTTAAACTAGAGCCTTACGGCGCCGAATCCAGAAGGTGGTGATATTGTACATGTAGTAGGTAGAGTGTTAGGGCTAGAGTACTAGTACGTCACTACCAAATGGGGCTATATGTTTATTATAGCAATGACTTAAAGTTAATCACTCAATGCAATGTGTTAATGAGTGCAACATTCTCAGCTTAATTCATTTTTGCTAAAAGCAATTATCAGATGGGTTCAGTCTTGTCATTAAAATTATATTAAAATTGCATTAAAATGATTAAATTACATTCACTCTTGCCACACCTACAGTGGCATGCTCTTAACAAAGCTCAAGTGCAATTAAAACATTTATACAAGTCACATGGTAACTTGTCCCAATTTTAATCTGGTCTGTCATTTTAATTGAAAGACCTAGTAATTGCATTTCTGGACAGGTCTGGACAGGCCTGAAAAGGTGGGATCCAATTGGATCGAATTCGCCATTTTTGCGGCTTGGGCCACATGCCAAAATTACTGATCTTATGACTTTCTGTTTAGTAAGCCTAGTTCTTAAATTCGCCACCAGGGGCACTGAGGTGGGTTGCATATAAGGCCAAGAGCCACAAAAACGCAAAATGCTGTGAAAATAGCGCTAATTTTGCAAAAATGCCTCTAACGTAGAAAGCTAAGTTGGAATAAGTCAATAGCACACTAAAGTGCCTTCAGAATCATATTCCTGGCACGAAAAAGCCTTGAAAAGTTCAAAACATCGCCCAAAATTCAACCGTTGGTTATCGCGAAATGTAAACAAAGCTGCAGAAGCTGGACTAGCGAGCGAACATGCCCTGGGCTCGGTACACATTCATTTTAAGCATTTTTTTTTAGCAAACTACTGATATCTTTCTAAAAAAATGAGCCGATTATTTGTGCTCAATATGTTTTAAAGTATACCGAGCCCTATGTGACACTGCTCAGCTTGATATCCACTGAGGCTATTCATTTGAAAATTTTCCTAAATGTTCCACCCTCTCACATCTCATCCTCTGACAATATCTTGAAGGCTTGCTTTTGCAACCTTCTGGATAATAAAAATCACTGTATTTGTAAAACTCACTCTATTTTTCTATAATGTTCAATAAATATCACTGTATTTGTAAATAATGTTAAATATAAATCACTGTATTTGTAAATAACGTTAAATAAAAATCACGGTGTTTGTGAATAATGTTAAATAAAAATCACAGAGTTTGTAAATAATGTTAAATAAAAATCACAGTGTTTGTGAATAATGTCAAACAAAAATCACTATATTTGTAAATAATGTCAAATAAAAATCACTGTGTTTGTAAATAATCTCAAATAAAAATCACTATATTTGTATATAATGTCAAATAAAAATCACTATATTTGTAAATAATGTTCAATAAAAATCACTATATTTGTAAATAATGTTCAATAAAAATCACTGTATTTGTAAATAATGTTAAATAAAAATCAAGGTGTTTGTGAATAATGTCAAATAAAAATCCCTATATTTGTAAATAATGTCAAATAAAAATCACTATATTTGTAAATAATGTCAAATAAAAATCACTATATTTGTAAATAATGTTAAATAAAAATCACTATATTTGTAAATAATGTTAAATAAAAATCACTATATTTGTAAATAATGTTAAATAAAAATCACTGTATTTGTACAGTTTTTTTTATAATAATGGGCAAAATGAAAGAAACTGAATCTGAATCTCAGATGTCAGACCATTATATCTTATTACCTTGTGACTAAATACTGGGACTTAACCAGTGCCTAGATTATGGTAATACTGATGACGTTGTCCATGACGCTACTACGTAGCGGTGACGTTACTGAGAAGCAGCAGTATCTACTTGCATTCTAGGGATGGACTTTCGTCGACAGCGAGGACCAGTGTTCATTACAATTCCAGGCCGATGTCCCAACTACATCAAGATCTGTGGATGAGCCCGATTTCCGCACAGCCATGGATCAACAGTCAAGACAGAGTCACCCTATAGTATACACTGAGAATAAGTAATAGGTCCTATTCAGGAGGAAATAAATTGCTTTGTTGTGTAACTAACAGCAAGGAGAGAAAAAAACTTTCTCTCTATTTAATAGTCAAATATGTAACTTTATAAATCTAGAATTTCACCATTAACTGCAATTAGGATAACAAAGCACAAAACTTTAGGCCTATTTGACAATGACAATGAAATGGAGATTATTTGACCCAAAAATTAATGTTTATAATGATGGTGAACTGATTTACAGAAACATAATGGGTCAAGGAACATCCATTTTGCCAAACCTTAGAGAAATTCTAATTTCTCCAAGGCCAAACCAGATCATTCTTTCTCAGTTATATTTCGGTTGAATTTGGTTCATCACATTCATTTTTTATTGTGTTATGACAAATACTCTTTACTATATATAATTAATTTTAACTGTTAAACGTAATAGGGGATACATCCACCCTTAGGTAATGGTATTTTGTAAATACTCAGATGTATCCCCTTCCAACACACTATAATTAAGTTTATTATTATATCACATTGCATTTATTTATACTTGTGAACCAATAAACTTAAATGAAGTGTTGGGAAATAATAAAATTTCTAAATCTCATACTACAAACCTCGGTGATCACATTATTTATTTTTCAAATGTAATTATCCACTAGGTGGCTGATGTCACTGCCCTCTGCTGGTGTCATTGTGACCTAAAAAAAGGTGACGAGGCGTTTCGATTTCATGTTTGCGAGGCGGTCTTTTGACTAACTCGGCAAAAAAGGGGTCTATGAGTGAAACCAGAAGTGACGGGATGCTGATTGCGTGACATTGCGTAATCTCTGCACGTCGTAGCTTACGTCACAAACGCTGAGTCGTCATGTCATCCAGAGACATGGCTTAATGAAACGTGACCAGCTCGTCCATCTTCGCGAACACAAGCTTATAGATTTTGTCAGTTCGCTGTTAGGCTGTGGTGTCGTCAGCAATTTCTTTCTTTCTTACTTTTTTTTTGTTGTGCCTTTTTCTGTTTTGATTTGTTGGTCAAAGAGGCCACTGCTGGCAAAAACAAAATATCCCTTCTCCATAACCCTCGTGAATCTATAATATTGTTATTTGCATTGATGTCTTCAAGAATTGATAGCTGATATATACGAGATTGAACGTACAGTTGCAAATGTAGTTTCATAAAACACGGTAGACTCCAGGTGGCTGTTGCCGCCTATACCTGACTGTGGTCTAAACGTGCTAATGCCAGCTGCTTCTGTCCACTTCTATACAATTATCACCAGAAAAGTGTAAACCCTGGCAAATGTAAGAAATTAATCTAATTTATTATAGATATGTACTTTTAGATCCAATTTGGAGTAGCCACCTATGACAGCTTTGAGCTTTAGCTAGGTCGCAATTTGACAGGTGTAAACAATTTTTAAAAATCCTACGTAATCATTAACTATATAAACAAATCAATACCTTATCATACCTTGAATTTAAAATACTTACATATAGGCCGAGTTATAACGATTCTTTAAAAAGCCACCCAGCACTGCCCGCATACAAGCTGCTACCCGAGTAGATAAATAGGTCTTTCATGAAGCTGTGCAATGTTACAGAGTTTGACAAACATTAACTTAGTTGGGCCGTTTTATTGTATATTGCTGTTAGGGTTATTATTCCTTTGAGATTTGTTTTACCAGGTTTCTCATGCATGAAATTTGGGAACTGTTACAGCAAAATAGGGATTAAATACGTTTTAGCAGCCAAATAATGAAGATCCAATTTGGAGTAGCCAGCTATGACAGCTTTGGCTAGGTCCAATTTGACAGGTGTAATAAAAACACTTTAAAATCTTACGTAATCAATAGCTATATAAACAAATCAATACCTTATCATACCTTAAATTTGAAATACGTTTTAGCAGCCAAATAATGAAATGATGTCGTCTTCTCGGTGTAACGATACAATTGGAATTCTTTGTATTATTACATAATGTTATGTAATCACCAGATTATTTGACGAATAATATAACTATGGATAAAGAAATTTGGAAAAATTTCAACACCAGAACACATGATATGAATGTGCACATTCCTTTTCCAAATAGTGAAACAGCAAAGAAAAGTCTTTATTATTCAGGAGGTAAGAAATGGAAGGATTTACCAGGTAACATCAAAGAAATTACAAACATAGATGGATTTAAGAAACAACTGAAAAGGAATGTGCACATGTAATATTTTATCCTTATGTTTGTTTTTACACTGTGATATATTTAAATTTTTTACTGCAGTTTTTTATTGTCAATGCATTTTTGTAAAATCTTGTAATTTGAACATATATGTAAAGGGCATTGCTGAAAAACTGTTTGCACTGACCAATTTAACCTTTCTAAAATATGTTTAATAAATAAAATAATAATACAAACATATCATTTACTGAATGACTACAGAGCTAGCTCTATGCATTTGAGCAGTGTGTTTGCATTGTGTCACAAATTTAGTCACCTGCCCTGGAAAATATCACATGCAAACTTGTTTTATAGTCTGGTCCAACAAACATGTGATGGCAAACCTCAATCTGAACAAGTATGACTTTGAATTCACAAATAAAAAGTTCAACAACACATTGTACTGACATCTTGCGAAACTTCATTAATGCTGTCTATACATGGCCAAATGTGCCACGTGCGTTTTCCATGCTTTTGGATAAACGCATAGTTTTTGCCTGATCATATTTAGGCGAAAACCATGCGTTTTCCATGCGGTTATCCTTCACATGGAAAACGAATGTGGCACATTTGGCCAAGTAGTATACCTGAAATAACCTTTTCCTCTTGGAAATAGATGGTTATTGGGGTTTTGTGTTACATAATATATGATACATACTGGGGGTGGTAGTAGCATACAGGGCTTGGGTGGGGTAAAGATCGACTTTGCTTATTGAGGTCACCTAACCAGATGACCTCTGTCACCCCCTGCTGGTGACCTCAACTGTATTACAATATTAGTCACCACACAATACATGGTGACACCATAATCACAACACCGCCATTGCACACAATACAAAACAATACAATACACTCTATTGATCACTCATAGCAGGACATGTTTGTATCAGAGTACAAGCATGAGTCTTTCTCAATTTCCTGGCAGTACACGACGTTATCGTACACATGAAGCAGATTCATGGCCAGCACTTCAAATATTTTGTGAGTCTATTAGGCAACAATTCCATAGATGATCCCAATAATTTACATAACATCTTCTGTTCTCTATCAATTAGGCCTTATAGGTTATTGTTAGGAACTGCGGTGGAGGCAAAATTATTACTTGACATTAAAACACATTTACCAAGTTATTAGGACTGCCTTAACAGCTGAGCTAGCCCATAAAAACATATGAGAAATATTGTCATGTACATTAAGCCTTTCAAGTTAGGCCAAACAATAAAATGTCGATTAGTAATGACATTAACTGGGATTTTTCATTATGTGCCGAAAACGGCCAACACCGAAGCGAAAATATTCTCTTAACTATTATATCTATAGGATAACAAGCACAGATAGACCTAATTATCCATATAATATAATATATATTGACGCTGCCTTCTATGTCTATTCCTCACTAAAACACTTCAAATATAATTAAGTTTGCAATGCTCTGTCTAAGACTATGGAACATTGTCAGTGTCCTATTCGGTAACTTAATTACAGCAGATTTCATAGACTTGGAAACAATACATTCATACACTAAATATATTTGATGTCACAATCACAATTTAGAACTGATCCCTGTTGTAAATTCTTTATTAAATTTGCAATTTGTTTGCCATATTTTCATTTTTATCCCATCATTCTGTCTTATATTTAGATATTGTTATTATTAATATATAAATGCATTTCTTTTATTTTTTTATTTTTTCATGAGTTTTAGGGGGCATCCACGTCAGCCTTTTTTTATTTTTTAAATAAGAACTTAGTGGATGTCTGACCAAAGGTAAGAGTATATATGTTTTTTGACTTTTTTATTTTATTTTATTTATTTACTGCTTATATTATGTGTAATAACGTACATTTCTTAGTTGTTCTATGTAATTTGCTGCTTTTGTTTTTATCCAGAAGGTTTGCGGAACAAATTATGGATATTGTCAGAGAGAGAGGGGTTGATGAGAGCTGATTGAGGTATAAAGTTTCAAATGAATAACCTCAGTAAAGATCAAGCTGAGCAATGTCACTTAGAGCTCAGGATATTTTAAAAAGCACTGAGCATCATTTTTCGGCTCGTATCTTAGGAAAGATATGGGTATTGTGCTGAAACATGCATAAAATCAGTGTTTTTTGCAACATTTTCGCAGTATTTCGCCGTTTTTGTGGCTCTTGGCCTTGTATGCAACCACCTCAGTACCCCTGGTGGCGAATTTAAGAACGTTCAAGCGGCAAAAATGGTGGGAAACACCGCTAATTGGATCCAATTGCATCCCACCTTTTCAGACCTGTCCAGAAATGCAATTACACACTAGTGACTTGTATAAATGTTTTTATTGCACTTGAGCTCTGTTGAGAGCATGCCACTGTAGGTGTGCCAAGGTTGAATGTAATTCATAATGTAATTAAGCTGAGAATGTTGGACTCATTCACACATTGCATTGAGTGATTAACTCTTAGTCATTGTTATAATTAATATAGCCCCATTTGGTAGTACTCTAGCACCAACACTCTACCAATCCACTACATGTACAATATCAGCACCTTCTGAATTCCGCGCTAGTTTTGGTTTTATTTGGTCAAATAAATAAATTCTCTCTTCTCTCTCTATGAATGTACGTACATATACAATACAAATAAAATCACGTTAATCGGTGGTGTTAATAGTGGTAAGTAGCATAGCTTGCACTGCAACAGCGTTGCTAAGCGTTATATTGGAGGTGTGTGTGTGTGTGATTAGGGCTTTGCGTCCTGTATTTCTGCACCAGTTGGGCTAATTAGGACAGGCAGAGACCATGGCAATGAGATGAAGGATGAAACAGCCATCCAACTTAGGCTCGACCGGGAATCGAACCCGGGACCTAGCGGTTGGCAGCCCAGAGCACTTCCTCTGAGCTAGGCCCCCGCCCTGTTATATTGGAGGTGCCTTGTACTCGGTGTCTACTCTGAGGCAAGTAAAAGACCCACCCATTAGTTGCTGTTTAGCAAAACACAGACAGCTCATGTGGAAATGCTATATGTGCTACAATATTGCTTAAAGGCACACTGTCTGTCAAATTTGCACATAAAAGTATCTCGTTTCATGATATATTTTACCATTACATGCTCATTTTTGGTTAATAACTTAGTTTTAATTTACAATAAATAATATAAATATTAGTTTTTCATGCCACCAAAATCTCAATATGTAAACAAACCCAGTGATGACATCACGATATGATGTCATTTCCATTGCGTTTCCAATGTTTTGGTGTGGATTTTCTCTAAATGCATGATTTATTTTCAATAGTAATTAATGTCTGATAAAATCATTAGATCACACAAATTTAGTGTGCCTTGATTAATAAAGGTTAGTCATGAACTATTTGATTGAGTCTTACAAAATCGCAAATTTGACAGACAGTGGGCAAAGATAGAAATGTACTACTTGACATCAATAGTTACACGATTTGTACATCAAAATGCATTTATGGGAAGATTTCTAATGCCTAAAATTCAAGGAGAACGCTTATGTGATCCAATGAATTTGTGGAATCAGACAAAACATCCCATAAATCAGACAAATAAGACAAATGAGAAGCAATTGTGCATATCCATTCATACGAAAAATGTGGTGATTTCCCTCACATTTGTGTTTCCCAGTATATGGTAATGAGGAGCTCTTCATTTCCAAGAAGTCGCTCCAGGGCAACAAATCTCGTATATGACATATCTCTGTTCGAGCACGATTCGAGAAGTGTTCACGTGACATAATGACGTCATTGCAGCTGGTTCGGTTGAATTATAGCTTTTGAACTTTCTGCAATATCCATTACTGAGAATTATCTATTTCGCATTCCATTTACTAATAACTTTCAATTTTCTCTTGCTTTCACTTCACGGTAATGACGTCACAATCAAGAATAGGACTATTGCTGCCATTTCTTGCCCTGGTGGCAGGTGTTGACACCAGACAATCCGCTGAGATCAAGAAAGGCTTTTTGCGACAATCGTTAAGCGGGCTTATCAACCGATTGCAGCAATCTGGGCCTATTTACGGCAGCTACTGAGTCCCGGATGAGGGTTCTATGTCACGTGATGTCTAGCCAGGACTGAAGAGGTCATGTTTCAATTGCAACTTCGAAGACATCGGAGATGATTGTCTATTGCTTTTACACCCCAATCAGCCCCATGCTAAATCACAATGACATCAATCAATTCAACACCACGAAATATTCATGTGAAATTACACGAAACCTCAAATAAAAATTTTTTTAAGTAAGTTAGTAAGTTAGTAATTATATTTGCAACAATTAAAATTATAATAATTGTTGAAGTACAATATATATAAGTGATAAAAGCATAAATAGTCAAATTAATAAATAAACGTGCAAAGCAGTAATATCAATCAATTAAAAAGACAAGTTATGTAAAAAAAAAATAGGAAATGGAATTATAATATGATTAAAATAATAATAATTAAATTAATGAAATTATCTTATACAGTATGGCAAAAAAACAATTATATCTTAGAGTCCTTGCTCTGACATGAGGTAATGGCTCAGACTGGCGCCAAATTATATTATGTAACTTCCTAGGTTGAGGTAATAAGAGGCAGTGTTGCTTATGAGTGTCCTTTGCCATTGCCGAAAGAGGTTTTTTGCATTGTTTTTCTCGTCTGTCAAAAAGGAAAAAATGCTGGAAACAACCTGTTTTCAGAGCACACAACCTGTAAAAATCATCTACAAATTGCCAATTAGCCATTCCTGCCAACTGAGCAATTAGGTGGCAATTAGGAAATTGCCACTAGTGTTATTAACGGGGGGCAATGCCTCGTGCATTATACTGTTCAGATCCCATTGTTACAGTAAAGTCGGAATGACAGTGCCAGTAAGACTCTCTAGAACAAGGGCACTACTCCAGATCATTCAGTTTAAAAAACACATATAGGAAACTTTCAATCTTTTGCATCCCCCTAATTATACATTTGATTAACCCAAAAGTCGAGACAATCAATAGCCGTCAAGTGGACAAATTAAGGTTAAGGTTCCTTTGGTGGTGGTGTTGGTGGTAGTGTGGTGGTGGTGGTGTTGTGATGGTGGTGTTAATGTGTTGGTGGTGGTGTTGGTGTTGGTGTATTGGTGGTGGTGGTGGTGCTGGTGTTGGTGGTGGTTGTGGTGGTGTTGGTGTGTTGGTGGTGCTGGTGGTAAATGTAGCATTTGATTGAGCATTTTGATTTCCTTGTTATGAGAGGGCAATTATGCAACTGGACTATAATATGTCACCCAGCAATGATTTGTGTCTTTAATTCCCTATTGCCATTGGCAGGTCATGCGTGCTTCTGGTCATTTCTTGTCATTTGTCTGCAAGAGGTCATACGTACAGAAGCATATATGCTCTTCCGTTGCATATATGCATTGCTGATATGCATATTACCATTCATCACGGCATGCAACAATTGCATAGCAGTTTCGGGTGTCATAGTCTGTCATAAGTATTGCTGTTGTCATAGGTGGCTGATTCTACCCTTGTATTGCATAATAAAGGGCTTATATGAATACTGTTTACTTCGCTGGCTCTAGGCCACTCTCCGTTACGCAAACAAGGCCTGATTGCACCTAGCTTGTTGCAAGGTTGCAGATATATGGGGGTGCAAATTGATGTAAAATTGATGAAATAGTGCTCAGCAGCTACCGCTGTCATTACCACAATGTAAACAACAAAAACTCATGTGACAATGCAGGTTTTGTAGAATAATGTTTTCGTGTCATTACATTAAGTCAGTCAGTCAGTCAGTCAGTCAGTCAGTCAGTCAGTCAGTTAGATAGATAGATAGATAGATAGATAGATAGATAGATAGATAGATAGATAGATAGATAGATAGATAGATAGATAGATAGACAGATAGACAGATAGATCCAAACATACAATGTCATACATCCTTACATAAATCCTTACATACGTCCTTAAATAAATCCTTACATTAATCCTTACATACGTCCTTACATAAATCCTTACATACATCCTTACCCTAAGGCTAACAAAAAAAAAGAACCATCATTTAACACCAGCCAATTTGCACAAGTTTGATTTAAAGCTTGCACACATAGCGAAATTTGCAAATGCAATGAATGCAATGAGATTATATGATGTAAGTTATGGGTCATGCGAAAGAAATACGTGTTATGGTCATCACAGTGTTATAATCAAGCATAATTTAACAAAAGTGGGTAAATATATCATTAGCGTTATGTTGCAATCTAGGCCATTCCATCATAGAGAAAATATCATGTTGATCTTAACATTACATCATTGGTGTCTGTGTGTGATCCTCAACTGTGATTGGTTGAATATCCTCATGAGAGGTTGCAATGTACTAATAGTGCTGTTGACACCCCTTTATACTGAGTCAGACATGCATTGCAATCACATACATTCATTAATGCCATGTTCAAGCAATGAGGACCGATGGTTCCCTGGGGTGGCCCAGCTTAACAAATTACCTCATGCATTAATGCGAAATGGTGTACCTAGGGGCGATTAATTTCAGCCTTTATCTACGGCTTAAGTATTTGTACTTCAAAGGTAGAAAACCTGAAATATTTGATGAAATGAAAGCTCTAAATAAGGAACTTTTGTAAATGTCCATGGATCTATGAAATGCACCCAACAAGTATGCATGTGATAAACTTTTAAAGTGCCGAAGTTTCTCGGTTTACTGCATATTTTATATGCCTCATATATTTACAAAGCCCTGCAGTTGACTGTTTCATCTAGTTTATTTGACCAATAATACTCAGGGCATATTTAACCAATTTTGACAGGAGTACAATATGAAAAGATTGCAAAATCCTTGCCTCTAAAATGCTATTCTTCAAACTAACGTTCAAATACAAGAAAAGAAAGCAAGCTTAAAAGCAAAGGTAAATGTATGTGGTGTCCCTGATCATAGAACCTCAACAGCCTGTCACTTAAGCTGAATGACTATTACACAAAACATTAGGGGATCTCTTTAAGCATGAGCCTTTCACAGCTCCCCAAGGAGTACACAGCCGAGCAGTAATTGAACCGCATCAGGCTAAGCACTCTACAATCGTTCCTTCCCTAGAGCTACAGAGGATCTGCCCAGACCCTTTATGCCATTGTTGGGATTCGAACCTGCAACCCTACGGTCTGGAGGTGGGCACCTTAACCATTATACATTTGTAGGCCATGGCAAATCTAGAGGTTTAACTCAGGGCGCTGCTCTATCACCAAAGTAGAGGATCAAGACTTTCCATTTATCTCTAAGGCTCCAGATTGCAATCGACCAGAGACGGGAAAAATTGAGTACACCGCAGATATTCCATCATCATTGCAATTAATCATGGCTCACAGTTATCTGGGAATAGTCAAGTAGGACTTGGTTCTTGAGAGGATTTCCAGATAGTCTTACAAGCAACACATGACGAGCTCATCATCCTCCCAGCCATCTGCCCGATGTAATCAGGTTTTACATGACATGGCAAACTCAGAACCATGTAATGTTATCAAGAGTTTTAAAATGGATATCATCCAGAAAATAATGAAGCTTAGGCGGTTTACTCAATATCTTTCTAGTCACTAAGCTTACTACTACTACTATTTCTACTACTGGTGCTGCTCCTGCTGCTGCTACTACTACTACTTCTACTACTGGTGCTGCCGCTGCTACTACTACTGCTGCTACTGCTACTACTTCTACTACTGGTGCTGCTGCTACTGCTGCTACTGCTGCTACTACTACTACTACTACTACTACTACTACTACTACTACTACTACTACTACTACTACTACTAATAGTGCTGCTGCTGCTGCTGCTGCTGCTGCTGCTGCTACAACTACTACTGCTATTGCTGCTACTGCTGCTACTGCTACTACTGCTGCTGTTACTACTGCTGCTGGTGGGTATAGTATACGTCAACACATCAGGAGGTCCCAGGTACCAATCCCACTTTGGGCAATCGTTAGGAGTCACTTGTCACATGGAGTCGCACACTCTGTTGTGACTCCATGCTTGTCAGAACTATTTTTATAGCATTTTATTTGATCTCAAAATCATGATATGTGAGTGGCATGTCTTTATACGGTTTTATTTGTTTTCTAAGCTGGAAACAAGCCTATAATTACTTTACTTACTTACTTACTAGTACTAAATTTAAACGCCACTTGGAGTCCACACCATGTTACACATTTAACCCATGGGTGGGGTCTTTTACTTGCCTCAGCAATAAGTCAGCATAGACACTGAGTACAAGGCACCTCCAATTTAATGTCTCATGCGATCGACATCCAGCTGGGATGTAGCTCATGAAGAGTGCAAGGGCCTGGGATAGAACCCGGGTCTCGGAACCTTCAGCAGAGCTGGCTAATGCAGACTTGGTGGATGCCTTAACCATTAGGCGTGGTGCACATGGTGGTGGGGGATTAGAGCTTTACGTCCTGTATTTCTGCACCTGATGGGCTAATAAGGACAGGTAGGGACCATGGCAATGTGACGAAGGATGAAACAGCCATCCAACATAGGCTCGACCAGGAATTGAACCCCGGGACCCAGTGGTTGGAAGCCCAGCGCACTGCTACTGAGCTAGGCCCCCACTCCTTACTTAACTATTAGGCCAACCAGCTTCAAATCATACAGTATAAAGAGTCTTCCTTCCCCCTCATCCGCAATCATTTGACAGATGATCCGAAGATGTTACCTACAGTAGCAGAAACTTACATCTCAAGATTTTACACATCAGCTCCTAAATAGGGCCCCTAATACCAAGTTTCCCTATAATTTGACAACTGCCATAAACTCAGAAATAAAATAGACCCTATGGGATTGTCACAGGGTTATGATAAATTGGTTGAGACAGCACACATGTGAAGTAGCTAAATATAGAAACCAAACTTTATCAAGGGACTAATTTTACAAATATAGAGACCGAAGATTAGTGGAAAATTGGTTACTCTGGCATTTGAACATACTTCTATCCTGGGAAATAAGATGAAACAATTGAGATTGCAAAGCTTGAACAATGCAAGTTTAATTCGTCATTGTAATATATTGTGAGTTTGGAAAAACTTTTAATGAGCTGCATTGTTCTGCAAATAAGCAATGTTCAAGTGGCAAGAAAGCACACATTGTCTGAGCAACTAATAATTAGGATTACACATTTGCAAATTCATTAATAAAAAGGCATTTTGCTCTGGAAAATAATGGGCTATACTTGTATGGCGATGATTAAGAGTGGGAGAAACATGTCGTAAAGTTTGGAGTGCTCTTGATAAGAAGAAAATCACTGCTCCTTCATTGTCAGGGAAGACTTATTGTAGGGGATCAACAGTCTAGGCCGACTTAATCACCATGCAGGAAGGGGGTTCCAGGCAGCAAAAATCACTGCACTGCGCCAAGCACACAATTAATGGGGGAAAAGAGAACTTTAAGTTATTTGTTTGGTCGGTGTGTGTATACATGTAGTCTAAACAAAGGGTTTTCAAACTGACTAAAAAGTCATTAGTGTTGAGACGACTGTCACACATTCTCGGACTAGTCGGATAAAAATATGCAATTTGTAAAGTGAGCGTCTAATTTAATATCATACAACAGACTTTAGAATTAAATGAATCACTAAATATATGATAAGAAATAAGCAGAATTTTTTTTTTTTTTTTTACTGTAATCATTGTTTGTTATGGTCGTTGATTTTCATGTATATACATTCGAAAAGGTCGAAATATAAAAAATACAGAGGCACAAAAAGTAAAGCCTATTGTATAATAATGGATTACACTCGGCGACAGTGAAATTCGCCATGACAACGAGATTCGCCACTCGTAATAAAGTGCAATAAACATTTATTAGATGGCTGTTGGGGTGACAGAGTATTGTCAATTATATAAACAATCAGTTTTGGAACAAATCATGAACTTGCAAGGTGTATAATTGAGTATTAGGGGGGTGGCGAATCTCGTTGTCGTGGCGAAAATCACTGTCGCCGAGTGTATATGCTTTGATGCAATTAGATTAATTTAGATTGCTTCAAAAAAGGTAAAATTTAAATCAATTATGAATCTAAAATTATTTTCGCAGCTCTAGGCGAAGCGTTAGTTTTTTAGTTTTTTTTCTAAATGAAATAAAGAGCTCTATTATTTCCTAAGTGTAAAGCCACTGTCACACCGGCCGGTTTTGCCGTAGTGAAGCCGTAGTATTACGTAATAGTTGCGGAAATCGCTACCCGGCTACAAGCCGGCGGCCCCAATACGGCTTTCACGGGTAACCCGCCGGCTTTTTGCTACCAGCGTCAGCGTAGGCAGGGAGGGGGGGGGGGGGGTCAAATAAAGACTGAATGGCAGTATAGCTGATACTGATTCCATACGTATTTTCGGATTAAAAAAAAACCGAATATTAAGCGAGATATTTGTCTGAGAAGGTAGTTGTCTTGCGGCGGCTGCTGCTCCATTTATATTAATCCAATTTTCGTCAAATTAGGACTGAATTGTAGTATAAATCATACTGATTCCATACGTGTTTTCGGATTGAAAATAGACCAAATATTAAGCGAGATATTCGTCTGAGAAGGTAGCTAAGTTGGCGGAGGCAAACAGTGGTGCTCTCGCAGACGTCCGCGCCCTGACTGTATCAATGCAGGAAGGGCTGAGCGCTTCTTTAAAATGCTGCTGCTCCCCTAATATTAGTCCGATTTTCGTCAAATTAAAACTGTATTGTAGCATAGTTCATACTGATTCCATCATGTTTTCGGATTGAAAATAGAACAAATATTAAGCGAGATATTCATCTGAGAATGCAGTTCTCTGGCGGCGGCCAAGTGCTCGGTGTATGGTCATGACTTGAATGGTGTGGTCAATATTTTTGACCATGATATATATACATTGTTTGGATGAGCTTTATTGCAATTCATTTTCTACTCATTCTGCCAACTGCCATGACCGTTATGTCAATTGTTATTAGCATTTTGAATGATACAAAGAATGGGTGTAGAGAATACAGCAAATGCTCAATACATGTGTCAATTGCCTAATTGCCTAAATTGGGGTTCTTTGACCTGTCATTTCATAGTTTGTTCAAAGATGACACAGTAATATGACATTGTCTTGATTGTCATTCACAATTACAAAAAGATGTAATTGCTTTCATTAATTAAAAACATTGTATTCTATTGTAATTACCAGGCAATGATTATATTTGTATATTGGTTTTTTTTTTTATACATGTGAACATTCTTATCTTTTTGTGTTAATTTGAATCTTATTGTGATAATAAATTATTATTTTGATCAGTATTTGTGTATATTTTTGTAAAATTTAAATCTAATATTAATATTGTAATTAGTATTTGTGATTTGATCTGTGATTTTATTTGCTATCTTTTATGTACTTATATGTACCAAATATTAAGCTAGATATTCTATATTATATAATAAGCATATAAATCTATCTGTCTCTCTAAACTATCTGTCTATCTACATATCCGATTTTCGTGAAATAAAGACTGAATTATTCAGGGAAATGTGTAGAATTTATATAATAGTTAAAGGTGGGGGAAAATTAATGGAGTATACTAGGCACAAACAAGAATATTCTTGTTAATAAAGTTAGTGATACCTTATAGAGTATAGATATGTAGATAGACAGATAGTTATAAGATCTTAACCTAATAATATGTTACTATCAATAATTCATTGATTAGTAATCAATAAAAAACGATAATAAAACAATGTTTGTTTGCTTGTTGCCAATAAAATTCCGACTTGATAAAGATGTCTATGGAGCTATAACAACTAACTATAGATAGATATACTCTAGTTTAGAGTAATCATTTTATATATTTATTTCATTTTAATATTTTCGCTTAATATTTGGTCTATTTTCGATCCGAAAACACATATGGAGTCAGTATGAATAATACTACAATCCAGTCTTATTTGACGAAAATCGGACTAATATTAGAGGAGCAGCAGCCTTTTAAAGAAGCGCTCAGCATTGATACAGTCCCGGCGCGGACGTCTGCGAGAGCACCACTGTTTGCCTCCGCCAACCTAGCTACCTTCTCAGACGAATAACTCGCTTAATATTTGGTATATTTTCGATCCGAAAACAGGTATGGAATCAGTATAAATTATCCTACAATTTAGTTCTTATTTAACGAAAATCGGCCTAATATTAGGGGAGCAGCAGTCTTTTAAAGTATACTCCTGGAAGCTGTGAGTTACTCCTACTACTCGCCGGCTTACTCCTACAACCCGCCGAGTAACCGTAGAACCCGCCGAGTCACCCGTAGAACCCGCCGAGGCACCCGTGGAACCTGTATTTCTGCACCAGTTGGGCTAATTAGGACAGGCAGAGACCATGGCAATGATACGAAGGATGAAACAGCCATCCAACTTAGGCTCGACCGGGAATCGAACCCTGGCCCAGCGATTGGAAGCCCAGAGTGCTACCTCTTAGCTAGGCCCCCGCCCTTAATTTTTTTGTGTAGATATATGGGTATATGGAATGATTTCCAGGGCAAAAAAAGTTTGAATTACCAAAACAACAAAAGCCATTTTGCAGTGAGACTGTTGACCCCAGATAGCATTCAAAATCGTCCCTAGCATCGTTTCTATGTTGGCCACTGTCGTTACAAGTTGTAACCTACAACATCGTATCAACATTGCCAACATCATGCCGATGTTACCCATTGCATATATTTTGATGGTTATGTGACCTCTGAGGTCAGGTCAAACTGCAATAGTTTTGTGCAAAAAATATGATTTCGTAATTTTGGAGTTTAAAGTACTGCAATTTGAACCGTAATGCGATTAAATTGCCCCATTTATTTGTAGAGTTTATGAAATATGAGGTCATGAAATTACAAAAGCTCAGGATCTATGAGTCTTTTGTAGCTTCAAACTTTGTTTATAGCTCAACTCTCTATAATTCTGCTGAATTTGTTTACAAAGTGCTTTACGATACAGCACCTCCAGTGGAAAATTCCTTCTTTACTAGACAAGTCACTCCATATGATATGAGGGATAACTTCAAATAAATGAAACCAGTATACAATGCAGTCCAATTTGGCATGCGTTCAATTGCATATCAAGGTCCTCTGGTATGGAATGCGTTACCTATCAATGTAAAGAACACAACTGACTTTATGCAATTCAAAAATTTGTTAAGAAGTAGCAATGTTCTTAGTATATGTCAATGTGGCAACTGCATCTTATGTAAAAGAAACAGCCTGTAGAATTTAATTTATTTTTACACAATGTTACCAACTCATCTATTTATTTCTCATCTATTCATTTGTAAATATTTTACCTTGTTTTTATCACAATTTTCTGTCGGTGAAAAGCTTTTATAGCTTGTGTTTTATTGATATTTGTATCAACACCGACCTTAAATAACATTTTATCTTATCAAGTGGATGTTTTGCGAGATTTTTGAAATATACCGTAGCCGAACCAACTATAGAATGTCTCGATAGCTCGAAATAACACAATCAATGAAGTAAGACAAGGCTACCCTATGTGACCGCCTCTTTTGTCTGCTTAAACTGTCCCTTAAAAATAGAAGTACTCTTATTGGCTAAAACAGTCCCTGATTATCGAAGAAACACCCGCGGACGTTAAAGGAGACACTCCTACGTAATGCATTTTATGGACAAGTCATACTTCATGGACAGAATTCAATGAATCCAATCAATTCTAGGATAAGTGTCACCAACTGTTTAAAATCTCTTCGTCTAAATAAAAAGAGCATTTAGCCACCTGTTTAAAATCTATTTGTCTCAATAAAAAAGCTTTTACCCATTGACTGATTCAAGAATTAGGTACTGTTCCCCACAGCCGTTTCTGACTGAGTTAGTCAGAGCTCTATAGCTACAATTTTAGTCAGTCCTAAAAAAGGACTATAGTAAGACTGCAGCATTAGACTTCCCAGATGGCATGCCAAAACGGGCTGATGTTGGCTGGAAACTAACTTGTTGGTTAAAGCTGTAGGCCTCTATTAACACAGTCAGTGTCAAAAGTTAGTCAAAGAATGTCTTAATAGCTCGCCAATGTGCTTGACTTTTAAAACAAGCTAGGAATCGAACCTAGAGTGCCTGAGGGTCTGATGTACACTTTACCCAATATATAGTCATAGCTAAATATTACTCTCTGTGTGCGAAGACAGCTTAAATATATTTCAAACTAATGCATATATTTTCTCAACTTCGGTCCGGCGTCCGTCATGTCAGGTGAACGTCGGCCCGACCTGCCACCGAGATATCATTCCAAATCAGCCAAGCATCGTTTCCATGTTGGTCACCATCGTACAACATCGTATCAATATTGCCGAAGTTGTGCCGATGTCGAGCCGATTTGGAATGCTATATGGGCAGTGCCATGCAAGCTATCATGGACTGTTTCATATGTAGGCCACAGTGAATCTACACAACCTGCAAGTGGCGTTGGCAAAGAAATAATGACAAGTTGTGCAAGTTTCATTAGTGCCACAATACAACAATGGGATGTGGAGTGATGACACGGAGTAACACAAGGAGCCTACTGGGTCCGCCTAAGTCAACACAAGGAGTTTTAGAGAGTTTGTTCATTATTCATGCAGCTATAATGGCCCATGTGAGGCACATGTGACGACCATTCGACGCTCATGTGAGCTCATATGAGACGCAATTGCATGAGGATAAGCTGATGAGACATTGACAGAGCATTGGGCAGGGACTTCGCTGTCGAATATGGTGATTAACTAACTAACTACCAAATAAGTCAACTCAAGTTTCCCAAACTACATAAGCGCAGCATGACCGCCAGCTCTAAATTAGGTTTATTCTTTCTCGTCTTGTTCTCTGCTCCGGTCTGATTCTATTTTGCCAAATCCTGTTTTTTTCTTACTTTTTTTTTTACTGCTGCACTCTCTTTTCCTCTCCTAGAAATAACACAATCAAGGGAGTAAGACAAGGCTACCCTATATGTGACCACCTTTTTCGCACGTTCTACCTGTCCCTGTAGTGGCCTCAACTAGCCTTACCAGACGTCCCGAAGCACTCAGTGAGCGCTCTGTGTGCACTCAGTGAGCGCAGCGCTGCATTTCAATGGGAATTCTGCCCTCCCTGGACACTTAATAAGAGCCACTGAAGTCTGAACACCTCAGCAACATTTTGTGACCATTTCACCTACGTCATGTGTCCATTTCACCGCTTCATCAGCCACCAATTCACCACCAGCTAATGTCCGATGTGTGCAGCATGAGCAGGCCACTCTACTTAGGATCCTATTGCTCCATCTTTATTCATGGCTCGCATGAATATCTGATCACACATCAAGAATCATAACATAAATCCGTTCATACTCTAACTTTTATTTTCAGCTATAATCAAGGTGACCATGCACTCTCAGTCGTGGCTATTCATAAGCAATAAATCAATCAAAACTAATCCGCAGCACTTGACCCTACGTTGTATGCAACTTGTATTTAGTACTTCTGTAGCTAAAATATGATTTATATAATTATGGTCTCCAATTAGCAATGCCATTCTGTGAAATGAATATGTGTCTTCAATAGATGATAATCTCTTCTATGTGTGCGTTTTTGTTTATTGAGGCAAGACGAAAATTGTAAGCCGTAAAAATGGTAAGTTCCAATGGTTAAAGTAAATGTTGAAGAAAATCTAGGTGAATGAAGATATTTTTTATTTATTTTAAAATGATTAAATTGCTCAGTGCAAACTGTGTTTCAGCAATGCTCTTTACATATGTAGATATATAGGCCAACATGTCTCGATTTTAATTTTCACTAAATAATGCCTAAATCTTTGTTTCATATTAAAACAATACGCTTTCATGTTTGTAAACGTAATTCATCTCAACAACATTTTCAATTTGTATTAGTAAATAGTCTGCTAATTCCCGTCGTTCAAAAGCCTCTTAGTTTGTGTTCCTTGTTTTACATTATCGACGTAAGATTAATAATTCTTATCTTATCTGATCTTATATCAACTTGTATAGGTGATGGTCAATGGATGATGATCAATTGTTGTGTAAACTATATCCTTAGACTTTTCTGGCACTGCAAAAGTAATTGTTTTAGATGTTTTCTCAGGTGTCTAACTGACCAACTCCTCGAGCACCCGCTGAACTACTTTCCAAGTGACTATTGATTTGACAGAATTGACAAACTTTTGTATGCAATGAGTGAATGCACGATGAATCAAAAGATGTTATGTATATTTGTATATTGGGACTTACCTTTGGATTTCCAATCCTTGGACAGACTCTTTGCTAGCGAGACAGGTAATGCCAGACGCTCATTGCTAGCTGCTCTCAAAAGTTGTCTGCCTCAGGGATAGTCGTCTGCTGTAACTTGGTGGGCGAGGCACTTGGCGCGCATTTTGGCCAATCAGTAGAGAGCAGACGATCTTCAGCGACTCTAGCGGATAGCGCCTGAACTACATTTCCCTACACTGCTGTAGTGTTACGCATAAGCTCTCTTTTTATACGACAAATTTGCTTGTGTATCAACATTGACCATTATGTATGATCACTGTGGTTGCCTTGTCAGAGGTGCTTTTGCTTCACCGCTGGGTTTTGGCTTGATAAGGTAGGCCTATACCATCAGTTAATTCCTGACGTCCGCGTTATATAACATGTTGGAGTCAGCAAATAAATCTTTGACGTGTATCAGTAGGAATGGGGGACGATAAATGCCATTTTAAAACCAAAGATGCTCTTATTTTATAACCTCTAAACATATTGATGTTGTTATTTTGCACCATGTTATTCAGCAGGTAAACTTCAAAATGAATACCAACACTTACTTTATGTTTTCCAGAGTCAAGATGTATAGATATATAACGTTGTCCTATAATAATTATATATATATATGCTGAAGCAAGACACCATCCATGGGGTAAATGTCTAACATGGTGTGGAATCCAAGCCTTAACATCTCATCATTACGTCTGCTTCTGGCAGCTGGTCATATATTAAGCTGACTCAGCGGACAAGTGCAACAAGGCAACGCAGAGTTGTCACTTTGATTGGCAGCTGCCTGTTCACATTAGAGCGTACCTGGCAGATTGTGGGGATTTACTTGTGTTTTCTGGCTCAAACTAATCTCCACTGCCCAGAGCATAGTATTACAAATGGGACGGTTACATAATATTATTTTTTACCTTTAAATAGACTATGTCTTTATCTTTGACAAGGCCCGCAAGGGTAGGGTTAATTTGCAGGATTAACTGCAGAAGCAAATAGGTTGTGAAAAAGAAAGAACAAAAAATCCTACTTTCTGCTTAAAAAAATTCCGCTCACATGACAAAACAGCCAATATAACTATTCAATAAATGTGATTTTTCTCAGGGAAATAACAGAAATCAATTGGATGATAAGATGTTAAATATGCATTAAAATGCTGCCTTAGCCAATCACAGTCAATGGCGGGAACTTTTTCAGCGAATAGAATTGCAGTATTCTGTTGTAGCCACCTGGAGGAAATATAGAGAAACTTCAGGGAAAAGAAAAGATGGAAAGAAAGAAAGAAAGAAATCATACAAATGAATGGCAAGGTGTTTTATTGGTAGAAGTACAGCTCGTATAAGTCAATTGGACAAGGCGCTACTGAGTCCAATATAGCTTTCTTAACCCAATAAAGCTCAAAATTGGACAATTTTCCATCCATCATTTTCATTTTCTTCAATAATATGTCTCAGGTGAACAAAAAATCCTATTTTCTGCTTAAAAAAATTCCGCTCACATGACAAGACAGCCAATTTAACTTTTTCTGCCCATTATACCTGAAAAAGGAGAATAAGCCACCTGTATGTGTGCAGAGAACCCAACGGAGAGAAAAAGAAAAACCTCTTTCACAATTAACTTAAAAAAAAAACATTTCCGATCTTTCCAATAGCAGAGAAACAACGGACATTTTTTATGGAAATTATAGCAAAAAAATATAGAATTGGTGTTTGACTTTTTGAGTTATGGCTGACATTTCTGTTAAATTTGTGAGAAGAAATAATTGACCGAAACCCCACCCCTCCCCCACCAAAAAAAACACCAAAAAACAACATGCAATTTATTTTTAATCCTTCTTTGGCTAAGGACATGCAATATTTCTATCGAATTGCATAATATCTGAATTTAGTCTCACTAGCATGTCACATGCAATGAAGCCTTGTTTTGTATGTCTGTGATGAGGCAATTAAGTAACCCCACCCATAAGGTGTGTATGTTTGAAGTGTTGTTTGAAATGCGAATTAGAACTTTTTGTGCAAGAAATAAAGTTAATCATAGAGGGCAGCCTGTAAAAAAAAATATATATACTTTGTTATGTATATAAATAGCTGTTATATTGGGTCAGTTTTGCTGGGTAGACTTTTGGTATCTTTTCCCTACATGTGACGTTTTAGTGATCTGCAATTAATAGTCTTACTGATTAGCCCTGAATTCAGCAAAGCAAAGGCCTACCTTTTTCTTCTGCTTTTATTACTCATTTTGCTTTTCAGACATGGAAGATTATAACCAACCTATTCAATAAATGTGATTTTTCTCAGGGAAATAACAGAAATCAATTGGATGATAAGATGTTAAATATGCATTAAAATGCTGCCTCAGCCAATCACAGTCAATGGCGGGAACTTTTTCAGCGAATAGAATTGTAGTATTCTGTTGTAGGCACCTGGAGGAAATATCAATAAACTTCCGTGAAAATCCACTGTTGCAGGGTATAGTACAATTTCTGCCAAAAGACGGGGCTTGTCCGGTGCATAGCACCGGTCTTTCTGAGAACTCACACAAAGCATCAAGGGATAACGTAAAAAATGGATCATTGAATAAGCGTCGCAATGCCGTTACAATGCTTGTTCAGTGCCTTTTACGAAAATAGTATCTTCCGCAGTGGGTGGTATTCCACGGTAAAGTTGTTCAATTTCATGACGTTAGTAGAGTTCAAGTCAAAAGAAATGGTCTGAACTAATTTCACAGTGAGGGGCTTCTTGGAAGAAAGAAATAGGGCGTAGTAATCGCACTACTTTGTATGCAGACGAGGCGCGGAAGCATTTCCCTCCCCGATTCTGGGGGAGTGGCAAATCGGTTATGAGAAAGGTCGGTGCTTTGCACCGGATAGTAGTGCCGCCTTTCAGAAGAAAATGGGGTATGATATCCATTTTGTTGGATCATTGGTTTCAAAAGCTGCAAATAATTAGAACCTATAGGAAGTTTTCATGAAACAGGTAAAATTCTAAATTTTCACTAAATGAAAAGAAGTACCTGATTGAGTGAATGAGCAAAATGGGGGACTGTCCACAAGTTGACCCCTTGCTCCATCTATAACTTTAAATTGCCGGGCACAGCGAGGGTCTACAGATTCTCATTTAGAACAACTCACCAAATGTCTCGCACAACAGACCCAGCCACTTGTGTATTATACCAGGAATACAAAACCGCCGCATTTAGAATATCCTACGCTCTTTGCGAAGCCATCTGGAGCGGACAACAAAGCACTAATTTGTTCGGTCTACAATATTGTACGTGCGTAGCGATCTAGACATGTAGATCACTTGAGTTTCCAGGGATTCTGAAGATTCAAGGATACCGAGCACAGAGACGGGGACATAATGACGGATTAATACTTTTTTTCCAGAATATATTAAATCTGAGAAATGCAGCTGCTTCTTGTTTGTGTCTTTGTTATGATGTCAAGAAGCACCTGAGGCTATTACTTCCTCCTTTTCAGACCATTGAGAGACCATCATCAAGTGGACTACATCCTTCTTATTTTCTCTTGTTTCTCGTAAGACGCCATCTTTGATTTTTTTTATCTTTTCTGTTAATATCAGTGACCAGGGACAAAAGGTATCCAGCTGTGTAGCTCTCAAAAATAGTATCATATAGAAGTAAGGCCCCCCCCCCCCCCCCTTAGGCAAAGTTACTTAGCCTTACATACCATAGTTTATACACTTTACAGAAGAAAAAGGGATGGGGAGACGAGGGTAAGATGAACCACTTTAACTTCATTTACATGTAAATGTTATTTAAAAGCCTGCACATGGTTACAGTGTATGTGGTACTTGTGGTAGTATGTAAAAAGATAGGCTGCCACAGCAGCACACCCTCGGCAAATTTACTTAGCCTAAACTGAGAAATATATTGCAATACAATTTTGGAATGCACCATTATTAAGTGAAGTGACTATAAATTCTAGGCAAAAGGGCAAATTATCATAATTTTTGGCAATTATTTAGGTTTTTTTTGTATTTTATAAATATGATGTCTTATGTACAAGGAGTATGGTGTATGACAAATGTTAACAAAAAGAAATATTCACAATTAGTTTGTCTAATTCTATCAATGCATTACTTTGAAAAAAGTATGATACGATATCAAATTAAAATTTTGAAAGTAGAAGTACTATGATTTTAGACATTTCAAAAACAAATGTAGTGTATGTAGGCATAATAGTAGTTGAGACGGAGAATTTTCCATATTTTCAGCTCATTGTTTGCAAAGAATATGTTATCAAAATTTAAAACATATAAATATACACTTTTACTAATTTCCCAAAGTTTTATGGATGTAATTGTAAACAAGGAATACCTGGGTTTGGGGAATGCAGCAAACAACACAACTTTCAGAAATTTTTTCATATTTGCTGTTATTGCAAAAAACTTGTGAAATAAATGTTTTATTGAAAGTAAAAGTAAACATAATTTATACATCGTTACAGCTGAATAGTAGTTGAGATAATGATGTTTGAGAAACTATTAATTCTCTTCACAGAATATTATGATTCTGTATAATTTATGGCCAGAAAACCACCATATGCATAACTTAAGTTATGTTAGATATATTATGACAAAGTTTTAAGCATGTATGGGCAGCAGTGTTTAAGTTCTGCTTTGTAAAACATAGCCGAGACATGTTAATGAGACTATCAAAATGGCACAACTAGGCAATAAAGACTAAATAAATACCAAATTATATCAATGTACATGCAATAGTTTTGGCGTTATGCTCCGGAAACGAAGGGTGCCACCCGCCTCCCTGCCTGCCCATCCGCCTGCCTGCCCATCCGCCTGCCTGCCCACCCGCCTGCCCACCCGCCTGCCTACCCGCCTGCCTACCCGCCTGCCACCCGCCTGCCACCCGCCTGCCCATCTGCCTGCCCATCTGCCTGCCTGCCCATCTGCCTGCCTGCCTGCCCATCCGGACAACGTTTGACCGAAGTAACCGCAATAACTCAGCAAATGTTTTTGTTGAGGGTAAAAATAGTCCTCGATATCTGACACAATAAGAGTATGTAATTATATATAAATAAAATATTTTGTTCCCATGTTCTATTTTAGGAACATCGCAGGCAAGACTTTTGATCTTGAGTGCCTGGGATAATGATTGAGGCAATAACAGGAACATGCAAATGTGACAAAATTTAAATTTCAATATATTTATCACTTGGGTAATTTAATTTGAGGTAATGGTTGACAAGTCCATAACAGGAACGTTTCCTCCCATATATCTTAATCACTTAATATAGGCGGAAATGTTTCATTTTGCCATCTTGATTTCTTACACATATCAACAGGTAGCAGCAGCAATAACTATGTAAATGTATCCTATTAACCAATCAAATTGTCATTGAATGTGCTTAGAATAATTTCCATCACAGGAAAAAAATTTAAATGTAGGTCTAAATTAATTTAACCATTACCGGTATTTTGCATTAGGTCCGTGATTATTCAACTGAGCTGTGACACATGACTTGCTTTACTCACTTACTTACTTACTTACTTACCTACTTGAACCCTATTTACCTACTTCACTACTTCACATCCTAGTCACCTATCAGATTCATGCACCCAGGAGGAGCCTGTCCACAATGGCTGTAATAATATCGTTTCTAAACCTGACTACCTACCTGTTCTTCAAAAAATGATATCTTGTCCATCCAAGACAATCACAATTGATAATGTTAAACAAATTCCAAATCAATTGGAAGCACACAAAACTCGAAAACACAACAAAGTTGTTGGTGATTTTCCTGTCATCTCACCATCTGATGTTGTAGCTAATAGAAATACTTTAATTTCATAGCTGCATAATGGCTTTTTATAAATTAATGTTTAAATTTAATAAATAATATAATTACTGGTTATGGAAACAAAAATGGCCAGTGACGGTATTTTGATTAAAAAAATTTACCATGCAATATAGGAAAATATTGCACGGGTCTCAGCCAATCAAAAGCCAGGATTTCTGCTAGCCATATAATATAGATATGCATTTACTAACAATCTATTGTTGTCACCATTCTGATACATGTACAGTACATGGAGTTTACCTATGGTCTGGAAAGTTACCATGCCTTTCTTGTACATTCGACATTAAACTTTAGGTCTTTTAAATTGTTATCCCATTTGTATATTCTAATTGCATTTTATGAGGCAAATAAAATGAATATCAATACCAACTTAACTGTAGTAGGTGATAATGAATATAATATTGCATAATATATACAAGTATGTCATGTTCAGTATCAATCTATATTTTGCATGAAAAACAAGTTTCTGAGTTCAATTATTCAACATCTGGCAAGGTCTGATGATTGAACTAGGAGGCCAATATTTAAAGTATGGCTTCGAAAATGAGACTAACAAAAATTTGATATTGCCATTTGAAATGGATACTATGACACAAGCTGCGACGAGACTTAAACAGAGCAGGATTTGATGTCGTCATCGCAGCAACACAGAAAATGTCCCACGTGATCAGCACTAATATTATAGATTGTCTGAATGGCATTATTGTAAACACTGGTTCAGGCTCTATCCTTATGTATCACAAATGATGTACCAACAGCATAAAACAAATGTGTACATTCACCAAATTAATGGATTAATTTATACAACCTGAGAAATTAACAATTTCAGTCTTAACATGTGCTAACCCAGGTCTTGATTTCTTGACCTTCTGTTCAAATTTATTTACTGATACATAGCTACCTTGCTTGTGGCTCATTGCATAGACCACAGGTAGCCTGTCTTTACTGATTACTCATTGGTCAATACCTTTAGTGGGAGGTGCAATGTTTAAATGGTTGGTTAAACCTGTTAATAATAACTTAGTCCGTGCTATGATTATGATTGTCAAAATCTAGTGATGCAATACAATGTAGCAACTTGTGACGCCAGGAAGTTTAAACTGGCTTCAGTAGCTTGACCTTGCAAAGTAACTACTGCAAAACATAGCCGCGACCTGTCAATGTGACTATCAAAAGGATAACTAGGTCATATAGAGTATTTAAGTTTTACTGTCAGAAATTTCGTATGGGTAAGTGCATTAGAGTTCTGATCTGGAAACGAAAGTGTCATGAATCCCGCCCATGGACGGACATGAAATTTTCCAAGTGATAACAATAACCCTCTTCAAACTTTGTTTACTGAAGGTTGAAAATTTAATAGGTTTGGTGATATTGAGAGAATGCCCTGGACGGCCATGCATGCATAGTTGCATGTATGCAGTCAAAAACATATTTTCTAATAACGACATTAAAAAACCACTTTCAGTTTAATGATGTTTCAATGATAAAAAAAAATTACCATGTAGTTTACAAGCCTGAGTAAATTGAAGTGTACACGATAATGATTTTGGGGACATCATAACTTTTTCTTTTATTAGACCTACTAACCTACAATATTATTTAAAAGAAACGTGTGATGGGCAATATATTGTGATGTTTTACTACAAATATATATTGTCATCATGGGATGTTAAGAGTGATTTAATTGTTTTGTAAATCAAATAATGAATGTTTTTACACTTCACTACATTCCACAGGAGCACACATATGTTGAAACTACAGCACGATTCCAAATAATGTCCACTTGCTTTTCGTTCATGTTTTTCCATATTAATCATGAAGAAGAACAAAATGTATAGAAATTCTACCAATAATATAAAATCATCGCATTGCAATTGTATAACAAATCCAGACACATTGTATATGGATCTCAAAAGAGTTGAGCTCAAATGCACAACTGCTTAATGTAAGTGAATGAATCAGGTTTCCAACTACTCCATGTGATATTTCAAGTGAAACAACAAAAGCCACCACCATGTATCAATGTGCTGCTTTTGTGTTCTGCAAGAAAGTGGTTTTTACACTCAATGTAATAATGTACATTAGTATACAATGAGAATAGAAAGCTAGACATGTCATTTTTCTGTACCAGATCTCAATCTATAGAACATCTTAAACTAAAATACCTTACTGCTTAAGAGGTACTTCTTTGATCAGGTTTACAAATACATTGGAAGATTGGTTTTTAGCTCTGTTGCTTTTAGACCAGTTTCAGCTGATTTTAGCCAAAACTGGTTACCACATGTGCGAAATGCCTAAATTAACATTTTAGTACAATTGAATCAATAACCTATTTTACTGCAATAGACTGTGAGCTACTCCAAGGAAAGTTGCACTATAAATAGCCTGCAGCCGTGGCGAATGGGGGGCTGAAGGCACTGGGTACGAATCCAACCCAGGAAAAGTATTTTTTAAGTATGTTTACATGTCATTTATATGATCGTTTAAAGTCTAATTTTTCCTCATTCACAAAAAATCTTTATTCAGCACAATCTACTATCTACTATCACACTACTAATATCAAACAATTCTATTACAGGTGTCTTTTTTAAAGAGACCTTTACTTGTTAAACATGTTGTTACTGTATTCTGATAGAATTTTAGATAACTTAATTTTATAAAGCACGCATATGCAGTTGGGCTGTTGTCTGTCAAGCAAAGTAAAAAAACTAAATACAATGTTTGGCTTGGATCACTGCTCCTGACAAATGCAGGTCAGCAACATGGCTTCTTTGATTCTTCTGCCAAACCATTCTATTGTCAAAGCCAAGTTGATGGTGCAGCTCTAGTTAGGTAAAGAATACATTATTTGAGCCTTGTCAGTGTTTTGTCAGACAAGAATGGCGCTGAAGCCACATGTATGCTCCTGCAGGTGTCCAATTGAGGACGTTGTTCTCTGATAATACCTCCAGGCCAGGCTGTCAATATTGAGTCCTTAATTTGCTTCATATTAATTTGTTGTCGTTCTGAACTCCTACGATGGTGTTTACTTGAAAATTTCCACTGCTTTAAATTCTGAGAATGGTAAGAAAGGAAGGAAATGTTTGTTAGTTAATTGCTTTTTCCCTGAAGAAATTTGTTTTTGCATTATAGGAAACCAGCCTGTAAACAAATCAGAATAAAAAGCCTCCAAGCATTATTTGTTAACAAATTAAACAATCTCACGAGGCATGTCATCATGAACTAAAAGACTAAACTACATGGCCCATGTGCGTTTTTCATGAGAAGGATAAACGCATGGAAAACGCATGATGTTTAGCTAATTATAATGAGGCAAAAACCATGCATTTCCATGCGTTTATCTAAATCTATGGCCATGTACTAACTACTAAAAGTGACACCATTTGGAAATAATTGCAATGATGGTTCAATAATTCTAATTAAGATATTTTCTCAAAGTCTGCTTACTTATTACACAATGTGAAACTTAAAGAACAAAACAACAACTTAGTTTCTAAAGAATGGGTCCAGACTTCGTACTTTTCCTATTGGCTGGTCACACAAGACTTAAGAACTGCCTCTCCTTATCTTAAGGAATGTTTTCAATTGGGAGCCCTCATAGAGGCTGGGGACGTGCAAAACACAATTTATGAAGGGCTACAAGATGGTCTCTCTGTTTACAAACTCCTACTGAACGTGACTGAAAACATTTTGGGATCTCCATATGATGTAGCTGTCTGCCAGCAATATAATTTTTAATCGCCATTGCAGAACACTCATGAGCCTGCTCCTGCATTAATCCAATGCTTTTATGCAGTAACAAAAAAGTGCAAAACATACTTTCTATTCATGCACTGTAGCATGAACCACTGTATTACAAGAAAATACAAGGACATATCTATGTATATCTATTAGCGTACTGTAAGTATATAGAATATTTAAAAATTGAAATGATAAATTGAGATTAAAAGTCTCACATAAATATACACAAGGTTATTAATAAACTGAAATCAACATATGGAACTTAAGAGTTCATTTTCAAGGAATTTTGTCTGTTACTGTACAATTTCGCTAGGATGCATGAGTTATTATCTTCAGAGACTTTTTCGTATTATGGCTCTCACTTATGGAATATATTACCTAATGAATTGAAAAGAAATGTAGATTTAGTAATTTTTAAAAAGTTGTTACATACGTGGGAGGGGCCTGCGTGCTCCTGTAGTATTTGCCAACTGTGATTGTTTTAAAATTTGTCTTACTTGTTGTTTTATTATTGTTTTAGTCACACAATAGTCTTTGTGCTAGCGTTTATTGTTATTTTATTGTGACTCTAAATAAAGATTTTTATTATTATTATTATAGTTTGGTTTTACCGTTGTAGATTGTGCGTGTAACTGCCAAAGAGTCCAGAGGGGTTGGAAATATGCTCATGAACAGGAAGCTAAATCAATATATAATGAGAGACTGTGCTATTTAAATCCACTATATACTATGTAAATCATAATTGTTTTTTTTTTCTACATTGTATTATATCAAGTACACAATTTATGTGTGTGATTGAAGATTAAATTTATAGAGAGTAAACAAAAAGTTTTTCCCAGCATGGAATTTGTACCCAGTCCTCCACACAGCAGGGGACCACCCGAAATAACTATGTTGTTATACAATAAAATTCCATGATTCAATTATGACTCACTGACAAGCAAACATTTTGCCATTTGCATTTGGTAACCATGGGCTCTTTTTTTTTTTTTTTAGGAAATTTGCTTAAAACGAATTATGATATCGCTGATGTCGTCAGGATAGAAGGAATTTGGTTTTTCTTCATTTAAATATTTTACAAAGTAAGACATACTGCAGTCTTAAGTTTTTGTTACATTTCTCTCTTTTAAAAAAATGGAAAAAATAACAACAACACAACTAAGAAATGCAATTGATCATCTGGCATCCACACGATGTGTTCATTGGAAGTACAATAGCAGCTAAAAAAAGTTGCACTGTCGGTCAAATTTGCAATTTTCTAATATGCTATCAAACAGTTGAAAATTACCTTTATTAATCAAGGCACACTAAATTTGTGTAAATTAATGATTTTATAAGAGATTAATTACTTATAATTACTTATAAATTATACATTGAGAGAAAATCCAGACCAAAACATTGGAAACACAATGGAAATGACATCATCACCATTGTTCAGTATTGTGATGTCATCACTGGGTTTTTTTACATATTTAGTTTTTGATGGCATGAAAAACTAATATTTATATTATTTATTGTAAATTAAAACTGAATTGTTGTGCAAAAGTGGGTATGTAATGGTGAAAAATATCATGAGACAAGAAGGCAGTATTGATTTATATCATTATTTTGATGTGCAAATTTGACAGACCATGCGCCTTTAAAATGGTCTTAATTTCACACAATCTTTTTCTAGTCAGGGAGCAATTACAATCCCGTGGGACTTTGGTGATGAAATTATAATATAATGGGCAGGGACCAAGAGTTTATGGTCACCTGTGATATAATGATCATATTGCTTGTTGGGCATCACTCAGCTATATGCCATTTTGTTCCTATTTTTTCAGGAATTATTTAAAGCTATCTGGGACCAGAGTTATATGGCTGTTTGAATTTGGGCCTAAATAAGTTAGATGACTGCTTCTAATGGTCCTATTGCTTGTTGGGCATCACTCAGCTGTATGCCATTTTGTTCCTCATATCTCACCCATTATTTTAATCTATGTTGGCAATGTTCAAAATGACTGTAGGTTAGCCTATAAACTAAGAAAAAGATTTGATACAAACTAGTCTTGATAATTAGATGACTAACGGTCATACCATTTTGTTCCAAATTTTAGGTTTTTAAAGTCATATTGGCTATCTGGAAAATGTGAATGACTGGAGTTCTTAAAGTGTTAGCAGTTAGGATGGAAAAGAATAGGATTAATGCATATTTGCCCTATTAGCTACATGACCACTGGGTCAATACATATGAATTCACCGAATGCTCCCCAGGTCACCATCTCCAAAAAAATTAAAAAAATTACCACTTGTAGGTCTATATAATTAATGAAAAAATCCAAGATTTCAGGTCTCCAGTGTCAATGGTTTAGAAGATACAGCAATTTGAAATTTTCATATGTTTTTGTGGAAAAGCACAACCGCATGAATTTCCAAGTTAAGACGTCCATATCTCTCTTATTTTTCATAATGTAGGCATGAAATTTCGTACCTAGAGTAAAGGAGTTGTATTTAAACCATGTATGCTGTTATATTAGGGCTATTGATGATATTTTTCAAACTTTAATGCTCTAAAAAAAGGGTGAAAACGGAAAATGTTGCAAAACGAGACTTTATTTTTTGCAGGGCTGTGTGGAATCTATGCAAGAATAAGAGCTCATATTTATTTTCTTGCTTCTTATGGTCCACCTGCACATATATGAATGGCCAAAACCACCTTATTTGCATAAAGATGGAAGCCAGAGTAGTTTTAAAAAGACAAATAATATAAAATTGTGAAAAAAGCCCTTTATTCTAATGTAATTTTGACCAACAAGAGAGTTCACCATCACTTCCATATTGTTTTCCCAATATCACACACATCTAGTGGTCCTCTGGATAAAATATCATTGTGGTGGTCAGATTCCTTCATTTTTTTATGAATTTTTAAAAAAACGATCTTTATACATTAAAGAAAATAATAGTCTTTTGCTATTTCCAATATTTGCATAAAGATTTGAACAGTTAAATTTATCTATTCATTTGGTAAACATACTTTAACATTTATGATGCCATATTGATGACATAATCATCCATCTAGGTACAAAATTTCATGCCTACATTATGAAAAATAAGAGAGATATGGACGTCTGAACTGGGAAACTCATGCCATCGTGCTTTTCCACAAAAAAATGATAAAATTTCAAATTGCTGTATCTTCTAAACCATTGACACTGGAGACCTAAAATTTTGGATTTTTCCATTAACTATATAGTCCTACAAATGGTATTTTTTGCAGAATTTTTTGAGATGGTGACCCGGGAAGTTTGTCTGAATTTCGTGAATTTTCTCTGATCTCTGAAATAAGCTCTCCACATTATTCCAGCCTGTCTTGCAGCAAACCTGTTATATGCATTCATTCAATATCTAAACATACCACCAAAAATGCTTCGGTAGCTCTTTGCTGATTGGTATATATATTTTTTCCTGTGGATGCTTCTTTTAAGCAATAACCAGTATCCTGGAATACATGACCCATAGGAGCAATCAAATTTGGTGTTTGGATGAAAAACATCTTTGGGATCTTTTTGTGCCGAAATGTATAAAGATGTCAACCAAGTTCAGGAACATCATTATAAGTATGACGAGGTGCTGTATCTTTTACATGGTCAACCCGATGCCTCATTTAGTAGTTGTTAGGCAGACAGAGCTAACAAATCTCTAATTCTCGAGAGTGGTGCTATAAATTACTGAGACTTAAACCCTTCGCAGTTCTCTTAATTTCAATGTTATTCACCATCTTTAATCAAACCCCAACTGTACCATAATAATCTCTGCTTGCTTTATAGTCTGGTTCAGGGGCAGACCAGGCCAAGGTAGAAAAATAAAATCTGGAATCTTACTACACTGGAAAGGATTTATGCTTCATCTGATGAATCTCTTGAGCTGGCATAATTATGTAAACCATGCTCAGGTCTAAATTTCAATGAAAGACTGAACAACTTGTCATTTATCACCATCAGCTGGAATTGAGTGCCAAGGGGACCTAGCAGTTACATTCAGGATCCCTCCTGATCCAAAGATTGTAATAATATGTTTTAAAGTATGGTTTGAGTGGTATAGGGCCAATCCATAGATCTCTAACCCATGCTCATGTTTCTGCAGTTACTGTTTTGGCCCAATGAGGAAAACTTATTCCACCTCAACATGAACCTGCTACAGCTCCCTGAACAAAATAAGAAACAACTCCTGCTTAGCTATGTCAACTCTATGTTGTGCTGCCCTTTACTTCAACTACCTGAAGGGTACTCTCGAAATGGAGGTTGAAAGTCTGAAAACATTAACAAAAGATCTTTGACCAGTGCCCCTGGAGTCCTGTCGCATAAACAGCCTCAGTCACCGCAGTGCTACCATACCCCATGGTACCTCAAATATGGATAGTCTAACTCCACCCACAGTGAAAATAGAGCCAGTGGCCAAGTATACTGAGATTGCCACACCAGCATCTTCTGAATTCTTAGCCCTGTTGAAGACAAGCATATTCATGCTTAGATTCTGTCTTCACCTGCTCCTTTCAAACAACGATGTTGGTTAGCTCACCTTATTCAATGCCTAAGGCCAAAAAATATCATGACTGGGTTCTTTTGAGTAGTATTGTTGTGCATAATCCATATCCTATTTCTGCAGTGTTGATATGCAACTATTCCGAAGAAAGTTAGGCCACTGCTGTTGTTCTTGAGATGGATCAGTTTGCAGTCATTGTTCTAGGAGTATACAAACAAAAATATGTTGATACCATCCTGAAGCTGCTTTGTGACTGCGTTCTCACACTTGACAGGCACATAATTCAGATGGGCTCAAGGAACCTGGTCCGAGGCAAGGATCACTTTTGCTGCAGACCTAAATTTTAAGGTGTAGGATTGTTTGCTTCATGAATTTACTGAAGTGACCCCAGAGTGAAGATTATCATATGGCTAGGTTTGACATGAATCAAATGAGAAAATGAAGTTTGTTTCAAATCAAATCAATCTAAGGAAACAGAGATAAAATGAAAATTATTATCCAAATGAAAACCTGACATTTATGCTTTAAAATATACCATTTGCTGAACTGTTCATGCCTATTTAACATTATGTATGCCATGGTACATCAGTTAACCATTGTACATGAACCACGATCAACGCACTGGGATTGGAAGCAAGCCAACAACTGAAAGGAGCCAAAAGTATTGTCTAATTTGTAAATTTTCTTTAAAAACTTCATCAGTTTTCATCTGATTTTTATTTATTTATTTTTCTGAAATTTAAGACTGTCATCCATCTGGCCAAGTAACTGGCGGGGAATCAATTAGAGAAATTAAATCCTCATGAGAAATAATACAGAAGAATAGATTGACAATTGAAACATTTTGTTCTGGCAGGAGGGCTGGGTTTAGAGGGACAAAACAATTACACAATGGTTACATTGTGAGACATGAGATATGAGATATGTACACCTGTCACCGTTATGTACAACTAGGCCTTGGCCAGGCATTGTACATTGACATCGATTTACTTATCTCACATTTAACTATTGCGTAATTGTACACAGTACTATAAGAGGTACAATTTAGGACAGGTATTTTCTTATGACATGATAACCAGAATTTTAAGATGATTTCTTGAGGTTGTTACATGTAATTATGTAATATTTTATTGACTTTTTGTGTGGGTTTTAACCTGTGATATGTGAATGAAGTTGTTTTAGAAGGTTGAAATAATGAGCGAAATTAATTTTTTACGTTACTTTATTAAAATCCTTATTACTGCCCCACACATTTCCAACTGCCAACATGGCTCAAATGAAAGCTGAAGTTCTTCTGAAAAAAAAAGAAGGTATGTAGCTTATAATTTCATCAATGAAGTCCCACGGCTTTTTATTTCATTGTGATTCCTCCCTGACTATTCGTGCAATGACGTCAATAAATTGCTTGACAATAAATTCATTTGTCAAATCAACTGTTTGATTGTAAAAAATTCATCAATTTTGGAAAATCAATTGTATGTTTTGATAAGGCTATTGCCTGAAATTTGAACATTTTGATTTTACAATGTAGCTAATTTATTACTTCTAGAGCATTCAATAAAATTGACTTCACTTCACACTGGTATAAGAATCTCTGGCCAATCCCTAGTTGTTGTGCCCAAATAATTGTTGATTCCAGGAAGGGAAGGTCAATTAAGTGTGGGCCAGAAGGTATGGCAGCAATTCTGACAAGTTTAATGCATACCTCACATGGTCAGTTGTGGTGCTATAGGAAAACCACACGAGTCCCTGATCTGCTTTGACAGATCATACGAGGTGGGTACCTAGATCTGCATAGCTCAGCCAGCTTTTGTCCGATTTTCAAAATTTAAACTTTGTTATGTACATACATTATTTTACTCCTTGTATTAATCTGTACTTCAACTACAGTTGCGCAGGCACTTTTTACGGCCGTACACGTTTCGTCCTTATTTGGAAATTAACGTCATTCCGTTTGGTATGAAATGCAGACCATCCAGCCCGTATCAGCCGCTATTTCGCGTGATGATTCTGCAATCGGGTAATAATGCGTTGCTTGGACTCAGTGTACTTAGTTTGACTGAACAAGCAATAACACTTATTCATAGACAATTCAATTGTTGGCTTTGTGGAAGTTTGACTTTCTGAACCAATAAATTTCAACCCATCAGGTTGTGAGGATTTATCAAGAGATTGTCCTAATTTATGGACATGTTATCCTGGATATCTTATTGTGTAATATTATAACAATAATTGTGTAATATTATAACAATAATTACATTGATGTAATTGATCCTATGACAATTATATCTCTGTGACATTCAAAAATAATTTCCATCGCCAAATTATACACCAAATTATGTACAAATTATGTACCATATATATTGCACACAAGCAATAATAAAAACTAATTATCAGAAAACTGACACCTGTAATTGACACTTCTTTAGATTTTTTGGTAACAGAGAACAATTACCAAGTTTTTCTTCTTGTTGGAAATCGAATTATAATGTCATTGTCCCAATGCTATCGGGTCCCAGATAGTATTTCAAATCAGGCCAGCGTCTTTTCTATGTTGCAATACATGCACAGCTACCTTGATCACAGAGCCGATTTGACTAATTAGGCTAGGTGTCTGATATATTGATAGAAAGAATGAGTTTTGACATTGCCGACATCGCGCCATCGTTGATACGATTTGGACTGCTATTTGGGGTCTAAAACTTAGTCAGCTTATATGACAAGCTGCCAGAGGCAAACGTAATGATGAGATGAAAATGCCTTGGAGTCCACACTATGTAACTCAATTACCCCATGGGTGGCCTCAGATGGCATTCCAAATCGGGCAGATGGTCGGCAAATAGTCATTTACAGGTGTTGGCCCAACATCTTTTTGCCAAGCGGCAAAACATCAGCCCTACTCACTGTGTGTCATCACCTTACAGCCCAGCGATCTAATTATGGACATTCTTTGCTATTTTACCTAGTTAAACAAAATGATTGGGTTTAACTATGTAGCCGATAGGCTGAGTATAGACTTAAGAAATCTTCTCTTAAAAATACAAGAGAAATGGATTCATATATTTTTAGGCAATTTACCTGCTTGTCAGAACAAGAACTGCATAAACTCAGCACATAAACATCTAATTATTCTGTAATGTCATTGTTAGACCTTTAATACCATAATCCAGCCTAAAGACTATAAGAGAAATTGATTAATTTACTTTAGACGAGTAAACAAGCAAAACGTGTTCATAATTAGGTTGCTGGGCTGTGAGGTGACAACACACATGCGGAAACACCAACGTGACTTGTATAAATAGCCTCCCATGCTGAAAGCAGTCTCTCAACACATTGTGAGCAAGGCCCCAGGTTTGAATCCTAGGCAAGGAATTCTAATCATAACATCAGTTTTTAGCCATGATATATGGGCTGCATATTATCTCATTGTCATTTAAGTCGAGACAGGCAAAAATAATAATAAAATTAAATCGCAACTATCATAATTAAAACTTGCAGTACGGAAGTGCTCCTGTTGGGAATGGAACTCAGGAACTTGCGATTGGAAGGTTAGAATTAATCTTTTCCATAACACCAACCAGCCACATATGTCAGCAACTAAAATCAAATGGCATTTGAATGAATTAGGCTACTTAGTCAAATACTAACTCTAACCAATGCACTGACAAGTCACATGTATAGTCTAGACATGATCATGTTGAAATTTTATTTTATTTTTTCGTAATAGTCTAGGCATGATCATGGTGAAATTTTATTTAAGGTTTTCATAATAGTCCAGGCATGATCATTTTTCGTAATTGTCCAGGCATGATCGTGGTAAAATTGTATTTTATTTTTTCGTAATAGTCCAGGCATAATCATGGTGAAATTTTATAAAAAATTTTCGTAATAGTCCAGGCATGATCGTGGTGAAATTGTATTTAATTTGTTCGTGAACTGGACATCTTTCAAAAAGGTGACATTGCAAAAAGATTTGAACTTACTACCTCAGCTACATAAAGCAGTGGTCTTCCCAATTGGTCTCATTAAAGAACTATTCTTAACTTGCCAAGTTGGTTATTTTACCTTTAAATATGTGCTGTCATATATTGTGCGTATTAGTGTTTGCAATTATTTTTAGTAGGAGTATGTCAGATCAAATAAACCACAATCAATCAATCAATCAATCAATCAATCCATGCTGTTTCAGCTTAAGGAATGATTTGGAATTATGATTTTATATTGTGATACTTCTTGCTTTTTACGTTATTGTACGTTGATAAAGTCCACTTCTTATAGTAGCGACTATCTGAAAACATTTTAGGTATAAAATACTTCATTTTCTTCTGCTGCATTTGTAGAATTTTGGAGATTAATATTAAAAAAATATATATCTTTGCAAAGCCATGTAAAAATATAAGGATTGGATACATAATTAATGCCCAGCAAACATAAATGCATGCAATATTGTATTTCATACTGTTGTATTTCTTAGGATTTACAGTGTATATTAAATTTCCGTCATATTTTTTTACAAACAGTTGGCATAAGAAGCAAGAATGCTATCCACTACACCAACTCCTGGTCCGTAGATTTTTATGCAACAGTAACTGAGTTCAAGTCTAGACAGGGCACTTTACCGAGTAACTTTTAAGTATATATTAAATTCTTCTATTTCCTAATTTAGTTTACTTAATAAATTTTTCTTTTTCTTTGGAAAAAGTTTGTGAAATAAATATATCTAAATATAAGCCTCTCTATCTGCGAAGCATTAAATGTAAGACATTGATAATTAATGCCCAGCAGTGTGCATAACAGGTAGAGGCTTGTTTTGCCACGCATAGCCAGCATCAAGTCCTAAGCTTTAATTGAATTCGGCAATATTGTTGGACAGCATAATACAATGCATGGGGTCTTTTGCTTGGTACACTGAGCAAATTCATCTCTTTACTTCATATATGATATGCTATTAGAAACTGCCTTACATTTGATACTTCGCAGATAGAGAGGCTTATATTTATTGCACTGGCTTCTTGTTGAAAAATTATATATTTTTGTCATACGTGTATTGGATTGAAAAAGTTAAAATTGGACAGAAAAACGTTTTTGGTCTGACGCTTAGTTATTTTATATGATCAGCTGCCAGAGGCACATGTAATGAGATGATCAGGCTTGGAATCCACACCTGATCATCTCATTACATAATGCATTGAGAGATCAAGAGGCAGGAGAAGATAACCTGTTGGAAGTTCATTCCACAGACAAGATTTGATTAAATTAATCGTGTGGTGGTTTTCACCGATTTATTGCAAGCGACCCAAAGGACATGTTTGTTTATTTGTGATTAGGGCTTTACGTCCTGTATTTCTGCACCAGTTGGGCTAATTAGGACAGGCAGAAACCATGGCAATTAGACAAAGGATGAAACAGCCATCCAACTTAGGCTCGACCAGGAATCGAACCCGGGACCCAGCGGTTGGAAGCCCAGAGCGCTACCTCTGAGCTAGGCCCCCGCCCTCCACGTGTAGACCTAAAAAGTGTCGTTAAATACATCCATGTCCTCAACATTAGTGTTAAGATCAAGGAAAAGTTCTTATAATAGATTTAATAACTGTTGTTGGGAACCCAGACAGCATTCCAAATCGTTTCAACAACAGCGCGATGTTAACGATGTCAAAACGATGTTGTACCGATGGCGGCCGACATAAAAATGTCGCTGGCCCGATTTGGAATGCCATCTGGGAACGCGTTTAAGAATTTAATTCTAAATCTCAAAGTGGGAATAATTATATAAATGATAAGTATATAAAAAGTATGTTACAGAGAAATTGATCCTTCAAGATGTTGTCCAGTGTCCATCTTGGTTTCACAAGAATCTTTGTCTCAGATCTTCAGATCACAAGAGGTTCACTATATTTGGACCGGATAGGAACGTCTTTATTTCAGGAAATTAAGCTTGCTCTTTGGCCTCTAGGACAACATTTGATGGCCAAAAAACTCTGCCTGCCCTATGTAACTGCATGGAGTCACTAGTGACTCCATGGTAACTCACAGCAAAGAGAAAAGTGCAGATAAATGATTCTCTGCCGGACGCTGCAATTATGGGCTTGCGAGCCAAAGTCCAAGATTGGTCTGAGGCAATTATTTCCTTTTTAGTTAATGGTTAAGAGCCTCTCTTACTTGGAAAAGCCAACCCTTACTTTCTAATGACAGCATTTCAGTGCCGTGCTTGTGATGAAATCAATAAATGTGTAAGAACATTAAATGTTACTAGAAGTATACAATCACTCGAGATAAGATTGATTTGTTGGGTTTTTTCAAATAGGTCTACTTAAAGTTATAGATATTATAGGTGGGGGGGGGGGGGGGGGTGAGATATGTATCTCAAGATTAGCGGTAATTAGCATATTAAATGTCTGCCAATAGAATTGTCACTCACCAAATCAGATAAAGAGAAACCTCTGAGAACCTATTTATTATAGCTTCTGTAGTATATAGCACATGAGCTAGGTCATCTTGTTAATCTGGGAATCGCTCTTCAGCTTTGTTTACTGTGCTAATTTTCTCCAAAAGCTGACCAAGGCTCTTTTGATATTCATATATCAAAAATCTGTTAAAGCTGGTTTGTCAAATTATCCAAATAAAAGAAAATGCTTCTAAATTATGAGTTCAAGAATTCACATTGTCTAAATTGTACTAAATTTATAATATCGGAGGATTTGTCTCCATCGACTTTAATTGCTTACATTTTAGCTAATTATGCATTGGAACGTAATAAAGGCGTCGCGCATTCTCGAATTCAGAGCCATTTTGCGAAAAAATGGGATTGGAGTTGCTTATACATTTTTGTATATAATACATGAATTTTGAAAATCGGACGAAAATTGAAGGAGTTGATACTTAAATGGCATGCAAAATTAAATGCCAGGTGCAGTTTATTTATTTTATAGAGAAACGGTGAACCGAGCAAAACTTTGGATGGTAGGTAATCAGTATTAAGAATAAATTGAATTGAATGCAATATATTTTGGCCACAGTCTTTTTGAGCGACAATCCAGCTTTAAAGTAGCATACGGATTTGTGCCTAGTTAACTTAATTTGTTGGGTCACCTATAGATCTACCAACAGCTTAATGAACTATAGGTGAGTATTGTTCAAATTATTGAATTGATGATCTATATATATATATATATATATATAATTCAAGAAAAATGTATCAATCTATCAATTATTGAATATCATCCCATGCAATTGCTGAGGTTATTCAGAACATGGGGTTCATGTAAAATTTAATTAATGTTTCATTAATTTATTCAGATAATGAAACTTCTAATATCATAATCATTGTTTTGGTATTAAAAAAGTGGTCTTTATATTGAATTGGTCTAGTCTGTGGTAGCCCTGAAGACCCCTGTGTGTTAGCACAGGGGTCATGAGTCGTCCCATTGACAAACCTTGAGATTTGGAGAATTCATCTGACAGCAAAACTATAGCATTTTCAGATAAAGGTCTGCTGGATTAGTCCCAAGATATTTAGCTGCTGATAGCACTATATTTAAAGGTCATGCAAGGAGTGTATTTGAAGGTAAGGGATATTTTGGTGAGAGAAATGCTCTTTCATGTCCAGAATCAGCCATTTTACCTTTGCAGTCTTACAACTGTTCTGATTGGCTAATGAAAGTGAAAGTAGTCTATTGTGACGTCATCAGGTGTGACGCCACCAAAGCCACGCTGGCTAGATCTGCACTGCATGGATAATAGATAACAAAGATAGACATTTTATTTTTTTACATGTTATCCCCCATGGTTTATTAATTGCGAAGTTGTACGCATATGGCTATAGTCTAGACTGTGCTAAACTTATTCAAAACTACTTGAATGACAGATATCAACGTGTCAAGGTAAAGCAAGCCAGAAAATGATTGGTCCATGATAAGAAAGGGCGTCCCCCAGGGTTCCATTTTAGGGCCAACCCTGTTCAATATTTTCATAAATGATATGTTATTTTGTGCACAAGGTGTTGAATTATACAATTATGCTGATGACAACACCATCTCGTACACATCTGATTCCCCCTATGAACTGACTAGCAAATTAGAACAATGTGGAAATAAAATAACCAATTGGTTTATGACAAATGGCATGCAAGCCAACCCCGATAAATACCAAGCCATTATCTTTGGCAACAAGAATGATGCCCCACAGTATTTCACCATAGGTGGTCAAAATGTCATGTGTAATGAAAATGTCAAACTGTTAGGTATTGAAATCGACTGCAAACTTACTTTTGACCTTCATGTTTCACAATTATGTAAAAAGGCGAGTCGACAGATTAATGCACTTATGAGACTTAGCAAATGTTAGACCATGATGTGAAAATGAATATATTTATGTCTTTTATTAAGAGTATATTCAACTATTGTCCAGTTACTTGGATGTTTACTAGATCTGGCAATATTAGAAAATTAGATCGTCTGCAGCATAGAGCCTTACGATTTGTTTATGGCGATTTTGATGCAAGTTATTCAGATTTACTACAAAGAAGTAACACCATGTCAGTAACAAGTTACTTGAAGTATATGTTAAGCATTGAGGTTTACAAATGTATTAATAATCTATCTCCTGATTATTTATGTGATTTGTTTGAAATCAAGGTCAATAAATATGATATGAGAGATAACAGAAGAATAATTCAAAATAGATTTAAAAGCATAAATTATGGTTATAATTCTTTTAAGTACTATGGAGCTAAAGTATGGAATGAGTTACCATCAGATGTTAAAAGTTGTACCACCCTCAGGGAATTCAAACAAAGATGTCAAGAATATGTGAAGTTAACCCACTAAGCTTTTCTGTGCATCCTGTACATAGACATTAGTCATTGTTCTTTCATCTGTATATATATTCTCATCTTCCATTGTCATGTAATAGCCCATGGGCTAATGTTTTATTGTTATTTTACAAACCATGACTTTAAATAAAGCTTATTCTTATTCTTATTCTTCTTAAGCATAAGTATCAATACAATTCATGTCATGTTTGGTATCATTTTGCATGTATTTTTATGATTAATGTAAAGGTGATGTTAAATCATTAATATTTACATGTCACACTTAAGTTTGACACTTGAACTGCACTCTGAGCAGCCACTAATTGGACCCATATGTTTCACAGCTGCAGCTTGTTACGCTTAGTTGATCAAAGGGTCTGGGCTGGGGGGGGGGGGGGCAATCTCAAGATTATTTAGGATTCAAAATATAATAATACATGTCCACAAGACTTGGTTTCCTATGACAATTTTTTGTCATGTTATGGCAAACTCTAAATGTAAACAGTAGTGGTAGGATTTAATTGCTTCACTTGCAATTGCTATTAATTCACTATTTTATTAAAGGAAGGGTAAACCCCATGTTAATATCTGTAAGCACATTATAGTAATGCAGCATCACTGCCTTGCCTTGAGATGGAGTTCAACAAATATTCTTCTTTCTGCTTTTTTTTTGGAGGGGGGGGGGTTGACAAGTGAACTCCAGCCCCTGCTGTTTAAATAGCTTTTCATAAAAAAAAAAGAATGGTGGGGGGGGGGGGGTAAATATGTAATTATTCAACATAAAGAGCGAAGCTAAGTGCAATCAGTGCTGTTTTATTGATGGCTTCAATAAACATGACAAAGTAATAATTTAACTTAACCTGTCATTCTCTTTGCAATTACACTGAAGGCTTGTGAAGCCAATTTGTCCTTGAAAAAAAAACTGTTCTGTAACAGTTTTTTCTATCTATCTTTCTTTTTTCTTTCTTTGATGGCCTCTGCTCTATTAAGGCAGGACGCACAAGGTGCCATCTCAGTCATTAGCAGGCGGGTGACAAGCTGTAAAATGACGTCGCTAAAGTGAAAGTATTTTTAGCAAGACTGCTGATGACAATCAGCAGGTAATTTTGTCTATTATCGAAGTGTGTCACAGTTGCTAGCCAATGTAATAAGGAAAAATAGTTATCCTAATTCTCCCATACCCTTATGTCAGAATCTCAAGGTTTGCCAATGAGATGACCCGTGACCCATGCTGGTCCTCGGGGCTAAGTCTGTGGGGGTTCCCTAACTTCCATTTGACACATATGGTCAAAATGCTTTAATTTTCGTTCTAAAAACAGATTGGTCGAATTAACCATAAAACTAGTCAAATTCAACCAATTTCAAGAATTGATACGTGACCAACTAATTAATTGGTTAAAACAACCAATTCAAATTTATATGCCTTTCAACCAATTGTCAGTGGTAATTAGTTCAAACAATAATCTTTGTTACTTCAACCAACAATATCTGTAGGTCCTTGGTGAATAAACAGCAAATTGGTTAATATATATATATAATTTTTATTGACATTCTCAATATCATGAGTTGATACATGTGTCCAAACAACAAAAACAGAAAACTACAAAACATTCACTACAAATACTACATAGGTAATAACTACAGAATATGTACAGAAAAACTGAAATAGAGCGAATATAGTACTATTACCAAATCGATGTCCGGTCCCAGTTCTTTCATTTTATAGAGACAGTCGAAGAGACCTGCTCTTTTTACATGTACTTTTGAACAAACATTTATAAAGATGTATGAAAATATTATCTATATGTATTCATACAGCATAGTATAATACTGTTTTATGCGAAATAGTTCAGGAGAGAGTCCAAGTTAATCATTTTCACTACATATTGGTTAATTTCAACAACAATCGTGGTTGAAACTTAAGAGATATCAGTTTGTCAACCAAGTTTGATCGATCTACCCATTTCAATGATCAGTTCAATCAATTGCAAGCATGTTTATTCAACCACCCGGATAGCATTCCAAATCGGGCCAGCGTCGTTTCTATTGCGGCCGACATCGTTACAACATCGTTTTTACATCGCCGACATCGTGCCGACATGGTAACGATTTGGAATGCTGTCAGGGCAATGCCATGGTTAGGTTGACAATTTACAATGATCAATTGATTGAACCAATCAATTAGTTATTACATGGCCAATTATGCCACGTGTGTTTTCCATGCGTTTGGATAAACGCATGGTTTTTGCTTCATTATAATTAGCTAAAAACCATGCGTTTTCCATGCGTTTATCCTTCTCATGGAAAACGCACGTGGCACATTTGGCCATGTATACAATCAATTAGTATGATTGACTGTTTAACCAAGCTAATGGTGAACTTAAATGTTTAACTTCAACCAATGTTCATGGTATTCATCAGATCATTATAATGATTTATATCGATTGGCTTCATCATTATTCAAATTCTTCAAAAAACAAGAACACAAATATAGATCTAATTAAAATAATTCATTTTTGAATTATACGTATCTACCAACATCACAAAAATCACAATGTGTAATACAAAATCTATTACTAAAATCCATATATTGAAAACTGGGTAGTTCATTTGCAACTGTTCATCAGCAATAGAGCTGAAATGTGAACTATTTCAAATGTAATTAGTAACAGAAGAAATTTACAAAATGTAAACTTAATGTTAAATTAATTATATGCCAAAATTGAAATTGCAAGAAAGGGAGATAGACAGATAAACAGTCACATGAAATAGAAATAGAAACAGACCGGAAAATCTGTAGATGGAAAGAGAGACAGAAATACAAATGTATCCATAACTCAGCAAAAAAGACATACTGACAGACAGAAATAAAAACAAGGAACTATAGAAAAGCAGAACAGAAAGAAATGATTGTATGAGGAGAAAGAAATATTACATTCCTCTACAATTTTTAATTTTTTCAATGAAGTATAAGTTAGCTCCGAAATTTGGAATGCTTTAAATTCTAAATTACTCACCTTTAAATTACATGTAGGCCAATGTCGTTACAACATCGTATTAACATCGCCGACATCGCGTGGATTTTGAAACGATTTGGAATGCTATCTGGGATAGTCTCCAAAGGTCAGTAAATGCTTAACAAAATTGCCCATATGTATGGTGGCCGAGGATACTTCTTGGTGCGAAGGTACGCCCCCCGACAGTAGAGGTTTTGCCCCCCGACAGTAGAGTTTTCGCCCCCCGACAATTGAACCTTCGCCCCCCGACAATTGAACTGTCGGACTGCGACAGCACCTACTTTCGCACCACGACACAATTTCGCACCATACGAAGGTTTCGACCCCCCCCCCCCCCCCCCAAATAATAGGTACCTTCGCACCACAACATACCTTCATACCACGACATACATTCGCACCACGACAGTGATCGTACGTATAGTACTTCGAAAATAATAGAGCTATTAAATTGTCGACCCCCCGAGAGTGTAGGTTTCGCACCAGTTAACTCCAGGTATGCAACTTTATAAGAGGGCAACATTTTCCCCTCCTCCCTCTCCTCCTCCCCTCCTCCTCCCCCCCCCCCCCCCCCTCCTCCTCCTGTCGTGGTGCGAAAGTGGGACTGTCGTGGTGAGAAAATTGGGACTGTCATGGTGCGAAGGATACTGTCTCCCTACGAAACCACGAGACCGCGAAGTGTACTCCTCGGCCACCATACAAATGTGTTATGTTGTTTTTGCAAATATTTAATTGGTAGGCAGTTTGACCAAAGCAATTGGTAACTGTCAAACATAATCATTGGTTATTAGAACTAATAGTGCCTCAACCAAATGGTTTGGTTGATTTTTCAACCAATCTGTTCAGCTCCTATTTTGATTTTTCAACCAATCTGTTCAGCTCCTATTTTGATTTTTCAACCAATCTGTTCAGCTCCTATTTTGGACATCAATAAGCAGCAAACGTGCACGACTCGCGATTCAAGTAAACACGGTCAGATGCTGGGGTGATATTTCACAACAGAAGAAAAAATGAGGAACATTGGATTAGGTTTTGTGAAGGCTTCAAATCATCCTGTGCAGAGAGGCCTGATAGAGATCAAGACAGCATAAATGGTATGAAGCATTCTAATTTGCACAGGAAGAGGCTGAACTTTCTGGCTTGGCTGGCTAGTGATTACATGGTTGTAAGCTCTCGAAATATCTATAGGTTAAACTAACAAGTTCAGATTGTTTTTTTTTTTCTGTCAAAATGAGTCTACCCTCAGAAATTGGACTTGATTTTATGAAACTGTTTTCTTATTCTCCTCACACCATTGAAAAAGTATTAGTGCTTTTATTATCTTTTTATAGTTAGGTAGTTATTAGAAGGATATGGACCCCCATATATTGTACCTAATGTATGTGTGTGTGTCTGCAATAAAGATTAATAATAATAATAATATACCTAATTTATACTATTGTTGTAATACTTACATTTGCCTAAAAAAAGACCTAGACATTATGTTTGATTGATTTAAATATAATATTAAAGCAAGCCTGAATTTTACACTGAATATTTTTTGTTCCATTCTTCTGATATTCTGAGCTACTTCTTAAACAATTCAAGATTCAAGTTTGCTACTTCATAACTTTGTACAGATGTTTTAGGTCATGGTTAGATTATAAAACTTGTACCAGATTTTTTATTTGTAATTTCAGATTGGATCATTTGTAAGTGCTCAAGAGTAACAACTTCTCTAAATCAGTCTTGTGTCTGAAAAATTATATGTCATGGCAGGACTTGCACAGGCAGTTATACATTGACAGCCAGGTATTTAATGATTTAATTTTTATGTAAATGCGTGGAGGTTAATGTGAATAGAAATTACAAGATTGGACACTAATTTGAGTGAGAATAGCATCGACATAGCACCTTATGTGCTATGATAATGTAAAAATGTTAAATTAAAGTCACAAAAGTATGTTGTATTTAAACAGGTTTTTGCTAGTATATTGTATACTTATATTTTGTATGTCACATGTTCTTCTTTTTAAGTGAGCACATTCCAATGCCAAATTGCCAACGCTTACATCTTTCTTGTTTCAGATTTCTCAAGTTTGTGCGATTTTCGACTCATCTTGTGAAAAAAGCTGCTAACCCAAGTGAACACTTTTGTACAGTTTGTGAACTAGTCTTGGCAGTTCAGCATTAATCCTTGCAAGTTTGTACACATGCTTGTGTTTTGAAATTGTTACCCAGTGACTTTAAGTGATGTTGGAAATTCCAAGTTAATGATACGATTGTTGGATGGTCAATAAATGTTATTGTATTCTTTGTGATATTACGATTATGTTTTATTTTATTTTATTATTTCGTTTGGATTGCGACACCTACTTTTAAAAGCTCACAAGGTCGTTCTTGCTTAAAGGCAATATTATTCGACAAGTTTAACCTTGCTCTTCATATTTTATTGTTATTATCTTATTGTTTGTATTTAGCATCAAGAATTTTCCTTCCAATTAAATTATTACATATACCTTTGACTTGTTTTCTTTTAAAAGTGGGAAATTTAGTGCACAAAACCTGGTCTAATAATGTGAATGTTGGGCTGTAGATACTTAGCTCCAAAATACTTCACTTGCAGATTATTTTTAAATGTGGAACCACCTTGATTTCAGCAAGTGACACCTTATTTTAGCTGGTTTCCATGGTAACCAATTTAAAAAATCTGTAAAATAACATTTTTGAAAATATCTCTTATAATTTTTAATCAAGAATAGCTGTAGTGACTGTGATACAGTGACTACCATGTACTCTTTGCATTGAAGTAAGAGTTATTATAATACCTCATTTGCACATTGCCAAATAAGGAAGTTGCATATATATTAAAATTTACTCCAATTAGTACACAACATCCTTTTGTTAATGATCACTAATTTTAGTTTCACGGGTCTACCTTTGTTAAATGAGACAAAAGGAATTGCACTATCAAAAAATAACTCATTTTAGCTATTAGTTACCATGACAACAGAACCGTGTGGCTTATAATGACCACTTTTATCCCAGAATTATTTAAAAAAACAGGCTTTTCACATTTTATAACTCCAGAGCGGGTCTCTGTACTGAAGTTTGTAGTGCACAATTTCATTAATAAAATTTCCTTCATTGTTGTGAAGATGTAATACATGGCTTGTGTGTGTCACCGCAGCTAAATCTAGGTCTGCAGATTTCACTTGAAAAATAATCTTCCGAAAGTATGGTATTCTCTTCAATGGAGGGGGGGGGGGGGGTGTGAATATATATATTTTTAGTGCTATTTCGGCCTTGCTGCTTTGAGCCCCATAGCTCCCTTTTTTCCTGGGGATACAATGCAGGCCTAATTAATCTTGCGCAAAAAGCACTACGCTTGAAATCAGAGAAATTCCCCAGGGAAGTGACAGCTTACAATTGCTGATTTAGAGTGAAAAAGAAAATTTACGTAATATTGAAAAGTCAGCCATTGAGTCTGAGGTGTAGATAAAAGAAATATATTGTGCAAAAATCCAATTATAATTTTTCCTACTTTAATTGATAATTATTTGTAACAGTTTGTTACGGATTGCACAATTTTTAAATAAATCCAATATTGAACTGCCAAAATAGAATTACTAGCTCTATCAATTCTCAAACCTTGAGAGCTATGTCATTATATTGGGATTCAAAACAAATGTCCACCAGTCTTCATGACATATTTTTCCATGGATCAGTCGCGACATAATATGGACAGAAATGTTAGGACGAGTGACTAGTCATACCCTACTTTCTAACTAAAATCATTTAGAAATAACTTGAGATTTGCACAGAGGTGTTTTTATTAAATTTAAAGCTTGGGGTGGAGTAGGGGGGGGGGGGGGGTTGAATTATTGAATATATTTCTGCTGTGTACTAATCTTGTGAAAAAACCTGGGATATTGTCCAATCAGGTATTATTTGCTAGTGTCATTCCCGGAAAACAATGTCTACCCCTGTCTAGAATATAGGGGGAACACAACATCATGATGGAATGAGAAATATCTCATAATAAACCTCGAAAAAACCACTCTGAGTCCACACTATGTGGTGTAATAAGCTGTCGCTGGAAACAAACACGTAGGAATGGGCAGAATTATTTAGTCATAAAAGTAGCGCCTTATCTGCTGCTGCTATGTTATTTTATAGGCCTCAATTGTCACGGGAGGTGCCGATGCGCGTGTGGCGCCGCCCTGGTGGGAATTGCGGATGCTCACGTAGCTGCTCGCTCCCCCATTACGTAAGACTGAAATGTTTGCAATTGTTTTGAGTAGGGTGCTTGGATCCATTATTGCCAAGTATGAACGACTAAATATTTTGACTTCTTGACAATGGCTCAGAATATGAGGGTATAAATTAAGATTTGAAAAAAAAATAATAATAAGAAGAAAAACACATTTTTTTAAAGAAGAAAAAATTTAGAAAAAAACGAAGGTGCTGAACAGAGCCTTGGGCAATGGGCATCCCAGATAACATTCCAAATCGTATCGACGTCGGCACAATGTCTGCGACGTCAAAACGATGTAGAAACAACGCTGGCCTGATTTGGAATGCTATCTGGGTGAACCTGGGGGACCCATCAGTGAATATCTTGTAATTGAAATACTTCGGTTGGTCCCAGACCCCATGTCTCTGACCCCCTGTCGTATAACATGTTATGTTTCCATGGCAAAATCGGTGTTCAATATTTTAAACTTCGAACATATTAAATATACATATTTTATATAATTAGTTTGGATCACTTTGTTATTAAATTTTGGTCAGAGTAACTTCACCATTGAATAGAAACTGGAAGATGGCGGAGTAGGGGAGACAAATGTAACAAGGGGCGGTTGTAGCATAGGCTATTTACAGAAAACTATGCAAGATGCGGACGTCAAATTTATACTTAATCTGTCCTTTGGGATTATCACACACCATCAGCTGCTGAAATACACAACAGACATTGGAGCTGCAGGACTTTACCCCATGTAAGCAATTTTATTGAACTTCTGTAATGCTGCAAACTCAGTGTGCAGTAAGCAATGTCATTGGACTCCAAAGATTGACACATGAGGTCATTTTCATAAAAAAAAGTTACTTCGGGACAGATGTAACATGTGTTACAATTGACCATCTCAAAGAAAGAAATTAAACTTGTAAATTGTTGTCCAATTTAAAGTGAAACCAAACCATACAATAAATTACAGTGACTAAGTTTAAGACGTTTTTCCACTACTGAAAAAGTTGTGTAAAAGTCGAGTTTATTGTAGTTAAAAGTGCAATTTGCACCAACCGTCAAAACGTAGGTGCCGCCATAATTGCAGACTGCACGCCAGGCTAGTGACGTCACATAAATCATACAATGTATGAATGCAGCCAGGTTACCCTACATATTAACTAATAATGCACATATTGATAAATAGTCATACATTACTCCATTACTGAAAAATAGCAAGTATGATTCACTTCAATTTTTAAGGCCTAAAATATATAACCAGTGTAAATAAAGGTATCATATACTTATTTTCTACAGAATTGTATACTCAATACACCATTTCCTCGGCAAATGCCTTCAAATTCACTATGTCACACACCTATTTACATAGAAGTATATATGTATAAGCTATTTCTAACCAGGGAAAAATAATTTTTTGAGAGCAATGGTTTTGTTGATAGCTATTATATAACATTTATCATGATAATAATGTAAAGCTATAGATTGATGAGTATTTTTTACGAAACTAATACACAGTTATTCGCTATTATGATTTAAAACTGTTTTTATGATTTTATATATATTTTCCATTTGAGTTTATATATATATATATATATATATATATATATATATATATATATATATATATATATATATATATATATATATATATATATATATATATTTATATTTATATATAAACTATATATATATATATATATATATATATATATATGCCCCCTATCTATATGCTTTATATATTCATAGTACTCAGTTATCCAAACATTCAATAGTTGTATTACAAAGTCAATTGACTTCAATCAATATTTCTCAGCATGCGATCAAGGTGAAGGGGCCGTAATTTTCAATTCAATTAATTGTCCATACATAAATGAGTCACTTATGTACATTGTCTCAAATTGTTAAATGGCAATTTACTTGACACTTGGTGAGAACTGTGACATGTTCTTAACAAATTAAGAGCTCAAGTGCAATTAACACCTATTTCTGAAACTCGAAAGCAATGGTCAAGCAATTGGATTGCAATCGAATACCTGGCTGTGACCTAGGACAACAGTGACGTATTTCCGGCAAGTGCAAAACACCCTGGATAGTCGAAAATGGCGGCCTCCGTGGTTCACAACATGGGCCAATATATGCAGGATATTACTTTACCAGTGCATCTATACAAGTTATGAAGAGCATGGATGTGTTTCAATGGACCCAAGCAAACGTAGTACCCCTTTAATGCAGTCGAACATAATTGTTACAAATGATCCACAGGTGTGTTTCAACTGACCCTGTGTTTGGGGTCAGTTGTACCAAAATTTCTAACCCACATTTTGTCCTATAGCTGTTTTGCCACAAATTGGAAGGCGACTATATTCCTGAGAAAAGCATCACTATTATACACGATATCTCTTCACACATTTTACTAGAGACCGCCAAGGAAAATTTTTTACAATTGTCCCCAGTCTCCCCTATGTCTATTAAATGGGAATTTGTAAAATGTGTAACAGTGGATAGCTGAACATGAAATGCAGGCTTACAGCTACAGCCAATTTCACAGACTTGGAACCATAAAAGCATGCCGGCAACAGCAGTAAATGATTATAGTTAATAGACGAAGGAAGGCACCAGACTTGAGACATCTGCCGCTAGAGATGAACCAGTGCGGAATTCCATTAAAACAGCGATATTATTGATGGCATAATCTCATTAATTTAGTGATGTAGACAGTTAAGAAGCTATGGAATGTATTCAGTGCAAAATAAGCACAACACCCGCATTTTTAGAATATCGGTCGTCAGCTTATTGCTGGCACATCAGCGATCTGACAAAAACACAACTTTCTCTTTGTATACATGTATACTCAGCTATATACTGACTGCTTCACAGTTAGGCAAGAACCTAACCAAATGATTTACTTATACCATGGGGACAAGAGTAGAAGGAGTGGAAACCCAGCACGTTCAAAGGTTCAGTCAGTGTCTCAGATGAGGTTTAAAAGATCTGTGAAATTTCACGTTATCTTGTTGACCACCGCTTTTATTACCACAAATCACCCCCTAAATGGGCACTGAGAGGGTGATTATACCTTGGAAGAAACATACACCCTTGTTTCAGTGACCTTGTTTTAAAAACTCTCGAAGTTTAATATACTCCTCAAAAGTTATGATACATTCTTCTAAATTCAGAAATAATGCAAGGTTTTAATAATTTGAAATCTTGGTCATTAAAATTTGGAAATATTGTAAATTATATACAATGTAAAAATAAAAAATCACCAGGCTTAATTGTGATGAAAACAGTAAACATACAAATTAAATGTTTTTTTTTTTTTTTTCATTTCTAAAGTAATATAAATTTGAGTGTGGTGTGGTGACCTGCATCCCATTAGATTTTTAAATTCGTATATAGACCGTTGACCTGGAATGTGGAGCATGTAACTGCCACAGTGTGGACCCCACGTGACGGGGGTCGCTGGCGTCTTGCAAGGCGTAGCGCAGTAGTGCATTCAGTAAGGTCTTGGCAGTGTTTCATATAGGTCGTGGGGCTGGGGCAGAACTTGAATCCTTGTCTTGGTCTGAGTCAATCCCAGAGGGACCTTACAAATTGGCGCCCGATGTGATACTCGACTCATTCCGAGGAGAACTTCTGTTCAGCAAGGATCACCCTCTCTTTGAGGAAGGATTATAGTTACCAAGGATTATATTTTTGGCACTTATATTTTGGCACATAGGAACACACAAAGGAGTTCCTCCTGCGTTACTCACAGCAGTAGAGGCAGATAAGTGTTTTCACTTTTGAAAGTGTTAGTTGTTTCCTTTGTGGTTCTGCCCCAGCCACATTTGTTTGTCTTATTATTGGTTTTGTCTTGTTTGAAATTTGTCCTGTTGAAACCATGCCAGGTAACTCGAGATTGAGGCCCAAGCCTGGCAGGGAGTTACGTCAGCCGGATGACAGCCAAAGCGTGGCTGATCAGTCGACTGACGTTCAACGTGGCATTCAGCCAGCCAGTCAGGCGGCTGAGGATACCACTCTCGAGGTACCAAGTGGGGGGGGGGGGGGGGTGATGTTAATGTGGATAGGGACTCGCCTCTTCTAGAGCCTTCCCGTAACAAGGGCCCTAGTAAGAAGACTGGCAAGTCCCAGGTTCGACCCCGAGCCCATAGTGAAAGAAGAGTTCTAGACTTTTCAGATAAGGAGTCATCTGATGACTCCTCAGCCTCCACTCCCCCATCCTCCCCTGAGTATAGGACTCGAATAGGGCAAGAGCCCATTGGGGCAAGTGGAGCCGCTGGGGCCGTTATGGCCGGTGAAGCTGCCCCCAGAGGCCATGCCCACCCCAGACGGTGTAGGAGGCGCCGTGAAGCCCTTCCCCCTCTGTATGATGGTCAGGGAGTTGCTTTTACTGATTATTTGTCGGAGTTCGGGGGGGGGGGGGGGAGTAGCTGACTTTAATGGGTGGAGTGATGAAGAACGTTGTTTATATTTATGGACCAGCGTTGATGGTCCAGCCAGGTTAAAGATTGTGTCCTTGCCCTACGAGAAATCGTGGAATCGAATGGTGGACCAACTGAGGTCTCTGTTCTGTTCCACCAGGGCCCTTGATGCGTATAGAAATAAGTGGTTTAATGCAAAAAGGGGCCCCGATATGGATTAGGAGTCTTACGGTCTTTTTCTGTTAGACTTGTCCCGAAAGGCTAATCCAGTGTCTACTGGGGAGGAGCAAGAGAGGTTTGCTAAAGAGAGGTTCATGGAAACCTCTGGGTCCACACAAATGAAATTTTGGTTGGGGGCTCTAAAACCGGCCACACTCCAAGATGCCATCGACTTGGCCACCCAGTATGAGTCTGCTTATGAAGCATCCAAGCCCCACAAGCCCAACATTGGGCCCTCAGGGGCTGTGGCTATGGTTCATGCAGATGGGCCTGAGCCCTCTCCCATCCCCAGGCTGACTAGAGAGCCCCCGTCTGGGGCCCCAGTCACTGAAGACCAAATGAAACAAATGCTTTACTCCTTCATGAGAGACATGGTGGCGAGCTGAAACGGCGCCCCTCAAACTGGGGGCCGTGACGCCGAGCCAAGGCCCTCCAGTAGTAATACAGGAAGTGTTTTAACTGCAATGAATATGGCCATATCCAGCGGGACAGCCCTAAGCAGAAGAAAGACAGGAGGAAGGGCTATGTTCAAAGAACGGGAAATGGCCCCAGAAAGAATGGAGGGAATGGTGGTGGAACTGGGCCTTCAAGGCCCTCCAGGGGTCCATGGTCAGACAATAAAGAAAGAAAGCAAAATGGACACCAAGAGTCGCCAAAAGAGTAAGGGTGGAGGAGGACCTGGCCCCAGGCCCTCCACCCTCGAAATCAACGCCCCCAAAGCGTTGGACTGGGGTATCCGTTGGACAATATAGGCCTCCATGCCCTCTGGGCCAAGAAGCCGTGACCACCTGGTGTATGTCGATTAGAATGGGGTCCACAGATATGGAAATGTTAGTTGATACGGGAGCCCAAGTTTCTTTATTAAGTAAAAGAGTGTATGACTAAGTCCCTGGTGTAAGTGGGACTCCCCTCCGCCCAGTGGACGGACAAATCGCGGCTGCCAATGGCGGCCTGATCAAAGTGTATGGTAAGGTAGAAATGACTTTTGTGATAGAGTTCCCTATGTGTGTGATGTTTTTTTCTGGTATCCATGGCAACAAGTACGTTTTTGTATTAAACAAATTAACAAAAATAAATTTGGTGGTATGCTGTTAATTACAATGCTTGACATGACCTCATTAAAGTTTTGCAGTAAACACTAGTTTTTCTCCATTTCCTGTTGCTATAGTAGCAGTTTTACAAATACTTCATAAATTTTATTAATTTGCTTTGATATCTTTGACTGTCAAGCTTTTATAACACAGTAAAATTATATACATTTGGTATCTCAAGACACCTTAGGAATTACCCTCTCAGAAAAGAAGCATCACTGAAAGTTCCTTCATTTTTGTGTGTTGCTATGGAAACTTTTTTTAAAAATTGTCACATTTTCAGAGAAAGTCTCAGTAATATGGGAATAAACATTTTATAAGATATACTGAACATAGGAAGGTGATATTTAACAATTTGCATGTTAAAACCTCACTGATTAAAGAAATATACTTTTTGCAGTCTCTGGTTGCCATGGAAATGTTTATCTGTCCCCTGTTTCCTTATATGGGTAAATTTGCAATTAGATGGATATAAGCAGTCTGTAAAAGAGGGAAAATCAGCAAATTGCTAGTTATACAGGCTTTTGTGAAGGCTGACACCCATTTTACCTTGCAAGGATATCTTTTTATTTTGACTGTGTTACCCTAGCAACCATAAAATAACAGTAAGAGACCCTGAAAGGTAGAAATGTTACATTATTCATATCTCTGGACCTATGACAGGTACAACCATAAATTGCTTATTGAACACCATGTTTTCAGGGTCAAGGAGTTCATTTCTGATAATTTGAAATGGCTAATTTGCATATATTTCATTGTATTGCAAATCTAGATAGGTCAATTTGCATAATATTTCCTTATATGGCTACTGCAATGGGCAGTCAAGGTGCCGAAGCATTTATATTTTTCTTTTTATTCTCATCAATGTTTCAAACTTTTTCCAACTAATAACTGAACTTGAATAATAAGTAAATGAAATAAACTTGCATGGACTGGTTACCATGGTAACAAAACCGCCAAGAGTCCTGATATAGATCCATGCCAGCATATATGATTTCATCATAAAGCCTCATTATATAGGTGCCTTGATTCTATTCATATTGCATGATTGTTGCCCCAAACATATATTGATATGGATGTATGCTCCTATGATAAGTTGATTTGAAACCTGGTATCCATGGTAACCAAATTGAAAACAAATATGGACTTGTAAGATATTCACAGTTCTGTCACTATTTTTGTCTGCAGATATCCACTTAAAGCAATTACTGGGCTTGTAACATAGGCAATATTTAGTAATATTTGAAAACATGGCAGTGGTTTTCTGAATTAGACACAGGGTTGGCATAGTTGCCTAGGTAACACATGTTTCAGTCTATTTATAGTAACCATTGTGAATCCGTAACAAGTCCAGCAAGGGCGATATTCTAGAAGTTACTACATCAGCAAGTTGCACATATCAGTATATTTGCAAGAAAGTAAACTTTCTAGAACCGGCCACGAAAACTGTCATTTACTGGGATATTACCAATGACAACTGTTACCATGGCAACCGATTAATGAAATTATGAGTAAATTATATGTCCATTTATATTGATATTGTGTCTCTCTGAATGCCAGCAAGTACCAACGAGGCATCAAATTTTGAAGTTCCAAAGATTACTGTACTTGTTGTTAATCAATATTGACTGGTTATTGCACTGGGTTGCCATGGAAACATTAAATCATAACAAAATTGGATTGATTTTTGAAATAGTTTCACTTTATTTTGTGAATTTGTAAAAAGTTGAAACAATCTCAAAATTTACTGTGATGGTTCAGGAAGCCAACTTTATGATCTTTCCAATGACACCTTATATGTTGACTTTTGCAGTATATCTATATATGAAAAATGATCTCCAAGGTAACCCATCCTCTCATAATTTACCAGCAAAATGCCATGTTTTAAAGGTTCTTGTGTGATATCGTTAACCATAAAATATAATAGATTGATTTCAGGAACAGAAATGGTTATAGAGTGGGGTAAACATCCATGTAGTTGCCACTTTTGCATTTACAAATAGGCAGGTTTCCATAGAAACAGCCAGTTAAAAAATATCTTTAAAAATCATATATTTTTGGAAAGGTGCTTGTATTGATTCCAAAAAATATCAAGGCATGTTGCTGTTATATGGAGCCTTATCAAAGCATTGTACAACAGTTTCCAGCAGCTCTGAGACTTCGTACATAACTGCTTGAATCTGATTGCCAAGGCTACAGTTTTGCTAACATACATAACAACAGGTTTTACTCAATGTTGACAAGTGATATAAAAGAGCATTTTGACATTATTTTACTGTGTAATTTTAGTTAGGTTTTATTAAAGTAGTCCAATGACATCACACAGGGAACATATTATAGAGGTTTCGGAGATTCATGCAAATTAGGGCATTAGCAAATAAGGAAATATTTGTTTTATCAGTACAGTAAACTGTACTATAATAACCAACTCAGGTATTTCTATGGACTTGAATTAATTGCTTGAAAGAAACAATGACTTTTACACCTCTGCATCAGACTTTTCAAATGCTCATTACTAGAAAATGGTACATTGTTCATTTCTCTGCACCTACGACAGGTACATACATAATTTGCTTATTAACCATCATGTTTTCTACGTTAATGAGTTCATTTCTGATATTTTAAGAAGCATACACTGTGTTACATTGTATGGCAAATCTAAATAGGCTAATTTGCTTATAATTTATAAATACTTTCAAAAATGGCTGTTTCCATGAAAACTTGCTTATCTGTGAATGTAAAAGTGGCAATTACTGGGAGTTTCACCCTATCCTTGCCAATTATGTTTCTTAAATTAATATTTTATTACCCGATACGGTTAACAATATCCCACAATAATCAATAAATGTTGGAGGCTGGGTTAACCTTGGAGTCCATTTTTCAAATATAAATATACTGCAAAAGTAAATAAAATATGGTGTCATTGGAAAGATCATAAAGTTGGCTTCCTGAACCATCTCAGTAAATTTTGAGATTTTCTCAAATTTTGTGCATTGACAAAAGAAAAGAAAACTTTTTTAAAAAATGCATCTAATTTTGTTATGATTTTATGTTTCCATGGCAACCAGTGCTATGTCTAATCAATATTGATTAACAACAAGTACAGTAATCTTGGGAACTTCAATATTTGATGCCTCGTTAGTATCTGCTGGCATTCAGAGAGACACAATATCAATATAAATGGACAGATAACATAATTTCATTAATTGGTTGCCTCTGAAACAGTTGTCATTGGTAACATCTCAGTAAATGACAATTTTCATGGTTAGTTCCAGAAAGTTTACATTCATGCAAATATACTGATATGTGCAACTTGCTGATGTGGTAACTTCTTCAATAACACCCTTAAATTATCCGAAATGAACTCCTTGACCCTGAAAACATGGTGTTCAATAAGCAATTTATGGTTGTACCTGTCATAGGTCCAGAGATATGAATAATGTAACATTTCTACCTTTCAGGGTCTCTTACTGTTATTTTATGGTTGCTAGGGTAACACAGTCAAAATAAAATATATCCTTGCAAGGTAAAATGGGTGTCAGCCTTCACAAAAGCCTGTATAACTAGCAATTTGCTGATTTTCCCTCTTTTACAGACTGCTTATATCCATCTAATTGCAAATTTACCCATATAAGGAAACAGGGGACAGATAAACATTTCCATGGCAACCAGAGACTGCAAAAAGTATATTTCTTTAATCAGTGAGGTTTTAACATGCAAATTGTTAAATATCACCTTCCTATGTTCAGTATATCTTATAAAATGTTTATTCCCATATTACTGAGACTTTCTCTGAAAATGTGACAATTTTTAAAAAAGTTTCCATAGCAACACACAAAAAAGAAGGAACTTTCAGTGATGCTTCTTTTCTGAGAGGGTTTCTCTTGAAATATCAAATGCATATTATTTTACTGTGTTATAAAAGCATTAATAAAATTTATGAAAATATTTGTAAAACTGCTACCATAGCAACAGGAAATGGAGAAAAACCAGTGTTTACTGCAAAACTTTAATGAGGTCAGCCATGCAAATTAGTCATGGTACCAACAATTGTCAAGCATTGTAATTAACAGCATACCAGCAAAATTATTTTTGTGAATTTGTTCTATACAAAAACGTACTTGTTGCCATGGATACCAGAAAAAAAACATCTCTGGTCCAAGAAACTGACAAAACAAGATCAGTGCAAACAGAAATCCTAATTTTGAGGGGCTGGCCCCCTGACTACAGCTCATGGGGCTGCGACAACGAAAGCAACTGCTTCAACCGCCAGCCCTGTCCTTCCCCTGGCTGAGTCCAACAGTGGGGCCAATGTGGTCCCTCTCTGCATGCCTCCAAGAAGACTCACATTGACTGGGAGGCCAAGTATGGTGACTTGGTGCAAGACCTACACAGGGCCCGTGCCCAGACAGAGAACAACATCCGTGAGTTGGAGACCGCCAGGAGAGACCTCAGGGCTGAGCGTGAGAGGAGGGCCAAAGCGGAGTCGAAAAATAATGCCCTTGTTGCAGACCTCCAGGCCGAGAGGGAGAAGCGAGCTGGGGCTTAGAGTCAGGTTGACGCCCTCCTGGCCGAGGTTCAGCGCCTAACCTCGGAACGGGTGAAGTTCTGGGAAGAACTGAGGAAGGGGAGAGGCCCCCCGAGCTAGATCAGCTGCGGAGTCTGACCTGGGGCCTCCCCAGTCATCGCCCCTGAATGGACAAACAGCCTGGGATACGCCTCTGGAACGGATTATATATAAAGTCGTATGTGCCCAAGGCATGGATTTCGAACTCTGAACGTCAACGCAGTGTTGCGGTCAGTTTGACATTTTGACAGCTGACCCGGGTCACGGGGTCAATGTGGTTAACTTTATTGTACATTCTTGTGTTTAAAATGGAACTTTATTATGTTCAGCAAGAACATTGTGATTGCCTTGGGCAAGGAGCCTGAAAAGTGACTTTATTTGACATTTGTGAAAATGAGTTGGTATCCGTCCATTTGATGAATGTGTCTGTTTAGTTCCAGTAATGTTGTGAAAATGTATTTGGGATTGTGACACTGGGTTGTCAAGATACATGTATTGTCTCTTCTACTGTCATTTGTGATTTGATTGTTTATTGATCATGTTTCCCTGATCGCCAGCCACACGTCCTCAGTATTGTTAGATCTTAGAGTATAGGATTTTAATATTTTAAAGTTGTATTGTTTAAGTTGATATTGTATAAACTCCATGTTTTGGGTGCACTAAAGGTCTACATCGCTCGTCCGAAGGCATGAGGACATGCCTTCTCATCAGGAGGATGTGATGTGGTGACCTGCATCCCATTAGATTTTAAAATTCGTATATAGACTGTTGACCTGGAATGTGGAGCATGTAACTGCCACAGCGTGGACCCCACGTGACGGGGGTCGCTGGCGTCTTGCAAGGCGTAGCGCATTAGCCCATTCAGTAAGGTCTTGGCCGTGTTTCATATAGGACGTGGGGCTGGGGCAGGGGCAATAAATATGTGAACTTGAATCCTTGTCTTGGTCTGAGTCAATCCCAGAGTGACCTTACAGAGGTAAACATTACCAAACTGCTTAATATATCATGGAAATGCAAGAATGATAAGCCCTTTCCTTTGCAATAATATTATTATCTATATACAAGTATACATAGGTGCATACATTGTACATGCATAAAGTCAGGTGTTTTTTAAACCAGGGATTTTCATGTATACTAGCCATAATTTTTAAACTACTTGCTGTAATTGATTGTTGATTTATGTGACATTTACACTTACTCATACCTAAAAAGATGAAAAAACCCAGTGAATTCTGCTGTCATTACCACTGATAGGGGGCTGTCAGTTTTCCTAAAAAATAACAAATTTCGCACTAAACTTATGAGTTATATGTTGTTTGGATTGTTGATGTTTTATCTTTTTAATTATCCAAATGACAGCTTCGTCAGAGTTGTCCCATAGAAGTTATGGTAATGTAAACAACAACTGTTTTTGCTCATTTAAATGCAACTTTTTAGCTAAATAAGTGTGTATTTTGGCTCAGAATATTTTCACGACAAAAACGCCAAAATAATCCTCTTGTGGAGAGGAATTCAATTTTAAAATCTAATGTGTGAAAGGTATTTTTGTTTATATTTTGATGCACAGCATTAAAAGGGGGTTTTCTAGCAGGAATCAAAGAAAGGCCAGGGAACCCCTTTCCCTCTCCGAGACACTGATTGGATGAAAGACATGCCGCCAACTATAAAACTGCCAATAAAAGTGGGGGGTAAAACCGCCAAATTTGAAAAAACATAGGCAAATCCAATGCTATTCTTGGGGAGTTAATGACCAGAAAGCCATAAGATTATCGAATTATGTGTGACGAAAATAGTTTCCACTACTTCTACTCTTGTCTACTCTTGTCTACTCTTGTCTACTCTTGTCTACTCTTGTCTACTCTTGTCTACTCTTGTCTACTCTTGTCTACTCTTGTCTACTCTTGTCTACTCTTGTCTACTCTTGTCTACTCTTGTCTCCATGCTTATACGTTTTAATATACTGTTGACAGCCGCAAAAAGTATTAGCTTCAGGGGTTTTTACTAGCATCAACAGTCTTTAAACTCTAAATATTAATTTTTATACCTCCAAATAACCATTTATTGACTCTAAACCTAGGAGCCCTATAGGACAAAAATACAGACACACAGATAGGAGAAGTCATAACATACGTATGTGTACATAGATGCTCTTGTATTTACCCATTGCAAACTAGGTCTATGTCTGGAAGTCTTACAATTATTACATGCATACTAGTATATATACACTGGCATTGTACATTATACAATTATACAATGGTTACATGTGAGACATGAAGATCTGTACACCCAAAAATGTCAATGTACAGGGTGCGCCATAAAAAATTGCACCAGCAGCTACTGCTACCTCTTTTGTCATTACCTCAAATGACAATGATCGCATGCAGCTGCAATCATACACACGAACGTAATAATAGTCCTAAATTATCTTTATGAATATATTTTCTTGTTTCCTCAAGAATTATAGATAATATGGATCTAAAAATAGCACATGCACACTTATCACACCTTCAGGCCATTTTCCCCTCGGCCTTTGTAATACAAGCATTTGATTATGTCACTGATCATACAGATGTGTTACAGACACCTTTCTTGACGTTTGCCGCCAAAAATAGGGCAAATAGATTCATTTTTAAAAAGGAGGTAGACCATTGACACCTTTGAGGTGGAAAGTGCAACTTTGGATTCTGATCATATTTCAGTATTTTTTGTCTTATTAACTGGCCCATCCTCTTGAAAATCATGCGATTTTTCCAGATTAATGGTAGATTCAAAAGAACCCTCTTGAATGCCATTATATATCTCTGTTTTAATATTATGACCTTGCTGGATCAAAACTGGACTCAACCTTCTTATCATCTAATACCATAATATATATATATGCATGTATAAAACGCATTGAAGCAGGATTCTATTATATTTTCTGAGGCTTCAGAGGTGTATTAACTAGGAAATCTCTAATTTGTAAATTTTTTTGCAACTAGAGATACCATGCAAGCAGACTGAAGTCTGACTGTGATATGTGTCTCTCAGAACAAGCCCTGCATGCACCCTCTCAATAATTCAGACACTGATATTGTCTGACATTACAAGATCAAAAAGATCACAATGACCAATTGCTTATACCCCTAACTAACTGTGGCAGAACTTTAAAAGACCTCATAAGCATTTGAGTAACCTAGAGCTATCCCGAAAGAATAGATGCCCAGTGCAAGTTTTTAGGCCGCACCCTGTACAACGAGGCTGATAGGCCGAGTTGTAAATAACATTTGAGGGTGTACATACAGCAGTTTTAGAGCGAGCATTGACAGTTGCATCTTCAGAACGACTTTTCAGACTGATTGAAACATTTGATAAGAATGATATTAACACCCCAACATCTGGGCAATAAACTTGTTTTCACCTCTTTTGACCAAAGTTTACCCCTTTTCTGTACAGTTGTAATGCTATTTCTGTATCTTCTCCACTATTGGCCTGTATAGCACAGACGAGTATTTTATGACAAGGACATGAGGAATGGGCTAGAAACGTTGGTCAATTACTTTACAATCTTTCTGATCTGTCTCTTTCACCCCTGAACTGTCCATGCTCGCTCTAAAACTGCTGTATCTCATGTCTCATAAAGTAACCATTGTATAATTGTTTTGTACCACTGCACCTCAATATTGTTATTGTCAATTTGTTCATTTTTCATTGATAACGATTCACTGAAAAATAGCGCTCCATCTACAATTCGTCTAATAAATTAATGGCACTTACATATATGGATTGGAAAAGAGCTTTAAAAATTTTTTGAATTTTGAAAATCGGATAAAATTTGACGAAGTTATTATTAAGCCCCCTTTCTTGTAATGGTTGTACATGAAGATTTGTCTAACAGCATACATAATGCTAAGTTTCACTGGTGAGTGGTGCAATATACAATTATGCAATGGTTACATGCGAGACATGAAGATATGTACACCCAAAAATGTCAATGTACAATGAGGCAGATAGGCTGAGTTGTACATAACATTTGAGGGTGTACATATCTCATGTCTCACAATGTAACAATATGTGCAATTGTTTTGTACCACTCAACCCCACCCTTCTTCTTTAACAAATTATCAACGGAACTTTTCCAAGACAAGTTTTTATTTTAACAAATAAATGAATTTGCAACAACTTCAACAACTATATGTTTTAACACTCTTGGACAATAATTAGCTCTTATTGAGTGAAGTTGATGTTAACCACGCAATTATTAATTGTTGGTGCAAACATAAAGCTGTATATCTCTGCGCTGTGCCTGGTAATTCATCGGCGAAGTCTATATTTTAAAAAAATCTAAATATTATCAAATATGTGAAAATTTGGCACAACATTTGCATCATCTGAAGAAGGATCGGATGCAAGTGTACTCAACATCTTTTTAATGACCTCATTACTTGTTTCCACAAGAGTAATTGCATGAGTAATTGCATGTGCGCTGATCAGCTCGATTTCATGAAGCTGTCATGTTACTGATTTGTGTACACTTTTATAGACACAGCTCCCTTGATAAATCTGACATAAAAGCTATATATAATTACAGTACCAAATGGGGGAGTCATTTGTTACAAAAGTACTCTTCGGTCTTTGTCATAGTTGCTCTTTGCTGGGATGCAACATTGAAATATACTTTTCAAAGCTGACACCTGGCCAGAAAGATATACAAATTAATTTAATCCGAATTTTTAGGACAAGTCTATAAAAGAAAAGATATTATTAGTTTACAAGGTATTTCATATATCCTCGCCTGACTGAAATCATCTTCCGTTTCCCTATGGTTTTTTAGCATCTCATTGGCGGCTTGTTTCAAGAGCCTGAAATTTGGAAGGAGTGATTCAATTTACAATAATAACAGTAGTAAAGGAATCAAAACTTTCTTCACAAAATGCCAATCTTACAGTAGGCTAAAATATGCATCTGAACTGCATCTTTTTGTGTCTGTTCTCAATGGTGAATGTATGTCTTGTCATTGTTTCAAGATTTTCCTTTGACACAGGCGAAATATAATATCAAAGAGCACCTTCTTTTGCAAAGAAACAGGACTGCATGTATCAAACTAGAATAGACCATTAGTTGCAGGGGTCTTTGACCCAGATAGCATCCCAAATTCAACGTCGCAATGTCAGCGCGATGTCGGTGCGATGTCGGTACGATGGCGATGTCGGTGCGATGTCGGCGCGATGTTAATATGGAAATGTTGCTGGGTCAATTTGGAATGCTATCTGGGACTGATCTCTTTGTAGGGAGTGGCACTTCCGAGGCCTGCTTTTTTTTAACTACACTAATGCCAAGTAAGATTGGCTCCTGAAAATCTGGGATCCTGAATGATGTTTATATTATACTGTTTCAGGAAGTATCTTGCCAAGCCATGACGATGTCCAATGAACCGGTTTTTTGTTTTGTTTTTTGTTCATGTACTGTGTTCCATCAGAATTTTTTAGGTTTGCGTTAAAAAGTGTAAGAACTTTGTCAAGATCTGATACAACTAGTTCTAGTTCGGATCTCCCTCCTGTAGCTTCAGTCCTATATCACACAAAGGAGCTCTTGAACTGTTCCAGTGAAGCTGTCATTACAGCTAATTTGGTGTTCTTGAGAGAGTCTTTCATTTGTCTAATTTCCGCAGTTGTGGAATGTCATCTTCAGTTCTATTACCCTGAGTTGCGGGGTAACATATCCTAGCGACTGCCTGGTATCACCTTGTAGGGCAAAAATTGCTCGCTGAGTTTGTGTGGCAAGGTGTGTGTGTTATTAGGGCATTATGTCCTGTATTTCTGCACCAGTTGGGCTAATTAGGACAGGCAGAGACCATGGCAATGAGACAAAGGAGGATACAGCCATCCAACTTAGGCTCGACCAGAATCGAACCCGGGACCCAGCGGTTGGAAGCCCAGAGCGCTACCTCTGAGCTAGGCCCCCGCCCTTTGTGTCGCAAGGTATTCACACATTTTGCTGTGTATGTTGCGTTTATTGGTCAGCATATGTCCCAGATATTTAAAGCTGTCCACTTCTTCGAGTTTTTCTGCATTGTAATAGATGCTATAAGCTGACTTTTCCCCGAATTTCATAACTTTAGTTTTCCCTACATTCACAATCAGATGCCATTTTTTCATAAAAAGCTATTTAAGAGAATTGATACTGTTTTGTAGGCATTTCATGGAATCTGCCAGCAGTACTATATCATCAGCATACAATATATGGGTTAATGTGAGGTTGTCTATTGCTATGCCATCACATTTGTTTAGGTAATTTGGTAAGTCAGACAGGAATTTATTGAATAGTTTTGGACTGAGGATTCCGCCTTGAAGGACACCACATTTACTATCTATTGCATCTCCAGTATTGCCTAAATGGTTAACTCTTGCTCTGGGCTTGTCATACATACTTGTGATTATCTTAAGCATTTTATCGACAATATTTTGTTGCATCAGTTTATAATATAAAGTATTTTTATTAATATAGTCAAAAGCTTTAGTAAATCGACAAAGCATAAATAAGCTGATTTGCGTTTTAGTTGCTGATATCTAATTAGAGTGTCTAGTACAAAAACACAATCAGCAGTACTGGCACCAGGAGTGAACCCAACCTGACAGGGATCATTAAGTTTTAGAGCTTCATTTTTATAATAGAGTCGACAATTCAAGATAGAATCAAATATTTTCGCCATTACAACATTTATAGTAATTTTTCTGTAGTTGTCTGGATCACAGCGATCTCCTTTCTTGTGTAAGGCATTGATCAGTCCCTCAGACCACTGTGAGGGGTATTCTTCTTTTTCGAATATGTAATTAAACACAGCACAAAACGGTGTTATGAGCTTTTCACTAGCATACTTATAGAATTCTGCAGTTATACCATCAACCCCCGCAGCTTTATTGTTTTTAAGTTTCTTAAGTGTAATACCACTTCCTCCTCTATTATAATGGAGTCACAGATTTGTTTTGCTAATGGATTTCTACAGAAGTGTTGACTCCAATGTGCTAACTATAAATTCTAAGTTTTCCTTATCAAAATAGTCACGAGTAGGCGGGTTGGACTGTTGTAGACATTTCATGGTTTGGTTCCCTAATTTTTGTGCTCACTATTACCAGATACTGACAACAGTTCTGAATCACATACATTAGGGTTACTTTCGCATAAGGTAAAACCAACTCTAATTCACTCCCATTGTTGCTAACACACAACAATGTACAATTCACAGATAATAACGATTCATGTTCATTTTTGTGGAAAGTAGTATTCACTGATGTCGAAAATGGTAACAATTGCACTTCAAGAATACTATTCACAGATGTTGATAATGGTAACAGTTCATGAACTTTAAAGTTGACAATTGTGACTGGAACTAATAGTACAGCTCAATTCTCAAAACTATACGAGTGTCATAAAGCTTGAGACCTTCACCGAATGAGGTTGACCAGTGTTCTTTACCTTTACACCATGCTCTTTGGCTGAACCAGACAGTAGGATTAGGATGCCATTAGATAAATGAGGAGCACACTTTCTGACTTTGATTATGGTTGTCACTCAGTATTGCTGTTCATGATTGCAGATAAACAGCAACACCAGGGATATTTCACATTACTCATATACTCTAGTAAAGCATTGCAGAATGCAATTACTTTAACCTGCAGCTCACTGGGTTTTCTGTCTGCCATCTCAATTTATATCGAGCTCTGCCGATATCACAATTTACACTATTGGCAGGCCTGTTTAAGCATGAGTTTTCTCAACTCCCCGGGGAGTATACGCCCAACCCGCAGCCGTTAAGGTACACTTAGGGTCAATGCACTCTACGATTACCATCACTGCCTATAGCCAAGTACCCATTAACACCCGGGTGGAGTGAAGCAGTGGTTCAAGGAGGGTCTGCTCAGTTCCTCCATGCCGTGGCTGGGATTGAACCCACGACCTTGCGTGTACGAGTCCAAAGCCTTAACCACAAGGCCAGCAATTTTCTCACTGAGCACATTGAAAGCACAATGCTCTCTAGGCGAGGTCTTGGCTGGTAAGCACGTTGACTACATCATTAGGATTAGGAAGGATTATGTTCATGGCCAAGGCACTCTTCGTGAGCTACATCCCCAGTTAAATGTCGTTCAGATGAGACGTTAATTGTCAGTCGCTTTTACTCTGTGTCTATGCTGAGGCAAGTAAAAGATCCCATCCATGGTGTAAATATGCAACGTAGGTGGACTCCTCTCTCTCTCACCTCATCAATCAACTCTCGTTAGCACCAAGAACTTGCCTTAAAGGGCTGCACTTTTCATATCTATCTACATGGGATGGCATCTGAATATAGTTAATTAAATTATTGAGAAGCCATGAAGCTAGTATGAAAGCAAAACGTAGATTAAATGGAGTACTTGTAGTTACATATGCCTATGTACAATTATACATGCATACACAAGAGATAGAATATATTACATAGTTTATAAATTATTATTATAGCTAATTTATGAAGGGAAAAAATTAATGTGATTCCTAAAAGCAAACAAAATTAATGCCAAATGGCTAGATGTTGCTGTTGTATCAGGAATATGGTGTCTATTTACGGTTATATCTTACATTTACATTACGTCATCCATTGAAAATGTCATCACAAGATTGTCTTTTGTTTTATTCATTATGCATTGTTTGCAGCCATTGAAGTGGAGATATTTAAAGAGAATTCCCCTGATAACATAGTTCACCTTTGACTACTTCCTAAGGACACTGCTCTAGTTTGCAACTCCTGGCCATTAGTTAACCATGAATTCGCCAAGCAAAGTATTAAGTATAGATATATCAGTAGTTTAAATAACATGTCTATCAACTATAAAGAAAAATTATATACACACAGTCAGGACGATTTTAATTAAGAGGTATGTCAAATCCAGTATAATTGCAACTATTAATGAACGTTGTGAGATTCCTAATTTTCATATTTGTTCAAGGCCCAAACATAATTAGTGTCTGCATATTCATAACTTATGATTTTTGTTATTAATTTTGAAATAGTATATGTGTGTGTGTGAATCTAGAATCCCGGTAGGTGGCCCCACGATAGCGAAGGAATACCTTGTTTGTGGGGGTCTCCTCACATTATGTCTTAAAAAAACGAGCTATTGCTATAAAATATATGTACCTATTTGTAAATGAATGTGAAATAAAATGAATGAATCTGATTCTGAATCGTGTAAAGAAATTTTATAAAAAGAGTATATAAAGTGGCACTCCCAGTTTTTCTTATTCCATCCAAATTTCTTTTCTGAGCTGCCAAGAATTAAATCTTCTATTCTGCCTGCATGCATAGATGTAAGTATATAATGAACAACTCAAATTACAGTCTGTTCTTCATATAGACAGAAGTAACCGAATATAAGGTATGTGTTTGCCATGAAATATCAATAGAATTTCCTTTCATTTCAGAAGCAGCTTGATGGATAGCACTTACGTCATTGGTAAGGTAATGCGCCGGGCATCTGCAGCATTAAGCCATTTTAGCCTATTCATTACGAGCAATCCAATCCAACTAAGTTTACTGACATGAATCAGATATTTATGTAGCAATTGAATGAAGAAACATTCTTGTCTTGTAACTCCATCACCTTTTACGGGATCAGCAATTGGATAATCTGCTTTGTGAGAACCCAAACTTTTAGCCTAGGTTTCTATGGCTTCTTTAGGCCATAATCTCACAAATATGTCATGAGATCTAAAGCAATATGACGCTGATCTGATTGAGGACCTCTCGCTTGTCATCTTAGCTTACATGAAAAGCTGTGAAGGATCATATTGTTACACAAGCTTTCAGCAGATGCGAAATGTTATTTATCCCATTTACACCTTAAAACAATGTCATGTTCGGTGTGATGAAGCTAACACTGAATATTTTGCTTGCATATATACTTGACCAAAATGATTGAAAGTCGTGGGCCTCATCTTGAGGCTGTTGGAGAAGACCTCAAGTGGACCCCTAGAGGTCATATCTGAAGAACTGCCTCAGAAGTGTTTCAGTTTTGAAAGGTCTAGAATAATTGAATGAGAATCGAACTCTGGTTACCCACACAGAAAGCAGCCATGCTAACCATAACACCATGGATGCCACTGCTCCTGGTTGTGATTCAGGGATCACAGCAGTTCTGTTTATAGTTTTTGTTGGCTGGCCTGTAATGAATGGGCTTAGATTCGTGTGGCTAATTGGTTTGACACACTACCTAGATTAGTTCAAGCCCATACCTTGGTTTTTATTTTTATCTTGCAGGAGTCTTTTGATATAAAGATATTTCAAAAACCTCAGGGTCCCTTTAAATACCATGGTATAGGGTTCTTCCAAAATACCTAGTGGCAGGTCCCATGTGGTGATGTTGTACAGATAGTGGGCACTGACTGAACACAGCCACTTGTATTATTTAGGCGATGTGACTTGTCACAGAGCGACTGACATTTCGCGGGGAGCAAGAGGCACAGTGGAGGAGCAATGAACATCATAAATGATTTTATAATAACCATTAGAATATATTCACGCAAGTTTCTGTGCCAAGATAAGCAGAACAACTTCAGATTCGGCGATAATTAAAGAACTACTTTATTCGCCCCTACCTTGAAATCAACGGGTGCACTGATTGACCTTCTTTCATCGCCTATAGAGCAATATTGCGAAATCATCTAGTCTGTGGCCAATACTAAAATTTAGCTCCCTAAACCTAGCATTCCCTATAGTTATTACCTAGTTATCCTTACGCCTAGTGCTCATAGCTCTCCCTATATACATATAGCCCCTATATCTATACCTAGTGAGACACATATGACTCATCTGGGTTATAAACATCATACACCCAGCGTCCCACCCTGCTTGACTACAATGTTGGTAAAAGCAGCTAACCTTTGAGACATTTGACTAAAATTTTCTGTTTAATGACTGAGAGGCCTACCCCTATAGTACAATTTTGTAGGTGAGCTTCTGACTCTGGCCCAAAACTTTTCAACATGGTATCGTTGAGGCCCTTTTCTGCTCGGGAAGCATGCACCGATTTGTTTTTGTTAAGCTTGAATTGTCATCTCTGGGAACTCACCATGATTCCTGAGGACTTGTGTATGCATTCCTTGTTTTCTGTTCCTGTGTGTAGATGTCTGTCTGTTTGGCAGGTGTTTATAATCACAGGAAAATATGCTTGTGGCATAACAAAAACGTCACAATGAATGACAAAATCTCTGACTGCAAAACTTTGGTTTTAAGATTGTCGACCAGGTCAGGTTTAAGGGGCTATAGCTGCTGCCAAATAGACTTCCTGCACTTCTTATGAGTCATATCAATCTGCTACTCATGTTCACGGTTTTAACCTAATGTTCAAGTCATCATTTATTTGATTTGCTCAACAAACTGCATAAGCAATACTTATATGATCACATATCAGACTTTTATTGCTCCCAGCATTCACCATCTAAGGGTGGGGGCCTAGCTCAGTGGTAGTGTGTTATACTTCCAGCCACTGGGTCTCAGGTTCAATTCTCATTGCCATGGTCCCTGCCTGTCCTGATTAGCTCATAAGGTGCAGAAATACAGGATGTAAAAACCCTAATCCCCTCACCTACACTCCTATCTAACTTTGATAAAACATGGATTTATTTTAGGTTTAGAATTGCAATATTAGGTTCTTCATCTTAAAGTCATATTCAATAACAGTGAATAGTTATTTTTAAGATGTAAATCACATTAAATAGAAATAAAATCTAGCGTAAGGTAGGAAGTAACAGACTTTTGCACAGTGCTGTACATATCAACCCCCAAGACAACATGAGACTAATAATTATCTAGCCTTTAAAGATGAAAGGTCATGTTCAATTTCTCCATTTCTGCATGCATGGCATGCTACATGCATCGGAATATCTCTTCAACCACGAAGTATCTCATTGAATCTAAATTCCATTCCAAGAAGTATGTTCTGTCTCAAATCCATCTAGGACTATTACAAGTTGCTGGTTTGCCCTCGCCTTGGCAAGTGAATATTGCTTTAATTGTTTAGGCCTATTATATAACTGAAAAACATCAATTAAATTAAGAGACGTGTTTTATAACATACATGCGGCTAATCCCTGTATTTGGAGTAAAATGGAACAAAACCAAATATGCACCAATGCATCCCCAGTTTTCCTGACCACTCTTTACAACATAACCCAACATTTCACTGCATAGAACTACCAAGAAAATTGATCAATCAAAATTGCTTGAAATTGAACATGTAGTCTTAATCACACTGCAAAGCTTACATGAAGACAAGGTTATGTTTTCAGAGTAAGCCTTCGGATATCTGAGAATCGATTTACATTAGAAGAGTGAAGATTTGTTTGGCCATTGTGCAGTAGATAACATCAGATGACATCCCTTTATGCCTCAGAAGTAAGCCTGATTGATCATTTCAAAGGAAATACAACAGTGTTGTGTCATTTTTGACAGTGATGAGGTAAGCTGCTTACTGCAGGAGTGAAAGGCATCAATAACCTCAACATTGGAGAGCTCTTGTTATATGTCGATCTAGGGTATCTCGAGCTTGCAAAGTGTCTGAAGTCAGCAAAATTGATGACACTGATCCAATTGGAGACCATCAATATATCATCATTATCAGTGATACTAGTGATACTAGTGATACTAGTGATACTAGTGATACTAGTGATACTAGTGATACTTCCTTTTATTGTACATATTATTATATATAAAAGCGGCTGTATATAAGTATGGTTAGCTAGTGTACAATACTAGGTATAGAAAGAGAACATCAAAAGTCTGTACCTATGAATGGGGGAGTTTTGCCGTAGTTTCGCAAGCTTTGAAGCAGAAAGCATGTCATGTGGGACAAGTCATGTTATATAGCCAGATCTTTCTATGCCTTGATGAAGAGCTTTCTTTAAGTGTCATGAATACGTGAATAATCTTAAATTAAAGTGGTTATCAACATTTGAATCAGTAATGGTTATCTCAAATTTAACAGCATGATACCATCTTTTCAAAAAAGCTGTGTTCTTATTTTTTTCTATGTGAAGATTTTGATATCATGTTTGATTGGCTTTCACATGATACCCTTGATTTCGTTTTTTAGGGTGAGGGTAATGTGATAAACAACAACTAAGTAATACAGAAAGTTGTCACACTTGGGTTAACTTCTGTTTGCATTTTGAACACCAAGACCTCTTTCGAAAAAATACACATGAGCTTTAGGGACTGCATTTTTGTCATGCTGTTGAGTGTAACGTGCAGGGCTTTTTTTTTTTAACCCTCAGTGAACGAAGTTCTAAGATGGTTATTGTTATCATTTTGAAAAATTATGTCCATCCGTAGGCGAGCGGGCAGGTGTGACACTTTCGTTTCGGAGTAGAACTCAAACACTGACGCACTTACCCTAACGAAATTTCATGCAGTAATACTCTATATATGCTATGTAATACAAAATTTGGAAATTAGTTATTTAATTTCCGAAGCAGAACGCTACTGCACCTACATGAGGGTCTCATGCCCATAAACAATATGGAATTTGCATCATAAGGTGATAATGTGAAATATTCTTGTTTTTTAAAATCTCCATATCAAGGACATTATTAATCTCACAAGAGTGAAATTGTGCAAATAACATATCTGAATCATAGTTCTTCATTTTATGAACTTCATCCATATCATTCTTTTTTCATACTAATGAAAAATCTGGAAAATCAAAATTTCATACAGTATTACTCTATATGGCCTAGTTGTGCCTTTTAGTGGTCACATTGATGTATATCCACAATGGGTCCCATGACCATACATAAAATAAAATATTTATAATTAGGGGAAAATATGAAAATGTCTTGATTTTTCAAACCCTCCATATCAAAGACACTACTATTTCTTCTTTAAATTAAAGTTCTGTCTCTTTCCAAACTGCTTTGTTTTTTATGAAGGAAAACCCTAATATAATGCTTAAAACAGTTATTTGTTTTTTTTACCTACATTGGCTAAACTAGCATGTCAAATTTTATAATGAAAGCCATAAAAAGTTAGTATATATTTATATGTCAATATTTCGTCTTCTTGCTGTATTCTTTGTACATTAGAAATTCCATATCACCTTTGTAGTAAGAGAAATGAGCCATAGCTACCATTTCCCTGACCAATACACAAAGTTTCACTCAATACACAAAATTCTACCCCTCTCCAGGGATTACCCAAGTCATTCCATTGACTGTTATGTAGCACCACATGTGGTTGTCAAGACAGACAAGATAGGATTGTTATTTACACTCCTTGTTGAATCTTCAATCTTTTGCCAGATTTGCATCTGTTGAATACTTAACCTCAGCAACATGTTTATCATGCAAAAATATACGTAAATCAATACTGAACATGACATACATATTATGCAATATAAATCTATATTCATTATCACCTTCTATGGTAGAATTGGTACTGATATTGATATTGATTTAATTTGCTCCAAAAAAGAAGTGTAATAAAAATATTACAAACGTGATAAGAATTTAAAAGACATAAGGTTCAATGTTTAAAGTCATATACAAGAAAGGCATGGTAGCTGAATGGTGGCAACAATATATTATTAATAAATAGATATCTAATATAATTATCAAAGTTGCTCAAAAAAACATCTCACACAACTGCAAGAAACACCACCTCAGTGTGCCCTGTGTGCTTCCTATTGATTGGAATTCAATTTGCATCATCAATTGTGATTGTCCTGGGTGGAACAATAATAAGATATGCTAGTATAATGTCTAGTTGCACAACTACATTTGTCACAGAGGTTTCTTGATCAACTTTGACTGATCGTGTACTGTGTGGCTATTCACTGAGGGTTTGCTGCCATGCAGCCTATGTTTTTATTATCTGTCCATGTGAATGGTAACTTGTTACCATATTAGATCAATTTCGTACATTTACCAAGGTTTATATTTTTTCAGTGGTGGTAGTTCAAGCTAACTATAAGGTAGAAGTAGACAGAAGCGGCTGGCTTTAACCAGTTAAGCCACTGTCATACGGGCCGGTTTTGCCGTAGTGAACCCGTAGTATTACGTAATAGTTATGTAACAGCTCTTTCCGACGGTTTGGCGACCGGTTCTGGCAGCAAAAAGGGGCGGGGCAGCACCCGCCGGGTTACCCGCCGGCTGCCGCGGGTGCCTCGGCGGGTTCTAGGGGTGCCTCGGCGGGTTCTACGGGTGCCTCGGCGGGTTTTACGGGTGACTCGGCGGGTTCTACGGGTGACACGGCGGGTTCTACGGGTTACTCGCCGAGTTGTAGGAGTAAGCCGGCGAGTAGTAGGAGTAACTCGCAGCTTCCAGGAGTATATTTTAAAAGGCTGCTGCTCCCCTAATATTAGTCCGATTTTCGTCAAATAACAACGGGATTGTAGTATAGTTCATACTGACTCCATAGGTGTTTTCGGATTGAAAATAGACCAAATATTAAGCGAGATATTCGTCTGAGAAGGCGGTTGTCTGGTGGCGGCTGCTGCTCCATTAATATTAATCCGATTTGCGTCAAATAAATATTGAATTATAGAAGAGTTCATACTTATTTCACACAGAATTTCAGATTGAAAATAGACCAAATATTAAGCGTGATATTCGTCTGAGAAGGCAGCATGGTGCTCTGTGTATGTTCATGACTTGAATGGTGTGGTCAATATTTTTTACCATTATATATACATTGTTTGGATGAGCTTTATTGCAATTATTTTCTACTCATTCTGCCAACTGGCCAATGGGAAGGACTTTTCCTTTGGTTTTGTAAAGTCAATTAACCTATATATGTAATAGCAATCTGCCTTGACCGTTATGTCAATTGCTATTAGCATTTTGAATAATACAAAGAATGGGGTAAGTCATGCTTTTTTTTTGAACAAACTATGAAATGACAGGTCAAAGAACCCCAATTTAGGCAATTAGGCAATTGACACATGTATTGAGCATTTGCTGTATTCTCTACACCCATTCTTTATATCATTCAAAATGCTAATAGCAATTGACATAACGGTCATGGCAGTTGGCAGAATGAGTAGAAATGAATTGCAATAAAGCTCATCCAAACAATGTATATATATCATGGTCAAAAATATTGACCACACCATTCAAGTCATGACCATACACAGAGCACCTGGCCGCCGCCAGAGAACTGCATTCTCAGATGAATATCTCGCTTAATATTTGGTCTATTTTCAATCCGAAAACATGATGGAATCAGTATGAACTATGCTACAATTCAGTCCTGATTTGACGAAAATCGGATTAATATAAATGGAGCAGCAGCCACCGCAAGACAACTGCCTTCTCAGACAAATATCTCGCTTAATATTCGGGTTTTTTTAAATCCGAAAATACGTATGGAATCAGTATGAGCTATACTGCCATGCAGTCTTTATTTGAGGAAAATCGGACTAATATTACAGGAGCAGCAGCCTTTTAAAGTATATACCTCCCTGCCTACGCTGACGCTGGTAGCAAAAAGCCGGCGGGTTACCCGTGAAAGCCGCCGGGTTACCCGTAGAACCCCTCATCAAGCCGCCAGGGTGAAATTAGGGACGAATAATTCGCCGGGTTCTACGGGCCACCCGCCGGCTTCTATGGGCCACCCGCCGGCTTCCACGGGTCACCCGTCGGCTTCCACGGGTCACCCGTCGGCTTCCACGTGTTTTTTTTTTTTTTTTTTCACCCGTTAGATTTCTACGGTTGTGCCATGCAAGCATGGCACAACCGGGGACGGGTTTCGCGGCTGGGCCAAGGGTCCCACGGGTGCTTGCCGGGTATCCCCGGGTATCCACGGGTGGCCGTATTGGGGCCGCCGGCTTGGAGCCGGGTAGCGATTTCCGCAACTATTACGTAATACTACGGCTTCACTACGGCACAATCGGCCCGTGTGACAGTGGCTTTACAGTTACAGCCAGGAACAGGTGGCCACAATTGACTAGAGGCGACCATATTTTATGAAACTAACTTAAAAGGAATCTCCTCCTTGCTGCCTTGGCCATGTTATGAAAACTCAACATCTGATACTGACATTTTTTTTTACTCTATACTCAATCTTAGTAACCCCCACTTCACTTGTCTCAGTCTCACACAAGGAATCCAGTGCCGTTTGTTGGATAAGTGTGTATACTAACACAGGATTGATGGCCAGGATTGATGGCAAATGTCTCAAATTATACTTTTACCAAGAAAGCACAGCTGAATTTCTCAAATCTAAAGGCTTTTCAAAATGTTCCCTTCACCTAATGAACAGTGTCCTTTACCTTAACACCATGCTCTTTGGCTGACCCAGACAGCAGGATTAGGATGCTATTAGATAAATGAGGTACAAACCTTTTTTTACTTTGATTGTGGTTGTCTTGGTGATCATAACATCAATAACAATACTAGCCCTGGCTTCTACATAAAATCCAGTTATTATACCAAAAATTCTACAAACTTCCAAATACCTTTAGTTAAACATGCATTTGCAAAAAAAAACCAATATTCGTAATATGATTCTATCCATATGATAAAATAAAAACACATAGCTTTAGTGGTTTTTCACGTTATGTTAAGCAATTTTACCTGACCTTCTATTCCAATGCATGCAATATTAGAAACGGTTACATTTGTCATAGTTAAGCATCATCCTCACCCCCTTCTAATTTTATTTGAATTCTAAAATTATTGACACATGTTATTTGATAATTATATACCTTTATAATATTATGTAAAATAATACTTTTATGTACAATTATTAGGAGTTGCCCTTGATAGCGGAAGTCAACTTCCTTAGAGGGCAATCCTTATCTCTGTAACTGTTTAGTTCATAGGTAAAAATAAATAATCTCAATCTGAATCCATGTACTTTTGTATTCATGTACCCCATTATATAATATTGAAGAATATATATACCCTTCCAATTGGTGTAATACTTGCTGTGTTTGTAGCTAAATGTCTGAGCAAATAGCTACTTTCAGTGAAAAAAATTTGGAGATCTCATCCTGCTCCATTTGTTGCATTTTATATTTGAAAGGAGCAAAATACAGCACACAATTGTTCAATTTTGTAAGAAGGTTCATATCATTACTAAATAATCATTTTAACTATTAAACATAATAGGGGAGACATCCACCCTGAGGTAATGGTATCTTGCAAATACTCGGATGTATCCCCTTCCAACACATTAATAATACATGTTTATTATTATATCACATTGCATTTTTTATATACTTGTATACCAAAGTACTGGGGTGTTGAGAAATAATAAAATTTCTAAAACTTTTTAAATACAAGAAACCGTTCCTTATTATATAGCATTCACTGTTTAGAAGTTAGAAAAGCTTAACTGTTTTCACTTTGTAATGTACGACTGCTTTGCTTCACTATTTTTTTTTTTTTAGGTTGAAAGGAGTACACAAAAAGTTTGGCCAATTGCAAGTAGCCCAAAGTTATGCTTCTCTGACACTATCCATCTTATAGACAAACAAAATTAATATGGCACAAGGGAGGAGTGGAATACTTCAAAGCTGTCAAGAGAGTACCACACAAGTTGACTAACAACATCATATAGGCATAAAATGGCCATAGCAAGCTACCTATTACTCATTAAATCGTATTACTAAAAGGCTGAATCTCAAAAGGCATTTGATATAGGCATTGATAATTTTTTGATGGTCTCCACTAGGATCAGTGTCATGTCATTTTGCATGCTTGAGACACTTCAGACACATGAAAAGACCTCTCCAATGCTTGAAGAAGCTTACCCTGTTACTGATGTCAAAAATAACACACAACTGATGTTTCTTTTGAAATCAGCAAACAGGCTTAATCTTTTGGCATAACGGGATATGTCATTTCTGGTTATATTGTGAAGAATGATCATTCAAATATGTAGTTGAGTTAATCAGGGACCATGCAATAGGTGGTGTCTAGTCGGGTGCTCCAAAGAAACTGAAGGTAAAATAACCCTTGAGTTTTTCCCATTCCACATGTTATTTTATGAAGTTTGTGAAAAAATTAGGTGCATATCTCCTCATTGTTTATATTTCAAATAGTCTGTGCTTGGTGATCATTATGATATAGCATATATTAATTATATAAATCAATTCATTAAATTAACATACCCGAGAAAAACAAATTCTTTGACTTTATAAATTCAGTTGTAGAATAATGGTGCTACAGGCATAGTCTGAGCTGAACTTGGTTTTTCATATAATATCACTGGTTTACGACATGAATATTTATTTGTAATTTGACATTATGTGAAACTTGATGTGTAATACACCTGTAAGGCAAATTTGAATTAGTCTAAATATCATATTTGATTTTTTCCTCTTTTTTTATTTATTTATGTATGCACTTATTTGTGATCTCGCACAACACATGAGAAATTGTTAAATTGTGTTTCACCTTTCCTTAAGTGTCCTACATAAGTTAACCTAGTTTTACTGTATAATATAATAGCCAAGTTTTAAGTAGTAAGTAGTAGTAGTAAGTAAAATTTATTTAAAGTTGTTTTAAATCACAGTGTCACATTCAATGTACAATACAAAATATATGACCCAAGCCGAAGCTTCTGTACGACCTATTAGGAACAATAATTTTCAGTTTGGAAAGTATTAGTATAGAACTAATGTATAAAACAAATCTATTGTACAATATAGTATATATATAATAATAATAATAGCACACATATAAAGCACTCCATCGTACAATTCAGCACCTTAGAGGAAATAAAGATTGCACAAGTGATTCTTAAATATTTCAATGCACAAATTTTGACAAGATTAATCTGTCACATCTACAGTTATAAAAAATTTATATTCGCATTATTTTGAGAATTCAGCCGGCTAGTCACAGCGGATTTGAAGCTACTGAGTGGTACTTTGCTTCTGATGTTACTTGGTATATGCATCAACAATTTACTTCCATAATACTGAAAACTTTTTTTGCCATATGTCATTGTTTGGAAACGGGGAATATGAAAAGTGTCATTTGTCCTCAGATTATAAAGATCTTCCCTATCCGGAAAAAGTTCCTGCAAGTAAGTGGGGGCCGTTTTACTATTTATTTTGTACATTTATATAGCCACTGATTTTATGCATCTTTGGGTGATTGTTGATTTCTTAGCTTCTCGACATAGTTCTTCGTACAGCGTTAAATTTTGATTTTCAACGAATTTTAGTGCTCTTTTGTCCATCTTTTCGAGTTTATCCATGTTAAATTTGCCAGTGAACACCCAGACTAGAGGACAATAGTTAAAGTTGCTACCTATATAACTATTATATAAAGTGTTTTTACATTGTTTATCCAAATATTGTTTTATTCTTTTTAAGGCATTGATTTGCTTACTTGTCTGATTACAGATATCATCTATGTGAATCTTGAAGTTTAGTTTGCTATCGATCTCTATGCCTAAAACATTTAATGGATGAGGATGACTGAATACATTTATCGTTTATTCTTAAGGTTTGGTTGTTGTTAGTTGTGTCTTGTTTGCTTAGAAACATTAGTTGAAATTTCTCTGCAGCATTGGCTTTCGTGTAGTTTGCTTGGAACCATTCCATGGCAATTACACAATCATCTTCCAGGGTTTTCGTGACTTCACTTAAATTAGAGCTAATATAAGAAAGTGTATTGTCATCAGCATAGTTATAGATATTTGATCCTATATTCAAGTACAAGAAATCGTTTATAAAGATGTTGAATAACAAAGGGCCGAGTATAGACCCTTGTGGGATGCCCTTAATGTTTGTTACCCATTCTGAGAAAATATCACCTATTTTGACGCGTTGCAATCTTTCTATTAGGTAAGACTTGATCATTTCACATGCATTCATGCTAAAGCCATATGCATGAAGTTTGGTAATTAATAGGCCATGAGACAGTCAAATGCTTTAGATAGTTCAATTGCTACTATTCCTATTTTTTGGTCATTATCTAATGCCTTTCTCCAGTCCTCTGTCATTCTTACTAATATGTCTTGACAACCATAACCCTTTCTAAATCCAGATAAGTATTTGTGTAGTAATGGTTGTACATATACATATATCTGGTTATACATTATTTTTTCTGTTACCTTTGATAGAGCTATGAGTAAATTTACTGATCTATAGTTATCTTTATTTAGTTTGTCCTTCTTTTTGTATAGGGGTGCTATGTTAGACTTTTTTATGTTATCCAGAAACTTTTGTTGTTCAATACATTTGTTAGCTATTAAAGTTACTGGTTTAATAAGATTCTCACTAGTCTGTTTAATGAATTTTATTGGGATTTCATTGCAACCTCCTGCTTTGTTCGCACATAGGGATTTTATAGCTTTGCGGACTTCATGTTCTGTCATGTGTCGGAAGTCAAACGTTAGTCTATTATGATTTATATTTTCCAGAATTGTATTTACACTGGAATGATTAGCATAGTCAGCGATTATTTGTTCAGTGTTTCTAGTGTTATCCTCTATACCTCCAATTTCTGATCCTATTTCCCTGAAGAATGTGTTAAAATATTACCAACTTCCATACAATTTGTTATAGTCTGATTACCTTCCCTGAGGGGTATGTTATCAGAATTAGTCCTGATTTTTGAGAAGATTGATTTCATTGTTTTCCAGAAATCCTTGTTTTTTGTACCCATTTGACATTTCTCTCCAAATATTTTTTAATCTCTTTTCTTTTTATCAATGTTACAATGTTTCTGTGTTTTCTGTATTGGGCAAGATTGGTTATATTTCTATGCTTGAAGAATTTATTCTTGTCCTGATTGCGCTTCAGAATAGCCTCTTTGAGTTCTTTAGTCATACATTGAAAGTCAGTTACTTTAATGACTTTTTGCCTTTTAGGTGCATGCTTGTCTAAAATGGTTATCAGTACAGTTTGTAACTTGTTGAAGGCCCTATTTACATCAACTTCTAGCATTGTAGTCAGTTCTAGGTTCATGCTGCTAGTTCTGCATTCACTTGTTCATAGTTTATACTTGATAGCTTCCAATATATAACTACTTTTTGGGTGGTATAGGAAGATGTTGTTTTAGTACACCACCCATGAGATTGTGGAAGTCACTAATACCAGTCCCTATCAAAAAACGTTTTGTGTACTTCCTATGTTTTGTTACAAGCATTACATCAATAAACGTTGGTTGATTAGATTTGAAACATGTCAGTTCATTAATTAAGTTTGTTCAGTTATACACAAGGCATAGAACAGACAGTGCATAATTATGTAACATGTTGAAGTTTAGATCACCTATGATTATTACATGTTCGTTTGGGTCATAAATACTTTAGCATGGGTCTTCAAAGTATATTTTGAAGTCGTTAGCATTGATCTATGGGTTTTTGTACATGCATACTATCATTATTTTATGGCCATTGTAGTTCAACTCAACTGACAGGACCAATAAGCATATATTTTGAAAATATTGAATGTCTATTGTTAAGGGAATGTTTTTTAAAACATACACAAGGAGACCACCACTATTTGATCGCTTATCCTGTCTGTACATAGTGTAATTTTCAACTTTATACAATGAGTTTTGATAGGAGGAATCTATTTTAGTTTCACTCAGTGCTAGTACTTCAAATCCGCTGCTCACTAGCAGACTGGATATTTCATCAAACTTAGGGGAGAAACTATTAACATTCAGATGACTTACTATTACATTGTTTGGATGCGAGTTTCTAATTTCTTTAGCCTTTAGAATGGACACTGTTTCATTACAATCAAATTCCTGTCTCATTACATGCATTGTTATTTAATGTATCATTCGTTACACTGATGTTGTTCTCATTTGATACTAAGCTACCATCTAAATCTATGACATGATTTTCTAAAGCATTGTCATTCGCAACAGTTTCTTTAAGGTCATTCCTAGATTTAACATTACCCATCACTATTATATCATTTCTAGATTCATTACATGCTGAACCATCATTTATCACATTCTCCACAATATCATCATTAAACTTGTCAACATTCAAATTACTATTATCAACATTCAAAACAGTGTTATCACAACTGAGCTTGGCATAGTCATTTGTGAGGACTACAGAGTTTGCTTCAACTGAGCAGTCATGGGCGGCCAGTCTTGCATGGCCAACTTCCTAGTATACATCACTATTATGACGTTGTCTGTAGTGATCAGAGTGGCAGTGTTTTTTCTTGTGTCCAGAATTGCCACAATTCCAGTTGCAGTCGGTCAGCATTACTCGATAAGGTGGCCCGGTTCTCCGCACCGGTAGCAGCATCTGGGCTGCTGGGTCCTCATAGCCCAATGACAACTAACAGTTCGTGCAGATACTGGGGTTTTCAGTTTGTTGCGGTACAGTATCCACAACTGGCCCAACATGTTTCGACCTTTGCCATCCTTACCATGTCCCCAAAATTCGTGGACTATATCCTCCACAATTTGTCTGTAAACAGTGTAATTTTCCACTTCAACTTTAAGTTTCAACTTCAACTTTAAGTTTCATTGCACCACTAATTGACCAGTGATATAAATGTATCCTACTATTATAAAGAGACTAAGATAGCACTCTGGCTGAGCACATGGAATTTGGCCAGGATAGCTCATGGACATCACCATATGTTACGGTTTCTGTGCGTTTGCTGAACAACACAGGCATGAGGGTTTGCTGCATAGGCAGTGCTATGTTTCAAAATAAAGGAAATGTTTGAGAACATCTTCCTTGGTTAAGATTCTGTTGAAAAAGTTGGTTTCCCAAGGAGCAATGTGTTGTTATCCATTTTAAGACCTGGTCGCTCTATTGGCTCTACTGCGACATGGTAACTTCAAGTGGGTGGTGGCAAGGCTTAACTCAAAATTTGAAGGCGAAATTTCGCATGGTAGTTGATCTTTATCATAGGAATGGGAAAAGCAATCATTTTAAAAAACCACCAATTTTACAGCACCCTTGTGTCTAGTGCACTGATAATTGTTCACCAAGTGGCTGACTAAAGCCCCGTTCCCACATAGCCGAGTTTCTCGTAGTCAACTCATAGTATTATGTAACACGCTTCTCGGTCCCAATCCGTACTAAACTCTGCGACTACTCCTCGCACTCGGGAGATACTCGACGAGTAACTCCTGGGACTCGTAGCCAGCTCCTGAGATTTGGAGCCGATAGCCGAGTATGCCGCGCTGCACGGCACACTCGGCGGATTTTCCAGGAGTTCAAAAACTCGGCCATGACTCGCCGAGTACCAGGAGTCACTCGGCGAGTAACTCCTCTAACTTGCCGAGTTACTCCTCGAACTCGGCGAGTTACTCGGCGCTAATTTCACTCGTATTACACTCGGTGGAATGTTCAGGAGTGCGAGGAGTAGCACGGCGAGTTGTAGGAGTAACTCACCGAGTTGTAGGAGTAACTCGCCGAGTTCTACCTTTAGTACATGCATCATCAGCGTAGGGGGTCGTATATAATTTAAAAGGCCGCTGCTCCTCTAATATTAGTCCGATTTTCGTCAAATAAAGATTGTTTTGTAGTATTTTCGGATTGAAAATAGACCAAATATTAAGCGAGATATTCGTCTGAGAATGTAGCTAGGTTGGCGGAGGCAAACAGTGGTGCTCTCGCAGACGTCCGCGCCCGGACTGTATCAATGCAGGTAAGGCTGAGCGCTACTTTAAAAGGCTGCTGCTCCCCTAATATTAGTCCGATTTTCGTCAAATAAATATTGAATTATAGTCGAGTTCATACTTATTCCACACAGATTTTCAGATTGAAAATAGACCAAATATTAAGCGAGATATTCGTCTGAGAAGGCAGGTAGTCTGGCGGCGGCAAGGTGCTCTGTGTATGGCCCTGACTTGAATGGTGTAATATTTTTGACCATTTTATATACATTGTTTGGATGAGCTTTATTGCAATTCATTTCTACTCATTCTGCCAACTGCCATGACTGTTATGTCAATTGCTATTAGCATTTTGAATGATACAAAGAATGGGTGTAGAGAATACAGCAAATTCAATACATGTGTCAATTGCCTAATTGCCTAAATTGGGGTTATTTGACCTATCATTTCATGGTTTGTTCAAAGATGACACAGTAATTGCTATTAGCATTTTGAATGATACAAAGAATGGGTGTAGAGAATACAGCAAATGCTCAATACATGTGTCAATTGCCTAATTGCCTAAATTGGGGTTCTTTGACCTGTCATTTCATGGTTTGTTCAAAGATGACACAGTAATATGACATTGTCTTGATTGTCATTCACAATTACAAAAATATGTAATTGCTTTCATTAATTAAAAGCAATATATTTTATTGTAATTACCAGGCAATGATTATATTTGTATAACTTTCTTATCTTTTTGTGTTAATTTGAATCTTATTGTGATATTATGATCAGTATAAATTTGTGTATATTTTTGTAAAATTTAAATCTAATATTGATATTGTAATTAGTATTTGTGATTTGATCTGTGATTTTATTTTATTGTAATTACCAGGCAATGATTATATTTGTATAACTTTCTTATCTTTTTGTGTTAATTTGAATCTTATTGTGATATTATGATTAGTTTAAATTTGTGTATATTTTTGTAAAATTTAAATCTAATATTGATATTGTAATTAGTATTTGTGATTTGATCTGTGATTTTATTTGCTATCTTTAATTTACTTATACTGGTGCTCCCTGAAGCGTCCGCGCCCGGACTGTATTAATGCAGAAAGCTGAGCGCTTCTTTAAAAAGCTACTGCTCCCTTAATATTAGTCCGATTGTTTTGTAGGTATTTTCGGATCGAAAATAGACCAAATATTAAGCGAGATATGCATCTGAGAATGCAGGTAGGCTGGCGTCGGCCTATCATTCGACGGGTGACTCGTCGCTGTCGTAGCTACCTTGCTTCACCCGGCGAGTCACTCCTACATCTCGGCGAGTCACCCGCCGAACCCGCCGAGTAACTCGGCGAGTAACCCGCCGAGTCACTTTTTCCGCCAGAATTCGTCGCCAACTCCTCGTAAATAAATGTAAATTTATGTAAATTTACATTTATTTACAGTAATTTCTTTAGATAGTAAGTCGGCATTTGAGGTACGATTGAGTCAGTTCAATACTATTTATGATTAATGTGTTGATTTTCACAGATTTTCGCGCATACTTATTATTATTGGACTAAATATCCATATAAGTTTTAAGATTTTTCTGACTACCATCCGTAAAAGTTGTCTTTATTTACTTGATTTATCTGTGTACTACTTGTATAATGAATGCATAATACAATGCATTGTTTGCGCACATTTTTGTGTTATCTTTTCTGTTCCAGAATATACAACTTTGAAGATTAGTCAAATTGACTAAGTGTTGACATTGGTCATTATGACTAATCATTCTATGGCCCAGATAACTGACCATTGTTGGTCAGAAATGCCAGGTTACATTAGCATTTTTGACTGACCTGAGGGGTATTAGTCATTTTGACCAACCCAAGTTGGTTATTTAAGACACAGTCACAATGTCTAGGTCTCACATAGTCGGTTTTGCCGTAGTGATACTGTAGTATTACGTAACGGTTATGCAACAGCTTTTTTTCGCCGGGTTGGCGCAGATTCTGGTGGCAAAAAGGGTTCTACGGATGACTCGATGGTTTCTACGGATGACTCGGCGGGTTCTACGGGTGACTTGGCGGGTTCTACGGGTGACTCGGCAATATTAGGGGAGCAGCAGCCTTTTAAAGTATATACAACCCCCCCCCCCCTGCATACGCTGATGCTGACGCTGGTAGCAGTTGGCGAGTTACTCCTACAACTCTGCGGGTTACTCCTGGAAGCGGTTGAGTTAAGCCACTGTCACACGAGCCGGTTTTGCCGTAGTGAACCCGTAGAGTGACGTAACGGTTATGTAACAGCTCTTTTCCGCCGGTTTGGCAAAAAGGGGCGGGGCAGCACCCGCCGGGTTACCCGCCCGGTGCTACGGGTTACCCGCCGGCTGCCACGGGTTACCCGCTGGCTTCCACGGGTGACTCGGCAGGTTCTACGGGTGACTCGGCGGGTTCTATGGGTTACTCGGTGGGTTCTACGGGTTACTCGCCGAGTTGTAGGAGTAAGCCGGCGAGTAGTAGGAGTAACTCGCAGCTTCCAGGAGTATACTTTAAAAGGCTGCTGCTCCCCTAATATTAGTCCGATTTTCGTTAAATAAGAACTAAATTGTAGTATAGTTTATACTGATTCCATACCTGTTTTCGGATCGAAAATATACCAAATATTGAGCGAGTTATGTGTCTGAGAAGGTAGCTAGGTTGGCGGAGGCAAACAGTGGTGCTCTCGCAGACGTCCGCGCTGGGACTGTTTCAATGCTAACATTTTGAATAATACAAAGAATGGGGTAAGTCATGCTTTTTCATCATTGATCACAAGCATTGATTGAAATTCTGAATTTCAACTGATTCCTGTTTATTATGCATATTAAAGAGGGAGATTGTTTTGATCATGGATGGAACATGCCATATCAATTTTAATTCCAGTTGGATTATTTTCAGAAACAACAACAAGAACGAAATATTGATAATTTATATAAAATGAAATAAATATCTAAAATGATTACTCTAAACTAGAGTATATCTATCTATAGATAGTTGTTATAACTCCATAGACATCTTTATCAAGTCGGAATTTTATTGGCAACAAGCCAACAAACATTGTTTTATTTTCGTTTTTTGTTGATTACGAATCAATGAATTATTGATAGTAACATATTATTAGGTGAAGATCTTATAACTATCTGTCTATCTACATATCTACATATCTATACTCTATGAGGTATTACTAACTTTATTAACAAGAATATTCTTGTTTGTGCCCAGTATACTCCATTAATTTTCCCCACCTTAACTATTATATAAATTCTGCACATTTCCCTGAATAATTCAGTCTTTATTTGACGAAAATCGGATATGTATATAGACAGATAGTTTAGAGAGACAGATAGATTTATATGCTTATTATATAATATAGAATATCTAGCTTAATATTTGGTCCATATAAGTACATAAAAGATAGCAAATAAAATCACAGATCAAATCACAAATACTAATTACAATATCAATATTAGATTTAAATTTTACAAAAATATACACAAATACTGATCAAAATATCACAATAAGATTCAATGTTCACATGTATAAAAAAATACCAATATACAAAAATAATCATTGCCTGGTAATTACAATAGAATACATTGTTTTTAATTAATGAAAGCAATTACATCTTTTTGTTATTGTGAATGACAATCAAGACAATGTCATATTACTGTGTCATCTTTGAACAAACTATGAAATGACAGGTCAAAGAACCCCAATTTAGGCAATTAGGCAATTAGGCAATTGACACATGTATTGAGCATTTGCTGTATTCTCTACACCCATTCTTTGTATCATTCAAAATGCTAATAGCAATTGGCATAACGGTCATGGCAGTTGGCAGAATGAGTAGAAATGAATTGCAATAAAGCTCATCCAAACAATGTATATATATCATGGTCAAAAATATTGACCACACCATTCAAGTCATGACCATACACAGAGCACCTGGCCGCCGCCAGAGAACTGCATTCTCAGATGAATATCTCGCTTAATATTTGGTCTATTTTCAATCCGAAAACATGATGGAATCAGTATGAACTATGCTACAATACAGTTTTAATTTGACGAAAATCGGACTAATATTAGGGGAGCAGCAGCCTTTTAAAGAAGCGCTCAGCCCTTCCTGCATTGATACAGTCAGGGCGCGGACGTCTGCGAGAGCACCACTGTTTGCCTCCGCCAACCTAGCTACCTTCTCAGACGAATATCTCGCTTAATATTTGGTTTATTTTCAATCAGAAAACACGTATGGAATCAGTATGATTTATACTACAATTCAGACAACTGCCTTCAAGACAACTGCCTTCTCAGACAAATATCTCGGTTAATATTCGGGTGTTTTTTAATCTGAAAATACGTATGGAATCAGTATGAGCTATACTGCCATTCAATCTTTATTTGAGGAAAATCAGACTAATATTAGAGGAGCAGCAGCCTTTTAAATTATATACAACCCCCCCTCCCTGCCTACGCTGACGCTGGTAGCAAAAAGCCGGCGGGTTACCCGTGAAAGCCGCCGGGTTACCCGTAGAACCCCTCAACAAGCCGCCGGGGCGCAATTAGGGACGGATAATTCGCCAGGTTCTACGGGCCACCCGCCGGCTTACACGGGTCACCCGCCGGCTTCCAGGGGTATTTTTTATTTTTTTTACACCCGTGAGATTTCTACAGTTGTGCCATGCAAGCATAGCACAACCGGCTACCGGGCCGGGTTTCGCGGCTTGGCCAAGGGTCCCACGGGTGCTTGCCGGGTATCCACGGGTGGCCGTATTGGGGCCGCCGGCTTGGAGCCGGGTAGCGATTTCCGCAACTATTATGTAATACTATGGGTTCACTACGGCAAAACCGGCTCGTGTGACAGTGGCTTTACTCCTACTACCTGTTGGCTTACTCCTAGTAAAACGCCGGCTTTACTACAGGTAAAATTAGAGACGGATAACTTGCTGACTTCGACGGGTATTCCGCCGACTTTCGACGGTTTTTGGACACCCGAAACTCCCAGCTTGGCCAAGAGTCCCAGGAGTCACTCGACGGGTATCGGCGGGTAGCCGTCAGGTTTTAGACGGGTAGCCCGTTGCATAACCGTTGCGTAATACTACGGGTTCACTACGGCAAAACCGGCTATGTGACATGGGGGCTTAAGGACTTAGTCAATAAAGGCTAACTTTCTGGTCAAGAAAATTTTCAGTCCAATGCTGCTAGGCCTATGGAATATGTGCTGCAGAAACACCCAAAAAGAGTGTTTTTTTTATCTTATGCTTATGATCTTGACTTTGACTTAGAAATGGGAAATAAAATATTGACCAGAAACTTTGTTCAACTTGGTCTTATATGAATGAACGGTCCAGCAACAATATTGATACTCAATTATCCTCCTTCCCAGATAGCATTCCAAATCAGGCTAGCATTGCCAGCGTTGGAACATTTTGTATAATGCTCAACTCGGTGATATAGCTATAGTGTATACATGTTGGCCCCAATGTAAATGCAAATTTTGTGAAAAAGTCCATCGTACTACATGACTTGAAATAAACAATACTTGATAAAAATTCCAAGTCAAATTTTTTTTTAATAGTTATTCATGATGTCATAAATGTGAGAGATAATTTATTTTGATAGACTTTTAAAACTCGAACAAGAAATTTCATTCTGTGCCCAGCTGTGCAGCTTCGATAAAGATTTTTCTTTGTGTGATATTTAGGTGATGTGTACTTCTACGTCTATGTCTTACATTTACAGCCAAACTCATAGAGTTGGAAAAAAATTTCATAGACGTTGAAGCTAAATCCAGATGACATCATGTGAGTCCATAACACTTGCCTTTGTATTTTATTTTTTATTTCTGAATATCATTTTAGTGGCCAAAGATTTTGGGCATTTAATTGCCATGCGTTGCTTTCTGTGACAGTCACACTGTTTATGCCCTAAAGTTTCTTTCAAATCAGCGAGCAAAATGGAATGGCTGCATAACAACTTGGCAAAGTGCTAATTAATATTTGGCATTTTTCAAATTCATGTTTTTTTTTAATTTAATAATTAAAATAATTGCAATACCTCTGAAACCAAATTTAAAAAAAATAATTTGCAGTAGTTTGATGTAAATGTGGGATTTTGAAGTTGTATAATAACTTCACATAGAGCACCATATTTTAAGCTATTAGATAATCGCTAATTTATAACAGAATGAACCTGCCCTAAGGGACACTTGTGTAGAACGGTAACCTACTGTAGATGGTCTCTACATTTCAACCCCCTCAGTATTTTCATCGTTTTACCCTCTATAAAACAGCCACCTGTCTTGGGTCACCGCTTAACTCAGGTCTTACTGCAATCAAATATATGCAGGGGCCCCACGATGAGATTCAGCCTAGGGCCTCCAGAAGCCTTTGTCAGGCTCTGGTGTGCACATCGAATGTGAATAACATTAAGAGGGTCCCACACACCCATTGAAGTCTCAATGGAGTCAAGCTGAGACTGATGAAGGTTGCTGTGCACTATGTGAAGTAGGGTGACAAGCTTGGCACAGTTACCAGGGAAACGCAGCACAGAATTATTCTGAGCTGAGATGACAAGTACTTTTGGTCTGTGAAGAACTCTGCGAAGAACTCTGTCAAAAGGAATTATGCAACCAGCTCATAAATGTAGAAACTTTTTAGCATAAATTACTCACTGAGCAAGATTTGCACATTCCAGCAGTCAATAAAAATATAGGCTGCGCAACAGAAAACCCTTCGCGAATGGCCACAAAGTACAAAAGCGCCATAAACATTGTTTAAATCCTCTTTAACTAATTTATGTAGTTCAGCAGCAGGACATTGACCTTTTGTATGTTATTCTTGTCCATCCAAGACAATCACAATATTTATTGATAGTGTTGAACAAATTGGAAATCAATAGGAAGCACACAGGGCAAACTCAGATGGTGTTTCTTACAGCTGTGTGAGATGTTGTTTTGAGCACCTTTGATAATAATATTGATATCTATTAATAAATAATCTAATCTGCAACGTTACCAAAAATTAAACCTTAGGTCCTTTAAATTTGTATCCAAAATGTATATTTTAACTGCCTTTTATGAGGCAAATAAAATCAATACCAATACCAATTCTACTGTAGGAGGTATTAATGAATATAATATTGCATGACATGTACATGTATGTCATGTTTGGTATCAATCTATAATTTTGAAAACATGCTTCTGAGGTCATTTATTCAACAAATCTATAATTTTGAAAACATGCTTCTGAGGTCATTTATTCAACAAATTCATATCTGGCAAAGTTTCATTATTGAACTAGGAGTCTAAATAACATTCTGACAGTCTTGATAGCCACATGTAGTGTTACATAACAGACAATGTATGGCTTGCATAATTCCACATGTCACAGAGCAAGGCCCTGCAGGGAGTTAAGTTTTTATGTATTACATTGACTCAGAGACTATCAGGTAAATAGTGGTTTTTCCTAATTTCCCTTAAAGGGGTACTTTGCCTCTCAGAAGTTAGCTTGGGTCCATTGAAACACATCCATGCTATTCATAACTTGTATACATGCTTTGGTAAAGTAATATCCTGCATTTATTGGTCCCATGTTGTGAACCACGGAGGCCGTCATTTTGGACTATCCCGGGTGTTTTGCACACACCGGAAATACGTCACTGTTGTCCTGGTGAGAACTGAGAGTTTCAGAAACAGGTGTTAATTGCACTTGAGCTCCTAATTTGTTAAGAACATGTTACGGTTCTCACCAAGTGTCAAGTAAATTGGCTTTGAAAAATTTGAGACAATGTACATAAGTGTCTCATTTACGCATGGACAATTAATTGAATTGAAAATTACGGCCCCTTCACCTTGATCGCATGCTGAGAAATATTGATTGAAGTCAATTGACTTTGTAATATAACTATTGAATGTTTGAATAACTGAGTACTATGAATATATAAAGCATATAGATAGGGGGCCTATATTTATATATAAACTCAAATGGAAAATAAAATAAAATCATAAAAACAGTTTAAAATCATAAAAGCAAATAACTGTATAAGTAAGTTCGTAAAAAATACTCATCAGTCCAAAGCTTTACATAATTATCATGATAAATGTTATAGCTATCAACAAAACCATTGCTCTCATCTTGACCTGAACAATAATTTCTCCCTGGTTCGTAATGGCTTATACAAGAAAGTCTATGTAAATATGTGTGTGACATAGACTTTCTTGTAATCAACTTGTCCTATGGACAATTTTAAAACTTCAATTGTCTGTTAAGTGAATTTGAAGGCATTTGCCGAGGAAATGGTGTATTGAGTGCAATCTGTGCATAGTTATTAGTTAATATGTAGGTAGCCTAGCTGCATACATACATTCAGTAGGACGTAAGTGATGTCGCTAACCTGGCGTGCCGTGTGCAATAATGGCGGCCACCTAAGTGTTGGCGGTTGGTGCAAATTGCACTAATAACTGTCCTAAAACCACACTGAACTTGACTTTTAGACATACTGCTTTACATGCAAATTTCCTTTATTAGTTCCCCTTTAATATAATTGTTAGTCAGGGGTCTAAGCTCCAAAATTTGGCTTAATCGTTCACTTTGTGATACAGCTCTGAAACTTTGCACAATGATAGAGGGGGTCAAATACCATGATTTTTGGATATGGAACCACCTCTAAAAACTTCCTGTTACAGAGCACGGTTGCCATAGAAACGGAAAATTGCATTTTTCAACATTACACAGAAACGTTAATATAATAATATTTCTATAATCCACAACTCCACCCATTGTTATAAAATTAATAGCCTATGATACTGGAATGGAAATAGTGTAAAGACCTCGGTGGTCAAAGGTCGAGGTCACAATAGCAGTATGCCAAATATGGAAATTTAGTTATTTTTCAGTCATTACCATGGATATATTAAAGTTACAGTTTTCACCACCAAACAGAAACCACACAAATGGCATATCATATGAAAGCTTATGAAATGTAGTTTCTTATGACACCATAATTGTGGTATCAATGGCAACCAGAATGCTGCTATGGCTGCCTAGTTACCAATTTGTATGCATCCAGGAAGATGACGTTTACCAGAAAATTCTGACCTTAGTTGTAAAAGATTTTGTTCATGATTTAAAGGTTGTAATGAGCTATGGGGACAAAGGTCAAGACCCCCAAATATGGAAGTTTTTGCCATGCTGGGAGTATATGAATAATATTAATTAAAGCAAATTAACCACAAAATACGAAAACTTGTGCACAGTATTTTCTTTTGACACCATAATGTGGTATCCATGGCAACCAAAATGCAAATGAAAACTTAAACAGTATAAGGTTTGCCAATTTACATATGGTAATGACCTACGGGTCAAAGGTCAATGTTGTAGAAGGCTTATTCCAAATATGGAAAATTGCCATCTATTTAGATTTTTGAGTTTAAGGCCTGACCCCATTGGCCAGAGTTAGTGGCCAGATCATGTCACGGCGGGATCAACTCATCTTCATTGGTAAGTTTGGAGCCCAATCTCGACTTATTTGCTGGAGCCTTTGCCGGAATGCAATTTCGGTATTATATGCTCAAACTGACAATCAAACTCAAGCGCTGACTTAAGTGTGAGCAACATTTTAGCTGATCCAATTTCAAATAGAATTTTTTTGACAAGAGGAAAAGATGCTTTTGATATTGGACTTTTCCTTTTGAGTGTATAAATGGAAATTATGTTTACTCAGATCATCTTATTAGGCAGTAGGTTATTTGTTTGAAAAATAAACAAGCCTAAACAGGACATTGTTTCCCATTACTCCTACATGTATCTATGGCAACCAACCTGCTAATATTTTACATATCTAGAATAACCATGATTAGATATTACTGTGCAACTCCTTTCATCTACCAAGCATCATTTAATCTTACCACTACTGAATAGGTTCTCCATCGCATGACATAGACTGGGATGTCATTGTAAGGTGTAAGCAGGATATAAACATATTGTACGTCTTCTGAAAGCTTGTGTAACAATATGATCCTTCACAGCTTTTCATGTACGCTAAGATGACAAGCGAGAGGTCCTCAATCAGATCAGCGTCATATTGCTTTAGATCTCATGACATATTTGTAAGATTATGGCCAAAAGAAGCCGTAGAAACGTAGGTTAAAAGTTTTGGTTCTCACAAAGAAGATTATCCAATCGCTGATCCCGTAAAAGGTGATGAAGTTTTAGTTTCCAAGTTATGAAATAATAGAAACTACTGTAATAAATTTTTTATATTGTGTGTGCTGCATCCATATCAATAATATAACATTTAATCAAATGCAGATGGATTGGTGATGCGGATATGAAACAGTTCTTCTGGCAATTTCTGGTGTGGTTCTTGGACTGGACTATCAGTTATTACAGTTACCCTAGATTGTTGCCCTAGGCACACACTTGGTTACATTTTGCTAATTAGTTGATCTGGCCTGGATTTTTAACATGGTTTTTCACATTCTGTTCTTACTATACAGTCAGCTAAACTTTAAGGAAATCGTAAAGAAATCCATGGTCAATTTTTCAAGAAGTACAAAACATTTACCTGTGAAATGCATCTGCATAGACACTAAAGCAGAATGCCCCACAATCACATCCAGTACCTGAAACAGAGATGCAGTTTATATGAAATGTGTTCTTTATAATATAAGATGGAAGCATTGTCGTTCAAGTTTAATAAAGTACAATGTAACATGTAACAGTTACAGTATACAGTTAGTTTCCTTAAAAACAACCTGCCTAATTAAACCTATAGACAAAGCTAGACAACTTCTGCTGTACGGTGCTACCTGCCACTAATCTGAACTGTCTTTTCAAAGCAGGATCTAAAAGTACATATTCATGATATATTAGATAAATTTCTCACATTTACCAAGGTTTATATTTTTTCAGTGGTGGTAGTTTAAGCCGACTATAGGGTAGAAATAGACAGAAGCGGCTGGCTTTAGCCAGTTACAGTTACAGCCAGGAATAGGTTGCTACAGCTGACTAGAGTCGACCATATTTTATGAAACTAACTGTAGGCTAATTTCAAAGGTTAAACAGTCAATGAAAATCTGATTTTGTTTTACAAGTAAATGAGGTTGTTTTGAATTATATTTCCATCCATGACGTCCTTTAGGCACAAATGAAAAGTAATACACTATAAGCATCAACTCTGCTGAATTGATGGGCTGGGACCTGAATATTAACTACCAAGGCCAAATGCTGGATTGCAAGCAAATACACAGATGCCTGCCTTGCTAATCAGATAGATTGCTAAGATACTGGCCAATATCCATGACTTTTCATTTCAATATGATAAACTAGTTGTAATCAATGACACCATCATGAGTTATTCTAGAAATTGTAGTGAGCTACTGTATTCAAGGCAGACGGATCTAAATCTCCTCCTCGGAGTGGTTTTGAAAAATAAAATAAAAAATAGAATAAATAAATACTTCTTTTTTTCATTCTTAGATCGACGGAAACATATCACACTGTGACACCATTGGTGTGAGCTGTCAGACTTTCACTGGTCCAAACGAAGTTGTCTATTGCAGACTGACCAGTGTCCAGTGGACGATATTGCCAAAAGGTCAAGTGTTGCTGGGCAGTCACTGCGGTCACCAAATGTCAACTCCAGTGTTTGGAGTAGAGAAGCAACAAACAGTGTAAACATTGTAAAGGCATCAAAAAGCTTATCGTGCAATATTACAGAATATCAGTATCTACAGCAATTCACATCATTGGAATTAACCCAATTTTTTTCAAAGCCAAGTTAGCTAATAGAGAGTAGTTCCACTCTAATTTTTTGTTTTCAGTAGGCACTGGACACTAACCTACAGCCAAATTCATAGAGTTGGAAACCAATCTCATAGACTTTTTGGAAGCTATACTCCAGATGATGTCATGTAAATCCAGAACTCCCATTGGCTGATTGACTCCTAAGTTAAATTGGAGTCCATAGTAAAGCTGCATTATTCCTTTAGCATAAATGATAAGGAATAATAGCATAAATCATAATAAAATCCATCACCATTACATCAAATGGTCTTTTTGTTTTGACTTCTATGAAAAAGTGCAACCATACAACAAAGTCTGTAAGGTATATGATTTCCTGTCGACAGAAAACATGATGTGTTTAAGCTATGCATTTAATTGCTACTTGTTTCATTTCTCATGCTGCTCTAAATTGTTAAAGAAAAAGTCACACACAAAACATTTGCCGAGTTGTAGGAGTAAGCCGGCGGGTAGTAGGAGTAACTCGACTCAAATAATACTGAATTGTAGTATAGTTCATACTGATTCCATACGTATTTTTGGATCGAAAATATACCAAATATTAAGCGAGTTATTCGTCTGAGAAGGCAGCTAGGTTGGCGGATGCAAACAGTGGTGCTTTCGCAGACGTCCGCGCCCTGACTGTATCAATGCTGAGCGCTTCTTTAAAAGGCTGCTGCTCCCCTATTATTATTCCGCTTTTAGTCAGACTGGATTGTAGTATAATTCATACTGACTCCATAGGTGTTTTCGGATTGAAGATAGACCAAATATTAAGCGAGATATTCGTCTCAGACGGCGGTTGTCTGGCGGCGGCTGCTGCTCCATTAATATTAATCCGATGATTTTCGTCAAATAAATATTGAATTATAGTAAAGTTCATACTAATTCCACACAGAATTTCAGATTGAAAATAGACCAAATATTAAGCGAGATATTCGTCTGAGAAGGCAGTTCTCTGGCGGCGGCAAGGTGCTCTGTGTATGCTCATGACTTGAATGGTGTGGTCAATAGTTTTGAACATTGTTTGGATGAGCTTTATTGCAATTAATTTCTATTCATTCTGCCAACTGGCCAATGGGAAGGACTTTTCCTTTGGTTTTGAAAAGTCAATTAACCTATATATGTAATAGCAATCTGCCTTGACCGTTATGTCAATTGCTTGCCGTCGGCTTGGAGCCGAGAATCGCGTTGCGTAACCGTTACGTCATACTACGGCAAAACCGGGTATGTGAGACGGGGGCTTGAGCCAAGGGTCCCACGGGTGCCTGCCGGGTATCCCCGGGTATCCACGGGTGCCCATTTTGGGGCCGCCGGCTTGGAGCCGGGTAGCGATTTCCGCAACTATTGTGTAATACTACGGGTTCACTACGGCATAACCGGCTAGTGTAACAGTGGCTTTACACAGGACTTTAAGCCCCCTTCACACATAGGGGTGATCCGGGGCGATCCGGGACCACCGTGGGCCTCCGGGGGAAAAATTAAACATGTTAAATTTTTCATCCGGAGGTCCTGGAGTAATTTAATCCGTGTTGATCCATGTAGAATCCCAGTAGACTCTACCGATCCCCGGGAATCTCCGTATTGACTCCGGCATACTTCGTATTATCTCTGGCTAAGTCCGGCGTCAACCGGGCATGAAAATTTCACCGGCTTGTAAGCCGGAGAGTACAAGGACCAACATGGGGACCTCTCCGTGATGCACTGGGCACCGCCATGTTTCAACCATACATATCTGTGCAGCGACCGTATTCATCCGTGTAAGTACTGTGTTGCTCCTTGTTGACACCGTATTGCCATCGTGTACACACCGCCAAACAAAAATTTATTTTGTTGACATTTTCAGCTCTTGTTCCTGGACCACCCCGGATTGAAAGGAAATTTACTCCGGGACAATCCGGGTTGTGATCCGGCTATGTGTAAAGAGGGCTTTAACCTTGTCTCACTTGGCAAACATGCACTGACAAAAGGCATCTTCCATGACTAGATCAACTGTCAAACTGTGGACAGTAATTTCCTGCGATAATGGACATGATCTTCCATGACTAGATCATAATTTCCTGTGATAATGGGAACAAATCATGTTTCTCAGAATGCCTAGGACAGAAACTGGATAGTACCTGTCTTCAAATTGTGGAACTTCTGTGACTCTTGATGAAACAGGTTTGAGGCCAAGCTAATAGATTAAATGCAGGTGGTCTCCTTGAGTCCCTACATCTAATAGTACTAGATTCATGGCGGGCGAACTGATTTGGTAACTCGTAATAAGTTAACGAATCCCATCATGGCGACCTTAAGGGAGATGAAATTTATTTAGAATATTTATGAATCATTTAGGTCATATATATTGCAGTCTCTCCTGTATTTTCATGAACATGTGATAAGTTGTAATGTGGCATTCTAATGAAGTTCAACATACGGAATGAAATTATTTCATGACTGCCATCACATTTTGAAGTGGGGAAAATTTTATTAAAGGCATGTAGTAGAACGATAAAGAATTATCTTATAAACATAAATTATCAACAATCGTAATTTTAAAAATATTTCCCGATATCATTCCAAATTATCAAAATGTTGCTTTTAACTACCATTTTATAGCAAACAACTTCCTTATTCAACTCTTTTTTCATTATAATTACAATATCATTGCATTAATCATGTAATTATTCTCTCAATATCACAATTGTTGTTGTAAATTCTCTATCTTTAATATATACCAGCTCGATAAGCATATATGCTTCTTATGGTAAATAAACATACAAACAAACAACAAGGAACCCAAATCCACACGGGCTCCATTTGTAATGCTATCTGATAACTTATTTAAGTGAAACTACATGTACAGTCTTGAATTTTTTTCTGTCTAGTTTTTACTCCAACTCAAAGTAAAACGACCTGGCAATTTAATTCTCACTTTTGAGCAAAAAAACATGAGCCAAGGTAATGCATATTATTTCAGCAGAATCCATTAAAAACTTTTCAGAAACATAATACACCCGACTACTAGCAAAATATTTATTTTTCAATCTTAGAAAAAAAAAAACAATAAAAAAAACGGAAATTGTTTTCTATAAGATTATTCTGAAAGTTATATGACGTAGGAAACAAGCAGGAAAGGATGATATGTTCTAAGGACAAAAGCCTGAAGAGGAAATTGAGTCTGAGCTAAATAAAAGAAAATGGGGCATAATATGCATTAAATTCATAAGCCAGTTCAGCCCGGATGTCTCTCAGATATCCCAAGAAATGAAAATTAAAGGAGCAGAAGTGAAAGTGGAATCCCTCTTTTGATGTTATCCAATGATGTCTATTAAAGAAGAGTGAAAACGTGCAGGATACTGGCCAATTTTATTCAAAGGTACAAATAATTGAGTCAGTTTATTATTTATAATGATAGAGCTATTTACTTTGAAGGGAACCCCATGTTGTCTCTTACACGGTGGTTATACACATAGTATGTATAATATTTATTGATTTATTTCAATATATTTTGACAGGGTAACATGTTGCAGACTACTGTCTGTTTTACAACAGGGCCCTGTAGAATTAAAATACAATATATACAAATATAACACACAAGGATAAAATCATCAATAAAACATTCAGAATAAAAGCATTTGTCTAATTTCATATAATATGTGATAGATAATGACCGCGTTTGAGTGAATATGTCATTATCTAACTTATGCCACTTGTTTTGTTTGTAGTTGTTTGATAACTTGCTTATGACGTTCTCCCCTTAAGACTTTTGTTTGCTTATTGTATAAGATGTTCATTTGATTGTTGTGTTTTGTTTCATTGTTTTACTACAACTTGTAGCCAGTCAAGTGTGACCATATTTTCCCAGGTATATGCAATTTATCCCCCTGGAATCTTGGCCTCTGATTGGATGAAAAAGGCAATAGGTGGTATAAATAAATTTATATCACTCGAAACCTCTTCCAGCCAATCACAGTCATGGATGTCACTTCAATAATACCCATATTCATTATTGTCCAATATATTGCCCATGGGAAGATATAAGCTTGCTGTGAGAAACATAATTAAAACTAACACTAAAACAAAACTTAACCAATGTTAACGCTGGATTACTAACATTCAGACCAAATGCAACAGATTAAAAGTACTTAAGTAACAAACTACTTGGAGGATTGATTACTACAACTTAAATACTGAACATAAACAATTTGCATAATAGCAACATTTAAATACAATTTGTTTTAGAAATAACAGCTGCAGTCAGGGATAGAGATTTCTTGAGTTCATGAATCAGAGATTTGTGTTGTGTCGCAGTAGAGGGATGATTTGGTAATATATATATCACACGTATTAGGCCTATATCTTCCAATAACAATAATTTGTAAATGATTATGAGTATCATCGAGGCAAAATGCTGACTTGTGATTGCCCAGAAAAGGGGCTGACTTTGAATTTTCTGTGATTTGAAATCATAAATAATGTCAATATTTACCTTGTAAGCGGTTCATCTCACTTCAGTTTTTTTCCTGAGTATAAGTTAGAATCCATATCTTGTAAAAATTTAACCCTAACGTCCCACCAAATATAAATGTGCTTGAATTACTGATATGTCCTTGGAAGCTCATTTCAAATTTGAAATATATCTCCATGTTAATTGCCATCCATCCTGTTCTTATACTAGTTACAAACTAATGCTCCATTTAATCACCCATAATTGCTGGTCTACTTAGTTTCACTGTTTCTTAGATTAAGGCTGTGTTGGTGATTTACATGTTTGAATGTTTGTCTCATGGTAAAGGTGAGTGATTGACCACGGGAGAGATCATGTAGGATTTATCACGCTCAGGTCCTTCACACCCTCGCGTGATAAATCCAATATTGTCTCTCCCTCGGTCAATAACTAACACCTATTTTATTGGTAACCAATATTTATGTCAAGTACAAAACATTAATATAAATTAAGCAAAGGATACCACATGAATATATTTTTCTACACTGCAACTTCTCCAGTTGGTACATCATTTTGGGACAACTTCTCAATTTGGTACATCACTTGGGACAACTTCTCAATTTGGTACATCATTTGGGACAACTTCTCAAGTTGGTACATCATTTTGGACAACTTCTCAAGTTGGTACATCATTTGGGACAACTTCTCAAGTTGGTACATCATTTTGGACAACTTCTCAAGTTGGTACATCATTTTGGACAACTTCTCAAGTTGGTACATCATTTTGGACAACTTCTCAATTTGGTACATCACTTGGGACAACTTCTCAATTTGGTACATCATTTGGGACAACTTCTCAAGTTGGTACATCATTTTGGACAACTTCTCAAGTTGGTACATCATTTGGGACAACTTCTCAAGTTGGCACATCATTTTGGACAACTTCTCAAGTTGGTACATCATTTGGGACAACTTCTCAAGTTGGTACATCATTTTGGACAACTTCTCAAGTTGGTACATCATTTGGGACAACTTCTCAATTTGGTACATCACTTGGGACAACTTCTCAATTTGGTACATCATTTGGGACAACTTCTCAATTTGGTACATCATTTGGGACAACTTCTCAAGTTGGTACATCATTTGGGACAACTTCTCTAGTTGGTACATCATTTGGGGACAGACACTTTATTCAGTTCACACTGTCACAGTACAAATTTCAGAGTAAGTAATAATGGAAGAGACCTGCTCTTAGCAAAAAATTACATTATGTGCATTATGCACTAAATAACATTTAAAGGTATAATAGATATTCTAGGATGCAATTATGGTCATAACCACTGAAGAAGATTCTATTTGTGTAGTATGGTAAATGTCATTCTGTTGAATGAGCAGCGCACTGGCTGAGATTATATTTCATGACTCGCAAGACTTTGCTGCCATGAGTGTGAATTTTGCAGTGAAATCGTGGAACTCACTGAGTCCTTTGCTTTTACAGCTGAATTGACTTGGAAACAAATCTTATAGACCTGGAAGCTAAGCTCCAGATGACGTCATATGAATCCAGGACTCCCATTGGTTAAGGGAGTCACTTAACCAATGGGAGTCCTGGATTCACATGAGGTCATCTGGGGTTTAGCTTCCAAACTATAAGATTTGTTTCCAGTCAATGAATTTGGCTGTAAATATTCTAAGTAATACATGCCTATATGGTATCATGGGACGCGATGATTATTTTTTTACCCTTTTAGGTAATTTAAGGTAACAACAACTCTATTAAGTTATACCATTGGGACTGCTAAATAAATACAAATATGATGATAACATCTTCTCGAGATCAGTGGCCAACTGTTTAGAGGTTGGTCAGTTCTCCTAAGGGTCATGAGTGCAAATCCTGGCTCATTACTTTTTTCTTCGCATTTTTCTATCAATTCAGATGTGAACACAAAACTTTCCTCGTGGTTTGAGCTGTGTCTTTGCTAATCTTTCCTTAATTATTCTTCAAGAAATGTCATCATTGGAAATTGTTTTGCTTCTGGGTGTAGGCAATTGCAGATAGGTTGGCGATATTTACATGCGCGGAAGGCGGGTTCAAATCAATAAAAAGTTTGGGAAGCGGAGACCGCCTTATGCTGTCTCCTATATCATCTTATTTACAGGATACTCTTACGTGGACAGGTAGACGTTTCATTTTGCTTCCTAATTCCACATTTAAAAAAATTCTTTAAATCAATGATGACTAGAAACTTCATCAATCTAGTTGACTAGAAGCTTGTAATACTACGGTGAGTCCGATCCGATTCCAAGGTGATTATGCCAGGTCCTCTTCTAGGCTTCAGACCTACATGGCCAAATGTGCCACATGCGTTTTCCATGAGAAGGATAAACGCATGGAAAACTCAAGGTTTTTAGCTAATTATAATGAGGCAAAAACCATGCGTTTTCCATGCGTATCCAAACGCATGGAAAACGCACGTGGCACAATTGGCCATGTAGTAGCATGGAGATATTGGCATATTTAAAACCAGTTACTAGATAAAATGTTAAAAAGTAATTTACAGGGTGCAGCCAAAGAACTTGCACCAGCAGCTACTACTGCTTACGTTTTTGTTATTATCTCAATTGACAATCATACACACAAATATAATAATGGTCCTAAAATTATCTTTATGAATATATTTTCTTGTTTCCTCAAAAATGATAGATAATATGGATCTAAATATAAATGTAGCACATGCACACTTATAACACGGGTAATTTTCACCTCAGCCTTTGCAGTACAAGCATCAGTATATGTCACTGATCATTCAGATGTGTTACAGACACCTGTCTTGACTTTTGCCCCCACAAATAGGGCAAATAGATTCATTTTTAATATGAAGGGAGAAAATTGACACCTTTGAGGCAGAGAGTGCCATTTTGGGTTCAGGTCAATTTTCTGTCTTTTCTGGCAAATTAACTGGCTCATCCTCCTGAAATATATGCGATATACCCCTGACTAAATATGGAATAACTTAAAAAGACCTCAGTAACCTAGGGCTATCCTGATAGAGAAGAGGCCTGGTGCAGTTTTTTTGGCCGCACTCTCTATGTAATATACATAGGTCTCAACACTTGCATTCCTGGGACGAATCATGTATGGCAACAACTGGGACTCATGTATTGATGCTTCCAACAGAAGCCACTTTCTTGGCTAGTTTGTCAACAATTTACAACCCAATATCACGAAAGTGGCTTTGTTTCATTGTGTGAGGTCGTGACTTGCCATGTTAAGGAACTACTGTGTCAGGCCTGGTAAGTGCACAAGATTACAACAGCAAAAGAAAATGAGGAGCTTAAAGTTGCAACAAATGAGGAAGAATTGCACACAAACTAAGCTGGAAGTTGCAGTTTAACATTCACTTGAGTCATGACATTGCATTAAAATGAAAAGAAAGAAAACACAAATAGTGCATGCTTTTAGTAATGCAACCCAGATAGAATTCCAAATCGGGTTTCTATATAGGCCACCGTCGGTACAGCATCGTTTTGATGTCACTAAATGTCGCGCAAATGCTGAAACGATTTGGAATGCTATCTGGGTACAGCAGCTAACAAGATAGTTTCCAAATCAGGCCAACATCGTTTCAATATTGGCCGCCGTTGTACAACATCATATTAACATTGCCGATGTTGCACCGGTGTTGTCCCAATTTGGAATGCTATCTGGGTATACATAAGTGTACACAACCTTCCAGATCACAACTCGGATAAATTTCTGCCTGGCGTTGCCCTTCTCGGATCAACATTATACAGACTTCTGGCCGTCTTGAAATCATGACATGCATGCTATAGGGCAATACTTTTCAAACCCCACACATTTTGATGCTATAACTATATATGGTGTAAAACTGCAAAGTTTCTTCACTGTACTGCAGGCCAGATAACATTCTAAATTGGGATATTATATTTATATGAACTGACATCAGGACATCATATCAGCATCGCTGATGTCGTGCCAATCAAGACATGTTGTCTGGGGTACAAATAAAAAAACAACAAAAAAAAACAGTTATTTGACTTTGAAAGATGGTCAAGGCTTACAGGTTTGTCTGTGGAAAACAGCTGTTGAAAAATTTTCCAAAACTCAAACCTCTTATCATATGTGGATATTTGAAAATGTCCAAAGGTCTTACTCAATATATGACTCAAGACTCAATACAATTTATTTGTCTGTTATGTGACATATATACATATAAAAATAACCTATATAAATATAAATAACCCACTAAAAAAAACAACATGATCACAACAGACCAGGAGGATAGGTCTAAGACCCTACCTGGGTCGCTAGCGAGCCAGCCCCCGTAACTTTTTCATTCTGTTTCATCCAGTAATTAGAGAATTCCTGAGTGCAACCACTGCATTATCATCACTGAGAACATACATTTTTCGAATGTCTAAATGCTAGTTTTTGATCAAATAGTTTATGGTAGGATTCCTGGCTAGCCTCCAGCAAATGAATCACGTCCGAAATAGATGAGTTTCTTAGTGTTTCCTCTTAAATAGTATATGCCAGGTCGGCTAGACATTTCATGGCAGATGTGGGGCCAGTGTGGTGTTTTTTGGTCTCATGTTTCTTGTTTCACTGTTAGTGGATAATTACACTGCACTCCCCAAATAAAAATAATTGTCAATTTCTGCACTTACTTTATGCTCTTTGAAGAGCAGCTGAGCTAATATAAGAGACTGTCAGATTGTCAGTTGATATTGACACATATTACTTTCAATAACACGTTACTTCTTATCATGCTTATTTCCAACTCAGAATCGATATATTAATTTTGAAAAGATATTATCAAATAATGCATTCTTCATTTCATTTCTCGAACATGTACTAATTCATTCATACCTCATCTGTTTTGATACACAGAAAGAAATTACACTTTAAAAATTGTCATTGTAAGTTGAGATTAAGTTGCTGTAACATTTACAGCAAATGTTGCAGTTTTACAGTGAAGCTTCCCCAGTAATGCGTTAACTTTCGCAAGTAAGTTTGCCAACCTTAAATAATTTATTAGAGTAGCAACATTATTTTCATTGTGGTGACACGATTCCAGTGGACTCCATCTGTCAGTTGCTTTGACAAATAGGCATGTCAGTGTTTCATGCTGGTTTAAAAAACCCATTTTCAGCCAGGTTAGTCTATTTATCATGTTTACTATCCATAGATCCAGCAGAGATCATGATCCCTATATAACATGGCAGCTCGACATGACCATAGATTCTGATTTAGTGCAAAATGAGAGTCGCCAAATGAGTGCAAACGAGCATTTGTCATGTGAAGTCTCCACATTAAAATGTTAAAACAGGAGATGCAACATAAACATCAGGATGTTTTCTACGAAGGAACAGTTTGGATTCTTTACAGCAGATTTCATAGACTTGGGAACTGAACTTTAGATGATGTCACGTGGTTAATCCATTGGCTAAGGCATTCTCTCAGCCAGTGGGAGTCCTCGATTCACATGACATCTTCTGAAGTTTAGATTACAAGTCTTTGAAATTTGCTGTAATGGGTGCCACGGTCCAGTAGAAAAGGAGTAGACTCACATACTCACGTTCGTGGATTCAAACCCAGTCACAGCATGGAAGACCAGTGCTTCCCTTGGTTATTGGCTACCCTGGGAGTTCAGAAAGGGTCAACCTTGAACAGGCCTGTCAAAACGGATCATGGACCAGGATGGTTTTCCTTTTATTTCAGACGTCATTCTGTGTGATATGGAATGCAGATGATCCGGCTTGTATCACCCGTTATTGCACATGATAATTCTGCAATTGGGGAATAAACTGTGATATCAGCAGACCTGGTTATCAAGGATAGCAGATACCAAACTCATTTATATTTAAATTACGTTTAAATACGATGGGAAAAATTAAGGAAATTAAAGAAAATCGCCTGTTTATATGTAGAAAAATAGTTGCTGATATCAGCTGTAAGAAAATTGTGTTTTTTTAATTTAAATTGAAAATGTTCCATGACTTAAGTGCTGTGTGATTAGATCAATTATAATCCAATCCTAATAAAACTATATTCCATTATTGTGGGAGTTGATAATTGCAAGAATTGAGCATCAGTGAAGAAAAAGCCAATGTGTTTCTTCTAAGTTAAACAATAATCAGATCCTAAGCATTTTACAGCAAATTTCTTAGACTTGGAAACTAAACACCAGTGGACGTCATGTGAATTCAGGATCCTTATTGGCTGATGGACTGTCTTAACAAATGAACTGTTGAGTCTTGAGTCATAAGTTCTTAACCAATGGGAGCCATGTATTCACATGACATCCTAAAAGTCCCAAGTACAGTCTATCAATAGCTCTTTGAGCTAATTTTATTTTTGTCTTATGTCGACTTTAATTAAAGATTATTCTATTCTTCTATTCTATTCTATTCATGAATCCCAACTTCATTGTCTGGCACTGTGAACAGCTTCTAAAAACAGACGTAATGATGAGCTAATGATGACTGGATTCTTCGCTGTTTACTCGGCCCCACTAAGACACTGGAACTGGGTCAAGATCTATAGCCCAGTTCCTAGAATGAAACTGGCTAAAACCCAGACAATTTGTTTTGCAACAGAGATAAAATTCATAAAAAATACAAGTATCGTTAATAAGAAGTAATCGGCGTGGCGTCTGCAATGTTGATATGTTGGAGGCCAATATTGAAACTACATTGGCCCGATTTGGAATGCTTTCTGGGGATAGCCCCAGCCTCTACATATTGTCATATGTGGACTTCTTGGTATATGTTTGATAATATTACCATATGCTCATATTTTGATATGTCACATCGTGGGCATAATGACTCAGATCTTGTTCGTCTGACCCATAGGTCAGTGGGTTATGGTCTCAGGTTATCTGTGATGGGACCAATTTATAAAGCATATCGTGTTGCTAAAAACATCGAGCCATAATGGTAATTCATAGTGATAACCATAAACCCTTGTGTACACCTGTTTTGCTGGGTCTGAATTTCCCATTGGCTAAGGCAGCTAGTCCTTCACCCAATGATAGTTCTGCATTCACATGACGTCCTCTGGAGTATAGTTTCCAAGTCTATGAAATTGGCTGTAAAATCAGAGAAACAATTATCTGTCTAAAAAAATATTTTATTTTATCTTTTTAGAGTGCAGTGTAATTTTTTAATTTTTTTTATATGAACCGGGTATATTGTATCCAAAATTGCTTGCCATGCGCACTGTTGTGAAACAGACTGTAGGTTACCCTGTCAAACATTTAGAAAAATAAATAAATGATAAATATATATTTCTATGCTGAATGACGTCTTGACCTGCTGATTCTATTCCATGTAGGGACATCACTATGACCAAAAAACTGATTACAATGATGGTTGATTGATTATTGTAAAAAGTTATAAATTGAATAATGCACCAATTGATACCATATGCATGCCTGGTGCTGAACTATGCCCTAATAATTATCCAGTTTCAATTTTTAAAAAAACCATCAAATCAATCTAAATAATGCAGCAGGGTATCTGAAGATATTGATCCGAATACATAAATAAATCAAGAAATACATAAATAAATAAAGATCAATACAGATAGGTCTGGGTAGTAACACAACAAACATAATATGGAGAACCATTTTGTTTTATTGAATGTTCATAACACATTTTAAAACAAAGGCTGCTGCTGCAGCATACCCTTGGCAAATTTGAGAAAATTAATGAATATTGGCCAAGGGTAAAATATTTTACAATAGGCCTGTGAAATTACTACAGTAGCCCGAAATAAGAATACATTGCAATACAACTTTGGAATGCTCCATTGCATAGACAGTAAGTAGGGAAGTACCTGTAGATAGTAGACAAAAGAGCAAATCATCTATTTCTTGCCAATTATTTAGGTTTTTTTCTCTCATAAATATGAATATTAAACAAAGAGTATGGTATTAACATTATAATATTTTAAAGCATACACTTTATATCTGCATTTTATGGATGACATTGTAAACATACAGTCAATGGTTTAGGATATGTTAAGTTAGGCTTTTTTCCTCAACTTCCATTATTATGAAAAAGTATGATATTAATGTCAAATAAAAGTTTATAAAATGAAAGTACCATCATTTTATTGTGGCCGAATAGGACAATTTATGATATCGTGGTTTCATGGCAGCAAGACAGTGCCAACTTCCGCACTTGGACAGTCCGACTTTCGCCCCAAGAAAGTTACCAAGTTTTGCCCCAGTAAAGTACCAACTTTTGCCCTGCGAAAGTAATAACCTTTGCACCACGAAACTCACCAACTTTAATGCCACGACACTGGCAGTTTTAGCTAATTCACTTCATAAAATTATTATCTTATTTATTTTGTATCTACCCATTGCCTCCCTCCAGCGGCATTATTGCCTTTGGGATTTCCATGTACAACTGTATGTAGATTCTTTGGTCCTATATTATTATGTTATATATCAATCAATAAACAATAAACATAAATATTGAACGTACAGAGATTTTATGCATTTCCTGAGATGCCCCTATCATAGATACATCTACCCTGCAAAGAACAATGCAGTAGATGCAGCATTACTTGGGTAAAAGACAAAAAGCAATAGGCGTGGGGAGCATTCGGTCTGGGAGCCTGTGTTTAGGTGATCTTATCTCTGGATGTATTTTATCTAGAATACTGTTAATACCCTTTTAGAAATTTGATTTATTCCTCTTTTAGTTGTTTTAATATCATATTTCTACAGTTCTTAATTTGTGTAGAATCCTGAGTTGAAAAGGATGCAAAATGTGACTAATGTTTTAAATTATAAAAATCGCTTTATGCAAACTGAAGACTGTAGAAATATGATATTACCACGACCAAAAGAGTAAGATAAGGTATTAATCATTATTCTAGTTTAAATACATCTATAGATATGGCCGAATTAACAAGGCTTCAAACTAATTTATTATGTTCAATTCTTTCCCATGCGAACAGGGACTCGCTTTGTTGTAAATTTTATTTTTTTTAATATTTTATTAAACACATTGCCACAATGATTTTATTCACCTTAAACTATATACTGCCATTATTTTCATATTTCTTTCGAAATGCGATTTTCTTTTTCACCCAGTCAGCCCCTAAAGAATTTACAACATCATAAACACATTGGCTTAAAAGCTTTTGACAAAAGTAAATACAATATATTCGGCATATTTTTTAATTAAATACGAAATTGTTGTTGCACTGAAGTAAATGGATCTTTTTTTGTTATTCCTAACGAATTTTATGCTTTCTGGGATGTAACTGTCAAATAAATACTATTCAACAAAACATCAAATTTAAACAGATTTGATAAAGTCTACCTCCCTCAAAATTCCTGAAGTATCGAATCAATCAAAAAGCATTACAGCAGATTTCATGGACTTGGAAATGAGTTTGTAAGTCTTATGTTGATTTGCTGAAATATTGTAGACATTTTTACTGTATAATAAGTTACTGATCCCATAACCCTTTTTGCTGATAATGTAGTTAGTTTTATCTAACAAATTAATTATTCTTAATCAATATCACAAAAGTTACTTTTTTTTACTAAAGAATTAATAAATAATGGTCATTATGACTGTCATTTGATATTGCATAATGATATTGATATTGAATTACTTGTCACACAATTTTGCTGACTTCTAAGTCATAAATTGCTTTGGAGATCAGTCATTTAAGATAGATAGAAGATAGATAGAGAGATAGAACATTTATTAGCCAATGTATAATAATACAATAGAAAGCATTTTGCTGTTGATCTCATTAAATCAAAGTAAACAAATAAAATATAATAATATATAAGACATGAATGTAAATAAATAGTTAATGCAAAAAGATAAATTATGAATTATTAAAAACATGTACAGCAGAGGGGTAAAAACTATTAATAAAACTCTTGTTAGCATAAAAAGTCTTCAAACGTTTTCGTGACCTTTAAAAGGTAAAAATGGAATTTGCAGGATGGCTTTCATCTTTGATTATGGCTACAGTTCTTTTTCTGCTTCTTTCACTATATATGCTGTGGAGTGATGGCAGGCCAGTTCCAATTATTTTCTCAGCATTGCGAATAATAGAGCTGAGTTTCTTGATTTCAGTCTTATTAAAGGCCCCTTCACACATAGCCGGATCAGACGCCGGAGTGTCCCGGAGTAAAATTTGTTTCACTCCGGGGGCCTCCGGGATCAAAGAACTGTTAAAGGATCAAACGTAGGAGTAGTAGCAATTGATTTATCAAAGGCATTTGATTGCATGCCTCATGGTCTTCTGCTAGCAAAACTACTTGCATACGGCTTTAATGATGATGCTTGTCAAATGATGAAATCTTATGTAATTGAGAGACAACAAGAGTGAAGATAGGTGAACATTTTTCAGAATGGGTCAATAACATTAAAGGGGTCCCACAGGGTTCCATTCTAGGCCCCCTCTTGTTCAACATTTTCTTTAATGATTTCTCTACTCACACTCTAAGAAAAAAAGGTTCTTAAAGGTTCAATATGGAACCTAGGGGTTCCATATGGAACCTGAAGGTTCTATAGTACACGTAAAGGTTCTGAATGGTTCTTAAAGGTTCAACATAAGAACCACACACCAAAGGTTCAAAACTTGACAAAAGGGTTCAATGCCAAGTACATTAGTTACCAATACTTAAATGATTGTTAAGGGCAGTCACTTAATTGATTAGAACAACAAATAAAGCCAGACATTGCAGCCTCAATGAGCATTACATTAGACAGTTTAACTCATCAACAAGTACTTGGATTTCGGTTCCTGGTGAGTAATAAATATTTTACTTGTCAAATGCTTCATGGTAATTAATATTTAAATAATTTTGTTTGATAAAGACATAAAAACATGTTGTTATATTGTTAAGTTGTGTTGTTTTGCAGATATTTGAGTAGGGAAAAAAGCCAAATGACTATAGAAACATTTAGGAAATAACGACGAGGACTACTACACTGTAGCATTGAGAAAGCAGAGACAGTGAACTGCTCAAGAAATATCACTTGCAGCAAATGTATTGCTTGTCATGGTGAGTATTCATTACAAAAAATATAAAACTGCTATATTTCACTATCATCAATCTGTAAATGTCACTTTTGCATATACAGTAGATTGCGCAAGTATTCATGCCTCTAGATTTTGCAGGCAGATATGTCAGCTATAAATCTACAATGTATATAGGAAAAAAGTGGCAATTGCAATCAGCACATTTTTGGACATTTGTTTTGAAGGTGATAATTTAACACATGTTGTAAATTTTCAAGCCACTTTGCAACTGTTATGTAATGTTTCGTATGAAATATTTTCATAATTTTTGCCGTTTTTATTTTTTCCTTTCTTTTCATCACATTGAAATATTCATATTGAATGAAGCCACAACTGTATTTTTTCAAAGAGACTGGAAAATGTGCAATTCAGCTTGTCAGGGTAAATTAAGGAGAAAAGGAAAGGTAAAAAAAAACTTTGTATAGTATTTTAAAAATTCTTTCTTGAAAAATCAAAGATAACAAATTTCTTAATTTGAGCATCCATAATGCAAATATAGAACCACCTTTAGACAGAATGCCAACAAGGAGACCATAGACTTGTGTATATTATGAAAAATTAGGAAGAATGAGTGACTGGATGACATGTTAAAAATTTACATGAGGATTGCCTGTCAACAACTAAGAACAAAACCCACCAAGTGGGCAACAAACAACAGTAATAGCACCAACAATATAAAAACCGTTTTGTTGCTACCTAGTTAATAACTATCACAAAACATTGACAGCTGTAATAATATTAGTCTGATCCTTATAATTGGTGATGTTATATGATTAATGTCTTGATGCAACCATCGAATGTCATTGATTTTTATAATAACTCTTATTACGCTTTATTTTGGCAGGAGTCAACACCAGAGAGAGTCCAGTCTATGTGGAAAATGTTGCAATATGGCATGATGGTCATCCAAGACAGAGAATCTGATATTTCACTGGCTTTTGAAGGTTTCATTGCTGTTTATTGGATACCAAAAATACACCATGTTTTATGTTGAATTTTGCATCCTTGATTGTGGTATGGTTAATTTGGTAAACGTGTACATTGTGTATGAAGTGATTTTATCCCTGTTTGTTCATGAAAGAAAATAAATGTATAAATCAAAATATATTTTGTTGTGCTGTATATTTATTCATATCTGAAAGAACCTTTATTGAACCAATATATGAACCTTTACTTGAACCTTGTTAGGTTCAAATAGAACCACAGGGTTCTAAATTGAACTCTAAACAGAACCAAAAATGCACCTATAAAGGTTCTTTGAAGAACTGTTGAACAATCAAAGGGTTCTTTACAGAACCATTTGATGGGTTTGTTCATGAACCATTGGGTTCCATACAGAACTTTTGTTCAAGAACCATTAGGTTCCATCAATAACCTTAATATGGAACCTTCAGTGGTTCTTTTAAAGAACCTTTAGAGAGGTTCTAAAAAGAACTAATAAAGGTTTTTAGAGTGCAGACTTTAACAGTAAGATCTACAATTATGCAGATGACAATACGCTAAGTTATTCAAATTATGATCAATCAATTCTTCGTGAAAAATTGACAGAAGACTGTATCAAGGCTATGAGATGGTTTAAGTTTAACAACATGAAAGCAAATGCAAGTATATTCCAAGTCATGTACCTTAGTAGGAACAGTGATATCAATAGGGAATCAATCACCATAAATGGTAGTGAAATAAAGGCATCCCAATCAATCAACATTTTGGGAGTAGAACTAAACACAGAATTAAAATACAATGCTTACATCGATAGTATATGTAGTCAAACTGTAAAGCAGATAAATGCTATAAAAAGGATTAAGCACAATCTTGATAAGCAATCTAAGATGATTATCTACAATAGTAACATAACATGTAATTCTAACTATTGTTCTGTACCTTGGATGTTTGCAAACAAGACCAATTTAGAAAAGTGAGAAGACAAATAAAAGTGCACTACGAGTAGTTACAAATAAAGGTCACCTTAGCTATGAAGAGCTTTGTGAGCATGAAAAGCAGCTGAGTGTATATAAACGCTGTGTAAAATCTGCAGCTGTGTTATTGTACAAAATTAGGGAAGGAACGGCACCTCATTATTTGAATGAACAATACTCAGCCTATGACATGAGAGACAATAACAGATTTCTTTTACCCCAGTTTAATACAGTGAGATTTGGTAGGAATAGTTTTAGGTACCTTGGGGCAAAGCTATGGAATAGTATACCAGTGAAAGTAAAGAATAAACCCTCACTCAACACCTTCAAATCGGCCGTACACAAATGGCTGCTCAGCAGCAGATTAGAAAACACTGTTTGATAAAGACTACAACTTTGAATGTCTATTTCAGATGGACAAGATGAACAAGATGGACAATATGGACAAAGCAGCAAATTCCGCATGCCCCCCCCCCCCCAGAAGTACTCCCCCCCCCCCTGGACGTACAACCCTCTCCACTCATCAAGAGATTTCTTCATTGGATTTATTTTTCTGATATTTTCGATTTTGTTATTTCCTTTTCTCTTTGTAAACTTAAGAGTTGTACAGAAGTGTTTACGCTTTTAAACAACGGCTTTAAATAAACCTTTACATTACATTACATACAAATGTCAACAAAAACGAAATGTTTGGCAATGTGTACAGGATGACAATACGGTGTCAACAAGGAGGTAACACGACTGTACCGGAAGAGTGCGGAGTGAACCGGTTTTTACACGGTGCCTTCAAGGATATAACCGGTCTTTACACTGTGTTTATTTGTGTGGAACCGTGTTGGTCCTTGTACTCTCCAGCGTTAATGGCGGCGAATTATTCATGCACGGTTGATGCCGGGCATAGCCGGAGATACCACGAAGTATGCCGGAGTCAATACGGAGATTCCTGGAGATTGGCGGAGTCTACTGGGAGTCTACACGGATCAACATGGATCAACATGGATTAAATACTCCAGGACCTCCGGCATGAAAAATGTTTCATTTTTTTTCCCAGAGTCCCAAGGTGGTCCAGGATCGCCCCGGACAATGACGGACAATGCCGGAAATAAACACGAGGTCTACACGCTGTTTCCGGAGTTTGCCGGAGTTATACTCCTTGACAATCCGGCGTCTGATCCGGCTATGTGTGAAGGGCCCTTTACTAGCTGACCCGAACCAGACTGTAATGGATCTTGTTAAAAGCCTTTCAATTAAGGCGCCATAGAAACTGACTAGATTACACTGCACCTGGAAAGATTTTAGAGTCCAAAATGTCTATGAAGATAATACCAGGTTTTTCAGGGCGTTTCCACACTTTGGAAGGCAGTCAAATCAAATTCACCTGGCACTCAAGTGTGTGTTTTATACATGGTGTATACAGACATCAGATATAATCTGTAGAACCCTGGCAATCCATCAAGCTCAGTTTTATTTCTGAATGCCTCCCAAATAATGGAAATTCATATTAATAACCATAAACCCTTATATACACCTGCTGCTTTACGTAACATGCAAAGGAATTTCTTCCAATATCTGTCGCTAGCTGTCATCAATCATCTTCACAACATTATCCATCTGCAGATACTAATAGTGTCTTATGTTGTCGCTTCATGTAAATTTCATGATTCCTTTCGTATGAGCATTGCATTTTTTTGGGACCAGTGATATTTGGCACATGCCAAAGCAGCCTCCCTATGATAACATATAAATTTATATCTGGAGGTTGTTGCACTATCAATGACATATGACATCAAGAATATGGGACTGGATATAGAATTTGGTTTGGGTTAATTCTATGTGCAGTGCTTCCTCTTCTGTCCAAACTTAGATTACCAACACTGTGCCTTCTTAACTAAATATATACTTATAGGGTTTCATGAAGCTGGCTGAAAGTGGAACTAATGACTAATTAAATTATGAGTAAGGCAAATTTGGACTATATCGTCCCTCCCTCAAAGGGGACTCACAATTTGAGAGATCCAGTGTTAACTCTCCTCGCCAAAATGCAATCAAATCAACTATGAAAGGTATACTATGTCATATTATGGGGCACACATTTGGAACTTGTTGCCTTAAGCAACTGGAATGGGCCCACTTACAAGTGTAATTCCTGTAGGATTTATTGTATTTACTGTTATCTTATATAATCTTATCCAATCTTATCCAATCTTATCTAATCTTATCTAATCTTATCTAATCTAGTCTTATCTTATCTTATCTTATCTTATCTTATCTTAACGTATCGTAAAAAAGTGCATGACAAATGGTTCAGCTAGAGAACCAAGAAGTCAATTAAATTTTAGTGACTTCTGCATCACACAGAAGTTAAAACTCCACTGATTTCAGCCGAGCATGCCAAGAGCTCTTTGCCAGTGTTTAATGTAATGAAGTCATATTAGGGTTGCAATTACGCCAATTTAGTCCTCTTACGACCTAGGCTCGACGTCAATCCAACATATACAGCATAGTTGCCATTGTCGAACCTGGGTTTGTCATCATCATTACCATCATCGATCATCGCCATCATCATCATCAGCCTTCTCCAGTATTTCCTATCTTGTGCTGCTTTCATCCAATTGATTGTATTTAGCTTTCTTCTATTCCCTCTATCCATCTTCTCTTGAGCCTTCCTCCAGATTTTTTCCCATTCTTGGTGTCCATTCTGTTATTTTCTTTGCCCGCTTGGTGTTGCCCATTCTGTTATTTTCTTTGCCCACTGGTGTTGCCCATTGTTTGCATATGGCGAATATAATTAATTTTGATACTAGTTTCCTAAAAAGGGCACACCTGATTCCATACCAATCATCAGGGGCCTCATCCAATACTCAACTGTATTTACTTTACTCAATTTTATGATTTTTTAAGTTTACACAAATGTCTACCAAGTCAGTACTGCCATTTCTTTTACCATATACACAGGTCTTTTTCAATCATATTCACGTTTTTACTCCATTTTGTTTTCCTATTGTTCTGAGTGGGCAATAACCAAAGAAAATGTTAGTTAACTCCCTCCTGAATGCAAACTGATTCAGAACTGTTTTGCGTAATAAAGTAAGAACAAGCAAAAAACCAATCAAACAAATTAGTAGATATGCCTAATGGAGTATAAGTTAGTTATAATTTTTGTTGGTTATATCCCAAAGTCGAAGCCTGTTGTGATTGGTATAGAGCAAATGAGCATGTCAGGTAAGCCATTTTGTATTTTGTCTGTTTGATAGGCTGATCACCATTAAGTAGCCCACTGAAGTGAAACAAGTTAATTAAGTGGAACCAGTAATAGATAATGCCTGCGTTTTCTTCGACATGGGAGTTATTGCGAGGCGTTAGCCGAGCAATAATCCCATGTCGAAGAAAACAAGGGCATTATCTAACTTATACCACTTAATTGGATTGTTTGTGTTTATGTTTGTCAGAGATTGAGACACTTAAAACTGAAGCAATAGAATTAAAGACTTATTTCAATTGACATTGCATTTCAAAATGAATGACAATTTGGAGAGGAGTTTTGCTGATTTCAGTGAATTTAATGATTGTAATGCATCCTTTGACATTGGATCTACTCAATTATTGAATATACCATCGCAATTGCTATTTGCACCGGATGGCAGAAAAACTGCCAATAGATATGATGCGGAAATCAAAAGTGAAAGTGCTTTCACTAATTCTTTGCTGGACATAATCCCAGCTAACACAAGAAATACTACAGAGAGTGCTGTCAGGTCATATGAGGCATGGCGTCTATGTCGTGAAACCAAGCTGGAAACTTATGAAGACTCAAACTTCCCAATACCTTGTTTGAATGAAGAAATGGTGCAGGATATCAATTTTCAAGAATGGGACTATTGGTTAGCAAGGTACGAAATTTTATTTTTTATTTTTTTTGCAACAAATGTTAACCATGTTGCACAGCTGGTATTACTGCTGTTAGAAAATTAGTGGTCTGTGGACAAATCATTAAGGCTGGGTTCACTATTTTGCAGGATCAGTTGCATAAGATGTTGCCTATTTTGCAAGACATTTGTTTGCTTGTTAAGTTTTGCCACAACATGTGCTCATATAAGTGTGACCATGTCCTCCCTGCTGTTCTTAGTACATGTGATATATCCCTCTGTAATCCAGGCTTCTGATTGGCTGTGGAAGGCAAACAGTGGTATAAGTTAAATTACAGCAGATTGCATTTAAGTGTTGTCATGGAGTCACTAGAGAGACTCCATGGTGTGGTCAGCAGGCCATCAGTCCAATTCCAAGTGTGGCAGCCACGTCATAGATTTGCATGCATGTGTGCCTCCCTTATAGGTTAAACTATCTTAATCATTGTTAATCTGCTGCTTTAAACAAGCTGGTGGATTGCTAGTCAATTATCATTTCATTCAACAGCAAAGTTACACAATCATTTTATTTGCAATGCTTTGAATTCTGTTGCATAATAGGCAGTCATGCCCACCCAAGCATTTACTAGTCAAAACACAACTGACTAGCTGTAATTGAAATGGTAATTAAGACCAAAGAAATTAAGTCCATTTCTGTTTGTGGGCTTGATTGGGAACCACTCAAGCATGGTAAATTGTGACATCACCAGGAGACTTTGGTAGTACTTGACTGGGCTTCTTCGTGGAGCACTCACAAAGTGTATTTGACTGGAGATTACAAACAAATTGTCAATTTTTGTGTGAAGCACAAATGTTGATGAAGAAAAAAGAGTGTAAATGTCTCTAAAACAGTCACGTGATCATATGTGGGCAAAACTGTAATGGAGAGCCGATTCGCGTCTTCAGAGTCAAGAAAAACAGATCGGAGTTGTTTCAATTCACACCATAAGCGAATTACAAATAAAGTTTGTACATAAGGAACTTGGAACTTTGAAGGAGCTGTTTAGTAAAATCGATCACGAAGTGAGAACGTTAATGACATTCATTTGTGCCTCGTTTTCATGTCATTGGCCATAAAAGACAATGCAATGTAAATAAACTGGCAATTGTTGATGGCATGAAAAATTAAATGCCAGGTGAAGTTTATTTATTTTATAGAGTCTCCCAGAATTTTTTTTTCTGACTGGGAAATCTACGTAGAACACGGAATTGCCACTGCGAAAGTGGGCGTGGCCTAAATTTACTTCACGGAAAACTCCCAGTCGAATGTCATCTTTGTCAAGTGGCTGGCTACACTTCATTGCAATCCACTGTAAGAGCTTGACGCTTCACCTGTTGATGGCCAATAAGATTCAGTTAAAACATTACGTACCAAGTCCATTTGACTGAAATTAAGTTAAGCTGTGTGTATGTGGTTAGTGAAATGGTAGTAAAAACACCTTGACCAAACCCAATAATATTTTACAATGATAAGGGACTGTGAAAATAACTAGTACTATACGAATGCAGATTTAGAATTGACTTACAGCCGAATGATTGTCACGGTCTCAATGGTAATATTACCATTGAGGCAGTGGTGATAATGAGGCTGTTACATACTGTTGTTATGGTGGTATAAAATGTTTTGCAATATATCTTTGGCATGTCTGAATCACTTTGGTTGCAGGTTGCCTACATAATCTCCCTCCTTGTAGTGAGTCCATTTAATATTTTGGCCTGATTGTGGTGTTGACCACTGTTTTTTCGGACCAGTCAGTCTTACTTGGCCCAATGTTGGCCAATGTTGGCCCAATGTCAGGTTGACCCACTTTAACCGACAGCCCAACTGTTCTGGGCCTACCGATGGCCAAATAACATGTCACCTCAAAGTCAGCCCAGCGTTGGCCTAATGTTGGCCCAGTGTAGGCCAAGCATTAGTGTGGACCACTTTCAACAAACAGCAGGTAAGCCCACTGTAACATGGGCCTACTGATGGCCAAATGACATGTCAACTCAAAGTCGGCCCAGCATTGGCCTAATGTTGGCCCAACATCAGTGCGGCCAACTTTTGGTCAACAGCAGATAAGCCCTATAATGTTGGCCCAACATCGGTTTGACCCACTTTTGGCCAACAGCAGGTTGGCCCGCTATTAGAAGGCCCACTGTAGGAAAAAAGACATCAAAGTCCAGCCAGCCCGCTCTCCAGTTGGCCTACTGTTGGCCTATTATTTGGCCCAATGTTGCGCCGGTGCACTATTGGTCAAATCTGGTCTGGATGATCTGTTTCCATACATTCTTTGACCAGAATTTGTACTTTCGTTAAGGCAATATTGAAGTCTTCTGGATCCAGTATCCATAATGTGATCCGGATCAAATATTTCGTCTGGGTTCCAGATCCATAGTGTGATCCATGCCATCCAATAACTACAGGTGTTTGAGCATCAAAATGGAAAGAAGACCAACAAAATTCATCAGCCCAGTACCATTGATTGTATATATTGGAACAGTATTCCGGATCAAGGATCCGGAATATGATCATCTTGATCACGTCCAAAATTATATCAGTTTTAGGGTTTTAGGTTTCAGCATTATCCATCTGCCCAGCAAATTTCACCATCCATTTTTTTTTTAGATATCTGGCTTAAAACAAATAAATAAATAAACGCGACCAAAAACATAACCTCCCTGGTGTAGGGCAAAATCAACCAATAATATATTAATAAACATGCCTTATGGAGATTAAGTTATTTTCGGCCAATACAGTGATTTTAAATCATGTTGGACTCCATATTGACTTTTTATTCATATATGAATTATGTGACACGGTTACTGACCATGCATATACTAGGTTGGAACTCAATAAAATTGTAATTACACATAAAGGAAAACAAGTAGCCATTAATTCAAAAGCTGTAGCTAAGTGATTCGCCTCTCAGCAACTAGATTTTCCTTTATTTGATATTTGTTACTATATTACATAAAAGAACCTCAGCTGTAAACTCCTAAATTTTCAGTTAAATCCAAGATGTTAGAAATTGTTAGTATCAAATAAATTTTTTTTGATTTGCTACTTCAAAATTTCAGGCAGTGGAAATGTAACCAGCTATTATCAAGTTCATGAGCTTTCTTGGATGTAACAAAAACCGGTCACCGAAGAAAATATTGCAGTGTTTCGTAACACAAAATGTTAATTGGTCTCTTCTGCGCCAAACAACAGGTAAAAAAAATTGTATTTTTTACAGTATCTTGCTGGCGAATTTTTGCACAGTATCTTGCTGCAAAAATTACAGTTGGTATACCATAAAGTAGAACAAACGGATGGTTGCCATAAAATTTACCACACATGCGTCTTGTAAGTTAGCATGATCGTTAACTGTGAAATCTTCAAACGGCACTTTACTGTAAATTAATGTTGATTTTACCGTAAATTACTGTTGATGACCCCCTATAATAAGCTAATTTTGGGCCATCTACAGTTAATTGTATGGTATCATACTATAGTTGAACTTTACTGTATCTAACCCTAAGGTGCTGTGGTATCATGCTGTATGGTGGCTTTGGTCTATTTTTACAGCAGTCTACTTGGAAATGTATGGTACACTGCCATTTGTTTCACCTCAGCTGTAAATTTTATAGCATTATGCTTTAGATTTCTGGTATCTCGCCATAAAACATTTAAGGTTGTGTGCTGCATACCAAAACAACAGTATTTTACAGTTAAAACTCTGGTTAAATTACAAGACAACTACGGAAACTCATTACAGAGTACGTAATTCGCCCACGGAATGAATATTTATATATATGTATATTTATCTTTATTTTCGAACGAATCATACATAACATTGTACAAATTAAAGTAAAATTGTAATAGATAAAAAAGGTAAAAATAGCTTTTTTTAAAATAGTACCAAAGCAGTATCACAGCTGATAAAGATATAATCAATAATTATATGAATAATTTATTCACTCATATTGTCAGTGATTATTTTGACTCTCTGTCTGAAATTATTGCAACGAACAGTCTCAATGGCCAAACTCATCTTACATACAATTACGATGAATCTGCAATTTCACTTAATATGTCATCAGAGACAGTCCTAGTGCCCACCAATACCAAAAGATTTCACGCTGCCAAACAAGGTTCCGGCCCACACATATCAATACTCTGTCGCATCAATGCAAGTGGTGGGACTATTCATGGGAATTACTCACGTAAATAGAGTTAAACCTCGAGGTCCAGGGATTCTCCATTTTGCAGTCGTGCCACTTCCGGCGTATTCAAAACGTAGGCAAGTCACGTGGTCGCTGATAGCCAATGAGGAACGACCATCGCTAATCCAGGCTGACTGTCCTATATAAACTCAATCCGTTGCCCTCTAAAAAGCATTCACCTTTCTCTTCGCTATTTATTTAATTACATGTATGTTTCGTCTATCTGTGTGTCTATGTCTTGTCTTTATGTGTATGCTCAATAAAGCAATTGTATCCAAACCTAATACAATCTGCGTCTCGTGTGTTTAACTAATTATTCATATTTGCGAAGGGCTATCCCACAGGTCGTAATTTAGCAATAATTTGACAAGAAATATACCTTGAATGGTTTAAAAAGAATTACTTGTGCTTTAGTTCCAAGGAAAGGCCTCTCCTTTTGTTGCAGGATGCCGCCTCAGCCCATATAAGGCCTCAGCTTATTGACAAAGCCATAACAAATAACCTCATCCTATTATGCTTTCCTACAAAACTAACACATGTTCTTTAACCACTCGATGTTGGAGTTTACCAGTCAATGAAGGCACAATTGTCAAGAGCAATGCATTCCCTGAAATTCCTGCGCAGTGATATTTGCGTGTCTCAGGCATAATTTCCAGGGCTTTTTAAAGAAATATTTGAAAATACCTTCACCCCAGGATTAATAACCAATGCATTTAGAAAATGAGGTATTTACCCACAAGATCGTTTTGCATTCCTACAAAGTGAAGAGTCAAACAGTATACCTAAAGTGGAATTTGAAACTGCAACACCCACGAAACCTTTTTTTTTTCTGATGTTGTTGAAAAGTCCTTGGAATCAGTTGAACAAGTTCCTGAAGGAGCCAAAGTCATATGCACCGGTCAGGAAGAAAATGTTCAACCCTGCCCACCTGAACTTGCAATTAGTGCAACAGAAACAACATTAACTCCCAAAAAAAGCAGTTCTCACTTCAGTTCTCAAAAGATATCGAGGATAAACGTGACCCTGTGATCACAACACGGAGGCACTTGAAATAGAGTGAAAATAAACATGTGGGTCTTTCTCACATTCCTCTCGTATAAGTAGGCTTGATTCTTGAACAGTTTGAGAACATCTTCACTCCAGCTAAAAAGCAAGGTAGAAGCAGAGAAGCATCAACAAAAGCAAGGGTGCTGACATCTGAGGATTTCATTAGCCACTGGAACAAAAGAGGAATCAAAAAGGAAAGCTGCAGAAGAAAAGAGGAAAAAACAGGAGGAGAAAGCAAGGCTAAAACAGGAAAAGCTAAGAGAAAAAAACGCAGCCAAAGCGAAAAAAGATGAATGATAAACCCAAGCCAGCAAGCAACGTAAACTCAGCTGAGATTTTTTGTTTGTTTTTTGACAAATTGCAATTTTAAACATGAATGTAAGGATGTGAAAGAGTTGCAAGATGTGCACAGAATACCAAGGCAATGTCAGCAGATCAGCAGATTATCCTGTAGAACTAAACATGGCCCATCAACATGCAACTGAAGATTTTGTTTCCCAACTAAATCTGGCTAAACTCCCCCCCCCCCCCCTGCTGATCAAGAACAATTTGCATCATTGATCCCAGTTAGTGGCTCAATCACAAAACGGATTAAATCTTGGTTAGTACAATGTGCAAACTGTACTAAAGACCTGGACCTGTACGAAAGACCTGGACGAATAATTGATCTATTGATGAATGGTTAATAGTTTCTGCAGAAGAAATACACCCTTTCACATATAAGTGAGCAAAACATATCATTATAAGTAAATAGCACGTATAGTGTGAAACAAACCAGAGCTGTGCCAACATAACCTCTGTCTTCCGGGTAATCCCAAAGGCAGAAGTACAGGTTCTAATAATGAAGTTATTTTAAATATCTGCTTAAAGGTTGCACAACTCGGGCTTGACTTCACAAACAAATCAAGGTTATTCCATAAGGAAATTGAACTGGGCACAAAAAACCTTTTATACAATTATTTTGTCACGAGAGGTAGATTAATTATTGCACTTGCTTCTGTTATTAATCTTTTGTTATTAGGATATGCCAGTTTTTCAGTGTATCCACTGGGCAGAACTTCCACGTATCTTCGCAGACTCATTCTTCCAAGATGTGAAACTCAACCTTCCACAGAGATTCCACATACATTTATCTTATGGACAACCTGCAGATGGAATGATTCAGCCTGGTGTGAACCAAATCATTTTAAGCCATTGCTTCAGAAGAAGAGACACAAATCCAAAGCCTTGGAAGTAAGGACAAGAAGGATGTGTCTAAACAAGGGCAAGGGAAGGAGTATGATATCAGTATTAAATTGAACGAAGGCAATGTTGTTGAATCAAAGAAAGATGTAAAACAAGGAATTTTTACCACCCAAAGGAACAGAAAAACATAACAGCACAATGCGCACAGAAGAACCAGCAAAATGCCAAAACCAAGACGAAAAAATGGAAAAAGAACTAATAGCAAACTCACAACAGGGTAGTGGAAAAGAAAATTGGACAAGTTCGCAATAACAAGAAAATCGCCCAAGTCACGAAGAGAAAAAAGGAAACAGAAAGAGCGAACTCGCAAGTGGGAACAGGACGAGATGGGAGAACATGATAACATCATGGAAGTTAAAAAAGGTGCCAAAAACTATCCAATATCATAAGTGGTGACTTTTATCAGCTTCTGCATGGAAAGTCTGTTCACACCATTCAGATAAAGCTCATTGTTCATTTTAATCATACATTTTACATTAGACCTCAATTTTTGCCAGGTCTTGGATATTGTGGATGGAGAGCTCAGTCAACTTTGAAGGATGCACCAGATGGTGCATTTGCAGTAATGGATATGGAATATTCCATAAACAACAGTTAGTTTCATAAAATAACTGCTGTGGTCGACTCTAATCAGCTGTACCAACCTATTCCTGGCTGTAACTGTAACTGGCTAAAGCCAGCCACTTCTGTCTACTTTACCTTATAGTCGGCTTAAACTACCACCAACGAAAAAATATAAATCTCAGTAGATGTAAGAAATTTATCTAATATATCATAAATATGTATGTGCAATAGACATACATCTTTTCAACATAAAATGACAAATATGCATAATCTCAACTTATGCACCAAATGGTACTGCACATACTTTTAGATCCGGCTTTGAGTAGCCAGCTATAGCCAGACAGTTCTGTTTAGTGACAGGTAGCACAAAAAGTTGTCTAGCTTTGTTTAGGTTCAATTTGACAGGCCGTTTTTTAATTAAAGCAACTGTATGATGCCATAAAGAAGCATCTAATACCAGTCACACTGTCTAAGACAAGAACAAGAAAATACTTCCTGTTTACTAATTGGTAATTAGTACTACTTCACTAATTGGTAATTAGTACTACTTTGCAATTTTTGCATTTTGCAATTTTTTGAAAGATTGCATTAGCTGGTAATTGATTCAACTGTTTTTCACATTGTTGCCACGTAATACATAAGTAAAGTTTGTACTGAGCAATTTTATTGAAAGTTTTTTGTATGGTTTGTCGAAATAAAGTTTCTTAAAAATTACAGTTGCCTTTCTAATTCTTAGCCAATCACAACGAAAGCTCTTATGCAAAGCATAAACCTAATTACATGGGTTTGCAAAGTTATATATATATATATATATATATATATATATATATATATATATATATATATATATATATATATAATTATGTTTCTATTATACTTACTTGATTTAATTTCAATGTATGCCTGTAAAAGTGCATGAAAAAAATACATAGATATAAGTTCTACACTCAAATACTCAACATCTATGGTTGAGCAAATATGGGATGAAATTGCAACAGTCAGTTTAGAATCCAAGCTGTAACATGTCATTCTTACATCTGCTGATGTTAAGTATAGTGGCAGGTTGCCAAAAACAGCAGTACTTGGGATACAAAAAGGCAGTGACCATAAAAGGTCACCCTTTGGTTTGGGCATGAAAATTATAGGGCACCCTGACAATAATAGAGCATATTTGCTGACTTAATATACCACTGGTGTCCTAATATTGTCAATGCAAGGCTACTTGTTAAATTTGACAGGCTGTATTTCTAATAGTTCAACAATATTTATTGTGTTGTTATTTTCAACGATTTTGTAAAACTATACTTAACAATAGAGTTATCAGGAACTTGTAAAATATGCAAGATTTTTTTTTTTATAGCTCTTACAAACAAAACTCTGACCATAATAGGGCAGGCACCATACCTTAGGAGTGACCTGTGTGTCTCCTCACAGAAGAGTATGGTAGGGTTACCCAGTATTCTTGCAAGTATTGATTTATTAATGGAAAGAACGGAGACGGACAGTATTCCATATCATTAGAGCTTGCTCGTATAACCTTTTAGGTCCTGACATTAAACATTTGCAGTTGATCTTATTGCAGCTTTCTGACATAATGCAATTATCGCTATTAATTGCATGATCTGTAGATACAGTGCCCAAAATAATGTTAGGACACATGAATGAATTTACTATCATGTTTTTAAAAACAACTATAGGCTATAATGCACTGATGGTAAATATAGCTCCAGTAACTCTAGGCAATGAAACTCCTGAGAAACTCCAAAGAAATATATATTCACAAAATTAAGCCTTTATATTTACTTGTGTTCACACCTTTTCATTTAATATTAGCTGATTAGGTAGGAAAGCAAAATAAACACGTATTCATAATAAATCTATTTTGATATATTCATAGAATAAAACAGTCTTTCATTAGAGGCGCACCCCCTTCCCCTCAGCAAACAGATGTAAAGTTTACTAAAAAGCGACATTGATCCTGGCTTTGGCCATTTCGGACAACGTCCGCCAAAGGTCAGGCTGACGTGGCTAGTATTGCTATTGCATACGATTGTCAACATTTAATCAGTTTACATGAGTGTTAATCCTGCCACCCTTGATTGAGACCTTCAGAATGGTTGTTTATGGGAACATATATATGGTGACCTACTATGTTAAACATGTTTCTGTAAGTTTTACGCAAGCCTCATTATTGGTAGTCACCATCTTCTTAATGATCCCTGTCAACCATCCATTACAGATAACGCGCGTCAGCAAATTAAGCTTCTGTTGAGGTTTCTCAGAGTTTCTCTTGTGGTAATTTGGCCACCCGAACCCTGGCAAAGGTGAAGGAAACCTTTTACGTATTCAACCTTGGCTTCCTGTCCCCATTTGTGTATGTCTGCCAGGCTGTTGTGTATTTGTAATCACATTTTTCTTGCTGCTCTACCTTTCTTGACTGTTCTCCAACTGTTTACTAATAACCCAAGAGACACCACAGCTGGGTCCTTTTTTTGCACAGGAAAATCTGCCAATATATGATTGACATACAAATCATTTTTGAAGAAAAAATTATGCTTCTATTCATCCAGAATCAGTCCCCTTCCCTCTCGACATAGCATGCTGGATCAGGGCCATGTCAGTCCATTGGAAGAAAACCACTCAGGTCAGGAACCCACTGGGCTAAATTGTTCATATCTTACTTATTTTAAACCAATATAGTAGATAACATTCCAAATCGTATCGACGTCCGCACGCTGTTGGCATGTCAAAACGATGTTGTACCGATGGCGGCCGATATAGAAACGACACTGGCCCGATTTGGATTGCTATCTGGGATAGATCAGGCACTGGTTACCATGGAAACATATATATAAAAATGTTATGCTTATTTTGAAATAGCTTCACCTTACATTTTTCATTATATAAAAGTTTAGAAAATCTTTTGAAACGTCAGTCATGATTAAAAAAGCCAACATCATGGACTCTCCAGTTTTACCATATTTGAGACTTTAGATGTACAAATTTATATTTTAGTGAAAATGGTCACCATGGTAACCCAACCTCCCGTTATTTTTCAGGTTTGTGCTATTTTTGAAGAAGGTTGTTGCATCATATTATTGACCATATCGTTAATCAATGAATTTAGAGCATGGAACTATGGCTAGGATTAAGTGAAGTTATTACTACTTTAACATTATCAAATAAGCAGGTTTCCATGGCAATGGCTTTTATATATATATATATAAAAAATCACAAATTCTGGGAAGATGCAAGGATTTTCGTATACAGAAAATGTATGACAAGGCCTATTGGAGTAATTTTGTTTACTATATTGATTTATTGTCTAGCAGATGTTCCAGCAATTCTGAGAATATCCATTAATACTTGAATCCGGTTGCCAAGGCTAATATTTTGTTTACGTAATATTGTATGGCAAGATGTTTTATTCCTTGCTGACAAGTGTCTTGGAAACATCTGTAAGTTAATATATATTTCTTATAGAAATATTCCCTGAAGACAACGTGGCGGTCTAGGGATAAGACACTCGCCTTCTCCCCTAAAGGACCCAGGTTAAAAGTTTCGCTTGAAAACAAAATCGTATGTACACAACAAGCATCAAATTATTTCAGACTTTCCGTTAAATGTCATCTCCCTAACTGCAACACAAGTTGGTAACTAGGATCATTTTGGTTGCCATATGTATCACATTTATGGTGTCATAAGGAAGTACTTTTCATAAGCTTCTGCATGATAGGTTGTCTGTGTGGTTTTCTGCTACGTGACACTAATGACTTTATATATATATATAAATAAAATTGCCAAAAAATAACATGTTTGGAAGAAACCTTGGTGACCTGGACTCCAAAGATCATAACGATATGCTTAATCAGAAACATCGTTGTACTGATCAAATTTTAACTTGAAACAAAAACTTTCGAAATAATGGTTAGGTTATTTGAGATTTTTCTTGTAAATGTCATACATCTCCCACAAAACAGCATAAGTTGGTAACTAGGTGGCCATATCAGCATTTGGTTGCCATGGATACCACACTATTGGTTTCATAAAAAAAGTACATTTCATAATGATAGCTATTTGTTTAATATATATTCCATAAATAAGAACCAAAAATTGCCACAATTTTCATATTTGGAATACACTTTGGTGACCTTGACCTTTAACCCCATATATACTTACGATATGGTAACAGAGGAACATAGTAGTACTGTTTAAATTTTAACTTGAAAACAAATTAGTTTGAAACATTGGTCAAGTTTTTTAGGATTTTTCTTTTAAATGTCATCTTCTTCATCGCAGTATAAGTTAGTATCTAGACAGCCATAACAACATTTAGACTTGGTTGCCATGGTAACCAATTTACAAACCTATTTTTTCCACTGCATCCTCTGGTTCAAAATCTGTACCTATTCTAATGGGTTATAGTCCGTCCACCGTTCTGGGTGAGCTAAACTGTCAATTTAGCTCTTTGGATCCCATGGTTCTTATATTGTAGATAGGATTTTATGTTTATCATAAATCGTTGCCACGAAAACCATGACTACTGGTAATGTTGATTCAGTTTAACTTTAATAAGTAGAGAGAAAATTGCCATGCCCAAGGTATAACATTTGCCCTTTTATTTTTTTTTTGATCCAACATTCAACTAATTTATGCTTGCTCTCATTGTCAACAGGTAACCCATGTGAACACACTGGTTGCCATGGATATCAGGTTGAAATGGGCCTTCGCCTATGATAATTAATCATACAATCCAATGGGAAAATGTCTGTTTTTTTAAGGACTAAATTTAATTAAAGCCCCACCACCTTTTTCTTACAAAATATTTACATTACGCATTTTTTTCAATGGAGTTAGTAATAATAACATTTGGCAACTCCAAGATAACATGTTAGGTCGACCTGCGGATGTGGGGCTGACATGGGCTGCATGACCTTCCTCCGGTCAATGGAAGATTTTCACGGAAGGTTCACTGTATTTCCACCGGGTGGCTAAAACAAAATACTGCAATTCTATTGGCTGAAAGAGTTCCTGCCCTTGACTCTGATTGGCTAAAGCAAAGTGCATCCTAGCTCCAGTATTTTTAGTGCATTTTAATGTATATTTGACACTTTATCATTTAGTGGATTTATGGAATCAGTTAGTTATTACATACTGTGTCTGAAAAGCAAAATGAGTAATAAGAGAGGAAAGATTTATGTCCTGCTGAATTCAGGGCTGTTCAATGAAAAGACTCTTATTATCACCTTGGCGTACACAATCAATGTGTGATATTTCATACTCATGTATCCTCGCACAGGTGGTTTGCAATGTTGTATTCATAAGAATATGTTTTATATTCAAATGAGAGGAAGTGTGATCTGATCCCCCGTCATTTTAGAATCATTACTTCGGTGACATAGAAACTGTATACAGCTGCAGGAGTACCTCGCCATGAAGACGTGATAACATGAGATGGCTGAAGTCTTGTGAATAATACAAAAGATGGCGGCCATTACGAGAGTGCTGACCACACTCTTTGCCCTTGTTTCTGATATAAGCTGTAAAGGGCATTGCTGCAAAACCGTTTGCACTGCAATTTAACCCTTTTAAAATATATTTAATAGATAAATAAAATATCAATATGATATAATCTATACATATACCAGTATATACCATTATTTTGGTATTATGCAGTATTTATCAGACCAGAGCTATCAACCCTTGAACTTCTAGTGATTATTTTTTGGACACTGGTCATGTAGCTTCCAATACCAAAATTGTCTCCATAGACAATAAGGCAGGCTGGCACCAATGATATGAAGGCGTGATTATCAGATTTTCCTACGCCATCTGCAGGCGTCCATAATGGGGTTTTTCTTTGCCAGTCACTTCAGTGAAGTCACTTATAGATCAATCTGACACATTAAGTAGCAATCCATCAGGATTGTAAAATGCTGAAATTTGGGTTCTTCTGTGGTTTCCACCCAAATCTAGAATTTTGAGTGATGTCTCCAAAGTTTTTTCTTTAGTTCGTTAGGCATAGTTATTAGATTTCCTTCAATAGAAAAAGCTTTATTGCCTTCCAAGTAGCATGTGGTTTTAATACACATTTCTGGAATGTATATTGAAAATCAAAGACAGCATTCATTTGATCATGACATACACAGGTCAAATTTCAAATTGTGAGTGATGTCTCCAAAGCCTTTTCTCGGTTTTTTTACTCACTCTATTACCTTCCCAGCAGCATGTGGTCTTAATGCACATTTCTGGAATGTATATTGAAAATCATACATGAAAGTGGGGCTCCTCATATCAATGACAGCATTCATTTGATCATGGCATACACAGGTCAAATTCTGACATTCGTGCATCATCGGAATGAATAAACAATGAAAATCACTTGAAATCGCAGTAATCTATCTGCAAAAAAAAAGAAGAAGAAAATAACTACATTTTGTATTATACAAAAATCCAGCCTACTCTCTATCTTCAGCATACCATCTTGACTGCCCGTTTCAGTGGGTATTTTCTGTGCTAAAATCAGGGGCGTATCCAGAAAATATTTCACTATAAGTGACAAATTAAAATTAATTGCAGGAACGCTGAATTTTTATATTGTTTAATTTAAATTTACAAGGCAGAGGGGGTATGGGTTTCAACCCCTTAAACCCCCCTCCCCTAAATCCGCTACTGAAAATTCATACCTATAACCGTATCACATTATATTGGCATATAGTGTTTCTGTAACAAACAGTATGTTATGACATTATATAGCATTGGGATATTTATAATATTATGAAGTTACCTCATCATCAGCTGAAGACGGATATTGTGTAAATACAGTAATTATCAACAGTTATCAGGCACTTTAATGTTGTGTCATAAATTCATAATCAGAATCTTTTTTATACAATAGTAGGTTTTATAAATTGCTAATTTCGTTCTGATATTTCAGTCATCATATTTTACTGTTTTCGTTCATTTGTGACAGGGTCATTATTAAGTAAAAGAGCGTTTGCTCAAAATGTTTTTACCCTGTATAAATTGTTTGATTAATAAATAGGTAGATAGACAATACTATATCTATTCATTATGTAGTGAATTATGCCAAACCAGTTTCCTTTGAATAAGTACAGCCTGTCTCTGCTCGGGATCCTTGAATCTTCAGGGTCCCTGGAAACTTAAGGGACCTACACTTCTAGATCACTTTGTTCGCCGCTCCAGATTGCTTTGCAAAGAGCTTATATAATAAAAGCAGCCGATTTGTATTACTTGTATAATATTGGGCAAGTTTGAATCAAGGACCATAGGTCAAAAGTGGCTGGGTTAGTTGTGCGGGACCAAATGTGAGTTGATCTAAATAGGAATCCGCAGACCTTCGCTGTGCTCGGCAATTTAACATCACTACATGGCCAAATGTGCCACATGCGTTTTCCATGCGTTTGGATAACGCATAACGGAAAACGCATGGTTTTTGCCGCGCTATAAGTAGCTAAAAACCATGCGTTTTCCATGCGTTTATCCTTCTCATGGAAAACGCACGAGGCACATTTGGCCATGTACAGATGGAGCGAGGGGTTGACTTGTACACAGAAGTACAACTGTACAGTTAATGTGTGATAAAATGGAAAAATAAATAGGCCAACATGTACTGATGAGCTAACACAAAATGAGCAAAATGAGGTTAATGAGGGGAAGTGTAAAAATTGCCTAACTATATACTGAAGGCAAAAAGCTGACCAGCCAATGTTACTCCTTGAAAGGTTACTCGTAAGAAAGTTTACAACTTTGAGTAGGTTTGAGAGGCCTTCATTTTATGATATGCTGGGTTATGTTGGCCCAATATCAAATCATTTAACCTTTGACAAGTAGGGTGTGGCTTTTGACAGAGGGTGAGAAGAAAGTGAAACAAGTTTACTCATGACAAATTGAACTGTCACAAGAACATGACACAGGCTTAACTTTCCACCGTGTCATTTTTACCAGGGCAGAGATCTTGCAAATTGTCAGTCTAGGTGTCACATTTTGCCCTTTTTCGTCACGAAAAAATCGGATGGTAAAGAAAATGTTACATGTTTTGCAATTGTATAGTCTTAAAGGTTTATGATTCAAATTCTGAAATTCGCTGGTAAGATATTTAAGGTGATTCATATTCCATGATTGGAAATGTAAATGAGAGATATTAAAGTTGAAACCAAGACTGGAATTGTTGCTTTTATGATCTATACTGTTACAGTGGTTCAACAATTATTTTCACATTTTGAATTTCTCAACGTATAGTCCGAAATATTCAAGTAAATATGACGATATGAAACATGTCTGCCATAATCAACAGTAATACTATCAAGAACTTGATGCATAAAAAAGAATTGTGCTACACTATACAACTAGATGTGTAAATAATTCTTTCGTCTTCTGTATATTCTTACCTAATAGATCACACTACCATGGATGTCCTTGGTAGTCACTGAATCCAAAATATACTTTAAAACTTTGGATTTAACCAAGGAGGACCTTTAAAGCCTGTACATACACTCATAATAATTCAGCCAGTCTATAATGGCAGCCGATACCAACATTGCTGTGGTTGGAACGGTGCATCATTCTTTGATTTTGTTTAATTTGATATGCAGTGCCCTTAATTCTTGGGATGGGGTTTTCATGGGACCTGGGCCACCAGAAGTGCCTTTTATGGCCACCGCAGAGATATTTCAGGCAATACAAGTCAAATTATGGGCTTATTGCCAAATGTTCATGACCAATAAAAAGGAAGGCAGGCTTTAAGTTGGGTCATTTGCGAGGTTTTAGCTTGCCTTCTATTGTGAATCAAAAGAATTCGACCAAAAGGAAAAGAAAAGAAACAAGGTAGACAGATAGACAAATAGACAGACAGATATATAGACAAATAGACAGTCAGACAGATAGACAGTCAGACACCTGGATAAATAGATAGATAGACATACAGATAGATAGACAGATAGACAGTCAGACAGATAGACAGTCAGACACCTGGATAGATAAATAGATAAATAGATAGATAGACATACAGATAGATAGACAGATAGACAATCACACAGTTGGATAGATAGGTAGATAGATAGATAGATAGACAGATAGATAGATATATAGATAGATAGATAGATAGATAGATAGACATACAGATAGATAGACAGATAGACAGTTACACAGCTGGATAGATAAAAAAATATATAGATAGATTGATAGATAGATATACAGATAGATAGACAGATAGACAGTCAGTAGACAGTCACACAGCTGGATAGATAGATAAATAGATAGATAGATCAACATAAACTTTTTTTCTGTCATAAGTGTCAAGACAGACAAAATTGGAAGATACATATGACGTAAAGCAAAAACCAACATGCCAAACCTTGGATGCACTTTTCTTTCAATCCATCAATCCATTAATTCATCAATGTAGCTATCAGATGCTGCAATGGCAAAATGGCATTGATGCTACCGCATCCATGCACCCAAGTGAGTGAGCTGCTTTTCCTAGAAAGGTCCAACCATTCAAGCTCCCAGTCACGTATTTTCCTATGATATACAACGATGAAGAGACCTCTCTGAACTTCTGAATATGGTCCTTTTGGCCAGTTATGGCCAGCTTAGTCAATCCCTATCAACTTCATTCAGTACTTTCCTTGATCCTGATGTAAAACTTTATACCCATTATACCTTTTGCGGAAGCAGTTGAATAATCCTGGAAGTGGACCCGTCGATCATATCCGCATCTTAATAACTTACTATAGTATCGTTTAAGTCGTTATTATACCGAGTTATAGTAAGCAAATTTTTTCCAGAAACTAGAAAGATATAGTTAACTAACATTTTTATGAAAAACATCACAGTTCTGGTATAGCATTCCAAATCGGGCCAGCGTCGTTTTTACATAGGCCACCATCGGTACAGCATTGCTTTGACATCGCCAACGTTGCGCTACTGCTGAAACGATTTGGAATGCTATCTTGGAGTTGCATCGTATTAGTAAATTAAGATAAAAAGTATTTTATTTATAAAGCAGACTCTAACAGCCCTACAAGTTTTCATTCATTAATAAATTGATTGAGAAAATCCATAAAATGTCAAAATTGAGGTATACAAATTCAAATAATTTGTCCAACATACTGTTGTGTAGACATTGCTTCCATTAAAGTCGTAAATCGGGGTAAATGGTTTTTGCATTCGAACCTTTGGTCATTAGTTGACTGATGGCAAAATAAACCAACTCGCTGTTCAGGACATTGAAGACAAATGAGTGTGTTGAGATAGTGCATCCTTGAATCTGATAGATGATGAAATTGTAAACACAAGCCCATTCCAGATGTTTGTCTTTCCAGTCTCTTCTGATAGGCAAGTTGCCTTCTTTTTCTCTTTATTGAGCAATTTTTTTTGCTTTGTTAACCTTGAGCTTCTTTTCAGGCATACTTATGCTTTGTCTGCACGACTTGCTTCACAACTTGAATCCTTGAGAAGCCAAGTGAGATCAAGGATTGTTCATAATTGCCCCAGGATGAGTAATAAATACAGTGGGACCAAGGAATTTAGACCATGTTTGGAAGTTTTTGGAGATAGCCCCAATTCTCGAGCCATCTCATGTGGCCGGTATTCGAGGTGGGTGGGTGGGTGATTAGGGCTTTACGTCCTGTATTTCTGCACCTGCTGGGCTAATTAGGACAGGCAGAGACCATGGCAATGAGATGAAGGATGAAACAGCCATCCAACTTAGGCTCAACCGGGAATCCCGGTATTCGAGGACCTTGCCCAGCAAAGTGGTGTCGAACTGTGGGTGGGTGGTCATGATCTTGGGAAAAAAATCTGTTAATTCACGGTTTCAATTGAGCAGTACAATTTGTAGATGCAGTGTAGAAAAGTGTGTTTTAGCGTAACTCAAACTACCATTACCAATATACAAAGGAAATTGCACTTAGATATAATTATCAAACAGTGAATTAAATATTGCAGAGAAGTGCCAATGTCATTGAGAAAGCTGTCCATGACATTGCTCCACATTCACATAATGGAGAAATATTACCAATTTATGAAGTGGACTTACATTATTATGATCCTATTAATTGCCCTCATTCTGTGCATCCCAATATTTTCAAGAAAACTCTGTAACAAATGTAACTTAGCAACTAGACATCATGCTATCTTTTGTATTTTATTCTTGTTCCATCCAACACAAGCACAACTGATACAGCAGTTTTAGAGGGAGCATGGACAGTTCAGGGGTGAAAGAGACAGATCAGAAAGATTGTAAAGTAATTGACCAACGTTTCTAGCCCATTCCTCATGTCCTTGTCATAAAATACTTGTCTGTGCTATACAGGCCAATAGTGGAGAAGATACAGAAATAGCATAACAACTGTACAGAAAAGGGGTAAAATTAGGTCAAAAGAGGTGAAAACAAGTTTATTGCCCAGATGTTGGGGTGTTAATATCATTCTTATCAAATGTTTCAATCAGTCGGACAAGTTGTTCTGAAGATGCAACTGTCCATGCTCGCTCTAAAACTGCTGTAATGTTAAACGAATTCTGAATAAATAGGAAGCACACTGGGCAGATGGTGTTCGTAAATGGAGTTTACCTATGGTCTGCAAAGTTACCATGGCTTTCTTGTACATAACTTTAAACATTCTACCTCAGGGTCTTTTATATTAAATTCTTATCCCATTTGCATATTTTAAGTGTCTTTCAAGAGGCAAATTAAACCAATATCAATACTAATTATACTGTAGGATGTCATATTAGCCAGGGAAATTGTAATTTTGCCTCATTTCCCGTATTATTAAGTTGATATGTGATGTCTAATATAAAAAATATAATGCAATAAGATAAAATATTAAAATATAAATAAATGTTCTAACTTTTGATGGCTTACATAATAAAATATGGCATGCTTAGTTAGTGCATTAGCATTATATTTATATTTTCCATTATTATGGATCAAGCATGTCAAAATTATCATGATTATGTTCGGAAACTTTCTATAAGATATGTTTTTGGAAAATCTAATTCATAAAGGATAAACAGTGCTTTGATATGGAGGTTTTAAAAATCAAGAATTTTTCATATTTTTCCCTAATTGCAAATATTATATATCATATTTGACCATGAAACCCAATAAAGGCACAACTACAGTTTCAGACAAAAAAAAGGAATATAAATAATTATCTTTTTTGTTTTGTTTTTGTAAAACATAGCAGAGATATATCAAAGTGACTTTCAAAAAGCACATTTAGATGATGTTCTTATACTGCACGAAATTTCATGAGGTTGAGTGCATTATTAGTGCTAAATCGAATTCTGCTCCAGAAATACAATTTTAACACATTCGTTGGCCTTTTTTCCAGATTTTCTGATGAAAAAATAATGATATTGATGTCAAAGTGAAGTAACTGTAACAGTTCAGAAAGTTAAAGAACTGATATTTAGAAACGTTATTTGCAAAATTTCCCTCAGTGAGTCTTTGATAACTACAGGAGGTTTGAAAAAAAGAATTTTTATGTTCTCACCTTATTATGCAAATTCCATATTATTGGTGGGCATGAGACCCCCTAAACAGTACAACTACACTATTTTAGACATATTCTAGCTAAGTTTTAGGCACGTAGGTGCAGTAGTGAGCGAGTTATGCTCCATATGGAGTATTGCTGTATGCAATTTTGTTAGGGTAAGTGTGTTAGTATTCAAGTTCTGCTCCGGAAAAGAAAGTGTCACGCCCACCCTGCAACCCTGCCACCCTGCTGCCCGGCCGTCCTGCCGTCTTGCCGTCCTGCCATCTTGCCATCCTGCCGTCTTGCCAGCCTGCCCTCCTGCCCTCCTGCTGTCCACCCGAGGACGGACATCAATTTTTCAAAGTGATGACAATAACACTCTTAGAACTTTTGTTGCTGAGGGTTAAAAATACAATATACATTTGACATGTATATGCATGAGTTGGATTTATATAAAGAATTTTTAATACCTCCTATAATATAATTATTGAGCATAGCTCTTGTGAAATATTTCATATAAAGCCATGGTGACAAGCAGGCCACATAACTCGTGGAAAGTGAAAACATACACTCTTTCTCTAACACCAAGAGCATGTTTGTGTCAAAAACTTAAAGAAAGCCTATATTTCATCTTGGAATGAGAGCCTGGGGAGATACATAAGAAAACATGAGCACCAGTGAAGAAATAATTACAGAACTTCACCAGAAGCAGCTACATTTACAAAATGTAGCTTATAAAAAAGGTTGCAAAGAAGCTGGGAATATTTAAAGTTTTAATTAAAACAGATGTAAAGTAAATGTGGCCTTTGAGCGCTAAAAATCTAGAATAGCATGCTGTTCAGAGAAGGTAACTTTTTTGATGTTTTGACAAACTATTCAGCAATTTTTACGATCTTTTAGACATTTTGATTATGTCCTGATCATTTTCAGTGATTAAGTATTTTCTATGTCTGAGAAAATTTTAAATTTTATGTTTCCTTATTTATTGGTTTATTTGTAGTGTTACTTCATGCACTAAAATAAAACAAATAAACAATAAGAAAAAAAGATTACACAAAGTTATGCTGACCGATAACACCCCATAACCATTTTTAATTAACATTATAGTTAGCTTTACCTGACTTCTAAAAATGGCAGAGATTTTACGCAAATACTTTTCTGTCATAATTGAACTGTGCTAGATCTGACTGCATGAGCAGGGGAGACGAGGGCAAGATGAAACAGTGGGAAAGATGAAACATCATAGTTAATTGCATAAATTTACATAGTTATTGCTGCTGCAACCTGTTATATGTAAACAATCATGTTCTTCAAGTGACATCATAAGCCATATCAATGGGTTCTTGTCTACAAGGAAAAATGTAAATTTGTCTTTTTCTTATAAGAATCACCAATATGATAAATGAATGAAAATTTCAGAAAATATGCCAAATAACATAGAGAAATTAAACATGATACTGTCATCTCTGACATCCTTGTCACAAATCCAAATGAATATCACTGAGCTATATTTGTAACAGACGACTCTTAGGGCAAGATAAAACCTACCCTGCCCATTTGACCAATGAAATAAACCTGTTAAAACAAATTCGCAATGATTCCTGTTATTGGCCTGTCAACCATTATCCTAAATATCCCAAGTGATAAATTTGTTAAATTGTTGTCACATTTGCATATTCCTTGTCAATCATTATAAGGCATTCATATCAAAAGCATTTATGAAAATTGGGCCATTTTAACCCAAATAGCTCATGCAATCTGCTTGATTTTATTTTTATATGGAATAAAAGTAAAATAAAATAAAAAATTTAAAAAAAGAGAAAAATCCAGTTGATGTTATTAATAGAGTAATATGAAAGTGTTTCATCATGCCTGCGCTGTTCCTAAGATGGAACATGAGTACAAAATAGTTAATTTATATGTAACTTGTAACTAAATACTCATATTGCTTCAGATATCAACGACTATTTTTTTTTACATACTAGCACATACTGCACCAATGCCTTTCTGACAAATAGACTAGCTATAAAAGAAGTTAAGTGTTTCATCTTGCCCTAGTTTCCCCTACACCGTTGCCCAGGAGAAGGCCTCGTATGCTCGTATGGGCCAGAAATGGTTGCGGACCTTAGAGGAACCAGTGCAGTTGTTAGGGAGGAAACAGTGCAGTTGTTATGGAGGAAACAGTGCAGTTGTTAGGGAGGAAACAGTGCAGTTGTTAGGGAGGAAACAGTGCAGTTGTAATGGAGGAAACAGTGCAGTTGTTAGGGAGGAAACAGGGCAGTTGTTATGGAGGAAACAGTGCAGTTGTTATGGAGGAAACAGTGCAGTTGTTAGGGAGGAAACAGTGCAGTTGTTAGGGAGGAAACAGTGCAGTTGTTATGGAGGAAACAGTGCAGTTGTTAGGGAGGAAACAGGGCAGTTGTTAGGGAGGAAACAGTGCAGTTGTTAGGGAGGAAACAGTGCAGTTGTTATGGAGGAAACAGTGCAGTTGTTATGGAGGAAACAGTGCAGTTGTTAGGGAGGAAACAGTGCAGTTGTTAGGGAGGAAACAGTGCAGTTGTTAGGGAGGAAACAGTGCAGTTGTTAGGGAGGAAACAGTGCAGTTGTTAGGGAGGAAACAGTGCAGTTGTTAGGGAGAAAACAGTGCAGTTGTTAGGGAGGAAACAGTGCAGTTGTTAGGGAGGAAACAGTGCAGCTGTTAGGGAGGAAACAGTGCAGTTGTTAGGGAGGAAACAGGGCAGTTGTTAGGGAGGAAACAGTGCAGTTGTTAGGGAGGAAACAGTGCAGTTGTTATGGAGGAAACAGTGCAGTTGTTATGGAGGAAACAGTGCAGTTGTTAGGGAGGAAACAGTGCAGTTGTTAGGGAGGAAACAGTGCAGTTGTTAGGGAGGAAACTGCAGTTGTTAGGGAGGAAACAGTGCAGTTGTTAGGGAGGAAACAGTGCAGTTGTTAGGGAGAAAACAGTGCAGTTGTTAGGGAGGAAACAGTGCAGTTGTTAGGGAGGAAACAGTGCAGCTGTTAGGGAGGAAACAGTGCAGTTGTTAGGGAGAAAACAGTGCAGTTGTTAGGGAGGAAACAGTGCAGCTGTTAGGGAGGAAACAGTGCAGTTGTTAGGGAGGAAACAGTGCAGTTGTTAAGGAGGAAACAGTGCAGTTGGTAGGGAGATGCGTTCATCAAAATTAAATTGTTTTCTTATGATTTTGCGTATGCTTGTTTAACTTCTCAATGATGTTGGTTGCAAAGTTGAAAATAATTATTAATTTAACCTAACTTTATAATGTACGTCAATGTTAGCATACAGTCGAGTCCAACACTTACACACCCCATGTCTAATTTCAATAGCACTGTGAGGGGTGTGTAAACTACTGAGTGTAAGATGCTTAAAACACACCCTGGAAGCCAAATGCCATAAGAATTATTTTAGAGACAATTTATTGCTGAATGCAATGGCAAAATACTGAGAAGTGTGTAAACTTTTCAGCACAACTGTACTCCAAGTGTACCACTCTCTATGAACTATACTTATATACCTACCAGATGAAGATATGCATATTTCTCTGCTATGAATCCAAAAGTCTGGAGAATTTTAGCAATGATGTTTACATATATATATATATATATATATAATTTTTATTGACGGAGATGTCAGAAAAGACATATATGTCACAAAGTACAAAAGATGAAAAGAAATAAAAGCAATCAGAAAATAATCAAAAATAGGGAATACAACAAAGACTATAGTTACAGTACAGATGGTTCCAGCCAATTGGTTTAGCTGTTTATCCACTCCTTATAAAATCCAATCAGAATCTTTCATACATACAGCTTGTATCATAAACACAGTTATATTTTACATATATAATACATATTAAAATGTTCAACAAAATACATTCCTTATATAATGTGTATGATATAACTATTTACAGAATGATTTTGCTTCAAAAAAGAGCTAAATATATATTAATTAATAGGAATTATATATGTATATATTTACAGAGATTATCTGACTTCACTTCTAGAAAACAAAATCACAAAGAGTTTTCATCAGTTCATGTAGGCAGTTTTAAAGTTCAAGATATATATGACTGCACAATTTTTGGAGACGGATGAAGGCATTGTTTAAACATCAGCTTGTAAAATAAATTTTCCTAGGTTTATCAGCATTTCAGGCTCCTTGGATGTCATCATGACTTTAAATTTTCCCATGCTGTTAAGTGTATTATAGATACTAATATATCACAATAAAATATTTATCGCGAAAATAACAAAATATTGACAAGCAACACTGATTCTGTATTAGTTAACTACCGACTATGAGGGATATCACCTATACTCCATTAGGCATATTTACTCATGTGTTTGATTGTTTGTTTTGTTTTCATGTCTTTATTACGCAAAACAAATTCAGTTTGCTCTCAGGAGGGAGTTAACATTTCTTTGGTTATATCCTGCAAAAGAACAATAGAAAAGGTCACATGGTGGAGTATAACTATACTTCAACAACACCACCCTAGCCCAACAAACCTAAAAAATGCTTCATTTATTCCAGCTTAATCCACAGCAAGTGGAATCTTATGTGACTCATTACAGTTGTACATTAGCTTGATTCAACCGAACATAATACCTGGTAATAACTGTCACTCCTGGGCCATTCAGTCTAAAACATGACAATTGCCTTTAATCCTGCTAAACCTTGGCTTATGGTGTCGAGACAATAGAGTCTTTTCATTGAGCAGCCCTGAATTCAGCAAGACATAAGTCTTTCCTCTCCTCTTACAAAATGCACTATAAATACTGCTGCTTGGATGCACTTTGCTTCAGCCAATCAGAGTCAAGGGCGGGAACTTTTTCAGCCAATAGAATTGCAGTATTCTATTATCACATATAAGACCTGCGTATGACCAGGGACGTAAAAAATGGACTGTACTTGCTCACTCGTGGCTCTGTTAATCAAGTATAAATTCTTTCGACGAGCCATGAATAAGTCGTAGATCACTCATCGGACGTCTGTCAAAAGCTCACCAAACTTCTGTGGCCAAGCATCCGTGAGGCATCCGTGAGGGACTCATAGATCGCCCGTGCGCATGGTTCAAGATTGAATGAGCCAAGGATGACCAAGGATGACCAACGATGGTCACGTAGAATGTAGGGAACGTAGGTAGAACGTAGGTAGAACGTATATGGCACGCTCGCCGACTGACCTCCGAGCGAGTTACGTAACTTATATAAACAATTCACTCGTAGAACGTCCACTAAAGTCTTAAACATGTTTAAAAATGTTTGCCATCTCCATGTTATGGTCACGGATGATTTAGCGCTACCTGGAGCGATCTACGGATTAGCAAGATTATCCATTTTATTCATCCGTGGTGGTACGTAGGTCTTAAACGTGACAGTGTGAGCGCACCTTAATCTATCTGTGTAAGCATAAAAAATTTAATAAAACGATTAATAAGTAAAATTGTAAATTATAATTACACAATTGAGTGGTGAAATCGCCTTCCAATATTAGTTTAATTAAAAACCATATAAGAATTAATACTACTGAATGCTTTAGTGTAAAAAAAACTATTCCACAGTGCAGTGTTAAAAAAACAAATGATTATCTAGATTACAAGGAAACAGGCGTCTAGCTAATTGAACTTTCAGAAATGATAATCTGTACTTGAACTGGGGAGGGGGATGAGCCACTGGTAACATAGACTGTTAAAATTGTGGCAACGTGGCATTACGAAAGCTGCAAGAATGCTTGCATAAAGGAGATTGTCATTAAATCAAATTATTCATTTTCATAATTATTAAAGTCTCGATCAAAATTAATTAGCTGACCGCAAATAGCTCATTTAATAGCATCTTTTCCTCAAATCTGAAGACAGTTGAAGTGTCATTAGGCATAATTCAATGACTTTCTCATTCTTGCAAATTCAACCAAGAGCATCAATACTCTCAACCAATCAATCCAATAACTTAAAAACCAGCGGGATTATCAGCATTTAATTTCAATATCGAGATCTTTGCAGCTCGGTGATGGGATAATAATTCGCTGTCGGAAAATGTTGTCTAATTGCATTGGCTTGAAATTGTGTCATGTCTGTCGCACTTAAAATCTTTAGTAGATGGTTATAATCAAAGCACTGAACGTTTCAGACATTTGTAACTGTTTTGTCCTACTGTGTCGAGAAATTGACTCGCAGGTTAGCCAGCTTTATATGATGCCATTAATCTTAATGACTTACCTATTAGTCAAAGGCAATTTACCGTAAGGTTTTACTGAGGTTGACTGACGTTTGACTACCGTTTGGTATTCAAGCCTGACCAATTTGTTGGTAAAACACGACCATGGTATATCCCATCAAATAGCTAAGTGTGTAGTAATTTCCTTGCATTAAATTTTTTAATCTTGTTTAATTAACATAGTGAAAAGTGTTAGTCGAAATGCTTGGACCTGTTTTAAACTTTTGACGACCATGCTAATAGCCCATGAACCACTTAGTCAGGGGGCCAAAATGTGAATAAAAAGGGCACTTTGTTTGCACCGATCCACACCTCCTCAAATTTGGTATCATCAAATAGGAAATTTTTGGTATTTTTCATAAACGGTACTTGTTTTGTCAGTTTCTTGGACTGGAGATGTTTTCTTCTGGTATCCATGGCAACAAGTACGTTTTTGTATTGAACAAATTCACAAAAATAATTTTGGTGGTATGCTGTTAATTACAATGCATGACATTTGTTGGTACCATGATTAATCTGCATGGCTGACCGCATTAAAGTATTGCAGTAAACACTGGTTTTTCTCAATTTCCCGTTGCTACGGTAGCAGTTTTACAAATATTTTATTAAATTTTATTAATTTGGTTTTGATATCTTTGACCGTCAAGCTTTTATAACACAGTAAAATAATATACTTTTGGTATCTCAAGACACCTTAGGAGAAACCCTCTCAGAAAAGAAGCATCACTTCATTTTTGTGCGTTGCTATGGAAACACTTTTTTAAATTGTCACATTTTCAGAGAAAGCCTCAGCAATATGGGAATAAACATTTTATGACATATATTGAACATAGGAAGGTGATATTTAATAATTTGCATGTAAAAACCTCACTGATTAAAGAAATAAACTTTTTGCAGTCTCTGGTTGCCTCAGGACCCTTGAACCTTCAGTGTCCCTGGAAACTGAAGTGACCTACTTTTACGATATCTCTACGTATGTGCAAAGTATTGCTGATTGAATAAATTAGTTCTTTGTTTGCCACTCTAAATTGCTTCGCAAACAGCGTATAATATCCTAATTTGGGCGGTTTTGTATTCCTTGTACATAGGTCAAAACTGCCTGTGTTATTTGTGCGAGACATTTGGTAAGTTGCTCTAAATGAAAATCTGTAAACGATCGCAGTGTTCGCCCAATAATTAAAGTAAATATAGATGTAGACAGCCATGAACCATGTACCTAAACTAACCTTTAAATTGTATGGCTGTAATCTGAGAGTCATCCGCTTTCTCTCTGTGAAGTATCACAATGACTGGAGACAATGATGCGGAGGGTAAGAGCTGCAGCAGCTGAGAGATGGATGAAGAAGATAAACCACAGTCCCAGGCACCTATAACCTCGCAATAATCCATCATCATAAGTCAATAGATTTATATCCACTGACATCTTGGGTTTGCAAGATAATATCAATCTGCAAATTGATTCATGATTGGTTGGGTCTGAATCTAGTCTCCCAGCATTTTGGAAACATCAAAGAGGTTAATTTGATGATGCTTATCTGCCATACAGAAATAAGAAAATATATAAGGCAACACGGAGTGAAAAGATGAAATAAGAGAAGGAACAGCCAAAAATAACCACCACACTGAGTGTCACTGGTAAATCTGGGAATCTGTCAATTGAGGAATTTTCTTTACTATGAAAGCTACAGTTAGTTTCAGAGGGCCCCTTGGTAGATAAGCTAGGCTTTTACCCTCAGTAAATAAAGTTTCTCTATCAATCTATCTATCTATCTATCTATATGTCTATCTGTCTATCCATCTATCTATCTGTCTATCTGTCTATCTGTCTATCTATCTATCTATATATCTATCAAAAAAATACCGTCGACTCTAGACAGCTCTAGCAACCTATTCCTGTAACTGGCTAAAACCAGCTGCTTCTGTCTACTCCTAGCCTGTAGTGACTTACACACAAAAAATATAAACCTTGGTAAATGACCATGATGACATTGTATGACATTTTTCTGATATGGTGCTGCATGTATTTTTAGATCCGGCTTCGAGTAGCCAGCTATAGCCAGACAGTTCCGTTTAGTGACAGGTATAGCAGTGTCTAGCTTTGTCTAGGTTCAATTTCACAGGCCGTTTTTAAATGAAACTTAACTAACTATATAAAGTTGTAATATATAAGTGGTCTTGGTAAAATGTAAAAACACTACATATACATGTACTGGTAATGTAATGTACCTGACACGGACAAGACTCAGGTGGAATTTCCACAAAACACATGGGTGGCTCCTCTTAGCGGCAAAACCCTCTTGCCTTTGAGGAGTCTCCTTTCATCCAAGACCTCTCACTCATTCATTTTTCCTTTTTTTTAAATTTTTTATTATTATCATTATTTCTTGTTTTAAATTATCATTATTATTATTTTTGTTTCTATTTAAAGTTAGATTTACTTTTGTGTGTGTATGTTAATGTTATATGTGGGGTATGTATGGTTGTGTATGCGATGAAAAATAAATAATTCTGTCTGTCTGTCTTGTCTGTCTTGTCTTGTCTTGTCTGTCTGTCTTGTCAGACAGTCTTGTCTGTCTGTCTTGTATTGTCCTGTCCAGTCCTGTCCGTCCGTCTGTCTGTCTGTCTGGGGTACCACCAAACATTGCTTCAGGGGGACCACGCAATCTCTTTGGATCAACGGGATAACATTCAGCCCACATCATCCGATTTGGCAAGTTCTGTTGTACAGCTGGTTGCCTGTCAAGCTCTGTCAGTGCCTTTTCTTTTCATAAATTTGTGGAATCTTTGCAGTGCACATGTACGGAGCTTTTAAAGGGACATGGTAAAAAAATATTTAACATTTTTTTTGTCCGAACAATAAAATCTTTGTCGGAACAAAAAAATTCATTGTCAGATGTTTATTACAATATAAAAAATTTTTTTTACCAGGTCCCTTTATACAAATACTAGAGCAATACTAGAATGATATTAATTTCAATTGTGCTTGCTATTTTATAAAATGATCTCATCCTCACATATTCAGTAAACTGAGGTAACTTTGGCCGCATATGAAAAAAGGGATTTTGTCGAGTCTCACTCTGATTTGGCTTATTAGAGTTAACTTATTTTTCCATAAATAAGATTTGTCACATATTAGCTTCATGACCAATACTGTATAGCTAATTTAATCTTTTTAATTAAATTAAGTATTTCTTGGTAGAGCCAAAGAAAATTATGAGTGACTGCCATAATTTTGTGAGTGATGCAGCACACAGCAAGAAATCCAGGGAGTTTCACTGATTCACAAATATATTTGATTTACATTGTAATATATGTATGTAATATATATATATATATATATATATATATATCTTTATTCATGCTCTGTAGTTGCACCAGTGAAAATATATAATTTTGTGAGTGATGCAGCACACAGCAAGAAATCCAGGGAGTTTCACTGATTCACAAATATATTTGATTTACATTGTAATATATGTATGTAATATATATATATATATATATATATATATATCTTTATTCATGCTCTGTAGTTGCACCAGTGAAAATATATAAAAAAGCGTTTTAAAATTTACATCAAACGGGAAATAAATAATAGTTCCTTCTTTTCGTTTATATTTGCAAAGTCAACAAGTCCAGTTCTAATGTCTTTGATGGCCTGGATTGTAGTCAAATCTTGAACTGGAAGGTCATCTTTCGTTTACTTCGCACTATTAGCTTTTGAATGTTCTTTCTGGACATACTATATCCTTTTTCACAATGCCACAGATTTCCACCAATAACGGCACGCGCCCCATGGGTGAACATCAGAGTGATGTATCTGACTCTACTGTATTTTGAGTTCCTCATGCTTTAATACATGTTTAACAAACATGTGCTTTACTCTGTCTCTTGAGAAACAGAAGCCAGTGAAATCTGATAAGTGTTGAGTATGCGTCTGATACGGTAAATCCAGGATTCGTCTGATGCATTTATTGTACAGTTTATGGAATAGAGTCTTTTTACTGAGCAGCCCTGAATTCAGTAAAACTTAAGTCTTTCCGCTCCTTTTATTACTCATTTCGCTTTTCAGACATAGTAGGTCATACCCAACTGATTCCATAAATAAAATTTTCTCTTGGAAATAACAGGAATCAACTAAATGATAAGATGTCAAATAAACATTAAAATGCACTAAAACTACTGCTGCTAGGATGCACTTTGCTTCAGCCAATCGGAATCAAGGGCAGGAACTTTTTCAGGCCAATATAATTGCAGTATTCTGTCGTAGCCACCTGGTGGAAATACAGAGAACCATCTGTGAAAATCCACAATTTTGTGACATTTCTGTCCTCAAGATCCCTGGCCTTGGGAACCATAAAAACTACAGCACTGGGCATGGAAAACTTTGAGCATAACTTTGCAATCAGTGTGTGGACCCTTGAGATAAGATCACTTTTCTTAAAATTAATTTCATCATTCTCATTTAAGCTAGAGGATATCTTGTTCCCAAGGTGGATTATGTTTGCATCGACTTCAGCTGGTCTCCCAAAAGTGTAATATTGGGCTTTTCTAGGGTCATTTGTTGGGAAAAAGCAATACAGGCAGACATTTTAGGATTGAACAGCATGCCATACTCCTGTCCATACTGTTCACATATTTTGATCATCCCTTTGTAGGCCTTTAATGCTTAGACATAGCTTGGAAGAATCATGTTTCTTCCAAGGACATAGCATCACAAGATCATCTGCATAACATATTATTCCATAGAACATATTTCCTAGCCAACAACCGGAGCCAGATTGCTTGAGTTATCTCAGGAGTTCGACAGCTTTGGCAACATAGCAATAGTCAATAGTCACATCACTTGTAGAACAGGTCTTAATGTTTATCAGAATATGCTCATTAATTTCTTTCATAACATTCTTATCAAGTAATACACGGTTATATAAAGTTCTATATTTGGCGGCAAAGACCTCAGCAATGTCATCTGCTCATTTGTGTCCATTTATACCACATGCCAACATTGGTTTGGGTTTAAGCTTACGGAATTCTTTAAAGAAATCTCTTGATCTCTTTTCACTGTAGGCTTCACTGAGAGTGGGGGGCTTCACTGAGAGTGGGGGGGGGGGGGGGGGGCTTCACTGAGGGTAAGGGGCTTCACTGAGGGTAAGGGGTTTCACTGAGGGTGAAGGGCTTCAGTGAGGGTGAGGGGCTTCACAGAGGGTGTGGGGGGGGGGGGGTTTTCACTGAGGGTGAAGGGCTTCATGAGGTTTAGGGGCTTCACAGAGGGTGAGGGGCTTCAGTGAGAGTGGGGGGGGGGGCTTAACTGAGAGTGGGGGGCTTCACAGAGGGTGAGGGGCTTCAGTGAGAGTGGGGGGCTTCACTGAGAGTGGGGGGCTTCACAGAGGGTGAGGGGCTTCAGTGAGAGTGGGGGGCTTCACTGAGAGTGGGGGGCTTCACTGAGGGTGGGGGTCTTCAGTGAAGGTGGGGGGGGGGGGGGCTTCACTGAGAGTGGGGGGCTTCACTGAGGGTAAGGGGCTTCAGTGAGGGTGGGGGGGGGGCTTCACTGAGAGTGGGGGGGGCTTCACTGAGAGTGGGGGGCTTCACTGAGGGTGGGGGGCTTCACTGTGGGTGAGGGGCTTCACTGAGAGTGGGGGCTTCACTGAGGGTGGGGGGCTTCAGTGAAGGTGGGGGCTTCACTGAGAGTGGGGGGCTTAACTGAGAGTGGGGGGCTTCACTGAGGGTGGGGGGCTTCACTGAGGGTGGGGGGCTTCAGTGAAGGTGGGGGGCTTCACTGAGAGTGGGGGCTTCACTGAGGGTGGGGGGCTTCACTGAGAGTGGGGGCTTCACTGAGGGTGAGGGCTTCAGTGAGAGTGGAGGGCTTCACTGAGAGTGGGGGGCTTCACTGAGAGTGGGGGGCTTCACCGAGGGTGAGGGGCTTCAGTGAGAGTGGGGGGGGGGGGCTTCACTGAGAGTGGGGGGCTTCACTGAGGGTGAGGGGCTTCAGTGAGAGTGGGGGGGCTTCACTGAGGGTGGGGGGCTTCACTGAGAGTGGGGGGCTTCACTGAGGGTGAGGGGCTTCAGTGAGAGTGGGGGGCTTCACTGAGGGTGGGGGGCTTCACTGAGAGTGGGGGGCTTCACTGAGGGTGAGGGGCTTCAGTGAGAGTGGGGGGCTTCACTGAGAGTGGGGGGCTTCACTGAGGGTGAGGGGCTTCAGTGAGAGTGGGGGGCTTCACTGAGGGTGGGGGGCTTCAGTGATGGTGGGGGGCTTCACTGAGAGTGGGGGGCTTCACTAAGGGTGGGGGGCTTCACTGAGGGTGGGGGGCTTCAGTGAAGGTGGGGGGCTTCACTGAGAGTGGGGGGCTTCACTGAGGATGGGGGGCTTCAGTGAAGGTGGGGGGCTTCACTGAGGGCTTCAGCAAATTTCTAGTTTCGTATTTTGAAAAGAAATACTGTTTCTTTGACCATCCCTTATCTCAGTTTATTATGGGATCTCCACACATTGCACCAAATGCTCTCTTCTCTTGTAAGACTTTGCTTTATCTTTCCACCCTGGAATAACCTTTTCTTTTTATGTAAACATGCTCGCTCAAAATACATATTTATCACATGAGATAGTTGATGGTTTTCTATTTATCATTACACCAGTCATTTAACTCCTCTTAATGAAGCATGCTTTCACATACAAAATCAGTACATGAATAGATAGATCTTTCTGGTATGGGGTCATTTGCATGGGTATGGGGTCATTTGCATGGTATCTTGCACCGTGCAATTTTCGTTCCTGGTCTGGTATTGTTTTTCACAGGTTCCTCAATATCACGCCAAGCAGTTTGGATTTTAAGATCTAATCATGCTAATACAAAGGGTGCATGGTTTGAGATATTAAATCCCTCCACTGTGCATACACTGTCATGTTATATGACTTGATAAACGTGGCTTAATCTATAGATAGTGAGATCTCAGCTTATTCATTTTGTTTAATTATACCAAGAAAAGGCTACCTACTTTCTGTGTGATTGGCTGGTGTAGTGGTTAAGGTGTAAGATGGTTAGGTAGGTAGGTTGTAGGTTCAAACCCAGCTCGGGACAATCAAGAATGAAAGTTGTTCTCGGAGTCTTTGGTTCACAGAAGACTCGCACTGTGAGCTCACTTTAAGATCACTGTGTGGTTACCCTTTTAGCTCACAGTAACTCACAGTGAGCTCAAATTCTTCACTGGGTTAGGCAAAAAGACCTATTTTGGTAGGCTATTTTACTGTTTGACTAACCCTGTTGGTCAGTATATGGCTGTCGTTCATCAAAGTTGCAAGGGGCATGACTAATGCTTTGTCATAAAATGCTAAAAAGATAGTCAAAAATGCTATAGGCAGGTAGTCGTTTTTGGCATCGTAGTTTGAATAGATATCTAATCAAATATAATAATATTTAGTAAATTTAGCTTTTCAAAGTTACTTTAAGGCACATCCCTAATGCAAAAGAATATGCCTAAAGCTGCATGAGGCCATTTGGCTAACAAGAATAGGAAACGAAACCTATTGTGTGTTTGCAATTCAGTATGTTGCAAATAGAGTCCGTAATAGGTTTTGACACAAACACTGCTGCGACGCCCCATTATACTTCCTGAGGGAATACATAACAAAAATTACTTTTAAAATTGCGCAGGCAAGAAATGTTGATAGAGATGCTAAAAAAGGTAAAAACTGTTATACCAGCGTAGAAGAGAACCAGAAGCGACAAACTACCTTTTTAGTCGACACTTTTGGTCCTGGTGCCACGCACAGCCTGGCAAATTGATGTGTAGGATATTAATAATTGAAATTTATTTTCAGACTAGACAAATTAGGGTCAGTGAACTTTAGTCATATCTGGACAAAATAGCCGTGTTAAGAACATAATCATTCAATAAAACTTAAAATCGTCCCTACTTTGTGGGCAAGTTCACAAATTGTGCAAGTTCTGACAGTCTCAAAAATTAAATTTCAACAAATATGACATGACAACTGCCATCATAGGTAGAGAAAGAATTGCAGAGAAGCTTAAGTTGTATCAGAAAGTTTAATGTCGAAATCTTGGCTTTTTCTGCGCTTAAAAAGTGGTGTTTAACTTTTGAGTACTTTTTTTCGAGTTTTTTATAATGATGTAAGATCATGAGGAAATGCTGAAAGAAGCAAAATAAAATCTATACAGATTGAAGCCAGCCACAGTCACTCACCACTATATGTATGACATTTAAGTGTATTGTCAAACTCAGCTGTGATTACAGCTGTATGAAGGAACGTAAGATTTGAGGAAATTGGCTCTGCAAAATAAAGACACCGGATTTGGGATAATCAAGAATGAAGGTTGTTCTTGGAGTTTTTTGTTCACAGAAGACTCACATTGTGAGCTCCCTTTAAAATCACTGTGTGGGTTACACTTTCAGCTGACAGTGATCTCACAGTGAGCTCAAGTTCTTCACTGGGTTAGGCGAAAAACTCAAGTTCAGTTGGCCAATAAAGAATTTGAATTGCTGTTACACCTGCCTATAGGGGTTACAGACTGAGGGATTGCTTCACTAAGTTGCCTGCAGGGGGCTAATCTCTTTGTAATGGAAACTAATTTGCAAAGTCAGCACCCCATTTGCTACGGAGTGGAGTAAAAAATAACAGTTAAGTGGTTTGCCCAAACAGATTGTGACGATCACACGACAATGTGGACTCCAGAGAATCCAAAGTGTCTTCACTACATTCAGGTTATCATTCAACCAGCATTATGACAATATTGGAATTTTAGATGCTTTAACGAGTGAGATAATATTAATAAAAACCATTGTCTAAAAATTGATTGATGCAAGTTTAACCAGCAATACCGAAATGTGATGTAACACATCACTGCACAAAAGCCATACACATGTATATTCCCGGCAAACGCTTCAAAACATAGGCTGCCGTAGCAGCATACCCTCGGCAAATTTGAGAAAATTAAAACAATGAATATTGGCCGGAGTATTTCTTGACAATAAAGCTTACTTATTTATGGTAGCCCAAAATGAGAAATATATTGCAATACAATTTTGGAAGTGCCTAATTATAAATGGTAGGCAAAAAGGTAAATAATCATTTTCTTTGGCCAATTATTTTGGTTTTCTACGTCTTATGTATACAAAGGTTATGGCATATGACAATTTAAATTTACAAAATTTGAAACATATACACTAGTTCTCCAATTCTATGGATGTCAAAACATACAATCCATGGTTTTTGGAATGTAGAAAACAATACAATTTTCGCATTTTTCCACATTTTCCACTATTTTGAAAAAGCATGGTTTAATGCCAAATTAAAGTTTTGAAAGTGAATAACTATGATTTAGACATTTTAAAAGCAAAATTTTATGTACATGATGTATGTTGGCATCATAGCATTTTAGATGGAGAAGTTTAGGAAAATACGAATTTTCCCTTTGCTCATTACTTGTCTTATATACAAAGAATATGATAACAAGGTTATCAAATTTCAAAATACACACATATACGCTTTAATTTCCCAAAGTGTTACAGATATTATCGTAAACAAAGAGTACCAGGGTTTAGGGAATGCAGCAAACAACACAATGTTTAAATTTTTCATATTGTTTATTGTTACAAAAAATGTGTGAAAGAAATGTTAAAAATAACTTTAGAACGTGCAAGCACTAGAATTTAGACATTTCATAGTAAAATTCATGCATAAAGGTAAAATAGTAGTTGAGATATGGAGGTTTGGGAAAATAATCAACAGGCAGGAGGGCGGGCGTAACACTTTCGTTTCCGGAGCAGAACTCTAACACTAATGCACCCACCTCTAAAAAAATTGTGTACAGTAATATTTCCGGAGCATAACTCTGACACTACTACACCTACATGCTTAAAACTTTGTCATAATATGTCTAAAATAGTGTAGTGGTGCCTTTTAAGGGTCTCATGGCTGTAAATAGTATAGAATTTTCAAAATTAGGGCAAAATAGGGAAAATTCCTACATCCATATAAAAGACCCTATGTACCTTACATGAATGAATCTGTATCAATAACATATCTAAATTTTAGTATTTTCACTTTTAAAACTACATTTTTATTATCATTTCAGCTAATTACAAAATAATGGAAAATCAGAAAACAATGTTAAAAATTGTGTTAAATTGTGCTTTGGAGCATAACTCTACTATTAAAGCACTTACCCCAACAAAATTGTATATGTTATTACTCTATATAGCTTAGCTGTGCATTTTGATAGTGACATTGACATATCTGAGCTGTGTTTTAAAATATTTACAGAAAAAAACACGAAAAAAATCATAAAAATGTCTGTTTCCAGAGGGACTCACACACTACTGCAACTAAAACTTAGTAAGAATATGTCTAACATCATGTAGAGATACCTTTTTGGGGTTTCATGACCATTTATGACAGATAATTTTATTTAATAAGGAAAATATGAACATTTGGACAGGTACTCTTTCAAACCCTCATATCAATGACTCTATGATCCTTACATCGGTAAAATTTGCGAATGATATATCTAGATTATAGTACTTTCAATTTTAAGCTTGTTTTTGAGAATTTTTTCGTCATTCTTTATTTGTTCATAATATTGGAAAATCTGGAAAAAATGCAAAAAACGTGTTGCTTCTATCATATTCCTTAGCATCCCATACTTAGCAATGACAGCCGTAAATGTTGTACAATTCATGTGCACTTATTAAATATTTTATCATAGTATGCTAAACCCATTCAATACTTCTTGTTTATAATTAGCAATTTTATAATAATTAGTTGCATGATGATCTATATTACTTTCACTTGACTCAAATAATTATTATTGTTTTCTTCATATACACCTGTAAAGTGTTCGGTTTTAAATACTAATTTAAATGCCATAGATTTAATGCAAATCAGCAACCCAATAATTCAGTAACTGAAGGGAATATGGCAATTGATAATATATAGTTCCTTCAATTACCAGTAAATTTAACCAGCGAGAAAAACATATTTTGACCTATAAAGGCATTAAAATGGGTGTGTTGAGTATCATTCCATACAAAATAAACCTTTAAGATTTTGTATTTATTTGTATTTAGACTTTATTTATTTAAATACGAGTAATTAAAAACCTTGAAGGTTAATTTTGTATGAAATTATACCCAACATCTTTATGTGGCATAATATTATTGCTGAATTTCATATATATTCTTTAGGATCATTGCCATAGCCCATATATGACTATTTTGGACATATAAATGATAATCTTAGTTTTAGATTAGTTAAGGGAACATGCTATTGTGTTGATATTTCTAGTGAACTAAATACTCCTTAATGCAATTAACTATGATGTTTCATCTTGCCCTCGTCTTCCCTACCCGTGCAGTCAGATCTAGCACAGTTCAATTGAATATGACTGAATATGATTTGACGATTTTAGGAGGTAAAGCTGACTATAATGTTAATTTAAAATGGCTATGGGGGGAGTTGTCATGTTATCGCCCTCACAATTACACCAAACGAAGTAGTGATGGTTTGAATCTTTATTGTTGAATTAAGATAAAAAACCCTGTAACAACATAACACAAACATTAGTGCTTTGTACAAAAAACAATATAATATGCTTTAACCACTTCATTGTTAATGACAGTAACTTAATTTATGTCCTAAATTATTATTAAAGTTCATACAATGCATATCACATGATTAGAAATTATGTGAAAACATCAATGTATATAAATATACACTATATAAATTCAAACATTTAATGAATGAATTTATACAAATGAGAATATTTAGCAAAAGACAATTACCCTATCTGGGGTCTTCTCACACAATGGTTGACAACTATTATTCTCAAAGAAAGGTGTTTTGTGCCTAAAAAGTGAAATGTCATGTTATATAGGATTTTATAGTACCATAAATGAATAATAAAACTACTTTAATGAACTGAATAAATAAAACTTACTTTGTATGTGTATTCTATACGTAGAAATGAATTCACATGAACATAAGTTCCTGAGGTCTTGCTGCTTCAGTGAATTTTCCAGTAGTGCAAAAGTCCCACCAGAGAATTGGCTACAGGCACCTGTGGCCACCTGGTGCCTCCTGCACACATCACTGATCACAGGTCACTGGGAGAATCTCCCTCTAGTGCCACATAATGTTATTATACACATAACAAACAACATGCTAATATTTCTAGTCATTATTTATTATACACAATATTTTATATACACACCATATATTATATACAAATAAACCCTTACAGTCAGTCAGCATGATAAGGATAGAGTCAAAATGTCTAAACATTCATCAAAGTTGCTAAATTGTTTGTCAAAACATCAAAAAAGTTACCTTCTCTGAACAGCATGCTATTCTAGATTTTAGCGCTCAAAGGCCACATTTACTTTACATCTGTTTTAATTAAGAACTTTAAGTATTCCCAGCTTCTTTGCAGCCTTTTTTATAAGCTGCTACATTTTGTAAATGTAGCTGCTTCTGGTGAAGTTCTGTAATTATTTCTTCACTGGTGCTCATGTTTTCTAATGTATCTCCCCAGGCTCTCATTCCAAGATGAAATATAGGCTTTCTTTAAGTTTTTGACACAAACATGCTCTTGGTGTTAGAGAAAGAGTGTATGCTTTCACTTTCCACGAGTTATGTGGCCTGCTTGTCACCATGGCTTTATATGAAATATTTCACAAGAGTTATGCTCAATAATTGTATTGGAGTAGGTATTAATAATTCTTTATATAACTCCAACTTATGAATTTTATGTGTACGAATAAATTTTACTGACGTGTTGAAGTCACAACAGACCTATATGTAAAATGTAAATTGTATTTTTAAACCTGGGGCGGGTGACAGGGCGGGCAATAACTATGTAAATGTATGCAATTAGCTGTTATGTTTCATCTTGCCCACTGTTTCATCTTGCCCTCGTCTCCCCTACTACATGTACACCTGGAAAATCAATCATGGTCTGCTTACTGGTGTATGTCTTGACATCAAAAAGTGCTTCACCACCATAAATCATAAGATTCCACTGAAAAAGCTTGAAATGTATGCTTTTGCTAATGATGTTATGAATGGTTTACTTGATATCTGACGAATAGAGGAAGCAAAGTGTTCTATAGAAATGATAGTTCAAGTGTAAATTATGTAAAAATAGTTGTCCGCAAGGTTCAGTTTTGGGCCCTACATTATTCTTACTGTACATAAATTTCATAAACAATTACTTGGTGATAATGATTTAGAAATGTAGTATGCTGTGATTATCTTGGTCTTACAATGGATAAAAATATGAATTTTTAATGCAGCCATTTTATGTTATAACATGTTGAATAACCGATTTTATTGTCTGGATCTTCTTCTTTTTTTTTCATAGATGGATACAGGCAGAAACAGGGCCTAAAGGTGCTATTTTTCTCTACAACGTTGGCTTGGCAATATCCGAATGGAATCACCATTTTCCTGTGATATTTCTTATTTGTAAATTCCCTGACACCCTTATATATTTTCTTTTGGGGACCAGTTGGATTGTGTGTAAATCCTTCGCCTAAAATTCTCTTGCACTGCAAGGATAATTTGGTCTGCCAAGACACCCAATAACTGTTACCATTGGTGTATAACTGTCACCATTGTAATAAATAACCAGTTACAGCCTTTTCCAGCTTTTTTTTCAGACAGTAACCTGAGCAAACAATGCCATATATCTCTATGGAAACTGACTACATCCACTATTGTGGCTAAGTACACGATCTGACTTCCATCGAACAGAATGGCTTGATTGAAAAGGAAGGGTATTTATGAACCATATATACTCAAGTGTTGTAAGCTTTTTTCCATACTCATTATAGATATTCTATGTACAAATGTATTCAGTCAGGTCAGTGCACTGTCTTCTTTCTCAGTTATTGTTAATAGTTTCTGTTACCAAACTTATCCCATTAGTATTGCCAATTATGATTACATTATGGCAGTTGATGCATTTTGTAATCACCCAATTTGTTCTTCGTGTTGTTTCCTGCCCTTTCCACGATGTTGCTCTGCTGTCAGGTGCATATAGGATTGAGTCAACTGGTCAGACTGAAGCAAGAATGGTAAACTCAGCTAAAGTCTGATGCAATTCAACCCAGACCTGTCATTCCCTCCTACAGATAATGGAATAGGGGTAATTAAAAAAACGAAATATCAACATTTTAGCTATATAATACAGTTTAGGTGTGGCTTTTAATTGTCAGCTGTGTGGTCTAGTAGTAAGACGTACACCTGCACCTCCGAAGGACCCAGGTTCAATTCCGGGCCTGGGCACCCTTTATAAGCAACAAACAAATGATGTATATATATAGATAGATAATATAGACCTATGTAATAAATTAAGAAAAATAAATGTACAGTTTTACAGCCAAATTCATTAAGTTGCAAACTAATCTTATAGACTTGGAAGCACAACTCCGGATGACGTCACGTGACTGTAGGACTCTCATTGGCTGAAGGATTGCTTTAACCAATGAGTCCTGGATTCACACGACGTCCTCTAGAGTTAAGCATTAAAGTCCAAGAGATTGGTTTCCAACTCTGTGAATTTGGCTGAAATAGAAAGCAATCAAGATTATAAACGTATATCATTAACAGAGGAAAAACACTGTGGGTGTATACATATTCATTTTGAAGTGTTATAATGTATGTTCCCGTTTTATCCAATGGTATTTATGGGAAATACCAACTTCTGAGCCCACTTATAGATGTGGGAAGTAGTCTGGTGCCAGGTCCATCGTGTCACTGAGGTGTTCCATCAGTCATTCGTTTTAAATAGGTTTCGAAATGGGCAATTACCTATCCATCCAGATACAAATTTCTTTTTGATATGTCCCTATTTATATTTAATCATCATAATACCCTCATGGATGCTTATTCTATATCGTGACAGAGTAGCCTAGAAGCAGCTAACCCCAGAGCAATTATTTCTCAGTCCCAAAACTGTCATGGGCAATTTTTGTATGGCAAGCTGAACATAGACCCCAAAGCCCCAAAACTGCCCAGACGTTCATAATGTGGCTCACTCATCTGGATGAACTGATGGTTTGCTTGTTTGGTTGGTTTAATCCCAAAGCCAGTAAGAAAAACTTTGTGCACATACTATTGCTTTTAGTTATCCCTTGGAGTGTAGTGAATTATACTGACCTGACCAACTCAGAATAATTTGTAGTTGCAACTTTAATCAGTGATGACAATACCTTTGCATCTGTAATATACTCAAAACGGTGGTCTAATTATCCTGCTTTCAGTATCAATCACCTATTATCCGGAATTTATTTTAATTATATTGTACAGTTAGTTTCATAACAAACGGTCGACTCCAGACAGCTGTAGCTATAACTGGCAGGTAGCATTGCATGGCAGAAGTTGTCTAGCTTAGTCTAGATTCAATTTGACAGGCCGTTTTTAATGAATGTAACTGTATATGACTTACTTAGTTGTTGGGTATACATATTTGATTCTGCAGTCTTCGGAAATAGTGACTTCTATTGCAGAATTTTCTTATTCAATCTGCAGTGAGTGCAAAATTGCCAATCGTTTCTGGGTACAAGTTTAATTGCGTGTGTGACACTTCATCAAAAAGTTGGGAATACCATTAGTCAGACATTGTGTGTGATAATTGCGGCATTGTCTGTGCAGTTCGTGTCATCAATTGCACAGAAAAGAAGTTGATGACACCAGGATCTGTCTTGCTGTGTAAATGAGATTACATCCACAAATAACGAAGCTGTTATTCATTTCAGACACAATCATTTTACTAATTTATTTGTTAATAATTGATGTGGGATGAGATTGCCAGTGAATCTGTAAAGCGATCTGGTTGTGAAATTATGAAAAGTTAAAATGACAGGTATTGCAGTAGATTTCATCACTGTTCATAGATTTGGAAACTAAACTCCAGAGGACGTCATGTGAATCCAAAGCAATCGCTCAGCCAATGGTAGGCCTGGATTAACATGACGCCCTCTGGCGTTTGTTTCCAAATCTTAAGTTCACTATAATCTCATATCAGGGTTTACCTCGTCTTGATTTGAAGGATAAAATTATGAACAACAGTTGGTGTTATGTGGCAATATAAGATAAGATAAGATAAGATAAGATAAAACTTTATTTATATTCGGAGGTGCAAGACAAAACAATAAAACATAAGCTATAAAGCTTTTAGCCGAAATGCTTATTGGTCATAAATATATTCAGTTAATTATTTGTAAATATTTTGGACAAATATATGCAAAAATGTATTGTAAAAATATCTATACAAGGTTAGTTGATTGACTTACTGTCTCCCCCAAAAGATTTCCAGTGCAATCAGAGAAGGAGTTGCCAATTAATAATAAATTCAATCGTTACCCTTTATATTCAAAGGCATGGCTGCATTGTTTGAAGCGGATTGACTCTTAAAAGAGAGCAGGTGATTCTCCACGCAGGAAGTAATTGAAGTTGGCTTCTGAAATTTCGAGAGCAGTAAAAAGAGAGCCACTTCATCACATTTGATCAGATGTGAAGAGATGAGCATCTGGGGAAGAAAGCTTCAAGATCATGGGTAATCAAAATGACATTTAAGATACGGACTTCACACTCTGCCGAGTTTACGTCTTCTCGAGAAGTATGGCTGGAGCAATTAAAATGGAAGCAGGAGTATAAAGCCAGAAAGTTATAATTAAGAAACAAAAAGTGCACTTAATTACAAATAAGCTCCCTTGCAATCTTCAATAGATCCAGCTTTATCATATCTTGGAAACTGAATGGCAATGAGGCAATTATTTATTTATTCATATTAAATGATGAATGCGCATTTACACTTGATATGAATATATTTTTCAAACAGGGTATATGCCATCACTAACTATGAAACCCTGACATAAGACCACCGCACTACATATGTACAAATATAAAATACCACCATTATGACCACCCATTTTACCACTGTATTTCATCTCTCTATTAGGATCACTTCGCCGTTAAGACCAGTTCCACCAGGTGGCTACGACGGAATACTGCAATTATATTGGCTGAAAACGTTCCCACCCTTGTTTCTGATTGGCTGAAGCAAAGCGCATCCTGGCAGCAGTATTTTTTAGTGCATTTTTAATGTATATTTGACATCTTATCATTCAGTTGATTTTGGTTATTTTCATGAAAAAGTTATTGTATTGTATGGTTGATTTATTGTATGGGAAGTGCAGCCCTCTAAGGCAAGTTATTGTCGTTATCGAGTTATATTTATTGAATCAGTTATGATCTTCCATGTCTCAAATGATTAATAAGAGGAGAAGAGAGACGTATGTCTTGTTGAATTCAGGGCTGCTCAGTGAAAATACTCTATTATTAGTTTGTCATCTTGTCACAAATACAGTGACTTTCGTAGTGAAATGACAAATTATGTAATAGCAGATGACCCATATAAACAGCAATATACAGCAGTGAGTTTATTGATTACAGTAATAAATTATTGAAAATGTACAAGAAAAATATCTGGCTGATTTTAAACAAACTACTGAATGGACCAGCGAACAATTATTTGTTGGAAAACAGTCCATCTTTTCTGAGTGTGCAGATATAGCAAGTTAAAGGTGTACAGGACCCTAAATAATTTTTGGGGTTTCAAGTTTGATTGGGGAGACAGAAAAATCAAACATCTTGGTTTCAAGTCAATTGTTGGCATTAATTTTCTGAAGTAACTTTTATGATTATATACACTCTTTTGCATCGCACTACTCTTCCTGCGTTTGCAGTCAATATAGTCATGATGTTGGTCCAATTTGCTATGATACCTGGGTGGTGGTGGTGGATAAGGGCTTTACGTCCTGTATTTCTGCACCTGATGGGCTAATTAGGACAGCTATGCTATGATACCAGGGAATGACAGGGTTTGTTTCATTATAGAGCCAAAATATATTTGCATGTATATGTTTTAGGCTCTATAATGAAACAAACCCTGTCATTCCCAGGTATCATAGCATAGCTTTGTGATATATGTAGAGGGCTCCACATTGTAATACCGTGACGTATTCTTGTATTACCGTGGGCACCTTCTAATCATGAGTATGAGATTGCATTTCTATGATATTTGCCTTCAAACAAGTTTTTTTTTTTTTTTTTTTAAATGATAAACATCATGTTATATGCAAACCTTCAAACAGGGGACAGTACCTGTCAGTCCTATTGCGCCATCTAGTGGAAATATATCATGGTAACATAACCTCACGGTATCAGGTTGAATCCTCCTAAAAATATATTTATGTAATTCAACTCCACCAGCAGTAGTTAAAATGAGAACCAATATAATTTTTTTTTTTTTATAGATCATAAAGTCATAATTCAAATTAGCTGTATTGAAATAGGGCATGACCACTGAATATTTTCACAATTTTACCTCCTATGCTGCCATGCTGCAAAAAAGCAGGTCCGCACTATGATTTTTTGCCTTCATAATAAATTTTTAACAGCTATAATTCACATATTAACCGGCAGTGTAATTAGAGCCACTTCTTTTTTAATTAATTGCTGGGATGCTAAATTACTAGAAAAGTGTATATACATTTATATCCAATCACATTAATACTTAGTTTTCACTGAATGATTCTTCATAAGACCGGACCCTCAGTGCCCCTGGCGGAAGTTGTCTGAATTAGTGGTGCTTCCACAATACAATGCAGCACTCTACCAGTATCAATATGCTGTACAGCCAATTTCATAGATTTGGAAACTAAACCCCTGACCAATGGGAGTCCTGGATTCACATGACGTCCTCTGGAGTTCAGTTTCCAAGTCTATGAAATCCGCTGTTAACATTTTTCGCAATGAAATAAAGCCACAGAAACTTCAGCAATCAGCAAGAGAAGGAATGGTTTGTGTGCAGGAAACTCTCTTAATTGCTTTGATGAAATGGTTACAAAAACATCACCCACATCTGTCTTCCATTTTGTCTCTGGTTAAACATTAAATCGATTTGGCAGGTAAAGTGACACCAGAAATTCAAGATTAAGTACACTTTGCAGCAGACATGGCATTCGTCATTCCATTTTCAGAAAAACAAAACCAAATCAATTTGAAGAGAACTACTGATAAGAAACCTTAGGCACATTTCACCGAAAATGACCCAATGGGCCTCTTGAAATCTTGGCTTTCGAATAAAACAATTTCTGTGATGAAGCTGCACTATATTTATGGGCTGATGAAATCTAACTTGTGCTGTACTATTTATTTATATTCTCTGATCAACTGCTGACAACCCATCAGAAGCCGGGATTACCAGCCAATCAGGCTTTATCTATACTAATGAGTACATTACACCCGCAGGAGATGAAGTACAGCCAAATACATTGCAAGCCTTGCCGACACTCTTGTTATATCACATGGCCCCAAAAAGCAATTATTTCTCGAAATAATGTTTTACTTGTCTAGATTCTGTCAATAACTTCTATCACAAGCCGCACCGGCTCAACATTTAACCATGTAGCATTAGCACTAACTGCTTACTCAACACTTACCAAGGGAAAAAAAAGACTTTAGGTTGACATCAGTCAAGTATAAAAATACACCAGACCAGAGACTATTAGCTACTTATGTCAAAAGTTAAGATTGGAAAAAACAACAAACATGAGCTAATCAGGGTTTGGAGTGATTATTGCTTAAAACGTTGAGGTGTGGGACAATGAAGACAATAAATTTACCACGCTCATAATATCCCTGAATTTTATATTAAAATCACCGCTCGGGAGGCTTGGATCTTCAGGGTCCATGGAAACTGAAGTGACCTAATTTTGCCTGAACAAATTAATTCATAATTTCTGCCGCTCTAGACTGCTGCAGAAAAGCACTAAAACACCAGAACTTTTCAGGGTTTTGTTTGCCTTGAACAAGTTTTAACCGAAGACCATAGGTCAAAAGTGGTTGGGTAATTGTGCGAGATATTTTTGGTTATTTGCTCTAAATGAGAATGTGTACATGCTCGCTCTGCTCGCCCAGTAATTTCAAAAGAGGATATAGATGGCGCGGGCAGTTGACTTGTACACAAAGTTGTGTATTCCCCAATTCCAGACATTTAGACATTTTATTTTTTGCCAAACAATCAAGTACATTAATTTACAAGTATATGTGACAAATAGCAGGTTATATAAAAATAACATATAATGTGTTGGAAGGGGATACATCCGAGTATTTACAAAATACCATTACCCAAGGGTGGATGTATCCCCTATTATATTTAACATTTAGAATTTATTATTTATGGAGTAACAAAAATAGAAGAAAAAAAAAAAAAAAAAAACAGAACAATACAACACGAGTAGGCCTATGTGTCATAACACATTGCAAAATAAATACAATATTTTAAACTTATTGAGAAAATTACAATTTAATTACAACTTTAATTACATATGTAATTTGTACTTGACAAAACATTCAGTAAATAATTTAATATTGTTCTTACTTTTAATATTGATGGGCAAGTGTTACCATAAATGTGGTGATCTTGCCAGAAAAGAACTTGATACTCGGGCCAATATTATTATTTTGAAGATGCTGAGAATTTTAAAAGGTTTAATTTTGTGGAGTTTATTAAATGAGCCGGATAAATTATTTTCGTATTAAATTTCAAGAAAGCGTGTTCGTCTTTCAGAAGAGCACCTGACCTGATTGATCAATTTTCAGCCAATTAATTATTATTGATGGCAGAAAGATCCGTTAAAAACATGGCAATTTGTGAGGCGTAATTCCAGCCTCGCTGCATGGTATTATTTCTAGCCGTTCCATCACTTGTTGCCGAACAACTAAAATTTTGCGAAATAAAGGTCAATTAAATAGTTGTTTTATTACTAAAGAGATTTCCCAGTTGAGCCAAATATCAATTAATATAATCAGTCATATTAATCGTGTGTTAGAGCAGTGTATTTAACAGCTAAATATTGGTTATCACAGGCCTGTAAATAATTTTGGCAAAGTTGGCAATAAATTTGTGTTTGATGAACTTTTTTTGTTAATATAACATTGTGACTTGCCTTTTTACATAAACTAAAGGAAAACTACTGAGTGTACATGTCTTGCTTGCAATTAGTTTGGAAGTTATAAGCCTATTGAACTTGTGGAAGTGAAGGCCATGAACGTAGGATTTCGCCTCCTCTATATTGTCTGGCTACGGATCAAATGAAACTGCGGTTTAAAACCATTTCTAGAAACATTTCTAGTAGGGCTGATTGTTCCGGTACAAGGATAACAATACGGGTATTGATACCCGCTATGTAATAATAACGATACACTTAAAAGATAAATATCAAGGTTCATTAAATTTCATGGGCTTTTTCCATTCTCCCACTGAAATAACTTAATTATACGTAACATGATACAGCGATGTTTACAAATTAGCGCGGCGTGTTTATATAGCACGGGCGCGGACGTCAGCGGGAGCACAACAAAATCTGTTCGATCCACAATTGATCATTGCTTTTTGCCGCCGCCAACCTACCTGCCTTCTCCTGCCTATATCTCGCTTAATATTTGGTCTATTTTCAATCTGAAAACACGTACGGAATCAGTATGAACTATACTGAATGATGAGATTATTAATTGTTATGTATGAATAGAACAGAAAAGAAACATCTTTATTTAAAGTCGACATAAGACAACAATAAAATTAGCTCAAAGAGCTATTGATCGACTGTATAGGCCTATATATGTGCAAAAATAAAAAAAAAGTGCAGGTAAAACAATAACAATGAAAACTCATTAAATTATAATAAAACCATGATAGAGATTTTTAAAACATATCATAAAATACAAACATTGCAGCAAAATTTTGGACCTTCCCATTAATTGTTAAAATCATTAAAATCTAAAGCTTCTTTAAAGTTTGATGGCAGTAAATTCCCCCAGATGAGCACCATAATATGAGAATGTTCTCTTTCCATACATAATTTTGTTAAAATGTGGTATGACTAAGATACAAGGGTCTCGTAAATCTCTTGGCATATCTTTAACAACATAAATATAATTAAATAAACTCTGGAATTAAATTATTCACACATTTAAACACTTCAATGTTTGTTAAGTACCTTAAGGCTCTCTTTTTGAACATGAAAAAAATTTAAGTTGGATGATATAAAAATATTGTACATGGTTTTTTTCAACTACACCAAGCTTAGACTTAAATCTAAATAATAGCTTCAATTGCTTTGATGCAGCCTCTTGGTGCAGCCTCTTGGTGCAGTCTCTCGGTGGCATTACGTCATGACGTTTGCCTCGCCGTTGGAGAAATTCGCGTGAAGAAAACTCCTTCGCGCATGCACGAGATTGACTATTTTTTAAATCGTACGGTCTACTGCCTCTCGGTCTTCGCCTAGTGAGAGCTGTTCCTTCATTAATTACGGTTCAATTTTAATAATGTCCTAGCATTAGGATTTCAAAAGAAAAGCTGGAACATAGTATGCTACCACAGAGATGAAAGACTACCCTACATATAGCTAGGTCAGGAGACTATCGGCATTTAGCTAAAAATACTGCATCCCACGTTCAGGTGTCGACATGTCAACAACCTTTTGGTCTAGGAGGTAACGGTGCACTGTATACCGAGGTGTCTTTCCCGCTTTGCTATTAACTTATTTTATGTAAGGGAACTATTTCATTTCATGCCACCAAATCCAAGATATTAATTTTATTAATTTTTTATTTTATTTATAACATAATTTTCCAAGGTGGCTCATTCAGAGAATCTGTTTTTCAATAAGGCCCTGATACAAACGTTTAAAATCAAAGAAAAATTGTATTTTACTAATTAAAAACTACTAAAAGCACCATTACCAAGTAAATAAACTGACTAGATTGCAATAAAATACTCCTTTGCTCTAATATTAAAAATAAAAATATCTGAGCACTCCTTCACTCTGTTAGGCTATTCCAAACATACGCTCCTTGATAACTAAAGTACATGCCTGGTCAACCTGTCAGATACTTCTGCAGCCAGTATAATTTCATAACATAAATCAGGTGCTATACCATGTATACTTTAAAACGTTAGAAGTGACATAAAATAGTCCCTGCGTTGCTTAACATTTGTCTCAGTCATTGGCGGATCCAGGGGTGTGTCCAAGGTGCCTGGGCAATCCCTCCCCCCCCAATTGAATAATAAGAAATACTTTTGCTTTTCAAATAAAATAAAAAAGCCATAATGTATGAAGTTAATTTATGTTATGCTTCAAGACATGCATAGTGCTAGTGCACTGGAACCATTTTTGGAATAAAGCATGGAAGTTGGCTGACCCAAGAAAAAATGAACATTTTTATGTTTTGACCTAGGGCATTTCATATCTTCGTCTCATGGTGATTGTCAACCTGTGAAGTTTACACTTGAAAGAAAAATCAAAGCATCTGCGAAATCACAAATTGGTGCAAATTAAACGAGGTAATGTAAAGGGAAACTCAAAACAGTTACAGACGTTGTCGTAGAACCATGTCAAGCTACAGGTGTGATTTATGTTTGCAAAAAGTGACTTTTAAAGCATTAAATTATTTCTCTTAAAATTGTGATGTTCGCAGATGTCTTTTATACCCTGGGCCGAAATATAGCTGATATATTTACTGTGGCACTTGTCTGTCAGCTGTCTGACTTAGTTAATCTAAGTTTGGGTGTGGCATCTGATCAAAAAACGCACGCAACAGTAGTAGTCATGAAATTCGTGAAGTTTTGTTGGCTTTCAATGACATTTGGCCAAAGCTCTTGAACATGTTAATGAAAGTTGCTTAAAATGCCACTAGATCATTTACAAGCTCGTGGAGATGTCTGTGCATCACTGTGCAAGAAATTCCTATTCCTGTGTATGTAGGATTGCTGGTTCATGTACAAACAAGAAACAAGCTAGAAAATTGGTTGAAAAAAAATTGAACCATCTTGGCTTGAGTGCGTTATACAAGGTGCGCTCCATTTTGCAGCTAATTGCACTAATGTCTTGTTAATTCCATAGGTACCTTTACATCTACAGTTAACAATCACATAATTCCAGCTCAGCATGCATTTCTCAGCATGCATTTGAGATACGAAGTGCTGCAATGCCAATACACTAAAAAAAAGTCCTCTTCCCCAGTGTATGTGAGATACACGTATATCAATATTTAATTTCACAAGTGTTTTTTTTCTTAATCTTCAAACGGCTAGCAATCACTACCAGATGAAGATATTAAATGCCCAGATACCTTTTCCTTTTCACAATATGTAGAAAGTAATTTAGAACAATGAAATTCTGTAGATTTGTATACATTTTTGAAATAAGTTTTATCTAACTCAGATGTTTATTAGTTATGATTCCAAGGCAATTAAATTAATTTACAAACTCTACTTCCACACCCTGAATGTTAATATTATCTTTCTCCTTGTTGTACTCCTTTCTACGGAGCCCCTAATTGGACAAGTCAGTAAAAAATAATAATTTATTTTCGCTCACAATCATCGCGTTCCCTCTCAATGTTTACGTGTTCTCTCTAATGTATTTGCATTCCCTCGCTAGCTTATTGTATTCCATCATGATCTATGTGTTCCCTGCATTCCCTAACAATAATCACGTTCCCATGTGTTAATTATGTTTCCTCACAAAAAACATGTTCCCTCATGATTACCTTAGTGAGGGTATGCAAAACTTTGCAAGGGGATGCGATCATCATGAGGGAATGCCATATCTTTATGAGGAATGCGATCATCCAAATGCAAAAGTTTGCAAGTGAACGCGAAAGATCGCAAACATTTTCGAATTTCCTATTTCATGTTCCCTTGTGATATTATCGCATTCCCTCATGATTGTATCACGTTCCCTCAGGATCATATTGTGTTCTATTGCGAACAGTATATTATCTCATGAACAGTGCATTCCCTCGCAATCGCATTCCCTGGTGAAGTGTTAAAGCGCAGTTATCACAAGGGAATGCAAAAGTTTGTGAGGGAATGCAACATGTTCTCCTCCAAAATCTGTCTTTTTTTTTTAATATCAGCTTAGGGGCTCCTTATTTTTCATACTGATACTTTATTTCTCTAGCAGTTGTGAGAATTGTGTCATACCTGGTATATTTTTTTGGAAAATACTTTCATGCATAGCATGTGCTGCAGGATTGTGCTACTTTGGGCACCCCCTTTTCTAAAATCCTGGATCTGCCTATGTCAGTAACTAAATCGATACCTCGTACATTAATATAATCATGATTATTACAAATTGCTCTAGCTGCCCTGCTTTGAATTCTTTGGATTTTTTGTACGATATACAAATTCTTGAAACTCATAATCCTAACAGAGTTTTGATGGGCACCGCATATACATATATATATAGGGCAGTTTTACTACAAACTATATTTTCTCTATATTTTAATATTAGATTCTTAAAAATGCAAATCTTCTGGATGATGGAGTCAAATGTTTTGGCCAACCCATGGAAAATTAGCGTAAAAGTATAGGCATGTGTGTGCAACTATAATGCCGAAAGTACAGTCAGATTTGCAATGACAATTAAAGGCCATGTTAGTTATGATAAATAAATATATCTTCTGATAGATGTGGACAGAGTATCCCAGACTGAAATGTTTTTTAGCTGTACGTACTTCTTCGCATTCAATGGTAATACAATGATTCTTTATATATCACTAATAAGACATTTGACAATGCACAGTGTAGCATTAAGAATAAGCTAGTGCCTGCAATCCTCAAGAGGGCGCCTGTGCGTATTAAATAGTGGGAGACACCTAGTGTCTGAACACCTAACATCTTCCTATCTTTTACCAGATATATATGTAGAAATGGAGAAAAGAGTCACTGTTAATTTATTTAATAAAATTCTGTAATTTTATGCTCAAGCATGGAATTTATATGTGACAGTAACACTGTACAATTTCAAACCATTTGGAACAGATGTACTAGGCGAATATTAGAGGTTCCATCAACAACACAGCTTCCTGGGTTAGCAAATTTACTGTAGATTTATTAAAATGGTTCAAACTATGTTTAATGTTAAAGTTAAATTTATTTATGAAAAAGCACTGTTATGTAAACAGTATTATTTAGTCAAATTTGTCACTGATCTCAAAAAGTATTGGATGCAGTATTGAGCAATTGTTAACTGACAGTATTGCACAGACCAAAAGGTGCTTATAAAAGTAAACACAAATGAAGCCACAGTAGACAGGTTTACAAGGGATGACCTTAAGGTCATATTGTACTTTCTGTGTTCTACATAGCATTTCTTTATTCACTTTTGTTTTTATCTGCTATGTTTTTAAAGTCTTGTAACAATGACTTGTAACTTACGCATGTGTGTGAATAAACATATTTAAAACAAAATTGTAGGTAGTTTAATACACAGATTTCAATGTTGAATCGTTGATTTATTATTCTTAAACTTAAGTAGCACGATTTTGATGAAATTCTCTGCAGCTTGCATCAGCTAATTGAAATATAGGAAAAGGGAAAAAATATATCAATGGCGGTAGCGGATTTAGGGGGGGGGGGGGGGGAGACAATTACATCTTAATTAAAAGATTATTCAGAGGTCCCCAATACATTTTAATTTGTCAATCCCATCCCCATTCCAATTTCTGGATCCGCCCCTGAATGGTGCTATGAACAATGAAAACAGAAAATATAAAATGTTTGCAATAGCCATATAATATTTTTTGCAACAGCCATATAATATTCCTATTACATGTGCAGCAACAGTTTAGAATAATCAACTACTGGATTAAACTTGAAAAACTGCTGGCTAATAATATTTTCTTATATTCGGTGTAACGAGGAAAAAGACATGAACACCTCAGGTAATAACGCTTAGGTTGCAAAAATTATTCATATACTCAATGAACATTATCCACAAAGAGACCATTTAAGACTTGCAAATAATGAGCTAAAATCTATTATTGATACAATCAAATCTAAAATGTATGAGAAATGTCAGAAACTATACTAGCTGAAATCAATGATTCCACGTTAAAACCAAAACTTAGAACTTATAAACTCTTCAAGACTGATTATAGGCTAGAACCTTAGCTCTTCGTAAACCTAAGCAGAAAAAAATCGTTATTGTAGCTGGAACCTAGTTATATTTACTTATTCGTTAATTGTTACTGTATGTCATATAGTTTGTATTTTCTGTTTACATTGTGACATATATGTCATGCATGAATGACATGAAGCTGTCAAATAAAAGATATATATAATATTGAAATCGCTTTCTGTTTGAATAAGATAATAATTGTGCTTCTACGCAAGAGAGGGTCTTGGGTAATTCGGTGGAGCAAGGATCCCAGTGGGTGAGCAAGGAATTTGACAGCAGGTTTATCATAAGATGGATGGACACAAACAAGGATAAGCCATTCGAGTAGTCAGCGTTGAAGTTCACATCTCCAGTGATACAAAAAAAATGTAAATCTGCAATCCACATATGGTTAGAACTCAATCTCCAAACTGCAAAGCGAATTCAGAACTGGGCAGCGACGCTGGTCCTGAAGAGAAACAAATTTTCCAGCTCCAGATAGCTCTCCAAACTCTCCATTGGTTGCCAATTGCCGAAAGAATAGGGTATAAAATTGTAAAACTCGTACACAAATGTCTGCATGACCAGGCCCCATCATATCTAACTGATTAAAATTCAATTCAATAGAACAGCATGTGCCAGCACCAACGTACTGAATCATGGACTTAGAAATGCCCGAAGATCCACTTTTGCAGCCCGCTCTTTCAGCGTCTAGCTGGGTCCTCAATTATGGAACAAGCTGCCAACATCTAAAAAAGACTTTACTCATTTTAAAATACTTTTAAAAACTAACATATTTCGAACAACTTTTAATCTATAATTACCTTTTACATATTTCATATTTTATTGCTTTTATCTATTTATATGCTTCTACAGGTATAGATCTATTTTACTATTTTACTATTCATATTTTTATCTCTAAAATTTCCTTTTTAGTACTTTGTAGTAATCCGACTCACACTGTATGTCGTCACTTCACAGCCCTAATTAAGAATGTCTTTGTTTCTCAGGAAAGGTTCCATTTTTATTGATATATATTATATGAACTTCATTCTCAAATTCATAATTTAAGATTCCATCATTTCTAGAGCTCCATTTAAAAGTAAGCAATAATTAGATAGGTATATATATATATATATATATATATATATACACATATATACTAGAGCCTATCGGCACTGAATCCAGAAGGGGGTGTTACTCTTGTATTGATTACTGATAGTACCAACTTGGACCCTCCCTTTAATTGCTAATGGTTAAATATGAATAACTCAGTAAAGGCAAGAATTGAAAAGGTTTTACCTAATAACTTTCATATTTTATTGTATTTTATATTAATATATAGGTAAATTCGCTCATGCATGTCAGGATGAGTCAATGGCCCATAGAAGACTAGTACACACATAATGTGAAAGGCATCTGCATTTGACAGGTCCCTCTTTGACAGGTTAAGGTTGGACATTGTTCGATCCTTAACGATTCAATATTATCGCGATACATTTCTAACGATACATGATATTTCTCACTGTGAAGGAGAACTACAGTCTAACTGAGCACATTCTGGAAACTGTGTGTTCCAATGAGAGAGGAAGAAAAGGAACCGATTGTTTTTGTTGAGAGAATAAAAAGAAAAACATTTAACATGATAATAGTAACTGGAGTGCCCAATTATCAAGAGACTTCATTGAATTCATTAAGTGTAACCTGGGATACCCAAGTGTCAATCAGTTTGTAGTCATATGATTTGAATATATGTGTCTTGTTTGATTTATTTTGCTTAGTAATTTGTATTGTTCATTTTTCTATCCTTATTTCTTCTTTCTTTTTTTTTTCATTTTCTTTCTTTTCCTTAAAATTGATTTGTCCTCGTTCTAATCTTAATATAAATTATTTCTTTTCATGATATTTTTTTGTTCAGAAATATATTACATTGTAAATTTGTATTGATAAAGGCATATACCCTCAATGGGAGTCAGCCTGCAATTTTTTTGGCCTATATATATTTGTGAATTGTAAGAATGATATTGTTATTATAATGGCTAATAAATGAATCTGAATCAGCACTGCTGCAGGAGCTTGGCTGGCGAGCGAGCAAGTGCCGGTAGGTGAAATGACGAACGCTCGATCTGGGCCCCGTACACTTTACTTTTCAGCATATTGTAGCAAACAACTTATATCTTTCTCAAAATACGACCGAAGAATGTTGATCAATGCATTTTAAAGTATACTGAGCCCTATGTGACACTGTTCAGCTTGATCTCCACTGAGGCTATTCATTTATCCTGAAGCCTTGAGTGAAGGCTTTGCCTTGCAACCTTCTGGATAATATATATATCTAAGTTGAGTACGTTTTTAATTGCCTGATCACAAAAATAAATAGAAGCGACTTCTCCGTTATCAATTGATAATCTCATAGTTGATATGAACTTGGTGCCCGGAAATAATTAACTGATAAGTCCCAGATAAATGTGAACTGCCAGCCTGCCAGGTGGCCCAGTTATATGTATAGGTGGCGCTCAAGTAGGTCACACGTGGTGTTTTTGGCGGACGGTTGACTTAACACACACACCTTTCGTCCTGAGCAAGGATTGGGGAGTTTGTTGTGGCAAACTGAAGCCAACTGATGGTATCTACAGTGTTATTATAACGGCAGTATCATGTTCAAGGCGATCGGTAAGTCATTTCGCATCTGATGAAACTTTTCATTACTCCAGAAACGTATGCAAGGCCATGCAGCTCAGGAAATTGTGCTATTTTTAGCACCTGGCGCAGTGCACGTGCCAGGTAAACAAAAACATTCGGCGCAGACGATCCACTGAGTGAATTAAATTTAAGGAAAGATCAACTCTATGTCTAACAGGGGCTATATAGTAGGGTAGACGAGTGTATATTTATTTAGGCCTTATAAATAGGTCTTGTGTAGGTGTTCATCCATGGGATGTTTAGCATTCCATTGTTTTATAGGCCTATAGATATCTACCTACCTATATCCCTAGGCCCGCGAAAAAGTATGATTGGTAGGCCTCTAGCCTAATATAATGCACCAAGCAGTGTTTGGCCTATTAGGGTTTTATTTGTCCACTATTGTTAAGATTGGCTGCTCTACTATTTATATATCTCTCACCTAAGTGCAGGTCTATTATGACAATTGGCTTACTTAGTCTACGTGTGTGAAATTTGACCTGTTTTTGAGCACTCTAAACTATAGCCTACACTAATGTTACGCATAGGCCTACCCTGTGGGGCTGTTGTTTAAACAAGAGCCATTTTATTGAAATGGAACCATGTTTATCACAGATTAGTGAGATATTGGGCAACTAGACTATCATTAAAAGTGCATTTGCTGTGATATTAAATCTCCTACCCATTTTATATTCGTGAAAACCAATGTAGTCTTTGTGCTGTGAAGGAGTGACTCACACTGTTTAAATTTATTTAAAAAGTGGCTTTTATTATTGATTTTTTTAACGAACATTTGAACATATTGACTATGCTTTTGTTTGTCTAAGAAGGTATCGTTTCTTTAATATTATATTTTGAAAAAATTTATTTTATATCAAAGCCAATTAACTTAACTCTGTACATTAAGTTAATAAATTTGATTATGATATTTATTAATAAACTGTCATGCATGTTTAATGGTTATTATTAAAAGTGGGTGTGTTTTCTAATTAGAATTACGCATATGAATGATGATTTAATTGTAAGGAAAATTATATCAATATTTCCCTCAATGAATTCTTGAGCCTATGACGTAAATAATATTTCAAACATGTTACTTTAGCAAATGGAGATATATGGCTTTTGTTTGTTGACAGCTGTGCAGATATTTGTTATAACGGAAATAGAGTTTGCTCTTCCGTTAAATTATATCGGTAGTTGCTTAAATCATCTCAAATTCGCCCACAGAGAAAATTACCTCATGAAAATTAAAATAAATTTGATAACTATAAAACGTGCACCACGAATTTCTAATTTAGAGGTCTTTTGAACTTCTGATCACGTTCAGTGTGAAATTTGAGGTCATGTGGTTTTATTCAATGCACCACAATGTTCTGCCCATCAATAATGTTTGTCACACATTAGGTGGCCTTATTTGGGAGGGGGGGGGGGGGGGTAATTGAACTGATGTGACCTTAATTGAGTTGAAATTAATGATGTAGTGTTCAGTTTTCATATTTACATTAATATGCATTCATCATTTGGACTTTCAACATTATAATAGGGAAGGTAGCCAACAGCTAAATAGACTTACTAGATAGACGATTTTCAAAAGGCAGTCTAAACTCTAAAGTACTAGTGTGTAATTTAAGCCGAGTATTATGTGCTACTCAAATAACAAAACATAGTTGACACAATGCCACTAAATCTGTGACATGAATGTCAACTTTCAACCTCAGACTACTTGAATGTTTATTGCCGCATACATTTGCATTCCAAATAAACAACCTTCAAATATATTGGAGTGTATGGGGGAACTAATTCATACTTTTGGCCTCGAAGTTACATGTATACTACCCTAGTAGATAAAGATAAGATAAAAAATCAGCCACAAAAAAAACAATTCACATGGAAATAAATATACTTGATATATATAAATATAGAGTCTGTGAAACAATATAAAATAGGGAACTAATTCATACTTTTGGGCTCAAAATAACATATATGATATCCTAGTAGACAAAGATAAGATAAAAATCAGCCACAAAAAAAAAACCAATTCACATGGAAATAATTTTACTTGATATATATTGTCTGTGAAACGATATAAAATTGCAGGCAGAAAACTAGAAAAAAATAAGTCCCAACACTGGGCCAACAGAATTATCTAGATTTCTCTCCCTCAAAATAAAATCTAATTTGGTGAAAAAATAGGCATTCAGGAAGCCATGGTAAACCTTCTATTTTATTTTATAAGATTAAATTGATAATTATGTTGTTTCTCATCTTACCATTGCTAGGAAGTATTATATGTTTTGCCTAAATGAAAAACAATAATATTTAAGGGCGTGGATAACTTTCGAACTCATTTGTTCAAATAAGTAAAATAACATTCTTTTTTGATTATGTTCCAAAATATGTAATATGATATTGTTTTATTTTTTTGTAGGTTCGAAGGTGGGGCTTGGCAAATCGCCACCGAGTGACAGTCTGATTGAAAAGCACAAATCTCAGAAATTGACGCACAATCTGTGGAATAATGACGTCAAAGCTCTTAAGGCGATCTCCATCAAACTGGCCAAAGCTTATCAAGGAGCCAAGAACAATTTTGCCATGAACAGATATGAAGATCTGAAACTGATGATCAAAGAAGCTGTAGCTGAGTACAGAAAGGTAGAACAAGATATCAAAGCGAGGCCCGTTGTCAGGCCAACCAATGTTCGAACCCAGGACGAACAGACAGATCAGCAGCAGCAGCAGCCACGCCCCAAAAAGGGCCTCATCTCTCAACTAAGGAATAATGCCCAGAACTTCGCTGAGTTGCAAGAAGAGGCGGCGAAACAGGAGAGGGACTACTCAGGTAGGAAAGATAATTTCATAAAGATCGACACAATGACTGTTATACTCAAATCCATACTTTCAGACCCGTTTATAACCACACTTATAGATTAGTCGATATAGCCGAAAGTCCAGTTGGAATCAAATAGCATTCCAAATCGGGCCAGTGTCGTTCCAATGTTGGGTGCTGTCCGAACAGCATCGTAACGGCATCACCGATATTGCGCTGATGTTGTTCCGATTTGGAATGCTATCTGGGAATGAGGTCATTGTCCTTGAATGGAGTTCCTACCTATTATTTTTACAAAGAATCACAATTAACGAAATCTAGTTGTTACGAAACTTCCTTGTCATAAGCCGGCAGGGTGTATCCAGAGGGGACATGATGGGACTAGAGTCTTTTCACTCAGCAGCCCTGAATTCAGCAAGATATATGTCTTTCCTCTCCTCTTATTACTCATGTTGCTTTTCAGACATAGAAGAAGGTCATACCTAACTAATTCCATAAATATAACTTTCTCTGAGAAATAACTGAAATAACCAAAATGACAATACGTCAAACATACATTTAAATGCACTAAAAATACTGCTGCTACGATGCACTTTGCTTCAGCCAATCAGAGTCAAGGGCGGGAACTTTTTCAGCCAATGGAATTGCAGTATACTGTCGTAGCCACCTGGGTGGACTGGACATACAAAGAACCTTCCATGAAAATCCACTTTTCAGAACACCCCTCCCCCCAAGACCTTAGGATGTGATGAAAATTTTAAGAAACGATTGTGAAAAGATAGGCAAAAGTATCTTCCATGGCGCCAAACCCAAACCAAAGTTTGTTACAGACACAGATTGCAATGGACAGACAGACAGCAGTATACCAGCGCAGCAGCCTAAAACAGGTAGACAAAAGATAGATATATGGGACAAATAGTTTAATGTAGGATTACAGCAGGTCTGAACTGATTGCCTGGGTGACACTGACCTTACTATACTGACCTTTTCGCAGAACACCTCAAAATTGGACACTCCATAAGTCTTTCTTATTTTTCTATTACTCATTTGGCTTTCCAGACCTAGAAGACTCAGTATTGCCTTATGATTCTGATCATTCACACAACTTTCTTAATAAAATTACCCACAATTCATTCAGCTATAAGATGTCCAGTCTCCATTATGCATTTCACATGAAATACTGTAGCTTGGAGACACTTTGGTTCAGGCAATCATAATCTAGGGTGCCAACCTCAGCAGCCAATATAGGAGTGCAGCGTTCTGCTGTACCCACCTACGGCCTGGTCACGATCAACCTGTACCCAGCATTATGTTCAGTGTTATACTCAATTATATTACACTACACATGAATGTGAACATCTTTAGCAAAGGGTATGCTAACTTGATAATGCAATGTATTATTGTTGATTCAAGTGCGTATGTTACTTGTAACTAGCCCATTATAAGTACAAAAATAGGCATTTTCGTTATGCGCTGCCAAATCAAAAACATGCATTTTTCCGTTGTTTTTGCTATATTTGAAAGGATATAAATGTAGTATATTATTTTTCCAATTTCCAATAGATGTATTCTTTCTTTTGAAGGTTATTGTATGGGGTTAGCCCTACTTTGACCAATTTGACAGCAAGATGAACAAAACTTGGCCGTCGTCATACATTTCTCCATTTCAGCTATTACTTATGTAATGACCTGTTATTCAAAAACATATGTCATATTTGGCAAAAGTCATATGCTCAAATATGTATCAAAATGATAATTATTATAATTTCATCTCTCATAACTCATATATAGTGTAATGAAACTAGGTTTTCTGATAATGGGAAGCAAATACATAGAGGTGAAATTTCATTCTTTATATGTCATCTTGACTATCTTATATTGCATTGCTGATGCTTTCCAAACTATTTTCACATATATTTCTCATAGAAAACAGCTTACAAACTGCATATATGTGCAAGTAGTCTTATATTTTCATGTAAGTTGTCTTAAATTTTTGGCACTTTAAAAATAAATGAAATCAACCGAATATGAAAAAAAAGGAAAAAAAAGATGAGGAACCCCCCAAAAATTCTGAGAATCACTGAAAATTATATATATGAGCTTATTTCATCAAGGTCCATTAGCAAATAAAAGGTGAGGCCTGCTAAATGATAGTTAGGGTTATAGTGACATCAGTTTCCATATCTATCTATCTATCTTAATATTTTTATTAAAATAAATTGTATATCTGACCTGAGCAATTATACAAAAAGGGGGTATGGACACCACAGTTTCTGAATATGCCTCTTGGCAGTTCCAGGTCTTCTCTTTTGGAAGAAATGTGAGCAACCTTTTGAAAATTAACTCAAAATATGCAACAGTATGTATGACTGATATATCTAAACACTTTCTGATGGGTTTTGATGGATTTTATGCTTTGTATATGCCAAATTGAAATTTCATTGGCACACAAAAACTAAAAATGGATGCTCAACAATATTTGGCAGAAGGTGAAGGACAAGATAGGCCACACGACAGTTATAATTACGAAGTGATATGGAAGGGTAAAAAAATTGACCCCAGTGTCCACCCTGGTACAGGTTGATTGTGACCAGGCTGCTAGTGAAATTATCTAGAAGCTTCCAGGAAACTTCACTTATTTACTATCTATGTGGCTGTATAATAAATAGTACAAATGTACATGTGTCATAACAACCAATTACATCATACACCATCTGGTTTACTTCTTAACCTTATTTTAAGAACAGCATGTGTCAGCTGGGAATTTTATTATTAACATGTACATTGTTGGTTGTAATTTGTTGTTCATTTTTGCACTCATAAGATATCCATAGTTTTCACTGCAATAGTGCAGTATATTACATACCATGAATCCTTGATAATTCATGACGTGTATTGAAAATGAGGTGATGTACAACGGTCATATGGTAACCTTGACATGTTTTTAGGTACTGCATATCACCAAGGTTGTAATGTGGTGAGTGGACACCCAAAATATTAAAGCAACAACTGTGAAAAGGACAAATGAAGCGTTTTTCAGTGACACCAGTTGAATTGCTGTCAAATTATAGTTTGTCATACCCAGGAAGTTATACATCAGTGACCTGTCATGAAATTTCTGAAATCCAAGGAAATAGTGTCTTGACCAACATGACACTTATTTACCTGTATTGTGTATTGTCTGATTGCTACCATTGTGGAGCTTAGTCAGGTTGTGCGAGTAGCTGCCAGAGGCAGACGTAATGATGAGATGGGATGAGATAAGATGAGATGAGATAAGAAGGCTTGCAGTCCACACCATGTTGCACCATTTTCATGTTTTATTATAGATCTCTTCTCAAAAAATGTTAGATTGAGGTTATCATCATTCAGACATCGTGATTTTGACATCGTGATTTTGAAAACAAATTCACTGTATTTTCCCAGATTTTTCCCTGTTTCACTAGATATTTTCCCAGATGATTATACCCCATCCTGGTACCCAATAGCTGTACCTTCACCACCAAAATACCACTAAGTTAAGTGTAATTATTAAATCAACAGAGTCCATTTCTACAACTTAATATCTACAATAAGCCACACTTCCATCCAGCGTTATTCTCATATAATGACAAAATTCCATGTGTTTTCCCTGAATTCATAACCTAACATCAACCCTGTACTGTTCCTGCTGGCTATGCACTAGTAATGTTGCGTAGAATTTTCCGCTATTCTCATGGTGGAATTGAACTTCTAGATATTTGCCATACCAGTATGATTGGGATGTCAACGTTGGGCATGATGTAGCATTCTCATTGTTTGCCACACCCATTGGTTTACTACAGTGTAGTGGTCTGCTTGTATCAGATTCAGATTTTTTTTATTTTGCCAACTATTATTACAAAAACATGTTAAAAATACAGAGATTTTCATTTAATAAAATATTGACTCCTCTAAGATGATATCGATATACCATGGTATATAAGTAATTCAATGTGATATATATAATAGTAATTTAAATATCTGAATATTCATTAAAACCTTGCCTTTGTAATTGAAATTTTATTTTAATTTGGATAGCATATTTATTCTTGCATAGGTCGAAACTTTTAACTTAGGAATGAGTTTAAGTGCATTAAGGTCGTCACTTATGTGTGGAAGAGTTGACAAGTCTTAGTTACTAGATGGGTACATACATGTGTATTCCGTCAGTAAATCCAATAATCTACAAGAAAAACTTTGATGCTTCAGAACTGCCATTTTGACTAAAGATTCATTAGTCATTAAATTTTACGCAAAATATGTGGAAGGAGTTGGCAAGTCTCAGTTGCTAGATAAGTACTACTACTTTGAGGCTTCAGAACTGTCATTTTGTCTTAACAATTCATTATTGGTTCGCCATCTTTAAAATTTGTTGACCTCCTGGAGTCTTAGTTTAAAAATTTCCATTTTTAGAAATTTCATTGCCCTTCACCCAAAGATGGTGAAAGTGCAATAATGGGGGGAAAGGTGTTATGCCATCAGATATGCATATAAAGTACAGCTCACATTTCCAGCTGAAATGTAGTCTGGAATAGACTCCTTCTAAAGGGTAAGACAACAAAAAATATTGCACAACGACCTTAATTGTATCAAATGGATGCTCATTTGATGCAGAATATTATGTATTTGTGACAATGGAAATTATGAATATTTGAAAAACATTTCCTGGTGTGGTATACATACAGTTAGTACATTAATACGATTTAATAGGTAATACCAACCAAATTTCCCAGTTGTACCCATATTCAATGTTTCATAAATTTCAAATAGACTGTAAGAGCTGAAATCACCTCAGATTCAAATGATCATAGACTATTAGTTGAAAATTCTTTATGCTCGTTCAAACTTTTGACCAGAAATGGTTGGAAGTCAAAATTTCTTTTGGACAAGTTGTGGTGCTGTTTAAGTTTATTACATTTTACGCATTATTTTCAGCAATGACAACAAAAGAAGTAGAATCAGAAATAGAGGAAATGCGAAAAGGTGTGATTCAGCTAAAACAGGAATTTTACGCGGAACGGGACAAGCTATCGAAACTCTCCACAGACTACGAAGAATCCAAGAAACTCAATCCGAGTCATCGGTACAATGAACTGAAGAAGATCATAAAGGTCGTTATAAGGACCTGAACAAACTGCTTTTATGTGGATTTCATGTTTTTGAAGGTCTGACATTCCATGTTTATTGAATTATTGTACATGGTTGAGATGTTATATTGGTGCATTATGGAGTAATTATATAGTGAGCTCCATGGTTGTGTCAACATAAGGACTATGCATTTAGCTAGAGAAATTGATCTTTAATATACATGGCCAAATGTGCCACGTGCGTTTTCCATGAGAAGGATAAATGCATGGAAAACGCATGGTTTTTAGCTGATTATAATGAGGCAAAAACCATGCGTTTACCAAAAGGCATGGAAAACGCACGTGGCACAATTGGTCATGAATATATATACTTTATTCTGCTGTGCTGTATATATGTTCAATATAATGTATTGCCTTCTTTTTTGTAAATCGTTATCAACACATCTTTGTATTATATTCCCTGTCTGTAAGTGGATTTTACCTGCTATATCATGTAACATGTTTAAGTATTTGTATTATAAGATAACACTACACCATAGTCTACATGATCGTTTTCATTGACTGGAAATACCGAAATTTGTGATACACATTTAACATTGAGAAACTCCGAAGGATGGAGGATAATAAAATCTTGTGCAAGTTTTCTGTTTCATTTGTTTAGTGCAGAGACCACAGCTGGCCAGGCCAGTTGTGATATGAATAACGATGATACAAAGATATGATCAATATAATCTGACTAGAACTAAAGATGCGTGTATTTTGATAAATGAAAAGTCCGATTATTAAGAATTTATTATAGCATTACGAATTATCAGAGCACAAAGGCGTGAGCAATATTTGTTTCAGGTGAAAGTGGATTGAGAATGAATGACACAATATTAAATTTAAATGACTATAATTGCTTAATGTATCCTGTAAAAGATTTAGATTCAGATACAATTTTTTGCAGTTTACATTAAAAAAAATTATCATAAAATAACAATTTTACATTAAGGCAGGAGACCCCACTAAGAAAACTTTATATAACTGCTCCCATCAGTGTTGGTTTTGAATATGACTAACTTCCAATTGGGAAGATGAATACAAAAATTAACATAGAGAGTTAAAGACATGGCTTATGTATTTTCAATATGCAAGCAGATATAACAATTATCAATATTACATTCAGCAACATATGATGCAACTATGCAGTTGTTTATATATATCTAAACACTGCTAAACTGTGTGTATTTAATTGTTATGGGCATATCATTGAGGGTTTTAATGTATCTATACTTAATACTCTGTCTTGCAAACTCGTGGCTAATTTGTGGAGGTCTCAAATTATCTCAGTTGAGTTATTATGGGGATCATTTCTATAAATTGGTACTAGATCAATAAAATAAACATGTGATGAGCTAATGGTGTTACATTTGTAGAGTACATGCTGTTGATATTATATAAACGTACCATTGGAAATTCCGACCATAAAGGTTTTTAATTTAAGCCAACAAATCTTGCCATCTTACTGGGAAAGACTTCCATTATAATTTATCCTGCATAATGTATTATAATAGGCCTAATTTTATGTTATTGCACAACGTCAATAAAAATTACGTAATTGAAAAAAAAGTAATATCAGCTGTCAGTGAAAATCTTAGAAAATATGGGATTAAAAGCCCGTCCCACCCTGACTCACATAAAAAAAATTATAGGATGGAGTAGCCAGCTCAGAAAAAAATAGACACATGTTCAAAGGATGACCTTCAGCGCAACACAGCTATTGGATTTACCAGAAGGCTAGTTACAGTAGCTCCGTCGTGAGTGCAAATAGTCCTTATATGCATAATACGAGCAGTTAAAAAAATAAGTTTAACTCCCTCCTACTCGGAATATAATTATTACTTAACCACTTTGGTGGTCCTTACTTAACAAGTTTTTTGTTTTTATTTCGAGAGAAGCAATCATTTATCACTACTGTATATATGTATGATTTTCTTTGCAATTTTAATAATACATGTGGCCCTCTACATTCTGGAGATCTGGCATCATATATCATGAACTTGATTATTTTTATCTGTTTATCAATGCGCGGAATTTAAATTAATGATTGCCACAAACATTTTCTAATAGGTGCTACTAAGGTGCAGCCATGGCAGAGGGGAGGAGGAGGGTAATTACTCAAGACACCTTTGAAATAGTAATAATAATAAGTAAAATCCAGAAAGTATGCTCTAAAACGGTTACAATAAATAATATAAATAATAAGGTGATAAAAGTTATGTAATAATTATATATGTAAAGTTATAAGTGAAATGTTGTTTTAAAAAGCAAGTCTTTATAACCATGATACTGATTTGAAAATGTCTATAGATCGAGCAACTTTCTGAGATCAAATAAAGTATACAATAAAAGGTGACCAACCAAAGCCAATACTATAGAGTCGTATCGACCCCATGGCTAAATGTATATGTGTATTGAAGTCCCCCTTTAATACAATTGTTCACTGACACAAGAGGTCGCTTTAAAGTTATACTCCCACCTGATTGGCTAAGATGGAAGGAGCTCTCTGGTTGGTCGAGACGTAGTCACTGATGCATGACGATGAGCGCATCTTGAGGAGGACAGATTCATGATGAAAACCAAGAGTGACAATGGAATGGAACTCTCTTGCTTGGAGACTTCAATAACAATGGCCACAATAGTTTTCACGTGACGTCATTGTGATGGATTATTACTTCGTGTCTCATAATGTCCTGTGATGGCATACTTGATAGATTTATTATTATTCTTCTCTCCATTCCATTATTCTCATGTCTGTAGGTATCTTATATGTGTGTGTTTCACAAGCACAATTCACAATGTGAACATTGTTACGAGTTGTTCTTGTTCCTATGTGGTTTTCTTTTTTTTTCTCTTTGCTATTGTCTTTAGCTATTCATATTTTTCTTTCCAGGCCCATGAACAACTTTCTTATGAGTGGAGCAAAGGTAAGTCGCACTTTACATTTCTTGTCAGTCCTCAGAATTCCTTCTTGCTCACTCATTAAAAAATCTTCTTAAAATTGTCCCAGTACTCCTGGCAAAGTTGACATTTGTCATGTACATGTTTAATTTGATGCTGCATCGTGTGGACATGATATATTAATATATATTCATTAATATAGAACACAAAATGTCCAAAAAAGACGTCCATGAAGTTAGTAAAAATATCTGAGAAGCCTGCTACTTCCATGGTATTCAAGGAGATTCTAAGGCCAGTTTGTACTTACATTCCTTCAACATATGAATATACAATAGAACACCAGTACCACTCAAAATTACAGGTCTCAATTGTAATGTGGTCTTAATTATGAGGTACAAATGTAAATCACACTGAATGGATACAATTTGGTCAAAAATCCTATGGTTTTAATTCATAATATAGATTACACTGTATGGTAGGCTTGGTTAATTGCTTTTTATCTTATCTTATCTTATCTTATCCTATCTTATCTTGTCATCTCAATCCCAGTTACAATGAATGTTCTGTCCAGATGGAAATACGTATATAAGAGCACAGTTACACCAAACTGTAAATAAGAGCATTCCACTAATTAAAAAGTTCACAAATGTATTCGTTAAAACTTTATGGCTGGTACTATTTAATTAAGAATTACATTGACAATTTCAGGTTAATTGTATAGTAACAACCCTGAACGCATTCCAAATCGTTCCGATGTCGGCACGATGTCGGCGATGTCAAAACGATGTTGTAATGATATAGAAACAACGCTGGCCCGATTTGGAATGCTATCTGGGAAAGAAACGTGTGCATAGTTCATTATAGGAACCATTATGCCCACAAAAGCTTAACTTTTATTTTGCTGTTTGTGATAAATTTATATACAGAGGCCCTATTTTATATGGTATACATTGAATTAAAGTGGGTAAAGTCAAGTTTTACATCAAAAAAAATTTTTTGTGGCTAAAATCAAAGAAAAGTGCTGACAAATTATTGTATTCCTTTCGGACAGAAGTGCCTACATGTATATACAGGTTTGACTATGCATTTCTACAACATAACCCATGAACTCCTAAAATAAATCATGATGAAGACAGTAGTACCAGTTAGCTTGGGCTCTGGGGCTGCATCACTGCATCAGTAATTTTAAAAAAATACATGGATTTTTGTACACACAACTTTGTTATTTCAATCCAAGTCAGTCACAAATGATAAATCTAATTTTGAATTCCCTTTCCTTCTGTTAGAATAATTGGTTTCAAATATGATATGATATTCACTTTGATATCAGGCTTCGTAAAATGAGGTATTTTTCCCATAGGAATCAACATTATAAGAAGCTCACGAGTGGCATTTGAGAAGATAAGTCACTCAGTATTTCCCAAGGTGCAACTGACTTTTTAAAAATTATGTTAATGATTGAAATGAAACTAACAAATAAACGAATCAGTCTAATTTAAATAAACATCTTAGACTTTTATAGCATAAAGTTTTCTCAGAGGCAGCCAATCAAATCATAAAGTGATCATTTCAGTATTTCTAAATCTTGCATTCTTCAGCAGCCCAAGTGGGCCTTTAAGATGCATGGCTCTGCCAAAGAAATTATATTGTGTTATCCATTTTCGTGATCTCACTGATGGTACATATTATAAAGTGACTAAACGTGCTCTCTAGGATTCATGAGAACTGGAAGTGTGTGACATAACAAATTTACCACCAATCATGAGGCACGAATTGTAACACTCGAAAGAAGTCAAAAGGTGTCTCATGAGTAAGAGTGCACTTTGTATATTTAATTATACATGGCATTCATTCTTCCTTAAGAGTGACACCCACCTATTTGAATAAGCAAAGCATTGGAGGGTATCATAGCAAGAATGTGTTTGTCTAAACAAGATGGCAAACAGTGAGGGCAAGCCAGTTTAGTGAAGAGTAGTCTTGGCCTCCCAAATCTTTTTACTTTCTGTTTACGTACGTGCATGGGAGAAAGCTCACATCAAATACCTGAGCTCAGATTACTGAAAAATCCTGTGCTGAACAAGTAGGGGCTATCACTTTCCCATTAGCATGGGATGTGAGCGCCCAGTGTCTACACGGAGGATTACTTGTAAACGGCTTGTAAACTGTCCAGTTTTTTCAGCCCTCAAACACTGGGAGAAACACAAAGGACCCACTGTGCAGGGTCATTGAGATCACCCACAAGGAATTCTGAGCAAATCTCCCCTGATTAAGGCTGAATGACGCAAGTGTTGAAGGATGCAGTGTGAGGCATTGATATGGCCAGGTGACAGGGTGCTGTGTCTGCCATACATCGAAGCACTTCGAAAATCAACTAACCATTTCTGATAAGAACTTCTGAAATATAATGACGAGATTTCTAAAATCTTCGGAATGTGTTAAAATAATAATACAGTATACTTTGCACACTAGGCCTAAGAGAAAAAAAGGAAGAAGAAAAATGAACTAGGCCTATAATTATCGAACTACTACAGAAATGGCGAACATGAAATATATAGTTTTGCTAATATTTGCATATTGAATACTTACTTTTTTTCTTTTTTCAACTTGTCATGTAGTCCATGCAGTGCTCAATCAAGGACCCTCCACTTTTAACCCCAAAATTCCCCAAAGTTTTAGTCAAATTCACCCATTAACAAGACCAGCTAAGAAAAGGAAAAAAAGAAATGTATAATACACCGGAAATGTTTTGACCAAGATATTATCAAGGCATCATTACGTCTGCCTCTGGTCACATCAGTCAACTAAGTTTCAGACCCTGTAATATTCATCGAGACATTGGAGTGCCTAGCAAAGTGGTTACAGACAGACAGCGGGACAGACAAACAGACAGAAAGTATTTATTTTGACAATAAACTTACAATTTACATAAAAAAAATCATCAAGGAAAACTGGTTATATTATGGTCATAGGAGACTCACTAAGGCCAAAAGCCACTGACGTGCATGCCACCTAGGTTGGGATTCGCATTGAATTTTCAAGTTTGGAAAGTGCCAATGCTACGTCATTGTTCTGGACGGCTTCCTAAACGAAACATTGGTAAAATTATGAAATATTGATAATAAACTATTGAAACAACAACTGCCATGTTGGATATTAAGCTATCATGCTTGGGTGATCATATTGAGGCACTGCAGCTATATTGTGTAATTTTGTTTTCTATTTACATTTATTACCTGATTACAACGGTCAACTACGTCAAATTAGAACTCTGAAAGAAGTTATTTGCAACAACTAACTTTGGATTTAACCACTAATGTGCTAGGCACTATAAAACATCGGAACATACACAAAGAGCCAGACGATTTAACTCTATGCACTGTAGGATGCATGTACTGATTCTTAATTATTAGTCAATGCTAGCGTATCTCTAGTCAAAATGACTAAATTCTCAGTCAGAGATAACTTCAAGAGTTAAGTTGCAAAACGACGGCCAAGGGGACAGCGACTCTAAATACTGTAAAATGATCTCTGATCTTCAGGGTTGAAGATCCAGATATATACAGTGATTGGAAAATCAATCACTTAGCTGAATTTATATACACCCGTTTCTCAAGTTGGTACTATACGTTTTGAACCCCTTGTTGTTGCTGCCCTGTTATTGCTTGTCAGGGGTCATTGGGGCGAAGGGGGTATCGGGACATGGCAGGCCCACCGGGTAGCGCATTAATATCAAACAGGAAGGGGTGTAACTAAGATAATTACTCCGAGATCCCGGTGTGCCCCCGGTTTACTGGCTTTGACACCAAAAATGGAAGGTGGGGCTCAGACTTTGCCTCAATAGCTCAAACACTCAATGGACACACAGCATCTGTCAGTTCACATATCTCCCCCCAGTGCTCCCAAACACTAACCCCACACCCCTCCTCCTCACCCCTCCATGCCCTGCCCTGGGGCCCCAGTCTCATTTCAATTGATTTCACGGCCCCTTTTTCTCCTGTCATTATCTACCTGTCTGACATGCATCTTATAGACTGAAGCACTCTTCATGCCATGTTGTTCACTGGATTCCAATGATGTGAAGACGAGTACATGATTTGTACTACAGAGATTCAACATTTTATTTTATTTTAATGCTGCATGTAGTGTCATTTTCTTAGCTTTGATAGGTTATCGTTGTTCACGTGATTGTCAATTTTGAAAATAACATCTTTTAAAAAATACTATTAATGGATGCCTTGTATCTCTGGCTCACCTATACTGCTAATATAATAGCAACGAGAGATATTAACTTGGGTAAATAGACTACTTTAGCGTTTGCATACAATTTTAGACTACAGGCACAGGCCAAAGCGCATGCCTATACTTAGCATCTATGTTACTTTAATTCAGAGAATATACAATAATTAAAGCACTAGTCATATAGTATAGAAAATTTTTTATTCAAAAGGGCCAACATGACTACTCTGTGTATGTCACTTTAACAGCACCCTGCAGAATGCCAAACCAATTTTAAAAAGGGCCGACATTGGGCCGATGGTTCAGACAACGAGCCAATGCGCCATATGCTATCTGGCCTCTCAGCTTTCTACACTACTCTCCCAAAACATTAAGCCACTTTCCCAACTATATTTTGGACCCCCAACACTGGGCCAATATATAGCATTCCAAACTTGAATGACATCGGCGCGATGTCGGCGATGTTGATGCGATGTTGTGATGATGGTGGCCAACATGGAAACGATGCTGGGCCGATGTGTAATGCTATCTGGGATATAGCATGCATCTGGGACTTCATTACATTCATTCATATATGTAGACCTTTGAGACAATTTTGACAATTGGTTAAATATCTCACAAATGAAACAAAATGTATAGTCCTATATCTGTACGGCAGTTCTGTAGCAGCAACACATGGATTTTGAAATTGATCATTCCGTGAGGCAGCATTTTTGTGACCTTAAAGATTGTCCTAATGGTCCCCGGACATGGGGTACATTACTTGGGACACAGCCTGGAGACCACTAGGACATAGAAAACCACATGTGCAATACTTATACCTTCATTTTGCAATTAAATGATTAAATTTGTAAATTGACACTCTCACAATGGCAATTATAGTAATCTCCTGTTGGACTTTGAGGCAAACCATTTGAGTTTTTGTACATGCTTGCATGTAAGCAATAAGATTTCAATCTTTTTTAATTATAAAGATTGGATTTTCAATTAACTGTGTCAAGACAATGAAATATCAAATACCTCTGGCACAAGACTGTTAGTTAAACCAATAATTTAACAAATCTCAGTCACAATTTGAAACTTGTAACCATTGGATGAAAAATGGACTTCCCCAAAGTTTTCATTTAGCCAGTAGAACTTACATCTTAAACTCATTTATTTTTACCAATTTCAAGTAGCTGTGGAGACATGAATTAGGATGAAGTGCCTTGACAGTTTGACACACAGCCTTTCACTGTGCACAGTAGGGCATCAAGTCTTCTCTGATATCACTTTAACTGTTGCCTCTCAAGTTCATCTTTTTTGTTTCTCGCCATACTTTGATAATAGATAGATATTCAACATAATTTGGTTGTACAGTCACCTCACTGTCCCAATGTATCCACTGTCCCCATGCAGTGGATTTTAAAAGAACCTCCTATTAACTCTTCCATCCATGCTGTGTGAGATTACTACTATGCTCAATCAAATCTCTATGAAAGGCACTTATGAAACCTGGATATGGCGCTGCTGTACACTATCGTATGAAATTTTAAGGTTTGAAAGTATAAAAGGAAAATTTACTTCAGACTTTAAAAAACATGAAGTGATCCACCACAGCTGAATGCTTCACTTAATCTTGACAGTTTCCACTGATGAAATGAAGATGTTCCCCTACTTTAGTTTGAGGCCAGCCTTGGATTTCTGAAGTTGTTTATTATCCAGATATGACAGGTGTCCCAATATACCCCATCTCCTGAAAGGCCCCCGTCTACCCTATATGATTTTCTTTTAGAAAACCTCCTAGTCTTCACCATCAAGATTTCTACTATGCCTTGTGTCTTGCTCTAATGGACTGCACTGTATGTAATTGAACAGCATTTTCATGTATATTGATTTGTAGCAATAACTCCTTTGACTTTGCAGGCGTACATGTCATTCGCAGGGGGTGTGGCTGAAGGAGTGGAGAAGGGCATCTCAGAATGTCAGCGTCAGTTCAAGTGGGAGCGATGGAACTGCCCCGGAGATAGCGTCAGTGTCTTCAAATCAAAAAATTACGTCTCAGGTGCGCATAACATATACTCTATTATTCCACTCAGTCATCATACCTCGTAGTCACAAACCAAACATGAGGTAACCTTCTTAATAGGCCTATAAATTAAAGGACACTATCTCACCTCTCAATAATGACATGTTTTCATTACATATTAAAGAAAAATTAATGTACAAAGAGTAAAAAAGGCCAGAGAGGACTTGAACCCAGGTCCTGGAACTACAGCTCCACATGGCGTACACTCAACCAACTGAAACTAACTGTAGCCTGAGTTTAGACATTTTGAATTGTCACATTACATATCTGGGTAATGGATTGAGGAAATAAGAAATGTTTCACACCATTCGACCACTTATAATTAATTGTTTAACATATTCATCAACTGCATGTGTGGTTGAGTAGTCAAGCTTCTCTTTTGACAACTGCAGGGTTGTGGGTTCAATCCTGATTGCCAAATGTTGCTGTTTTTTAGATTAAATTTTTTTGACTAATTTGTGGTCCTGTCAAACAATATTATAGATGTTTCAAACTTAAACCCAATTCCTCTCAATTAGAAGATAGATGTCCAACCAACTGAGCTAACCTGTACTAGGGGGGTGTCTCTGATACTAGCAATTTCTAAGTACTGAACAATCCAAAGATTGCATAATTTTAGTTGCCTCAACAACTGTTGTTGAGTTGACTTAATTTGAATGACCTCACTGGCTGGACATCTTGGAACTTGCTGATTCAACCTTGTAAGCCAACCCAATGAGCTGGGCTTAGAGTGTTCTTCAGTTGGTTGTCTTCGAGGGTGCATTGTGACAAATTCCAGTATCATCCGTTTTCTTCCGAAAGGTGGCGCTACGATCCGGTGCGAAGCACCGGCTTTTCTGATAACCGATTTGCCACTCCCCTGAAATTGGGGAGGGAAATGCTTCCGCGCGTCGTCTGCACACAAAGTAGTGCGATTACTACGCCTTATTTCTTTCTTCCAAGAAGCCACTCGCTGTGAAACTGGTTCAGACGACTTATATTGACTTAAACTACTAACGTTATGAAATTGAACAACTTTACCGTGGAATTCCACCAGCTGTAGAAGGTACTATTTTCGTAAATGGCACTGAACAAGCGTTGTAACGGCATTGCGACGTGTTGTAACGGTGTTGCGACGCTTATTCTACGAGCCATTTTTTACGTTATCCCTTGATGCTTTGCGCGAGTTCTCAGAAAAACCGGTGCTACGGACAAGCGCCATCTTTCGGCAGAAATTGAGTATCATCCGCAGAGAATCTCAGAATTCTGTGACTGTCAATGGATTACCACCTCTGCGGATGAAACTTGAGTTGACACTTGTCACACACCTTGTACTAATTTCACCATGGCATCTGCCACTTATATTTAGCAATGCTTTGGAACATAACATGTTTCTTATGGTTGGAGTGGCCTATTTTTACCTGATCTCAATTTATCTTGCAGTCACCCGGGAGGTGGCGTTTGTGCATGCTATTACTGCTGCTGGCGTCACCTACACTTTGACAAGGAACTGCTCTGCTGGATACATTGACAAGTGCTCCTGTGACGATTCCAAGAAAGGAACCCGAGGTGATTTACATTTTACAAAACAAAAAATTTAATGTCTTGCTTGGCCATAGGCTATTTATCGAGATGTAATTTTATGATGTATAAGTCACTGCCCACGAGCACTTGAATTTATATGTATTATTTTTATAAATTCAAGTGCTCGTGGCTTTGCCATTTGAAACTCATTGTTCCATTATGCCACATTTGAGTGATACTATGCCAAAAAGTGGGGGGTATATATCCCCCACATCCCCCCCCCCCTGAATTGACGCCCCTGACTATGAGCAACTTCATTTAAAAGTGTTCATATTTTATAACTCAGACTGCCCAAAAGTATTGTCTCATCACCCACAGATTAAGTGTGATTGTGGGCATTGTCTTCTGAGCAAAATCTCTATTAGATTGATTGAAGGTGTCTGAACCAGTAAAGTGTCAAACTGTTAATCAAATTGGTAATCAGTTTCTGATGAGCGGCATGCATTTCAAGCTTGATACATAACTTAACAATAAAACTCACTTCCTACATTGCAGGTGGCGCCAATTGGTTGTGGGGTGGCTGCAGCGACAACGTTCATTTTGGCGAACGAATTTCGCGCCTTTTTCTGGATGCGCGAGTCACAGGCAAAGACGCACGTGCAATTGTTCATTTGCATAACAATGACGTGGGAAGAATTGTACGTATATATTCTGACGAAACAAGTGTACACACTTTTTAGTTGGACCTCACATTGTAACCACTGAATTACCCCCTCTCAAATTACCATAAGTTGTCATTGAGCCCATTCAATAAAAGACATTTTCCTACAATTCCTTTGGCATAATTATGAGTTTCACATGTATTTTAGAGTATTCGGCGAAACCTGAAACTGGTTTGCAAATGCCATGGAGTCTCTGGCAGCTGCACAACCAAGACCTGCTGGCAGCAACTGGCAGATTTCAACCAAGTTGGGGATTACCTTAAAAAGAAATATTGCAGACGCGCTTTGAAGGTGGACTTCCACAACGGAGCCCTCCGCAGGACAAAATCTAACAGGAGACATAGCCAGCTGCCTACTGTCAATAAAGGACACTTGGTTTACCTAGAAAAATCGGGCAGCTACTGCTATTTGAATAGCAGTGCTACCGCTTATGCTACTTTAGGCAGACGATGTTCGAGGCCCAAAAAAGACGATGCTGACGTCACCAGATGGGAAAGACGAAGTTGCAAGACTTTATGCACTTCCTGTGGTTTAAAAGTGGCGAAAAGAATGACAACAGTGGAAGAGAAATGTGATTGCAAGTTCCATTGGTGCTGTGAGGTCAAATGCAAGATGTGTATAGAAGAAGTGGCCATTCTCACTTGTTCTTTGTAACACCAGACGGCGTTGATGATTAAATACCCCTAGTGGATTGTATGTGTATCAAACATTTGGCACCAAGTGAGGATGACCATTAGCCAAGGATTTTATCTTGCCTTTGAATGCAACTTTAGTGCTTGCAGGATTTTGTAAATTGCAAGTTATGCTCATACAAGGCATCACAGAGCTTGCCTTGGTTGCAACAGAGTTATATTGTGAATTTAACTTATTTATTTGTCATTAAAATATAAATCTTTTGTAACAAACAATCAGCATCAACAATAACATATATTCTCATATACAGCTTTCATGGCGTAAATTGTTTTACTTTGTAAATTCAGTTTTGACAAATATGCATGTGTCATGATTTCAACTTTTAAATACAATCTAAAATAATATGTACATGTATCAGTCATTGATTTAATTTTTTGACAGGAAAGTACAGGTGACCAAAATGGTGTTCTTGCAACAGACATTGTTCTTAAAAGAGACATGTACATGTTTTAGTCTAACGCGTGTCACCAGACCAAGTTTTCTGGTGAGTTAACAATTGTCCACTGATGCAGTTATAAACGTTGAAGAAAAGTGATAACAAGACAGGGATTCGCAGACTTGTCTGAGAAAAATCATTGAAGCTCACATGGATCTGTACATTCCTCCAAAATAATTACATAATTCCTACATTACAGACATTCGTTGTCATCTTGGGCACCAATGCGGATTTCTAAAAGAAGAATCAAACATCTTCGTAACAAATATGTACATACACATTATCAACGCATTGATCTTAAATCAGAGCACAATTGTCAAAATGCATCAATAGTTCATTTGAATCAGTGTTTACCAACACTAGCTCCCCCTGTGAATAAAGATATGCCTCTCGGTTTGCAATTGAAGGAAGGCACTGTGGCCCACACTAGCACGAATGCATTATCACATTAGCGTGTCATTGTAAATGTAAATACTGAAAGCTATGTATAAAAGTACACTTGAATATGGAAAAGAGACAGCTCATAATAATAGGGCTACATTGAAATTTGTAACAGAGGTGGCAATCAGGCTCTGCTTTCTGTGTTATCCAGCAGATGGCCTGATAGTAAAATTGCCGGTAGATGGCATTGGTCCCTGAAGAAGAAAAGTTCTGCCATTCAACCGCGCTGTTCAACTATGAATCAGTTCGAATTATGAAGAATTATGCGATGAAAAATGAAACTCCTGGCTAATGAGGTCACTTGGTTCTATGGCAAGGTGGTCTTTCTGCGGAACCAACTGGCTACCACAGCTTCGTAGCTCTCATTGATCACAGTCTTTGATAAACAAACAACAGTTGGCAGGGGGGTCTAGAACTCTCTGTCCCACCCTGTCAGGTCATCTGGAGGTTCCTCTCCTTCCTCTTCATAGTAATCGAAGTTTGACATGTCTGAAGCCGAACGCACCTGCAACACATTGGGATTGTCACGTTAACATACTATGTAATAATTATATCCCGTTAATGGATTATATGAAATAATTATATCCCGTTAACATACTATATGTAATAATTATATCCCGTTAATGTATTATATGAAATAATTATATCCCGTTAACCTACTATATGTAATAATTATATCCCGTTTTGGTAATATATGTAATAATTATATCCTGTTAACATACTATATGTAATAATTATATCCTGTTAACATACTATATGTCATAATTATATCCCAAGTAGGAGGGAGCATTCAATCAAACTGACTACATTTCACAAATGAGATTTATGGAATTGTTGATGTGATGTCATGCTGTTTTGAGAAGCTCTGGCCAATCCCTAAGTGTGTTGTTTGCCCAAATAATTGTTGATTCCAGGAAGGGCCTTGGTTAGACTCAGTGTAGTCAGTTTGACTGAACAAGTAGTACGTAACATTTTTGTTGGTTATATCATGACACTGAAGGCGCAAAAATATAACAACCAACAACATAACAACAGTGGATGGTGAGGAGACCAACATTGAGTTTTGTGGGATGAAGAAAAAATATATTAGCCAAGGCAAAAATTTTCTGAGCTGGCAACTTGCTACTTACAGCGGGTACATAAGGCGGCTTCAGAGATTTCTTGCGGAGGCCGTCCCAGTTAAAGCCGTCAAACCAGCGATGTTTCTGAATTTGATTTGTGCCTGATTTGCCATAACCAAGTCGGTCGGTGGGGTTGTCTCTGAATTAAAAGAGATATGGCTCAATTATACAGACAAAATATAGATACACAATTACAGTTGAGTTCTTAATTTACATTATATTTCACAGACTTGGAACCAAAACTAGATGAAGTCAGCCTGGACTCCCATTGGCAAAGGCAGTCTTGGAACCAATGAGAGTCCTGCATTCACATGACGTCCTCTAGAGTGTAGTTTCCAAGTCTATGAGAACAGCGGTAAAAAGCAATTGTTAAGATAGGCCAAATACTACTACTATTACTACTACTACTAACTAATACTAATACTACTACTACTACTACTACTACTACTACTACTACTACTACACTATTACTACCACTACTACTACCACTACCACTACTAATTGTGACCCACCTGCATAGTTTTTTGATGAGATTTTGTGCATTTCTCGTGATTTTTCTTGGGAAGTCCACAGCATCGATGCCTTTCAGAATCATGTTGTAAGTCTTCATGGGGTCAGAGCCTGAGAAGGGCGGACTGCAAATATACATTTGAAATGGCAATTAATAAACTGTTGCAAAATGAATGAAAATCACTACCCTTCTTATGCAGTGAGACCTTCATTTAATGCCACTTTAAAAAAAACACAACACCAAAGATTCTCTCACTGATGATAGTCTTGGTAAATGCACATTATGAAAATATGTTGACTTCACATAAAGTCACAGCAGTGTTCATCCCAGATAGCATTCCAAATCGTTTCAACGTTAATACAATGTTGTAATGACAGTGGCCTATATTGAAACGATGCTGGGCCAATTTGGAATGCTATCTGGGGTAGACTTGGAAACTTATCTCATAGACTTGGAAACTAAACTCCAGAAAACGTCGTGTGAAATCAGGACTGCCATTGTTTAAGGCAATCTCCCAGTCAATAGGAGTCCTGGACTCACATGACGTCATCTGAAGTTTTGTTTCCAAGTTTATGAAAACCGCTGTCATAACTTGAAAGGCCAACCCGGAGATTTTTTTTCAAATCTTGGTGAGTAGCTTTGAACACAGGATTAAAGGCATTGTCATGGTGTGAGTACAGGTACTTGAGTACAAGTAGTTGAAGTATGGGTTTAAGTACAGGTATTTGAGTAAATGTAATTGAAGTATGGGAGTTTAAGAGGTCACACCAGTGCCATCGCTGTGGTTGCAAGTTGCCAAGTACAGTGTAACCACAATATGAGGGTTCTAAAAAAACACCTGAAGTTTGTAATTAATTCCCTGATATTTTTCACACCATAAGAAATTCCTTCAAAAAATTTTCCAATCTCCTGAGATTTAATTATAAGACACAATGTCCCTCGCGTGCACAACATCACAAGTCCCCCACCAGATTGCTCAATTTGCCGAATTAGCAAATGGACATTAAGTCTACTGAATAAGCAGTTATTTCAATGCTGTCTCCAATAATTCCCTGCAAGGGTGTGACACTTATTGGGCAAGATTGGTTTACTAATTTCAGTCTCCCTTAGCACGCAAATCCTCAGTCTCTGCCTTGCACTGCACCATGAGACTGTAGTTTACTTATTCGTTTTCTTATCTTTAATTGTACTTTTTATGAATTATTTAGAAAAAACGCAATGTCACGATTTTTCAGTGAATATTTACACTGAGGCTGGATGTATACAGGATTGAATATTGTTTATTGTCATATATTTCATAATAATATTGTACACAATTTTCCTTTTCGGAGGCAGATATAGCCGCTGCTGAGAAGTAGTTAGGCGACAGTTTTTGATCATTCGTTTCTCGACACCGCCGGCCAAACTTTTGCAGTGCCGCTCAATTAGTAAATCAACAATCTCAAAGTATCACATCACCTGTGTTAATTTATGGAAAAAAACTATTTCTGGGGATTACACGTGTAAGTGATTTACATAACAGGTGTGGAGTCATTACCATCTCATCATTACGTCTGCCACAGGCAGATGATCATAAGCTAGCTCCAGATCATGCAGTGGCATTGTTTTATTGGAAATATCATGAAAACATTAATTTCAGAGGACGTCGTATTAATCCAAGACTCCCATTGGCAAGGCATCCCACAGCCAATGAGAGTCCTGAATCCTAATGACGTCATCTGGAGTTTTGTTTCAAAGTCTATGACATTGGCTGTAACAATAAGCTCGACTTATTCCATAAAAAATGGGTAAAAAGAACATTTCATTGTAACACAATCGAGTAATCTATCCCAAAGAGAGCTTGGTACACTTATTAGAAATTAATACCTGTTTCAGACAAATGATCATTTAGCTGGTGTCCATCCAAAATGTCAGCCAAGATTTTGTTTGTCTTTAAACAACGGTTGTATAGTTCAAGCAATGATTTTGGTTGGCTTACACAATTCAATGTCAAAGGCCGAACAATATATTGGCTGATTTTAAACGAAATTTTGGATGAGTCTAGCTTCTGGAGCAAATATGGTTTAATTGAGACATACCTAGACATGCACTTATGATATTATCACATCGCCAATTAATGATCCACGAGAGACCATATAACAAGGATACAATTTCAGCAACCCTTGCAAAGATAGCATATTGCTGGAGTCTGATACATCCATGTTAACATTTACTGAGACTGACCGATATCATTCTATGCTGGGTTAGGTATACAGTTAGTTTCATTAAAAACGACCTGACAAATTGAATCTGCACAAAGCTAGATAACTTCTGCTATACGATACTACCTGCAACTAAACGGAATCAACTGGCTATAGCTGGCTACTCAAAGCCGGATCTTAAAGTACATATTTATGATATAATAAATAATTTTTTTTTACATTTGCCAAGGTTTATATTTTTTTCAGTAAGCCAACTATAAGCTAGGAGTACACAGTAGCAGCTGGCTTTAGCCAGTTATACCTACAACCAGGAATAGGTTGCTACAGCTGTCTAGAGTCGACCATATTTTATGAAACTAACTATATTATATATAATGACAGCAATAACAGCATCAGGTGGGTGGGGTAATACTAGCCCAAATCTGTAAAAGGACCTATGTTGGCACCAGAATCATGGCTATTGCTATACAATAATTAAGAACGAAAACTGAAACCCCAGCCACAGTGAGCCAGCCATCGACCTTTACCAAATTCTAACATAACTTGCTCATAATTCATAATGTTATTTAACTACAATGTAGCGAGAAATGACGTAGATATTCCAGCGCTACATTGTGACAAAAGATTTAGGTAACCCGGTTTATATATCAGGCACAAAATCTTAAAAACCATATTAGTACCTAACAATATGGATACTTTATTAATAATAATTTGATATGTCACTCCACCTTGTCTCTGTTCACGAAAACAATTTTAGGTTTTTCCTCAAACTCAAGTTCTGGTCAGGTAGAAAGAGTGACTGAGTGCAATGCAAGACTATAGTTGGTATTTGTTGTATTGTCCTAATGTCTTTGTTTTGCACTGTCAACCTTATTGACCAGATGCACTTGGTGACATAATGATGAGATGATAAGGCTTGGAGTCAGGGTATTCGCATATTTACCCTTAACACAGGGTTGGATTCCAATGCTTATCATCTTATCACTACATCTGCCTCTGGTAGCAGGAAATACAAGCTGACTAAAGTTCAGACCCAGTAGCATTGAGACTTTACAATAGAATACAGTTTGAGAATAAATTTCGTATTTGTAGTATTTTGTACCATGAAAGAAAATAGCAGTGGAATACAACTGACCTTCCAGTTAGTAACTCATACATGAGGATGCCCAGTGACCAGAGGTCAGCCGAGAGGTCGTGACCTTTGTTTAGAATGATCTCAGGGGCGACGTATTCCGGAGTTCCACAGAAGGTCCAGGTCTTCCGGCTGTGGCCTATCTTTTTTGCAAACCCAAAGTCAACCTGAAATAAATAAAATTCAACTCTTTTTAGTGAGAGCAATTATGGAGTCTGTGTAATTGTATCATTAGATTTTATTTATCTGTTCATGTAAAAAGGTTTCGAAAACATATCATCTATTATTTCTATTAAAATGACCCAATATCTGATGAATAGTTGATACTACTTGATGGTCTCATAGCCTTTAATTAGTTTAATTTAACTTGTTAGACATAGACCTTCAGCAAGATTTAGTCATTAACATTTAAGTGTAGAGGAGAATTCCTTTGAAAATAGCGTGACCTTCCAAGGCAGATACTTGCTATAGCTTGATAACTTTATCAGTTAATATGGCTATTAATAACACCATAAAAACTGCACTCAATTTAACCCTTTCCTAATGTGCTGCTTTCTCTAAGTCTTATACTCTTCTTGTTTGTATGGTTCTATGTGAATCTACACTGCAAAGGTTGGCTTAAAGTAATGCAAAGGTTGTGCTACCAAATAATACAATAAGCCTTTGTGAGTTAACACTTAACCATCTCTTCCTAAATGTCTGTATAAAGTGGGCAGAATCATTTTCCAATCATAGTTTAACAATATCAATATGGTGTTTTCATTGGTATTTAATGCTAGGGACAAGAAGCATTTATCCACAGAAAACGAAGAGTTGTCAAATTGAAAGAGGGTAGGGAAGAGTAGGGTAGATTGAGTCACGGTGTAAGTTGAGCCACCCCTTGTTACACGCAGCGTACAAATAAGGTGGTGTCCTGTTTGGAAGTTCATTCTTTTTGACATTTTTGATGTACGATGATTAAAGAGTTTCTGTCAGAAGTGCAATGACCAAAATAAACCAGATATCAAAGTGACCGAGAACAGCAAGTTAAGACTGCCAATACAAAACGTATCCTTTATCAGTTTTAATAATATTATACTGTTTCTGGTCAGCTATCGAAAGTCCACAATATATAAAAACAAAGCGACTATTCAGATAACATTTTTTGACATTTTTGATGTACGATGATTAAAGAGTTTCTGTCAGAAGTGCAATGACCAAAATAAACCAGATATCAAAGTGACCGAGAACAGCAAGTTAAGACTGCCAATACAAAACGTATCCTTTATCAGTTTTAATAATATTATACTGATTCTGGTCAGCTATCGAAAGTCCACAATATATAAAAACAAAGCGACTATTCAGATAACGTGCCACATCAGTTCAACCCCAGATAGCATTCCAAATTGGGCCAGCGTCGTTTCTGTCAGTTCAACATCGTATCAACATGTTTGACATCGTGCCGATGTGGAAACAAATTGGGATCCTATCTGGGATGTCAGCATGAAATCGCTGATGTCGGCCAAAATGGGTCCACCATCTGAGCAATTCGGCAATCTGACAGGGTGTCAGTAAAATACGGAGTATGGTTAGTTAACCCCTACCAGTAGAGTATAGCACACCTACATGTCAAAATGAGTCTGGTAATTTCACAAAGGAGCAAAATCACCCCCTATTGAGAGTAAAATGTAAAATAAGAACTTACTAGAATTAACTCTTCAATAGAATAGACAGTAACTTCACTCCCTACATAGAGTACACTCACAATCTGAGTCATTTATGATATAGGTGCTCTACTCCATTTGTAGGTTAAACATACCAAGATAGCATTCCAAATCGTATCAACCTCGGCGCAATGTCGGTGATGTCAAAACGATGTTGAACTGATGGCGGCCGATTTAGAAACAACGCTGGCCTGATTTGGAATGCTATCTGTGCACTCTGTTTTGTCTGCCATGGGAGTAAATGAAAGGAGATTGTAAAATTACTCCATAGTGCAGTGACAGCACGAGTTTACCTTCAGTCATTCTGACAACCACTTGTTTTGAATGTGACTAAATTATAAGCTCTACTCTTTCACTTCATCTTGAATCTATTCCCAAGAGGCGTTTTAATCATAATGCTGGAGACACCCGATAAGCTTTGAAAGGAGAGACTACGAGTAATGCAAGACCAGGCGCTTAAGCGCAGCGGTTACCGGTCTAGAAGGACGAGGCGGAACTAGAAACAGGATTCCCTGGGCTCTTCCCTGTGCAAACACCATTTCATAAACATCATTTCAACAGCTAAAAACACACTCAATAACATCTACAGCCAAAGCTTTTCTCAACTCGCTGTGTGATGCTATAAAATATTGTGGATGGGTTTGAATTTAAGTGTATATTCCATATTCTAATACATCTGTATAAAAGGTTAATATTTGCAGTTTCCTTTGAGGTTTTAAACTGATTTAGAAAACGTGCATTAACACGCACATTCAAACATTAATCTTCCGTATTATATAAATGGTTGACATTTCAAACAAAAGAGGTTCATATATTTGTAACAGGTGAACAAATATGCTATATATACTTATTACAAAGATATGAAAGATTTAGTCAAGACCATTTGTTTAAATTCATCAATTTTGCCATATATTCAAATTATATAAACAGCACCATGTTGTGACCTAGTTAAGCATTTTAATGTTTAATTGCACTTCTACAAGAAAAATTCAGCACATTCCAGAAAGCATTCCGAATCGCATCAACGTTGGCACAATGTGGACAATGTTGAAACGATGTTTTACCGACCGAGGCCGATATAAAAACAACACTGGCCCGATTTGGAATGCTATCTGGGATTAGCACAGGGCAGGGCAATTAATATGCAGTATAGCCTGATAAAAAAAGAAAAATCATCCTGTATGTACTAACCAGTTTGACGTAGCCATTGTTGTCGAGCAAGAGATTTTCAGGTTTGAGATCCCGGTAAATGATTCCTCTCAAGTGCAGGAAATTGAAAGCCTCAACAACACAAGCTGTGTAGAAGCGAGTCGTACTGTCATCAAAAGAACCCCTGGAAATTGCAATAGAAGGAAATATTATCATTGAAAAGCCTCACAGTTACATTTCAACACAGTAACCTAACACACATCTGGGCTTACTGTGAAATATTCTTGTTTGTGTTTGTCACCCATTGAGATTAATATCTAACGTAGCACTAATTATAACTTATAAATTCAAGTGATCGATGGTGTTAACCCTAAGACGTTGACTAAATTGTTTTTGGAATGATTCTAAGCAATATAACACCATTTTATAAGATCGAATAAACGTTGAACCAACATTGGCACGTTATCCGGGATGTGATCTTGACTGTCAAATCAGTTCAATGTTGGCTTAGATAGCATGCCATGTTGGCTTGACATAGCCATGTTGGTTGAACATCGGGTTTAGATAGCATGCCATGTTGGCTTGACATAGCCATGTTGGATGAACATCGGGTTTAGATAGCATGTCATGTTGGCTTGACATAGCCATGTTGGATGAACATCGGGGTTAGCATGCCATGTTGGCTTGACATAGCCATGATGGATGAACATCGGGTTTAGATAGCATGCCAGATTAGGCCAATGTCAGGCCAATATTGCCCTTAACGAGTTGACATTAGGCCGACCTTGACATTTGACATTGGGCCGATCTAAGATTAGGTGTAAAAATTCATGACATAGGTCTGTTCATCATCATCTCCAAACCAAATAATCTTTTCAAATATCTGAACCACTTAAGATGCCATATCTATCTGAAAGGGCATGCAGGGATATTCATGAAACATATTTGGTGGCACCCATGCAAAGCATTGCTCTCCACGTTTTAAACCAAGTGCATTTTATTATATTCAGGAAAGTAAACTTGTCTTTTCTGAGTCCAAACAAAACTGTCACCTAACCATTACCCAGATAACATGCAAATCAACTCGACATCAGCGCAAGGTCGGCTGTCATCAGCTCAACGAAGGCCCACAGCGGCCAATGTTGAAACAATGTTGACCAGATTTTGAATGCTACCTGAGTAGCCACAGAAAAAACTGTCTCCTAACTAAACCACCAGGCATTATAAGGCTCTATTTCCTCATCTTGGAACTAATGCAAAACGTGTATACTTACATATCCCTGAGACGCGTCCACAGCTCTCCCCCAAGACACACTTCCATCAACATGTACAGGTATTTCCTGTCTTTGAATGTCCTATATAATCTGCAAAAGAAGAACATCAAAAAATGATATAATGAATAAGTTATGAAGACAAAAGCACTTCAAAGGAGTGTGCAAGATTTTGTTTACATTAGAGGATCTTAGAAGAATGATAAGGGAAGACTCCTAATGATGCTGGTTCTTTGGTTCAGGTGAGACTGCAGCCCCTGTGTCCTGATCGGATAAATTTTCAAAGGGGATTATTAAGAGCCGAGTCAATTCATGAGTGATGCGCAGTTTCCAGTTTGGTCCTTACCTTACAATGAAATCACTGTGTGCCTCTGACATAATCCTCTTCTCATTCATTATGTGTTCCTGCTGTCGCGTTTCTACTATGTGATGTTTCTTAAGCTGTTTCAAAGCGTATGTTTTAGCTGAGTCGTCTTTAACTTGGACCTGAATAAGAAAAATATTTATAACCACTTATGAAATATGTCATTATATACAAGAAATATATCATAACATACACACATGGTATGATGCTTTTAATGACACAGAATGGTAAGGGTAAAGGTGGGTGGGGGTCCACTTGATTGTGGCATCTATCCAATAAACCCTACAGCAGACCTGTTCAAGTATGAGTCCTTCAACTCCCCAGGGTGCAATACAAGCTATTTTATGCTAAAATCGCCATCTCTATCCATAGGCAGCTCCCCAATTTAGGCTACCCTGTTGGGAGTGTTGGAGCCTTGGTTAGGTGGCTATAGGCCATCAAAATTGCAACACAATTTCGACACTTGACGATGTTTTCCCCAGACAACATGCCATATCGGTGACATCAGTCAACGTTGGACCCAGATATCATTCCAAACCAGGAAAACATCGGCATGATGTTGATATACGATGTTGTTCCGACAGCGGCCAATTTCCACAAATGTCAATGATTTGGAATGTATCTAGGTGTTATATTTTTTGAGAATGGTGTATCTATCATAATGTCTAATACTGTCTATATCAATATGTTAGTCCCAGAATACTTTTATATGAAAGGAAACGCCACACCTGATGAAACATCCCATAAATTGGAATACCAATAGAAATCACACCTGTGGACCTAAATGACCAAACAACAATTTCGCCCCAAAAACACAATGTTGTCATGGAAACTAATGCTACCGCGCATCAGGTGGTATTCAATTGCTTCACGTTATCTTTCGCCATTTGACGACTCATCATGCAACAACGGACAAGTATCAGGTCAATGCAAAAACAAAACCAAAAAACACAGGTCAATTTGTCATCTAAAATAAAAGGCCTCCAGGAAACACAGGTCAATTTGTCATCTAAAATAAAAGGCTTCCAGGAAACGCTGTTCTTACTACTTGGTCTCCTGAACTGAAAAAATATATAAAAAAACACAGGTCAATTTTTCATCTAAAAAAAAAGGCCTCCAGGAAACGCTGTTCTAACTACTTGGCCGCCTGAACTGAAAAACGTAATATTTTTGCAGTAACCAACAAAAATGCCATTTTGAGTTGCCATTTTTCCAGGTCCCAAATTAACCTTGGTGTTTGTTTTACCGATTGAACTTAGCTCCGAGAAATAGAGGCTTATCTAACACCTTGGAAATTTCCGTCCATCAAATTTCAGGGCAAAATGATGACCAACGTCAGAGGTATGTATATAATATGACTGTTTGTGAGGAGATGGACACACGCCGTGAAAGGTGAAACCTAATGACTGACACTGTATCGTGTTGAATCTGTTGATGGATCCCAAAGATCAATGTCCAAGTCAGTGGGAAAAACATTTTGCAAGAAGAACATTACAGTCCACATGAATGTGTAATTGGGACTGGTCATTCAGAACAAACTGAAGTTGTTGCAACCAACCTACCAACCAACCTAAACACTAAAACACCAACCAACAAATGCTATGCTATGCTATGCTACATGGCCAAATGTGCTACGTGCATTTTCAATGGGTTTGGATAAATGCATGGAAAATGCATGGTTTTCACCTCATTTTAATTAGGCAAAAACCATGCGTTTTCCATGCATTTATCCTTCTCATGGAAAACGCACATGGCACATTTGGCCATGTATGCTATGCTATGCTATGCTATGCTATGCTATGCTATGATTTCTCTTCAATAATATAGATAGCTTTATTTTCTCATTTGGCAATGGCATTTATTAGAATTCATGGGTCTCATACGCCCAGAAAGCTGGGTGACATACTTGATCATATTAATAAAGTTTTACAAGTCAAAAGGTTATGAAGGTTAGTCATGGCAAACCAAATTATTCACGTACAACGATGAATTTACGTAAAACGACCATGCATGACACGTGTTGCAAAATGTTGGACTCGCACAATGTTGGTGTAGAGCCATAGACCGAACAGAGTACCCAGGAGTCACCACTGAAGAAGTTTTTTTGTGGACGAAGGGAACAACCACAAGGACATAGCGGACAGAATACACAAAATAAGAGAACTACATGGCCAAATGTGCCACATGCGTTTTCCATGAGAAGGATAAACTCATGGAAAACGCATGGTTTTTAGCTAATTATAAGGAAACAAAAACGCATGGAAAACGCACGTGGCATAATTGGCCATGTACTAGAAAAAAAAAACTGTGAAACTCCTATGGCGCCACAGGCCCCATGGTCGTAGCACCTGGATAACCCAGGAAAGCGCAAGCAAAAGCAAAAACCCACAGGAGGGCAACTTCGTCAGTTCCATAATATGTCAATGTTATGACAACTAGAATGCACATGGGATTTGCAGAGCTCTGCCCATAGCAGCAAGCAGGGACACTTTGATCCCTAGTGGCCTAATCGTGGGATCCAAATCGCGTAATTTCCCGCCACTTTTGCCAGTGGGCTGCATCTAGGGGCATACGAGTTGGAAGAAAATACTGATATTTCGTAAATAATATCAATGATGCCCACACACATTGACAAGCTGTAAGACAACAAAATCTACGCAGTAAGCTGGAGAGCTGCTACCTGCTGTTTTCATCTGGGAACTGATTGCAGATTGGAGACCTCCTAGACATCACAAAGTGAGAACAAAGCTCTTCCCCCTTCCAGGGGGGCTGAGCTAATTATTTTTACGATGGTAATATGTGAGACTATATATGTGTGAAGAGCACACACTTCAAAGACTTAATTTTTTTAATAGAATATAATCGAAAAGCATAGAATAGCATAGAGTAGCATAGAATAGCCTAGAATAGCATAGAATAGAATAGAATTTAAGGACCACATGAATGTTATTCCATGTTGATATGAGTTCTCATAAAAGTCCTTCGTCTCATTGCCATGGTATCTGCCTGTCCTAATTAGCCAAACTGGTGCAGAAATATAGGACATAAAGCCCTCATCACACACACACCCAGTTCTCTTAACAGTGACCATTATAGTTTAGTTTACAAATAAAAGAAGTCAGGTATTTGTTAGAGGTCAAAGGGTCAGATTTTTTTGGGTTGAACTGTATACTACATTTGTATACTTACCAATTCTACTCTACCGAAGCCACCAACTCCTAGGGTTGCAATGATGCATAAATCTCGCAGCATGACAGTGCCCAGGCCGTCGGGCAAAGGAAGTGCATTTTGACTGAAAAGGTAAAAAATAGAATCATCATTACATTTGTAAATCACACTGATTATTTTAGTTTTCCAAGGTTATGGCCATTTAATGGAGAGCTTACAATGCCCCTCAGGCAGTTATTGTAATTCCACTATTAAAAAAAATAATAATACGATAAAAATAGTTGGCCTATACTTGAAGACCTAGCAATAACACTTTGGAGTACATTCCATAAATTAGTTGTTTATTATAAGCAAATGCCTCATTCATTTCATACAAAAAAAAGATACATGAATTGTGCATGGCTTATATAAATAAATTTTTATGCAGTAGTTTGATTAATATTTAAATCACATCCTAGCAACGTTCTACAACATTGTAATAATCAGAATGTTGTTAGAAGTTCAGGCAATACATTTCCAGTAGAATTATATATTTGTTGAGAAAATACGAATAAGATGTCATTGTTTGTCACAATATGTTTGCATTTAATGGCTTCAATACCATTAAATAAACCGATAGCCTAAATCGGGTTATACTCCACCATATGACCTTTTCTACATGGCCAAATGTGCCACGCGCGTTTTCCATGAGAAGGATAAACGCATGGAAAACGCATGGTTTTTAGCTAACTATAGTGCGGCAAAAAAAATGCGTTTTCCATGCGTTTGCCGTTTATCCTAACGCATGGAAAACGCACATGGCATAATTGGCCATGTATTGTTCTCAGTAGGGATATAACCAACAAAAATGTGCAAACTGATATTGTCTTGCGTTATAAAAGCAGTAAAAAAACAAACAATCAAACAAATTAATACAAAAATGTTAGTTAACTCCTTCCTATTCGGCATATAACTGTTACAAGTTTAGGCATTTCACCTGAGACGTTTCTACTTTTCAATGCTGGATTATAGGCTCTGGTTTACTACCAAATTAATGTGTTCTTTGAGGTGGGGTTGTAGCGAATGTGTTTATAAAAATACCCCTTCTGGTCGATAGCATCTTTCTTAGAAACATCCTGTTACAAGATGTTATGCAATGCACTTGTGTTGCATCACCAAAAAACAAATGACGTCATTTAGGTGTTGTGCAAAAGATTGAAAAATATTTAGTGACATATATTACGGTTTCATGACGTCATCATGTGCTTGAAATAGGTTATCACTGAACAGTGACTTGGCAATTTACCTGTTCTTGATGCAATGTATACGTATTAGTTATATCCCGAATAGGAGGGAGTTAACTAACATTTTTGTAAGTTACATCCCTACATCGAAGGCGGAGTGATATGTGTAAGCAACAAAAGTTTAAGTTGACTCCCAACTATGAGGGATATAACTAACTTATACTCCATAAGGCATATTTACTAAAGCTGGCTTTCCATATGTCCGTTTTTCCTGTCCGTATATCCGTCATCCGTACGTCCGTATACGGACAGGATACGCATCCCTTTGATTTTAATTAATGCCTTTCCATAAATACGTTTTTTCGTCCGTTATCCGTCATCCGCAGTCCGTATTTTGGCGATACGGATAGGGGGGCGATTTTTGCGGATGACGGATGGCCAGGCAAGGGAAAATTACCAAAATAAATTGCATTTAACAAGTGGAATGTATCCCTCTTTCATTGACTAATTAGGCCCATACAACAGGAGATTCTGAACAAAAAATTACAATCTGTAGAAGTCAAGTGGTTAGCTGTCATTAATTAAACCCTCACCTTTTATGAATTAATTGCAATTAATCGGTTTTATTGAAGAATTTCAAAGGCACAAAAAGACATGTTTACAATAAATAAATAGGTAAATTAATAAACGAATAGGCCTAAATAGAATATGTTTTCATTTGAATATATACAGTGCAATACACACTTGACAACAGTTGAGTGATAAAGTACTATCTTGTGAAATATTTATCTTTTTTTCATTAGTTTTCAATAAAAAAAAGGGCGATTATGTACTTAATTGTCTTTTAAGGAGGAATTAAACTTTTGTTGTAACTGTCATGATTTGCATTTAAATTAGGCCTATACAGCAGTTTTGTATGTATGAAGTAAATTTTGTTTGAGAGAGAAATGAGTTCAAGAAATCTGTTACTCAAAACAGCCTTAATTACATTCTCAAAACCATGGCATGAATAGTATATTTTCTAGTGTTATTGACTACATCCTCAGGATTTGAACAGTAGAACTTTCATGAAATTAGAACCTCGCCCTTGCAATATTCATGAGAAGGTCTTAATCTTTTTATTTAGATGGTCAACATCTTGGATGAAAAGATTAAGACCTTCTCATGAATATTGTAAAAATAGGTTACAGCCCATTATTCCGACGGTTTATTAATCCGACGTCGCTAGTCCGACGGTTAGTTTATCAGATGGGTCGTTAGTCCGACAGAAGATAGGCCTAATTATTTATAGATAAATACCTACAGCTCCGTTACCCATACGCATAATTGAAATTAGTTAGATCCTAATTGTAATTATGCAATTAGCACTTATTAGATAATTGCTAATTGCAATTCACACTTGACACCTTGCCCTGAGTATATCTATATGTTCAGGCCAAAGTGTCAAGTGTGAATTGCAATTAGCAATTATCTACAAAGATGTGTAAAATAGATTTTGGTCAATTGTTTTCGGATTTAAAAAAATCTAGATATATGTATGCCTGCCTTCTATAAATTGCTATGAATGTTTAACTTACTTTTCTGTGGTAGCATGTTATTATATCTGCTGCAAACTATTTAGGATATATTATCTTGATTTATGAAGTGGGAATGTCAGTTTGTTTCCTTTTTACATAGGCTGCTACTGCGGCATACGCTCGGTAAATACTTGTAAATTAAATATTATCTGTCAAATACATATTTTGTAACATTTTACACAGGAACTAAATCACAAACAATTGGAGGGCACTGTAAAGAGTGCAAACCTCAGTCAATTAAGGCCCATTGGAACCACTGCTGACCCAATGTCGACACTGTTAGCTGATGTCAGCCCACATTTTGGCTCAATTAAGTGTAGTGTTGGCAAAATGTTGTGTTGGCCCTTTATCTGGTCAGCTCAGTGAGCCAGAAGTTGACCCAATGTCTTATATTTTCACGTTGGCCCACTAATGACCAAATGGCATGTCAAACCTAAGTCAAATTGGCCCACTTATACTGGTTTGTGTAATGTTAGCTCACATTTTGTGCTGGCCCACTATTAACCAATTTTCCCAATACCTGATGACATGCTACGTCGGCCCGATGTTGGTCCCACGTTGCCCACATAGGGCCGACGCCAATCCGATGTCAGATGTTATCTGAGATGTAAGTCTGGCTCACTGTTACAAAGGCCCAACTTCGGCCGAATGACTAGTCAGCCTAACATTGGCCATATGTCAGTTCAGTCTACTCTGGACCAATGACAGGTATGCCCATCAACAGATCATCATTGGCCAAATGTAATGTCAGCCCACAGTCAGCCTGATTTTGGCCCACTTTCAGTCAACAGCAGGCTACTGTTAAAGGGCATTCACACTGTCACGGATGGGCATGGCGAGTGAGCACGGATAAAACATTTTTTTACATCTTGGCCGTACGTACTTCACTTGCCGAGCCATGTGTGGTCGAATGCTCCTGGTAGTATGGAAACCGAGGAGGTTACTTTCGTGGTTTCGCAATTTCGGACTACGATAGGGCAACCTTCGCACCGCGAAAGTGCCACTTTCCTAACAAGAAAGTGTGAGTGTCATGGTGCTAAAGTAACTGTCTACCCATGAAACTACGTGTCGCGAAGTGTACTCCTCAGCCACCGTATGGTAGTGCTAAATCATCCGTGACCATCCGTGGAGAGGGCAAAAATTTTGAACATGTCCTTGCCCTCTCCTCATTCACTCTTGAACCACTCACATGGGCGATCTACAAGTGCCTCAAGGATGCCTCACGGATGTCTCACGGATGCCTCACAGATGCCTCAAGGATGCCTCATGGATGCTTGGCGACCGACGTTCGGTGAGCGGTTGACGCATGTTCGGGGAGCGGTCGAGAGACTTCCTTCGAACGCTCGTTGAAAGAATGTATACGTGATTAACAGAGCCACGAGTGAGCATGTATAGCCCATTTTTTATGTCCGTGGTCACTTGTAGGTTTTATCCGTGATAGTTGAACTGGGCTTTAGCTGAATGACCTATCGACCTATCGACCTAAAGCCAAGTCAGCCCACTCTTCAGTTGGCCTAATGACTATAGTACTGTTGGCCCCACTTTTGCTCAATGTGGTCTGGGTAATCTAAAAAAAAAGCTGCATCTGTCTATGCATCATGGTAATAACTTATGAAAAATTCTTCTGGATCCAGTATCCATAATGTAATCCAGATCATTTATATTATATACTGCAATACTATACCACCCATTAACAAATGATTAACTTCAGGCGTTTGAACAAAAAAAATATAATGAAAGACCAACATTAGCTATTGGGCCAGTAACATTAATTATATGTATACTGGAAGAGTCTACCAGATCCAGGATCAAGTTATAATATGATCCAGATCACCTCCAGAATTTATTTCTTTGCATAACTTTTTGAGATAAATAAATAGGGACCAAGAAGATAACCTTTTTGGCATAGCATATATATCACTTAATTCTCTTTAGGGAGTCAGATCTTCAAAATTTTTACTTTAAATTATACATGATGGGGTAGGTGCAGTAGGGCAGTAATTACTACTCCAAAACTGTTATAACCCATCAGATATATATAGAAGAGAACTGAACTTAACAGAACAGAACTTGTATTCACCATCATTAACATATCATCAAACTCATCATCATTATCATCAAGAAAACAAAAAAAGAAGAGGAGGTAGCACGGTGATGGGCCCCAACTTGACAAAAAAATTGTCGCTTTTGAGGTGCCCTAATTAACAGTAATAATTTGGAGACCTTCCACTCCTTCTTGTCACCCCATATATCATAGTATATAACAGTAGGTTAATTAAAGTCATTAAAATTAAAAAATATTCCTCCTCAAAAGAGATGGTCACGTAAACATATGGTAAAATAGTATGGATGCAACAAACATGCTCGATAGTTGAGTTCATATTGTGACAAACATAACAATCCAGAACTGTGCATGAATGAAGAACTATAGGAATTTATCAAATATTGTCTTGACATAAATTCAGAAACCCAGAAAGCGATGTAAATAAATCTTTTCTATTACTATGTTTGGACAACTGTTGTAATTTCGTGCAAATTCATGTCTGATAACTGGAATTAAAAATGTATTGAAATCTATTGTTATATTGATGAACTTCACAACCTCTCTTAAAAATCAAGTTCCTAAAATATATAGCTAGATAGATAGGTAGATAGATAGATAGAATATTTATTTACGTAGGGTAAACCCATCAGTAATACACTATATATAATTCATTATAGATGGCTAGATAGCTAGATAGATACATGCATACATACAGTCTGACCAATGAATTGTCGGACCAGTGAACTGTCGGACCAGTGAACTGTCGAAACAATGAACTGTCGGACCAATGAACTGTCGGACCATTGAACTGTAAGACTATTGAGCCATCGGACTAATGGGCTGTCGGACTAATGGCAGTCCCCGTAAAAATATACTCTCCAGGTAGATCCAATCTTATATAGATACCCAAAAGATCTATCTATATATCTATCTATCTATCTATCTATCTATCTATCTATCTATCTATCTATCTATCTATCTATCTATCTACCTACCCTACCTATCTAGCTATCTAGCTATCTAGCTACCTATATATCTACCTATCTACCTATCTATCTATTCATAGACAGCCAGACACGAAAGTGTCTATCTTTTCTTAGTGGAAAGTTCTTGTGTTGACTTATGCACATTTTTAGCCGAACAGTTAAGTAGACATGCATATCTGCATTATGACAGAATATCGCTATGAATTATTAATTTAATATTTATATTTTTACATACACGAACAAGACTAATTGCCTATTACCTTATTACAATTCGAGGGGCCGAGAGCTAATGCTGATTGGAGCAGGGAAAGAAGCATAGATACAATTAAATTATAAATGGCAAATGAAAGCAGAGTACATATATAAAATTTTAAATAAACAATAAAACTTTAAATAAAACAGTAAACGCACTTATATGAACCCTAATCAACGGTTGAACCAGACAATAATTGCAATTAACTGACACCTTTGAACAAAATATATTTGACAAGTCAATTACAATTCAGTTAAGACACTGGGAGCCTTTTAGAGACAGTAAATTTCAATTAGGCCTAATAAATCAATTAGCCAAGAGGACCTATTTTCAAAGGTCCAGATAGGCCTACAGTATACTAACGCACGTACTTATGGAAAGGCTAGATACGGACAACGGATGACGGAAACGGATGGGTAAAAAACGGACGACGGATGACGGACATACGGACCGCAAAACGTGTATATGGAAAGCCAGCTTAATTTGTTTGATTGTTTGTTTTTTACTGTCTTTATTATGCAAGACAAGTTTAGTTTGCACTCAGGAGGGAGTTAACTAACATTTCCGTTGGTTGTATCCTGCTTAGAACAATAGGAAAACAGTCTAAGTGGAGTATAATTGCAATTAATGGCAAACTTCAGGTAAAATCACAACTAGATAAATATAAAAGATCATTAAAACTCACATAGCTTTGTTGTCATCTTCATATGGCTTTTGGATGTCTGGATTATTGCTAATCAACTGTTTGTATGCGCTGAAACATAAATCGACAAATTGGAGTTATGAAATATCCCTATTAAGCCCAAAAACAAACAGAGAACAATAGACGAGTGAAGAGATAATCTCGATTAATTGATACATTGCAGGAATTTCAGTTTGTACTTACACACGAGTTCATAGATAACGGTATAGGCCTAATGTTCATGTTATTTATTCACAGACTTTCAAGATAGCTTATCTTCGAAAACAAACAGCACTAATAGTCAAAGATCTCATTTTTCGTCAAAAATCTCATTTCCCTTCCCGATTAACTTAATAAATAGATCTGTTTTTGTTATTAACTATACTGAAACATGAGTCATCATTTCCTATTAATTAACTTGATTATTTATTAATAGATCTGTCTTTTGTTATTCATGCAAAAGCATATATGGATTATTATTCAAAATATCAGTTTTTGCTATTTATTCATGAAGCATATATCTGACAAAGGTATACAGATAACTCAGTCTGATCTCAAACAATGCATCATAAATCAATAGTGGTCAAAATTACTACAGGGTAGCCATTCATGTCACTCATGACTATACCTCCAGGCATTTTGAACCTTTTCGTTTTGCAGTGGAAAAGTTTGTAATAATATAGATCTTAGTTCATGAAAGTCCCTTACGGTGGCGCTGAGGATAAACTTCCGTCATCGTGGAATATGTAATGGTCTCCGTGAATCTGTGACGACAGGTAGAAGACGCCACCTCCTACGTCACAATGTTCCAATGACGCAACACTGCCCAACCAATCAACCAAATCGAATCCAACCATTTTTTCTAAAATTTTCAATGACTATCGTTCAGATCGGCGCAAAAAAAATATCTCATATGGTAAGGATGTTCAGCTTGTAGATTGTTTCCTCGAAATTGGAGTTTCCTCGAAATTGGAGTTTCCTCGAAATTACAGTTCCGTCCTTTGAGAATTCGAGATCATATTTAGCAGTGGATGATGAGCATATTAAAAGTTGCAGCACTGGTAGTAGTCGACTTTCAGTGTGAGAATATACCAACAAGAAGTCCATATATCCATGTATCATGTATCCAAAGTATAATTTTTATATAATATTTAAAAACAGATCTTATAACTCAATATATTAGTACAGAGATTCTGGTGACTAGAGTCCTCTAGATTGCATCCTCTCCCAGATCAACCAGGGCTGTAATAAGATTCAAATAGGATTCAGCAGGTCATACGCTTGATATATGTATCACTGGACCCCTGTCACTCACACAGTGGAAAGTGTCCACTGGCTTGTTACTGATGACTTATCCCCCATTTTTGGCGCCTGGCCCTTATCGCAGCCTGACCTGATTGCACAACGCTCACTGCACACTGGCCAGAATGTCCTAGAAACTTCAGCCTGACGTTTCGCCATTGCTGCTGTGAATTCACTCATTTAGGAAGGATTTAAATTATCGTTACAGTGACAATGATGCTGTTAAATTGGGTGCGAATGTTTATTGCAGATTTAGCATGCAATATTAATAACAAACATATTTAGCTATTTCAACGAGGCTGATTTCCTGTCAATCAGGGCATTTGAATCAGCATGAAGATGGGCCATGCGTTCAATATATATATATATGGTAATATTTTTCTTTTCCTCTGCACAATGTATCCAGGATTTGTGCGTTTCTTGAGCCAGTAAGAGATTCGACAGACCCAACCCAAGTTATAGGAATCTTCGAGTTGATTTCAATAAGTGTGTCTTCTGGGAAGCCATTAAATCTGATATAAATGACGCTGATATTTAAGAGACACTCCTCAAAGTCTCCAAAATCAATTGGCATTTCGTAAAATCTGCAGACATTTAACTTTCCAAAGTATTCCATTGAATCATGTCATTCAATACACTGCAATACGCATCATCCCACGTGATGCATAGATTATAACATCAGTTGCTTTTTTTCTTCCTCTTTTATTCCAACAGCCTGGACATCACTCAGTTCCTTGGTTGGCCAATGATTCACATGAGGCTTTGTGAAATTTCTGGTCTAACCACATTGTTATTGAAATATTTTTGTAACTTCGTCATCATGCATGTGTTTCAAGCCCTTCTCATAATTACTCATCCTCGTCCTTCTTAGAAATAATATTTTGGGTGGTACCTATTCAGATTTGCAGTGTACATATCTTGTAACTGTGGATGGCTTTAAAACTGTCACTTAATTTAGGTCACTGAGGCTACTGACCTAGTTCTTTCCCTTCAGAACTTTCCCCTATTAGTGAATTTTCATGACTCTATATTTCCACCAGGTGGCTATGAAATAATACTGCAAAAGTTCCCGCCCTTGGCTGTGATTGGCTGAAGCAAAGTGCATCCTAGCCGCAGTATTTGTAGTGCATTTTAATGTATATTTGGCAGATTTTTGTTATTTTTTTGAGAAAGTTATATTCATTGAATAAGTCAAGGATTATCGAAAAGCAAAATGAGTAATATGAGTAGAGGAAGGACTTATGTCTTGCTGAAATCAGTGAAAAGACTCTATTGCCATTAACTGAGACTGAGTTTCATGTTGGTAAATATATTTTTAAAGATAGTGGTGCACTGGTGATATCTCAATATAAAGGAAAATACTGGAACTAGTCAGACTGAGTGGCCCAGAGAGGGTAATTTGGCACGAGGGAGTATGATGAAGGGTGAAAGAACAAACCCCAGGGCTAAGTGACCTTTTGGCATTGCCAGTCAATACAAGCAGTTGCTGATGCTTAAGTCCTGTCTCCCTCCCGCATCCTTTAAGATGCTAATCACAAGACATTGATGGCACAGCATTTCTTAAGTGGCTGATTATGAGAGCGAAGGATCCCTTTCTTAATGACCTTGAGGCCAATAATCCCTGCCCTAACAAATGTCACAGAAGGTCACGTGACCAATGCCCCAGCAGGCCCCAGCAGGTCCCCTGGCAACCACAGGGGACCCTCGGGTGACATGAGCACTGACCTAAGCTTCGTGGTGATGACTGCCCAATTGAATGAAACGTATATAATCCTCATATTCAGAAAATGTCATTATCAACGTTTACTAATTGAACGCCAAAACATGCAGTTGGTACAAGTCGATCTAGTATAATTTTAAATAGGACCACTTCGCAGGGTGTCTGTCAGCCTGGCAAAATGTGTATTTCATGCTCATGGGTAATCGCTGACTCTTGTCAGTCTAGTTTGAGTTTCGTGAGAAAATCCCTTCCAGATCATCGGACCCAGGGAAACATGAAGTACGATTGAAGCACCATAGACTGACTCATTGAGAGGGTTAAATGGGCAGTAAGTGAGTAGATAGGCTTAGACTACTGTTATTACAACATCTGCAGCAATTTATCCCCCAGCATCCTCCAGATGCTGTTTTGATGACTGGGAATCCAGGAAGTGGGAACTCATCAGGATCTCGGAGCAGTGCCAAAGGTATAGGAATGCTGCCATGGCTTGATGTTTTCTCATGTTGAGTTGTTTTTATTTGCATGCCTGCTTTTAAAAAGCAATGTTATCAGCTCATATCCCAGTTAAATGGCGATGTGGCCCCACGATAGCGAAGGGATACCTTCTTAATGGGGTCTCCTCACATTATGTACAAAATGTTTTGAAAATTAAATTTATAATATATTTTATGAATGTGAAATAAAATGAATGAAGCTGAATCTGAATGAATCTGTAACGGTTAGCATGGTTGCCTTCCAAGCAGTCGACCCGGGTCCTGGATGGCTCCCCAGAAGCGACATGAATGTCTCATGGGAGTCTCCCAAGGCACACATAATTTTTATATATTTAATTTTGTAAATTGTGCCTGAATAAATCATCATCATCATCATAATCCTCCCTGTTCACTGAATTCTCGTGTATTATGTGAAATATTCGATGGTATAACGGTAATACTCATGAGAGGTCTGTCTTATCAAGCCCATCATTATATCTGCCAAATTATTTCTAGCTACTTTACCAAACTTAAGACATGCCAATAGTTATGCATCTTGAGAATCTGGTTGATTAAAGCCAACTTCATGTCAATGAGATTAGTTTCCAAATCAATGAAATTGGCTGTAATAAGAGAGTTTACTGCAACTTTCATCTTCCATTTCAAGGTGTTTTTCAGATGGTTTCATTAACCAGATTTCATTATGCTCTAATGAGAAATACAGGAAAGACATGGTTTCACAAAGAGTTAAATGATCATCACATGGACCAATTAAACTGTTGGAAACTTGAACCTTTAGTTACTCCTGAATGATAATAGCGCCGGTTATAGCCCATGAAAATGTCACCATTTGACTTAAGACTGGTTGATGAAATGTCTCAACCTATCAGTGCTACTGGTCTGAAGCTTAGCTTATATGACCAGCTGTCACAGGCAGATGTAATGATGAGATGATAAAGCTTGGAGTCCACACCATGCTAGACATTTTCCCCATGGGCGGGGTCTTTTACTTGCATCAGCAAAGACACCGAGTACAAGGCACCTCCATTTTTCAAACTAACGTTTCGTGCGATCGACATCAAGCTGGGATGTGCAGTGTAGCTCATGAAGAGTGCTCAGTCTAGGAATCGAACTGGGGAACTGGGGATAGCCCCAAGTTAAGATAGCCACCAAGATAAGATAAGATAAGATAAGATGGCTATAGGCAGTGATGGCAAATGTACATTGCTTAACCGAAGGAGCGCTGTAATGGCTGCACACTGGGTGTATACTCCCCAGGGAGTTGAGAAAGGCTCAAGCTAGAACAGGCCTGCCAAGGGTGTAAATTGCAATGTCGGCTGAGCTCGTTGAGGGTAGCAGACACTAAACCCAATTACATTACATTGCACATAAGATAAGATAAGGTAAGATAAGATAGTAATAGCACTTGCAGCAGCAGCAGCAGCAGTTTCGTATAGTTTTATTGAAGCCTTATAAGGAAATTTCGTGACAGTGGCAAACTATAGATGGCGTTGTTTGTGTGTGTGGCTGTTTTGAAACTTACACATCACAAGACCGAAATTTCTCTCCCTCTGGAAGTACACAGCTTTGAACGTTGGTGTTTGAACAGTGCGGTCCTAGCCCGCTTTTATCTTTTGTGTGATTTAAAATTGATAAGAGCTTTGGTTGCCTCAGACCTTCAAATTCCAATGGTCTGTCACACAAACACTTGGTACTATTCCTCTTTGATGATTGATGAATTCTGGGAGTGACACAGACGGATGTGGATTTAACCCATGGGGCCTCAATAATAGACCCAATGGGTTCCCACCACATGCGACATGGAAACTTTTCTTTCAAAGGGGCTCAATCCTTCCATGCAGTGGCAGAAGTTGTATGTATCAGCGCGTGATGTGATAAACACATCGACTTAGGTTTGCTGTATAGATTGTAAAAGTAGTCGTTTTTTATCTTCTTATTTTCCACGTTACATGCCGGTCTATGAAAGAGGTCCAATATTATTCAGTCGTAATACAGGAGTATGGGTGAGTTTGGAATTTGTAAGTATTGATGTTTTTTTTAAGGTACTTCGTTCCAGACGACAACGTTTATAATATTACTTCCTCCATAAATACAGCACAACGTGTTGCAGTATTTCAATTATTTTGATTCAGTTTGTAGCCATGATAATACAGCCTATGAAGCCTACTCGGGTGTAATGGAAATATAACAACACAAAAAGTAAACGCGAGGTTACTTAGATAAACTAAAATTGAACTTACTCTCTGTCTAAACCAAGACATGTGACGCCTTCCTGATCTGTCACAACAATATTCGCTGATCGAAGGTCTTCCCTGGAAAAAATGAGAGAAGAGAGCATATCATATTTGATTTTAAAAGGTAGCAGTATACCTACATGGCCAAATGTGCCACGTGCATTTTCTATGCATTTGGATAAACGCATGGAAAACCCATGGTTTTCCCCTGATTATAATTAGGCGAAAACCATTCGTCTCCATCAATGCATGGAAAATGCAAGTGGCGCATTCGGCCATGTAGTATACTTTCATTTGCTTTACATTAATTCAAAAATATAGAAGAAAGATGGGTAATACCTCTAGTGTTCTTTCATTTGCTTTCCATCAATTAAAAATGGCAGCAATTTGTTATCATAAAAAAACATTCTATGGACGTTTTTCATAGCTGCGGATATTGTTCTCAAGAAATTGAGGCTAATTGAATTTGGTGCTTCATTAATTTGACGAGGCCCACGCAAAGTAATTATCGCACGGTGTATATTAGATTACTCTCATTACAAGTGTCAGACATTAGCAACACGATAATACGAATCAATGATATTTCATTAAGAAAGACAGAGCTCTGTCATTTTCAGCAGAAGAATCTTTTTATAGCTTACGTTTGCAATGCCTTCTCCCCGAAGAAGTCCCCTCGCTGGAGGTGACGGATGAATTCTTCCTCATTAGTGCCCTCTCTCTTCCGCGTCACCTTGACCTACGCCAATCAAATAGTCTCAGAGGAATCAGTGACGTCATTACTCGTTTAGCGTCATGAAGGCAAATATAGAAAGATACATATAAAAATATCCTTGTTTTTTCGGTATCATAAAGAGTTTGTGGGGCAGCACAAAATGGACAGAAATGTTATAGATAAGTTGCTCAACCAGGAGAGAGCTTTGACCAACAAAGGGATTATCCTAAAATGTTGATTACTGTGTTTTATAATCAGTCAGGGTTGGCTGGAGATATTCAATGGTTTTTCACAGCTTAAAGCTACTAACAATAACAACCAATGTGACGTGGCAGAAGCACTTGGAAAGACTGAAAAATCTTGTATCGTTTGTCAATGTAACCACTTCTCCGCTGGGCACTATAATGTTATTGCATAATCATACTAACCTTTCCTCTGGCGATGATATAAAAAGTATCCCCTCTGGCCCCTTGTCTGATGATATATTCTCCATTTTCGTAATAACTCTGTAAATAATGGCAAGATGAGAGGGATCTTTAATGTTGCAAAGTAGATATCATTGTGTAAAGTTTGTGTGATTCCTACAGCCTCGCAAAAAGCAATACAGTCATACACACGAGTATTGGCACTCTTGGGAGAGGATTGGATTTTCCACATCTTATTCTAGGTGCTTAGCCTGCTGGCATTACAACAAATTTCATAGACTTGGAAACTAAACTCCAGAGGACGTCATGTGAATCCAGGACTCCCATTGGTTAAGGAAATTCCCTCAGCCAATAAGAGTCCTGGATTCACGTGACGTCCTATGTTATTTAGTTTCCAAGTCTATGAAATTGGTTGGTGGTCTAAAGGAGTTTATCAAGAGTGACGAAAGAAATTTTTAAAAATATATCCAACATTTTTTGAATGAAGAAATTCATAGAAGAAGACGTATGGTCTATATATAGTTTATAGCTGACTTATTTTCTATTTTTTGTTCCTGTAAATATGTTTCACCTACGTGTGAATAATGAATAAGCATGACTTGTATGCCCTTTGTGGGCTGGGTCGTTATACCATATGAACTGTGTTTCCAAAGGTGAGGGAAATTAGTTAATAGGTGTCTATGAATTGGCAGTGATCGTTTTCATAAAATATCAAATACCAACACATAGAGGGGCCATACTTCTGTCTGTGAGTCTGTGACTGTAGGCACTATATGCATGAGATACATCCTGACTTGTGCAGGTCTGGAAGCTACGCACAACATGCACAGAAAGTATAGGGCTTAAAGGAAATCTTCCGTATTGGAATCTGTGTGACAATGACCTCGTTACGAGTGTTCCAAAAGGTCAAATTCATTTTTTCAGCGATCTTGCTTTTGCATATGACCCTATAGTATCAAATGCCTGTCCGAAGTCTAAAATAACCAGTGTATTTTACACGAAATAGATCATAACAAGTGCAAAAGTGCAGTCGGACAGCTGTGCACTGCTGGGGCACTTGTGTTGCGAGCCAGACTGGCTTGAATCCAAGTGAAGTTCCCGTCAGGCAAAGAAACACTTGCCAGTTGGTCAGACAATGAAGTAACCGTCAGCGAAAAGGGGAGTGGTCTTATCACGTGACTAAGACTGCTTGTCACGTGACAGTCAATCGATGAATGCCCCCTGGTGGCCGTCAAAAGCACCTACGGCAGACAAGCGCCACAATCTCAACAGACCAGTTGCTTACAACCTCAAAAGACAGAATAGTCTTGGCCAGTAAGATGGACTGACGAGCACTCTCTGGGAGAGTGACCATGTGACCACTGACCATACACCTCAGCTGCTCACCAGCCTCATTCCTTGGTGCTTTCTCCAAGTTTTTTTTTCTTCTTTGGACTTGTAATTCCCACAAAGAAGTGTTTAATCTTAGGAAGCTGGCAGAAACATTGTAAACAGGCTGACACACTGACAGCTAGACATACTGCCATACAGGGCCGTAGCCAGACTTCAAAAATAGAGGAGGCGAAATCCTACTTCCATGGCCTTCACTTCCACAAGTTCAATAGGCTTATTATAACTTCCAAACTAATTGCAAGCAAGAGATGTACACTCAATAGTTTTCCCTTAGTTTATGTACAATAGCAAGTCACAAATGGTATATTAACAAAAGAGTACATCAAACACGAATTTATTGCCAATTTTTCCAAAATATTGGTTTAAAATTTGTCTCAAAATCAGAGAAGGCGACCGCCTCCTCTGCCTCAGCCTGGCTACGGGCCTGCCATACTGCCATACTGACAAACCAACAAACCGACAAAGATACAAGCAAACTAACAGCTAAATTAGAAATCAACCAAAGAAAAAAAAAATCGGGATATATCAAAAGATAGACGGATCTGCACATCATATAGTGTGAAATTGACCAGAAAATGTGAATTCTACTAAGTAATTAAATAAATATAAAGGAAGTTAGATTTGATTGTCTTAATTCAAATTTGTGAGGAAATAAAATTAAGGGTTTTACCTCTTCCAGAACATCAGCAATGTTGCTTAGCGTTTCGTCCGGAAGATTTTTGAAGTATGATATGCTGGAAGGAAATGAAACCAAGTACAGAGCATATTCTTTCATTGAAACAGAGAATGCTGAAGTCTGTTTTGGATGAATTCGTCCTGCAAAATTGAGTCACTACTACTTAAGATTTCCGGATAATCAAAAAATACATAAGAATGGAAATTGTCAAATGGGCGCCCAAGGATTCCCCCCACCCCAACGGAGTCGCAACTGATCAATTGAACATCAATTAATTAATAACTTTTTGGAGAGAGATGAAAAGATTTAGGAATATTAAAAGTAAACCTGGCTGATTAGTTGATTAGTTATGGTACCATGATGGCTTTGCAGCCTGATTAATCTAAGAATTTCAATTGGTGACCCGTTTAAGCATTAGGCTTTCTCAACTATTAGGATACTGTCATACCTACATGAAAATCTTGTTGGTAGTGAGTTACCCCCCATACATACTGTTACATTAAAATTAAACATAAACAAAACAAATAAATTAATTAATTATATCGTATTTAACACAAAAATCATGACTGACCTTTTGAGGAAGTTCATGTAATCCTTCTGTTTTTGCAAACCAGTTTTCATCATAATGCTCTGAAAAATCTGTCGATCTATGGCCCATAGTTTGCAGTTGGCCAGAGCTGAAACACAATTAAAGACAAATCCTTGAGAGTCTATTGTATTAATATATTACAACCATTGAAGAACATTCAGCGACTTCCACACTACTTCAGGCTATGGCTATTCTCCATGCTAACCTGCCAGGTATGAGTAATTGTGTATTATACTTCATTATGCTAAGAATGCAGTAGATCTTGGATTACTCATGACCTAACACTGCACTCGCCATATTACTTAGACTTGCTATACTATTTTTGCCCTGCCATCTTTCTTAGCTATACTCCTATCTGAGCCCCTTCGCCCTCAATAATTCTAAACTTTGCTTTCTCCTACATTATATAGGCGGGGGCCTAGCTCAGAGGTAACGCTCTGGGTTTCCAACCGCTGGGTTCCGGGTTCGATTCTCGGTCGAGCCCAAGTTGGATGGCTGTTTCCTCCGTCTCATTGCCATGGTCTCTGCCTGTCCTAATTAGCCCAACTGGTGCAGAAATACAGGACGTAAAGCCCTAATCACACACACACACACACACACACACACACACACACACACACACACACACACACACTTCTCCTACATTATAGGTTGATGACAGTTCCGTTCAAAGGAAATATTGCAGGGACCGGGTCGCTCCATGAACATTTTTCCGTGCAAACCAGCTAGGGTTCCTTAGTTTTGCTTCTTTATCTTCATTTGAAAACATGCAATAATGTTTGTTTCATAAAATACCAAAAACTAAATACACTGACATAGAGCTATATCGTATTTGAGGCCAAACTGTGTTAACTTGGTAATACAACTTTATTTTTTAGGGCTGAATTGGCATTTTAATTGACATTGCATGCTGTGTATTTCAGCTTGTAAATGGACTAGTTAGTTGATATAGGATACTATAAAAAAAAAAACTTACACTTGTAAAATAAATTTTTTTTTTACACTTGCATCTCGCAACTCATATACAAAATGTGTTCACATACAAAGTTTCAGTCCCATAACCTCTCTCTAAACCCGGCTCATTGAGATGACTTAAATGATTAAGGTTGAATCGGCAAGTTCCATGTTTTCCAGCCAAGTCAGGTTATGCTAATTAAGTTAAGGACAGTTATTGACTTATTCGATCACCATGGTATTTTAAACAAACACCATTTTGGTCTATTGATGTGGCTCAAGTATACATTTACATCATATAAATTATAATCTGAGGTGTCCACCAAAAAAATATTATTATGATCATAGCTACAGGCGTTTAGACTTTTGAATATGATCTAAGATATAGGGGAGGGGCTCTAAATTCTAGAATGACTAAAAAGAAAAAAAAAATTTAGTTACCTGTCTTAAATGTAAGCTACTTTGATTAAAATAGTACTGGAAATAATTCAGTAATATACAACTATTTAAAGGAAAGGTATGACATATACTGACCTCTGACACTCGCTGTCCTTGTGCAGTTGTAGAGAATGGCCAATTCACCAAAGACCTTCCCAGGGGTCATTGTACTTAACTTCTGAGCATCTTTGGTCACTTCGACTCTGCCATCTGAAAATAACCAGTACCTTGTTGAAAGTATGCCGCCCATATTACAATTTTGTCTTCCCCTGGCAGTGCTAAACTGCAAATAGGTACGTGTTCCAAACTTGTGAATTGTTAAAACTGTTTCACACACAAGCTTCATTTTGTAGATTTTTAACAAAAGTCGAAATTGATGATAGTACAGTTTCATTTGATAATACCGTTTCTTGTTGGTCCAATAATTAGGCTACAATATGTATGAGGAGATCTAACGGACAAAAGGTGCATTTGAAGTGGAAAATACAATGGATAAAGCGGGTCCAAGCAATGGAAAGATCATATAAAGTATAGCAATGACACATTGACATTGTCAAAGTGGACATGCCTTAAGTTGACAAGAGAGTTCAAAGGACACAACCAGTCTTTAACAATCAGCAAAAATCCCACTCTTTGGGGTAAAAGGCCTATGAGGTCCTACGTCACCTGTGACGTCACTAACGCCCTTCTAGCATACAAAGAGACGCCGCCGCTAATGCATTGTTTAATTAAGTTGGACAATGTACATTTGCTTATTTCTACAGCACCCTTACGGCAGACAGCAAATGCTAGGTTGGACAAACTGGGAGAGCAATTGCATAATGCACAACCTGTCTCCTCTCGGGACCCTGGAAACTTACCACTGAACAAATTTGTTCTATGATCGCCGGTCTAGACTGCTTTGCAAAGAGTCCATAATATGTAATTTCGGATTTGTATTCCTTGTATAATTATCAACAAGTTTGAATCGAGGACCATAGGTCAAAACTGCCTAGGTTAGTTGCGCGAGACATTTGGTGAGTTGCTCTAAATGCTCGCCAACTTATTAAGGTCAATATATATATATGGCGCGGGCAGTCACTTGTAGATAGATACATAACCGTGTTTTGCACACCTCTATAAGGACACAATTTGGAATTCTAGAAGAAACATAAATGTACTTTTCTATGAGCAGGAATCCAATTAGTTTCTTGGGTATGGTATGCAGAACTCTGAGAGTGCAGTTTCTAATATATTCAAAATGTCCTTCTCAAACTAGGCAGAGAGTGTGAATCTGGAATTTAATGCTCTCTTTCGCTCCAATACAGTTAAAGTGTGCATGGTAAGCATGCCATCGAGTGAATGTGGACATGCCATCACTAAGAAAACTCTACAAGCTTTATCAATTTATCATCTCATCATTACGTAGAACATTTAAAAGTAAAACTTTTGTCAAAGCGTTTAACAAAGCATTAAAAAGGCAACTTTGCAATTAATATTGTTTAATTACGCAATATATGTCACTAAATTATTTTTGGTCACTATATAATTTCATTTTAATCATATTTAAATAGCCTCTTTTTCATTTATAATGTAAGGGGTGTGCAAAATTTTGCAGCTTTTTAGTAAGCTAGTGCACACCCGCCCCTTTCCCCCCACAAAAAGTTCCCGCCTTGACTGTGATTGGCCGAATCAAAGTGCATCCTAGCAGCAGTATTTTTAGTGCACTTTAATGTATATTTGACAAGTTATAATTTAGTCGATTTTTTTGATTTTTCTGAGAAAGTTATATTTATGGAATCAGTTAGTTATGACCTACTGTGTCTGAAAAGCAAAATGAGTAATAAGAGGAGAAGAAAGACTTATGTCTTGTTGAATTCCGAGCTGCTCAGTGAAAAGACTCTATACTTGCCTTCCATGACATAGACCAAGGAGCCCACATCTCCCTCTTTTATGATGAGATTGTTCTTCTTATATTCAACCGGGTACATGCATTCCACGATCTCCCTGATCTGAGCCATGTCCAAGTTCTTCATGAAGTCATTTTCCAAGATGGCTGTTTTGATCAGTTCCCTTGAACTGGAAAGAGAAAGAATAATGTCCATGAAAACTAAATGCATCATGTGTAAAACATTGATCTTGAAAAATACACTCAAAGGTGTGTTTTTAAAGCGGCCACCCAAATAACTAAACCAAATAAATAAAAATGCATGATAGCTACTAAGACATGTGACCGCTTTACGATTTAATTAAGAGAGACATGAAAATTCCTTCGGGGGGGGGGGGGGGTGTGAAATGTAGTAAATTATATAGGTGGCCGTTGTGGCAGGTTGGACTCAAATCGATGCCAAAAAATAAATTTAAAAAAAACAAAAAAAAACTGCACCTGCACCAGTAATTTACTACCTACAACAGCTTATGCATCTATCAAACACCCACATACAGCAATGTTTATTACATTGATGCAGATTGTTTGGTATTGTTGCAATTCTTGTATTTGAAAAAAGCATAAATCCTTCATGAGGAGGAAATTGAGGTATTTGTAATTATGATGAGTAAAGATGCAGTAACTTTTACAGTGGCATTTAAACTATTGTCAAGTCAATCAAGTACTGTATTTGGTCATTTTCTTCCAAGCACGAGAACGCAATTTGAGCAACATCCCAGCTGGATGTCGTTCGGGTGAGACGTCAAACTGGCGGTCCCTTGTATTCGGTGTCTATGCTGAGGCAAGTGAAAGACCCCATCCATGGGGTAAATGTGTAACATGGGTGAGACTCCTCCTTTCTCTTTCTCTCTGTGTTTCACCTCATTAATCAACCCTCGATAGCGGCATGAACTTGCCTTAGAGGGCTGCACTTTCCATATCCATCTATCTATCTAACTATCTAACTATCTACTTCTATCTATCTATTTATCTATCTATCTATTTATCTATCTATGTATCTATTTATCTAACTATGTATCTATTTATCTAACTATCTACTTCTATCTATCTATCTACAATAACACACTGATAGAGCGCCGCACCTGTGCATATGTTCGTTATTTTAATATCATTGCTTGTAGCATCATTCACTGTTGGTAAACTTTTGGTGACAAAATAAATGACACCATGTTAACCCAGCTTTTTAAAATACGTATTTTGACAAATCAAATTGTTGCATTAGGGCTTTTTAAATTTTATGTTGAATGCTTGAATGCTTATTCATTTTTCAAGGCAACGTCGTCCAGTACTATTTATTCCAAAGCCCTACGAATGTGTGGTCACCTCTATAATTAGGCAACACCACTCGAACCAACTCTCTTTTCCACTGTTGCCATGAACTTATGACGCCACAGCAATGGTCGATAGGACTCTGTTAACGGACATATTAAAATACCGTCATCTACAAGGTTGTGGGTTGAACTACAAGTTAACTGATCCCATGAGAAGGTGAGAAGGTGCCACGACTTAGTAATCATAGCATGCCTTTACTTTTACCTTTTAATTAAGATTATTACCTCGCTGCTTACACAATTAACCGACTTAATACAGCCAATTTGATAGACTTGGAAACTAAACTCCAGTAGACGTCATGTGAATCCAGGATTCCCATTGGCTGAGTCAGTCCCTCAGCCAATGGGAGTCCTACTGGATTCACCTCCTCTGGACTGAAGTTCCGAGTCAGCCGTAAAATGAACGGTTCGAACTGAGAGGAATTCATCAAGAGGGGTTTTTCTCTCAAGCCCTCATTCTTCCATGACTTAATCACAGCCCAAGACTTCGAGTCGACAGGAACTATACTGGGCCGGTAAGACAGAGCTGAAGTGGCGGGCTCTCGCAACCCGCTGAGCCGACAGGAAGTTCCAACCATTATTCCCATTTGGCGATTCAAGGAGGAAATGGCAACAGCATTTTCTCCAAATAAAACTCCCAGAACAGGCCAGCCATTCATCATAAGTTTACACTCACACACGCAATCTATAATTGTTTTCAAAGGGAAAATGTTGCCTTGAAAAGTCATGAATGGCATCATGCTATTTTCTTGAACAGCGACAGAACTCATCTACTTAATGGCTGCCGGATGTCAGTGGAGACCTCTAGAGGGGGCATCGCGTGTCTTAAGGCATGTCACGTGACCTTAAAGAATTTCTAGACTTAAGCAGGTGAATTTCCGGTTGCTTAAGACATGTTAAGGTTGCGTGTAATAGCATGGAATGCGGTGACATGCTTTCATGTACATTGCGTCAAATGACAATGCAGATAAGGTAGTGGCTGGTTCCCTAGTTGATCAAACATCGGATAGCCTTACAAAATACAGCCATGTTCCTACTGCAAATAAGGGGTGGGGGCCTAGCTCAGTGGTAGCGCGCTGGGCTTCCAACCACTGGGTCCCGGGTTCAAGCATGCTGTGGGGTTCAATTCCCGTTCGAGCCTATGTTGGATGGCTGTTTCATCCTTCGTTTCATTGCCATGGTCCCTACCTGTCCTAATTAGCCCATCAGGTGCAGAAATACAGGATGTAAAGCCCAAATCCACCACCACCACTCCTACTGCAAATATCTCTCCTGATAGGATAGCCTCATTTGTGCCATTATTTCTTGACCAGTTATCCTATTCGCCTTCACTGTCCTTCTAATCAAGTCACACTTGAAATATGTTGCTCTTCATCCAGTTGAATTTACTACACAAAGTATATTTACTCATCTGAGATAGCCTAATATGTACTCACTCCCGTCAGCAACTAACTTTGGGACCTTATAAGGCCCAGTTATCCTTTGAAATTTTGCCAGTTCAACTCTAAAGCCCTATAATAATATTTCATGTCCTGTTGGGTATTTCGTGTTCAGTAAAGCATACATGTTGTACTTTGGAAAATGGTTTATTCATTTTTCTCTAGCACAACCAGATTAATGACATGAAAGACATTAAAACTGAGGCCAACCCCAGATAGCATTCCAAATCGGGCCAGCGTCGTTTCTACATCGTCTATACGATTTTGAATGCTATCCTGGACTAATAACTTAGATGAAGCTAATTTTAAGTCATTCATTCGAGACAGCCAAAATGTCCCACATATCAGCTGCTTCCAATAGTAACAGTCTACTCAAAGAGCTCAAAGAGATTGTCAGTGTGCAATACATAGAGTATTTTTAGTGCACCTCCTTCACAAATACATGGTATGCCAATTGACTGTGTAGTAGTCATTAATCATGTCATCACAATCCACGAGAGGGGGCTGTAATCAGCAGTTTTCAGGTTCACATTAAAACACGAAAATAGACGACAATTATCTGATTCAAGTGGTCACTTGGGCAAGGATTCTGAGCTGACAAATGCAACTGTCATATTGTGTTGACCAAGCTCTTTCTATTTGACAAACTGTATCAATGTGCAGCCCACTCCGTGTGTATTTACCGGGAGGTGCAGTAGCTTTGTATTTCGTCACACACTTGTCCAAAAGTACTCTGTGCTAACACCGCCCTGTTATTGCTGGCAAAAGCAATGGACAGTGCTGAGGGATTTTCGTGTTTTCTAGTGAAAAACGTACTTAATGGAATATATCTCACATGAGAAAAACCCATTCAGACAGAACTAAGTGCACACTTTGATAATGGCACTGCCAAAAAATTCTTCCAGTATAAAATGACTCAACGCACATTTATTTGGCCAAATTGAGCAGATTCCTCTCATTATCCACTGCATTGAGGGATGACAGGATGTCTAAAGGCAGGGAGCATACATCCAATCTTAGCTCAGTGGGGCCTAATGGACAATGTATGTAGCGCAGGGCCAGTTCATTTGCAAGCCCCCAGCCAACAGCCCAGCAGCGCCCAACAATGCTTCAAAGAGCAAGGGGGCTGCTACAAGAAAATTGTGGGGCCTTGTGTGACAGAAGAAAGAATCATAGAAGATGCCTTGGTCGGGGGTCTTTAATAAATGCCCACTGTACACTGGACTCCCTCACATGGACACCTCAGTCAATGGTCAATTTGATTCCTTTGATGTTATGGATACCTGATCAATGGGGCAAGATGTAAGAAGGGTTGAGTGATTAGAGGAACCCTGTAGTTTAAACTTTGGCTGTGAGCTCAAAGTTAACATTGACAGATTCACATCATGATAGCTTAGATTCAATCCTTAAGAAATTGGGTCGATTTTTGGTCCAGATAAAGAGGTTTATTTTATTAGAGACGTGAAATCTGGTATATCAGTCAATAACTTTTTTTTTAAAGGACAAAAAAAAGAAAGGTATGCTGAATCGACGATTTCATCTTACTGTCTATATAGTTTCAGGGCAAATTTTCTTTTCTCTCACACAATACATTTGTGGTGTCAAATTTGTTTACCTTTTCGTATATTTAGGTATGTCGACCTTTTTTACACTAGGCCTTTTGGATTTCTGTTAGGAGTTGTCATGGCAATCAACAAAAAGTGTTCATATATGATCATGATTTTACCTTTTGACCATTATTATATACCCTTTCCAAAAGTACAGGGAAGTAATGGGAAAAGTGCTCTCGAAGTGGACTCGCTGCCACCCATTTGTACCACCGTATGCAGAAGCGATTGAGGGACCAGGGTGCGATAAATCATGGCCAGGGTGGGAAACATAAGGCAATACCAGGGTGGGATAAATCAAGGCTGTACCAGGGTGGCCTGCCTGTAAGCCTAGCTTGTGGCAACATGTCCCATCCATCCTGCTAGAATTACAAGGCAAAGTTGTTCTAAGGTTTCAGGCAGGTAGCATAATGAATGATGTAGAGGGACCACCACATCATGTCGATCTGAGCCATCATTTATCACAAAGAGAATCAGTAGTGAGATTCCAGAACTGCAAGACAGACAGGAGATATCCACTCTGGTTGTTCAAGCGAATCTGTAAATCCCTGCCATATAGCCATCATTAACATGCGAGTCTACACTACCACGAGCGAACAATTCTCAAGCATCTTTGCATGAAACTGCTACACAACTAAAATTTGTCCAAAGTATCACCTCAGCTGAACATCAGAAAACTTTTTGTAAAAACTGTTTATAGATGTAAGTTATGGAACGCAAGGTAAAAGCTTTTAATAGCATTTGATACGATACGATACGATATAAAATCTTTAATGATAGCAAATGAATTTCATCCTATTTATAGTGCATTTTCTTTGGAAATCATTGTCATTTTGATTGCAAATGCATGTTCCTTTACAAATGCAGATGTTTTCGAAGGACATGCAGGCGGCAAGGTATCGCCGGAGTTCTCAGAATTGAGCATTGATTCTTAATCAGCAGCCTGTTAAACAGACATATTCTCCTTTCAATTCAATTCAGAATGCATGATGACATTGCTATGTCATGATTATGTCATTGTTATGTCATTACTCATTAGGTTAGGCCAGCTGCTACTGGAAGCTACTAATCCATTAACACTCACAGCTGACGATTAACAGTAATCCGGGTGGTCTCTAACACAGAACAACGCTATAGTTAATAGTAAATAGTCTTTTCACTGAACAGCCCTGAATTCAGCAGGGCATAAGTCTTTCCTCTCCTCTTATTACTCATTTTGCTTTTCAGACACAGTAGGTAATAACTAACTGATTCCATAAATATAACTTTCTCAGAAAAATAACAGAAATAAACTAAATAATAAGATGTCAAATATACGTTAAAATGCACTAAAAAATACTGCTGCTTGGATGCACTTTGCTTCAGCCAATCACAGTCAAGGGCGGGAACTTTTTCAGCCAATAGAATTGCGGTATTCTTTTTTAGCCACCTGTTGGAAACACAGAGAACCTTCTGTGAAAATCCACTATTGTATGGTAACAATGTTAATGACATGCATAACTCGATCTGTGATAATTAATGAATAACAATAAAGATTACCTGTCTATATATATATATATCTTTATTCATACGCTCATCAGAGGTATAATACATCATAGTTTGAAATTAAGTTACATGGTATAAATCAATAATATCAATACAATGAATATTTTAAGTTAATTAATACATAGTTGGGAAAAAAATTCATTAATTTCAAAAAAATCGATCTCAAAGTTCCTTATATCTTTAATTGCTTGGACGTTGCACATATAATAGTGATAATGTCGTAAATAAGGACACCAATGCATGTCACAATTCAATGTCTCAATGCTACTAGGTCGGATGCTTAAACGGCTTATGTGACCAGCTGCCAGAGGCTAATGTAATGAGATGATAAGCTTTGGAGTCCACACCATGTTACACATTTACCAATGGTACATTATATATATATTTACACTGCCTCAGCACATATACCGAATACAAGGTTATAATAAACTATATGTAATAGTATGCATGAAAGTAAAATAATTTGGATACGCATGCTTATTTCATTGTCATAATAGATCGAGTTAAGGAAGGAAGGAAGGAAGGAAGGAAGGAAGGAAGGAAGGAAGGAAGGAAGGAAGGAAGGAAGGAAGGAAGGAAACTGTTCTTCACAGCGAATCAATTGCACTAAAAATAGGATACAACATATAGCCTATATATTGATGTTTCATATACACATATGCCCTTTCATTTATAGTAAAATACCCGAGTATACAATAATCTGGCATACGTTGCCAAATGAAGTGCACAAATGTTCTACACCATCTAATTCGTCGTACAGGTAAAATGAAAACAAACTAAAAGCTAAATAGCTGCGTCAGTTCAAAAGATTTTTCCTCCAGGTAGCAGATAAACACGTCGGTGCCAGTTCCGTTGGGGAATTACGTCATTCGATTGGAATTAAGGCAGTTTGGTTAAGGCTGTTGCAAATTATTTATCTTCATTGGTGGAAATGAACTATACGAAGTGAGAAATCGGGTTAGAGATGTCTTACATGGAAAGGATCGCGTGTTAACAGAATGCAAGAAATGGTCTGAGCATGGTCTGAGGATATCAGGGGAAGGCTTTGAATCAACGTAATCAAGCCCTGGTGCTCAGCCAAGGGGCGATTTGGGCATTAAAACACCCCCCCCCCCCCCCATTGACCAAAAAGTGTAGATACAAATGATAATATAGAAAATACACAGGATGACTCCTAAACCCTACCATATGCTTTTATATTTAATATAGATATAACTGAAAACAAATGAAAAGCCGCCCCCCCCCCCTCCTTTTCTTTCTTCAAATTCTTTTCTAAAATTTGGCAGGTCAATAACCCCCCTTATAAGGATTGGATATCTAGCTACGTTCCTGAATCAAGAGGGCGTATTTCAGCACAACTTTAATTAATGTCACCCATTAGAAAGGCGACCTCTCATCTATAAAGCAACAAAATTAATCAATCCGTTTTCGCCATTAATATAATATCGACACCTCACCCAACCTCTGTGCACATTTTATGGCCATAACAGTGAGGTGGATGGTGTCAATAGTGGATTTTCACGGAAGGTTCACTATAATTTCACCAGGTGGCTAAGACAGAATACTGCAATTCTATTGGCTGAAAAAGTTCCCGCCCTTGATTGTGATTGGCTAAAGCAAAGTGCATCCTAGCAGCAGTATTTTTAGTGCATTTTAATGTATATTCGACATCTTATCATTCAGTGGATTTCTGCCTTTTCTCTACGACGAAAATTATATTTATGGAATTAGTTAGTTATGATCTACTATGTCTGGAAAGCAAAACGAGTAATAAGAAGGGATGAAAGACTTATGTCCAGCTGCATTCCAGGCTGTTTAGTGAAAAGACTCTTTCGTGAGGCATGTCACAATGGCGAAAATATCAGTCGTGAGGGGCTTCCACTCCACTTAATACTTCTTCTATTTAAGGCCACATCGATATAAAGACCACTTCTAACTGCGACTTAAATGTTCCCTACTGGAGAGGTATACGGTGATATTACGTAATATGGTCACGTCACAAGAGTATTACGCAATAAGCCCACAGGAAGTGAAAGCGGCGGCTGACTCTTTTGAGAAATCGTGAAGATTGAAGCTGAGCGTGGGTTGCTACAAGGAGTCTCAATTAATCGGCTGTCCTCATGCAGTTCGAAAAACATGAATCCAATTAAAGAAAGTGTCATACCTCATGCTCATACAATGTGCCATTTGCAATGATAATAAATCACGATTTATGTTGAAATGTTTTCAATGTGTATGTATCATATCAAGGCAAATATATATCGTTGAGATGCTCAGGTTCATCGTGTTATTGATAAAATGCTACTCTGCACCTCTGAATATCAAGCATAAAATACTAACTTATAGTTTAAAAGGATATATAAGATATATAAAATACATTTTCATCAATTCCTATACCAGTATGTGTCGACCAGACTTGCTATGTGTGTCATAGAAATACGACTTAATGTAACAAATACCTATAATATATACTTGTCAAGAGTAAAACACCTTGTTCGTGTGATGTACAAATCATGAGATCATTGCATTTGGTGAAATCTCAGATAACTGTGAATGTCTTCAACTCATCTCATCTCATTTCTTTAGTTAATTTAATAGTTATAATTTAGTTAATGCACTGTTTTGTCACAGGCATTATATGATGTGAAATGATTATGAAGATATGGTTGCCCCCTTGTTAGTGATGTATAAATATCTTAAAGGGGGCATCCTTGTTTGTTTATGTATGATCTAAATAAGTCTGTCTGTCTAGCTGTCTTTCTGTCTACTACGTCGGCCATGCGTCGGCCACACGAGTCCGACACCTGTCTGACGTCGGCCCGATCGGCCCCAAAAGATGGCTTGTCGGGGAGATCTCCCCAAGTGGCCTCTTCCTGGGATGTGGAGGTGGTGTCTGGCAGGGGATCTCCCTGGCATATACAGTGATCTGCATGAGTGAAAGCAAAATGAGTGTTGCTGCCCAGATAGCATTCCAAATCGGGCCAGCGTCATTTCTATATCGGCCGCCGTCGTTAAAACATGGTTTTGACATCGCCGACATCGTGCCAACATTTAAAAGATTTGGAATGCTATCTGGGTGGACGGTATAAAGCTTTTGTAAAATTTAAAATGGAGAATTATTTAACGGTCATGTTGATTTATATATTATTAAATGATTAGGTTATATATAACTTCATTTACTGTTTATATCATTATATTATTTTGTATTTGGGAGCAAATTAATATAGTTTTTTTAACTCTGTTGTTTCCCTTCTTGACACTGAATATATTAAAATTATTATGTATATGCACAACTGTATTGAATGTATCAGTGTAAAATGTATGAATTATGTGTCAAGAAAAAAAATAATAATAATAATTAACTTATATTCCTGGTTAAATTCCCGGCCTATTTAATATAACTTATGAGCTAGCTATATGTCAGTTGAATGATGTATAGGTCTGAAATGATCAATGCTGGGACACATGAAACACCCCAACTGCAGGTAAATATATGATGTTCACATTTTTATTTTCTACATGCCACAATGAGGGTGAATAATTATAGAATTGCAGTACATAGATTAATACCATTTCATCAGATCTATTCAAAGACTTGCAAGTCAAAGAATTATTGATTCGAAACTTGGCAATGCCTCATGTGGTTCGTGCTGAATTAGCAATTCCCACTTTATGAAAATACATAATTAGCTGCTGCATACATCCTATTGTGGGTGTGGTTTGGTAACCAAAGCATTTCCAGTAATTTTAAAAATCGCACTATTTTTGCTTCATAATGAAGTGAGCTTTATTGAATTGCAAGACACAAATGCACCACTATATCCAGCCTCATTTCTAAAATAGATTTGATGTATTTTAATAAACTTTAGCATACAGCTTAGTGCCTGCAGTGACACTACCTTGGCTCAGTGTGAAAAATCTAAACAAACCTCCAGATGACGTCATGTGAATCCTAGACTGCTTTAGCCAATAGGAGTCCAGTATTCACATGACGTCCCCTGGAGTTTGTTTCCAAGACTATGAAATCGACCTAAATAAGAGGCAGTTAATCAAAAGATATTTCCACAGCTCTTGATATCACTGATGTATTATACATGTAAATGTCTGACTATTTCATGTCTGAACCACTATAGGCCACTCAGCTGACAAATTTAACATAAGCTTATCACAAGATCTCATTATGATTCGTGTCATATTTCTTTATTACACTGTGAATAATTACATGGTCATTTCATCAACAATATTGATCAAGTAGACCTAGCTTTCATTATATCATATTCCCAGCCATTGTAAACATGAGTGCATTAAATATTAATGACCTAAATATAGTGGGGCTAGATATTGCGAAGAGTAGTGTATTGGTAATTTATCATAATGAGTTATACTGAGATACACAGACCCGGCAGGAAGTTTTGTGCAATATAAAATGCTAGAGGTTCATCTTAAATAAATATGATAACTATTGTAATTTTATCCATTTTAATACTATTAGTTTCATAAAATATGGTCGACTCTACCTGTCTGTAGCGACCTGTACCTGGCTGTGGTCTAAACATGCTAAAGCCAGCTGCTTCTGTCTACTTCTTTAGCTTTTAATAATTGGCTTACATCTATCACCCGATAAATATAAACCTTGGTAAATGTAAGAAATTAATCTAATATATCATAAATATGTACTTTTAGATCCGGTTATGAGTAGCCAGCTATGACAGCTTTGTCTAGATTCAATTTGAGGGTTGTTTTTTAATTAAACTAACTGTAAATTTTGGGGGACGTTGAGTCATTAAAATCGTAATCTAACACAAAAATAAAGGCTGAAAATTTCATCTTAATGATCTTGTTTCTTTTTCTTCTTTCAGAGCACTTGCTTCTATTACTATTCATCAATATATGAAATGTTATGAAAGCATTTTTAGTTCTGATCCTCTGGAGAGTGGAGACATATGTTATTGTACTACAATCTCCATGCAGATTGAGCCATACAGGTGATGTTTTAACAAGGTCATAACATGATCCAACTAGTAACCTGATCTTCATCCATGTCTGGATCCACTATCAGGTGCAAAATAACACAACAATGCAATCAAATAGATGAGTATACGGTTCAGTCCATCAAAAACGACCGCCGCACCATACATAATGGAGTCCCTCAAGGCTACAACTTTCTCCCATTAAACTCTAGAGATTGGGCGCAGTTTATTTGCCAAACAGATATTGCCCAACCAGCAAGTGTGCCAAGTGCTTTTAGAAATGGACATAAAAAAGGGTTCAGGTGGAACTGATAATTGGAAGTTTTCAAGTGATGAAGATAAAATGGTAAATAGGTATAGCCAACAATTAGGCCACTCTAATCACATAAGCTAGAAAAGTCAAGAAATTACACTATCTTTTCCTGTATTTAGGCAAGTAGCTGAAAGATATAGAAATACAGGCTTGTAATTGCAATGTTATAATAAATTAGGAGAAAAGTGATATATGACGAGAGAATGTGGAATTAGTCAATGTGCATTTTGGCTACACTGGTCATTAGACATTTTAGACATTTTATTATTCACTTTATGGATAACACTGGAAGTTATTTACGGTGTATACACACTGCATAGGCCTATACATGTATACATTCGCACAGGTGATGCGCAAGTTCATCTCTTCATCCAGAAAGGTACACCAGCATCTCTTTGAGGTTCTTGCCTCACTCACTCTCCAAGATGCTTTGATGTCTGATTCATGTTGTAATGACCACATCCGAAAAAGGCCATTCACGTGGACAGTGGTCATTCTGGGCCTACTATATGCAGGGTGTAGGGCAACACTGAAAACATCTTAGGAGTAGAAGCTACCAGGGCTGGTCAAAGAACCTAACTTTTTACACATTATGACTAACGTTTTATAAGTGATTGGTCAAAAGAAGCTACTTACTTTCCAGACATTTTGACCAAATTAAGGCAGTTTGGTAACTTTAGCTGTATATGGAATGACTAACACACCAATAAAAGGGGGGTATTTAGGGGGAGGGAGCATTGGGCCATGCCCCCCTCCCCTTCAGGGCCAAAAAGATTTTAAAAACACCCTTGAAAACAAGCAAAATCGGGCCAAAATTGGCACAATATTTTGCAATTCTTCTGAAAGATGATTGTCTAAAATGTATGCAGATGCATATTTCTCTCTTTTTTTTTTTTTAAATTGTTTAAGACTATGCGAAAAATGTGGTTTGCGGAAATCGCGCACAGCAATGGGATCCGCTTTTTCCGGGCTCGCAATTATTGATTCCTTGATTTGGCAGTCATAGCCCCCTCCCCCCTTAACAAATTTCTAAATAAGCCACTGACCAACAACAAATTTATCTAACAATTTAATGTTCTCAAATGATGCACTTTACATTGACCAAGACTGACTAACTTGTTCGTCAAAATGGCTTGGGGGTCAATCATTCCATAACCAATGTCAACATGTCTAAGATCTTATTCAAAGTATTATTATATTTAGAAATAAAGCGTATAACGTGCTTTATTGTAAGGCTTAGAAGAAGTTTCCACACGGTTAATGAAAAAATGCTGCCCAATTTAAACCAAGTCATGTTGCTTTTAGAACCATGTAAACAAGTCAAATTCCGTTCCAGATTTCTCAAACACAAATATCACAGATTTCTAACGCGTTCTGGACTTAACCCACATTTTGATCCTGACCACCACCATTGTGCTGCTGGAGGTTGCACATCATTATCAGATTCAGGCACTTGCGATTTGAGAGGCAAATAAATACAGAACAATTCAAAATGCCAACCACATGACGACGCTATCTAAGAACCATCCATAGCAAAGCAAAAACTTTGGGCAAAAACGTTTGTTTTACACCAGTGTTTTCTCAGATTCTAAATTTGTAGCAAGGCATAATGTGGAACAGATAACGGGACCATTAAAGGAAAATCATTTATCAGAAAAAAAAGGTATTTGATTTAAAAAATGTTCCAAAAGATGCCTCCGATGTAATTAATATTGAATTGAAAATAATTTATTTGGCAATTAAACAAGAATACAGCATGATATTTTGTTATTTTTTTGGCATGATAAATTTAAAATAATTACATATTCTGTTAGTGTTAAATTTGCCTGGAGACCCCAAAGAACCTCAGTGGGTTGTGTTAGGGGCCACCTTAAATTGATGCAGTATTAATATTACAATACTAGGAAAAAAAATAATAAAAAATTTAATAATAAATGTATAAGTTAGTAAAAAAAAAATAGAAAGGAGAGAGTAATAATAATAATGAAAATAATAATGATAATATTGGTAGTGTGACAGCACAGTACCCTATCAGTGGCTATTCAAGCTTACCTGCTCCTACATCACATGATACCATACAGAAAGACTCATATAAATTCTGCAAGAGAATCACATTAACATTGTACATGGCCAAATGTGCCACGAGCGTTTTCAATGCATTTGGATAAACGCATGGAAAACGCATGGTTTTCGCCTGATTATATTTAGGCGAAAACTGCGTTTCCATGCGTTTATCCTTCTCATGGAAAAAGCATGTTGCAAATTTGGCCATGTACCTTTGTTGGATATAGGGACATGATGATTCAATGAATCTTGAGTAACGAAAATTTGAGTAGGTACAGTTAATTTCATTAAAAACTGTCGAGTTGAACCTACACAAGTCTAGACGACTTTGGCTATATGATGCTACCTGCCACTAAACGGAACTGTCTGGCTATAGCTGGCTACCCAAAGCCAGATCTAAAAGTACATGCAGCACCATTTGGTGCATAAGTTGAGAGTTATTCATATTCATAACCTTTTGTTGAAAAGATGCATGTCGATTGCACATACATATTTATGATATATTAGATAAATTTCTTACATTTACCTAGGTTTATATTTTTTCAGCCGACTATAAGGTAGAAGTAGATAGAAGCGGCTGGCTTTAGCCAGTTACAGTTAAAGCCAGGAATAGATGGCTACAGCTCACTAGAGTCGACCATATTTTTGAAACTAACTGTAGTCAGTCAAATCAGATTTAATGTACCTAAAAAGAGTTTTTGCTCATAAGACACTGATTACACACAATTCCACTTAATCTCAAGTTCAGATCTTGGCTAAGGGTGATTAGACAACATTTTTACCATGGTACTTAATTATTTAATGTTATTTATTTGAGTTTTTGCTCCTATGGGATTACAGTGTGATTATCATAATACCACTGTGATTACAGAAATGTCTTGGGCTATTCACAATTTTATTTAAGTGCGTTTGTATTTAAAAATTTAGACTGTACAAAATAATTAAGTATACATTTTGTCTCATCGCCCTTAGCCAAGATCTGAAACTTGGGATTAAGTGCAATTGTATGTAATGTCTTATGAGCAAAAACTCTTCTGGGTACATTAAACATCCAATTTCGTGTCACATATATCGTTAGTCGTAATATAATGACTATGTTCTTAATCAAAACATACTTGTAACAAAAATATTAACTATTTAGTCAAAACCAGCTTTGGTTCAACACTTCAACAAACCAAGGAAAAGCAAAGATCCTGTTAAAAAAGTTTCTGTGTGTGGGCAACTCAAGAAGGCATGTCTTAAGAGGACACTCGGTGCATTTAAAGCCAATCCACTCCCCCGTCTCCACAGGAAAGAGGGCAATTATAGAAGAGTTTAAAAGGCAAATCAAAGACAATGCACACCTGCAGATTAGACCAGGCAGACAGCCTCAAAGTTCCCCTGATCATCATTAAAAGCTTCAGATAATACGCGGTCTCAATTTGCAATGTGTCTTCAAAGAGCCAGAGACCTTCAATGCGCTGTTTGGCAACTTCAAAAACTTCTCAACTTCAATTAGCCTAACAGGCTTGGCCATTGTTCACTGCAAATCAATATTTTTCATCTCTCGTGTCTCTTCGAATGTCGCGGAATGCTATGCAAGTGTTAGCACCACAACTCACAACCTCAAAGATGTAGGTTCGAATTCGAACTGGATACTGCAAAAATCATGCACCTTAACCACTAAGCTTGATGTATCCACTTGCATAATCTGTCAGCAAAATAACGGTATAGTTCAGTCATAATCTCTTTCTAATCATCTATATATATATATTCATTTTGTTATTGTTATTTTATCAGTCGGCTAAAAGCTTTATAGCGTATGCTCTATTGTTTGTTTTACACCTGCGACTATAAATATAGTTTTATCTTATATTATCTTATCTTATCTTATCTTATCTAATGAAGATATCCTTACTACAGCAGATGATCCTCAGCTCCATACATATGAACTCTCTGCACTGATCTCGCCATTCAATGCATTGGGTTACGGCATCGTTTTCATTACATGCACATGTTTACTGGCTCAATGGGAAATGACACACTCCATATTACCCGATATTATTTCAATTAATGTAAAATGTATACACTGTATGTAATATATCCCTGGTATCAGCCTATAATAAGATATTAAGTCACCACTCCTGTCAGGCATTCTGCAGATATGGTGATAATATTTCCTAGTTTCTGTATCTTGTGAGAGCAACACTCTAATAAAAGGTTGTCATACATTGAAAACCTCTGAGGTTTTTCAGTGAACTTATTGTCATTTACGACATTAGTCTTACAAGCAGAGAGACAGACTGACCATGACGCCATGGACTGACCATCCTCGAGTGTCCAGTATAGGCTGGGGGCCTAGCTCAGTGGTAGCGCGCTGGGCTTCCAACCTTCCCGGGTTCAATTCCCGCTCAAGCCTATGTTGGATGGCTGTTTCATCCTTGTCTCATTGCCATGGTCCCTACCCGTCCTAATTAGCCCATCAGGTGCAGAAATACAGGACGTGTGTACGACTTGCTACCCTCAGCCACTTCGGTGGTGACTTTTTGCTCACAGGTCAGCATTTCGCTGCTACTTTAAAATACTCTAAGAGGAAATTTACAAACGACGATTTTGCCATTTGCTGAAATGCTCTTAGTTCAAAGCTGTAGCTCTGTTAGCAGGGTCCAGTAACAAGAAGTCCCAAGAGAACGGTGTGTATAAACTACAGTAACCACTGACAGGCCCAAGAGGGTGTTCTCCACACAGGCTACTCGCCCCAAATTCTTTCCCCCTTTTGTTTACTCATTGAGCACTGTATGCAGACTTTCTCACGTTTGGCAATGTGGATCCAGGAGATGGGATCCAATAGTTGCATTTTGAAGAGATCAAATTCCACTTGAATATTTACCTGCATTCAGTGCAACAACAAAGCGATGTTTACCTCAGGGAATTGCTCAAACTTCGGGTGAAAATAGGTGTAGACACAGAGAATTCTATCTATCTAATTATCTATCCAATCTACCTATCTATCTACCTATCTATCTATCTGTCTATCAATCTATCTATCTATCTATCTATCTACCTACCTATCTACCTACCTATCTACCTACCTATCTATCTATCTATCTATCTATCTATCTATCTATCTATCTGTCTATCTGTCTATCTATCTATCTATCTATCTATCTATCTATCTATCTATCTACCTACCTATCTATCTATCTATCTGTGCACTACTGAGGACAGCATCTGGGTAGCTGGGACGGACCTGTAGTTCAGTTTGAGTTCTTTCAGTTGGACCGAATAATCTTGTGTCCTTCACTGTGTATTCAACGCTGTTGCAAAAACATCTTTTGAGTACCCGTCATGTATATTTTACATCTCCTAACAGGTAGGGGCACCAAGTGTGATCATGTCAGAACCTTTGGTTGCCCCCAAACCGAGACTTTTCTTGGGAGTGATTTTACTCTAAATTCCTTGTGGCTGCTGAGAAAAGACTTGGCTTAACCGCAGGTGACACAGCTGCGGTTGCAAAAAGCCCTTGTGAATGTTCATTAAGCTTATTAGAATGACATCACCTTTCAGCCTGGAAGAGTCAGCATCACCTCAACTGTCTTAAACGCTTCATCTTAAGCTGATGCAGATGCTGCTGTAGCATATTTGCCACACGCTGAGAGAGTAATTAGCCATGATAGTAACGAATAGTCCCATGCCAAAATCCGATCCTTTAAGCCAAGGATTAGATGACCTGCCAAAGGTTCCAGAGATCCAGCTTAATGAGATTAACCCAGCTACACAGCAAGTGTTGATCAACTGTCGCTAGTTGTTTTTAGGATAGGACAGGACAGGATAGGATAGAACAGGACAGGATAGGACAGGATATGATAGTGTTGATCAACTGTCGCTAGTTGTTTTGCTGCGTAGGATATGATAGGACAGGACAGGATTGGACAGGATAGGATAGGATAATATAGGACAGGACAGGATAGGATAGGATAAGATAGGACAGGACAGGATAGGATAGGACAGGAAAAGACAGGACAGGACAGGATAGAATGGGATAGGATAGGATAGGATAGGATAGGATAGGATAGGATAGGATATTGAGATCGTCTCACCATTTATATACCCAATTACTCATTGGTAATTTAATTACAGCAGATTTCATAAACTTGGAAGCTAAACTCCGGAGAACGTCACATGAATCCAAGACTCCTATTAGCTAACAAAGCAGTTCCCCAGCCAATGGCAATCCTAGATTCACGTGACGTCTTCTGGAATTTAGTTTCCAAGTGCATGAGTTCTGCTGTAAAACCTGCAACTGTGCATAATGTTGCTATTCCCATGTTCTACAGACTTTTCAAAGACCATTTCACGATTAAGATCACAGAATTTTGACCAGTTTCATTCGTGCTATTGCAATATAATTCTACGTACCACCATCTCACTATTAAGACCAGTGATATCTATAACTATATCAATATTTTGTTTACAGAGGTGCAAATCGTGTGCATTCGGGGGTAACACTTACGCCTGTGATTTGGGGATGGGTCTGAGGCATGTCTGCAATTCCTGGGCAGTCCTGCTGCTGGCTGGTTCGGCGGAAATGGCAGTCCTCTTGATCCTGTGGTTCTGGGAGTGGTTGCTCTGCTCCCCATCCGGTTGTTGGGAGTTGGACGGTGGTTGAGGGGGAGGCAAAGGAACGACAATTGTGGCTGGTTTGAGGATGGATCGGTATTTGTCCAATTCCGTCTGTAGCTTTTGAATTAAAGCATCTTTCTCATCCAACTCCAGTTCAAGCTCATCAATCAGAGCATCCCTCTGTCGTAATTCTTCAATCTTTTGTTGTAAAGCGAGTTGCAAGTCTCTTAAAGTCCCCATTGTTACTCGAAAACCTTCACAACTGTAGTATCATTGATTCAAATGTACATCCACTCAACTGTCAGTCCGTGATTGTGCATAATAATTGTGGTCCTCACATTGACCTTTAGCACTCTTCATGGGTGTGTGGGGTCAGTGCACTTCCATGGCAAACTAGTTGTATCCGTCGCTATCCGACTGAAACCGACCGTTTTTCGTCTGCACTTAAGTAGCGCCCTTTTGAAGAGATCGGTCTAACGGCAGCAACATCAGCAGCAGCACAGCAGCAGACAGTGGTTGTACTCATCACATGACTCCTACAATCACATGTTGCTCTTAAAGATCAAAGATTTTGATCAAAAGTTGCGACGTTGCCTGCAATCAGCAGAGTAACTGAACCCACCCAGTTCGTCTGCTATTAACACAGAGTTCTCAGCTGAGCCCGCGCGCGCCAAACGGCCTGAAGTCGCTCACATGGGGGCAGCACAGGCAACTGAAGGAATCCCATAGAACTAGGAATCCCAGTACACTGTCCACTGACAAGTGCACGCATTGCATTGCAAAGCCCTTCCCAGGAAATTACACCAGTTGGGTGGTATTAGCATGCACAGGCCATACTGCAATATACTTGACATATAAGAATCGACAAAACGAACGATAAGCATGATGATATTATGTGCATGTCAATAACCGTCACTTCCATGTGCCACTCCAAAAATATATATACGCTGAGCTGGGATTATTTCCAGCCATATGTACTGACATTTCCGCCACTCGATCTTTCTAAGCATGAGTCACAAGAGAACAAGTTACCGATATCATGGTTATACACATTCTTAATGTGGGGATATATGATGAGATGATATGGCTTGGAGTCCACACCGCGTTACACATTTGCATCATGGGTGGGTCTTTTACTTGCCTCAGCAAAGACACCGATCACAAGGCACCTGCATTTTAATCTCTCGTGCGATCAACATTACACTGATTCATCCAAACATTCTCCACATCATGGGTGGGTATTTTTACTTGCCTCAGCAAAGACACCGATCACAAGGCACCTGCGTTTTAATCTCTCGTAAGCATATGCATAATTATTCAGATTCCCAGTGCCACCAGGTCACACTAAAACAACAATGAATGTTTCACGGCAGTTAACCCCATTTTTTACCAGATGGGAACAGGCCTATTGCGTTGCATCATGGTTGCATAACAACGATCAACCATGAAGAGGTTTGCATCCTAGCAACGTAAACGGCGTCATGGCAACCAAAAGTTCTTCAAAAACACTCGAGGGATTGTGGGCCAGGGATTGCTATTGAATTGGTAATAATGTTCAATCCTCGGTTGCCAAGTTGTGATCGAGGATAAATCTGCTAGAACTGTGACTGGCAGAGGTTAGGTGAGCGATAACGTGAAGTGTTAGTTTGTTTATCTCACATAATTTCTGAAATATGCCATCAATCACAATGACATTGAACTAATTTTGCTATCAGAATATGTAGCCAAACTCCAAATGAAATATATATAAATGCAGGCTATTGCATTCCTTATTGACATGTTCAGGCTCAAGGTAATTTTTAAAACAACAAACATCGATCTAACTTGACAGGTCTGTGATGTATCATACATGTTATTAATGGATGTCCACTAGGTTTTCGGTCATATTTATTTCAAAACACGGATCAGCACAAAATGTGCAGAACTTTTAGCAACAAGTTGTAGCACAGTTTAACCACAGTTCCCTTGAAATCTATTCTGATTTATGTGACCATTATTAGCCGTAATGGTGACAAGATAGCAAATATTATCGTGAGAAAGATGGGGAATTTTACATCCTTAAGTTAATTGCCTCAGAGATTAGTTTGAATCAGTTAGGGAAGTGGTTCAATTAATTGCTAAAATTTCTGTCAATATTGTGTTATTTCACGATGTGTTTGGATAAAATATGACAGAAAAACAAGCGTTCATTTTATATTCGCTGCAAGATCATAGACAAATTAAAATTGGTTTGTCCGCGTTATTAATATATGATTACTGATTAGTCATATACCACCAGCGATACCTGTCACTTTGCTTCAATATTCTGTATGTGGCAAATAAAAAGAGTGCACTAATTTATTGGTCTTTTGTAAAATCTCACTCGTAAAGGCACCTCGCTAAAACGACGACTTTGACCATTGGCCAAATGTTATCCATGGTAATTCAGGATAACCTACTGTATAATAGACTTTAGAATGTATAACAACAAACCAGAAATTATATTACAGCCAATTTCATAGGCTTTGAAAAAAAACTACAGAGGACGTCAATTCAAGAATCTTATTGGTGAGGGATTGCCTGCCATATATAACTTATGGGAGCCCAGTGGATTCACATGACGTCCTCTGATGTTGAGTTTCCAAGACTATGAAATCGGCTGTAATTTTTTTAGTAACCCACTAGACTATATAACGTGATCATTTTATTGGCATGCTACCACATGACGTCATATTAATTCGCATAACATGTAAGAAATTTCCACCTAATTTGCATATCTGGCCTCGTTCTGGTTGTCTCTAAGAGCTGTGTTTCCTGTTCTGCAGCGAGCAAGAGAAATGTCAGCTTCCGGCATTGTAAAAGACTTGTAAGAACAATGGACGTTTAGATAGAAAAGGTCACGTGGATTCAGCAATATTCTGCAGATATATCATACACAAATGTCTTGCAAGTAACAGCGGATAAACGTTGTAAGGACGTTGACCTTTCACACATATGGGACTACAGGATTATCCCATGCCTAGGTGTATTTTCTCCCCTATACAGACTTTTCTCGGGAAATATACAAAGGGAAAGTTAGCTGTCTGAGGGAGTATACTGATATTAAGGGAAACATTTGCTGTATAAGGGAAACATATGCTGTTTAAGGGAGTATGCTGATATTGAGGGAAACATTAGCTGTATAAGGGAGTATGCTGATATTAAGGGAAACATTAGCTGTATAAGGGAGTATACTGATATTAAGGAAAACGTTAACTGTATAAGGGAGTATACTGATATTAAGGAAAACGTTAACTGTATAAGGGAGTATACTGATATTAAGGAAAACGTTAACTGTATAAGGGAGTATACTGATATTAAGGAAAACGTTAACTGTATAAGGGAGTATACTGATATTAAGGGAAACATTAGCTGTATAAGGGAGTATGCTGATATTAAGGGAAACATTAGCTGTATAAGGGAGTATACTGATATTAAGAGAAACATCAGCTGTATAAGGGAGTATACTGACTTCATCAGCCCATGATATAACCTTTAAATATGACTTTAGGCTACACTATATAGTACATACCATTACCTAAGTTGATTAGACAGTTCAGCCAAGAGTTTTAACATTTGAATTTGAAATATTTATTCAACACAAGTACATACGTAATGTGATACCAAAAACAAGTATAAATAAAAAAAGACAACGTGTTGAACAGGAGTGCACCTGAGTAGTCCAACTACCATTTCCAAGGAAGGTACACCCATCACTCTACTGTAATTGAAACCCCCCCCCCCCCCCAACTGCTCACATCGAGATCACCTCATAATTAAGATAACAGAAATGCACAGCAATTGCTGATATTGTAATAAATCTGAAATTTCAAATTTCACACAAAAGCTGATCTTAAATCAGAGACTCAATAGTGGTACATATGTATTTGCTTAAATTTAAGTGACATCAAGACACAGAAAACCACTGTAGTTGTACTAAATATTAAGGGAAAATTGCATTTTCTGCTGTGTTACGTATACATTGTACAAATGGGTTATTTGCACACCTATACAAAAGCACATTTTGTTTAACCATCAAGTTCTTGATGACCTCCATTTTCCGGTTAGACAGAATACCACAATTCTATTGGCTGAAAAAGTTCCCCCCTTCACTGTGATTGGCTGAAACAAAGTGCATCCTAGCAGCAGTATTTTAGTGATTTTTAATGTGTACTTGACATCTTATCATTCATTTGACTTCTGTTATTTTCCCAATAAAGTGGATTTATTGAATAAGTTAGAGATTATCTTCTATGTCTGGAAAGCAAAATGAGTTATAAGAGGAGAAGAAAGACTTATGTCTTGTTGAATTCCGGGCTGCTCAGTGAAAAGACTCTATTGGTAAAATTATTGTATGCAATTCACACCTAAATGGTGATGATAACCAAATGACACAGACACAATGTGATGATGCACTGCAGACCATCATTGTCAAGGACATATGTCCAGTCCCTGGGTGATCTCAATAGCTATAGGTGGTGTTTATCGTGAGGTTACTTTTAATAGCAATTAAAGGGAATTGTAAGAAATGCCTATTAATGATGCAGCCTTGATGAGGTTTTATACTGCTCACCTGTTTATCACACTCCTCCGAAGTTTATCACTTGTTTGACTAGCGCTACTGTTGCCCTAGCAACTTAGGCATGTAAGAGCATACCTGGTGGCTCAAATTCCCAGTCTTGTCGTTATGTAACCCTTTCAAAGTTTGCACATCACACCTGAACACAAGCATAGATGCAACAAAAAGCGATAATGGATTCTGCAATCACTGCAGGGCCGTAGCCAGACTTCAAAACTAGAGGAGGCGAAATCCTACTTCCATGGCCTTCACTTCAACAAGTTCAATAGGCTTATTATAACTTCCAAACTAATTGCAAGCAAGAGATGTACACTCAGTAGTTTTCCTTAGTTTATGTAAAAAGGCAAGTCACAAATGTTATATTTACAAAAAAGTACATCAAACACGAATTTATTGCCAATTTCGCCAAAATATAGGTTTTAAAATGTGTCCCAAAATCAGCCTGACTACGGGTCTGCACTGTGGGCTAATAGGTCTTTCTAAAGTTTACAAAAAATCGAACAGTGAGAGACACGCCCTCTTGTGTCAGAAAAATGGTGCAGGGTTCCGATAGGAGCAATATGCTCAAATGTTTCAGACACAAGCTTAAGTGAGCCATTTCTAAGTCTTAAGGTGTTAAAGGGTATAATGGCAGGTGAGTGTGGCAATTTTGAAAGGGCGATCGATGAGAACGTTCAAAGCGTCCATTTAGAGGAGAAATCCTCCGGCGACGTCAGCGTCACTTTGATGACGCAGCGTCAGACGCACAAAGCAGACGATTTTTCCAGAGCGACTGTTTCCACTCACATCAAAGGAACGAGGCGTCGATAGAAAGCACAGTGTTTTTTTTGGCAATGCCTGGAATTGTTGAGAAGACTTGCATTAATGACTTATCTTGGTGTAACCACATTTATAAGATGCCGACGTTCCCATAGCGCCATTACGCCGCGTGACTGCACGCCATTGCACGTGCTGACGTCGCGTCACGTCGAAGGAGAGAAGTGCGCAGGTGCAACGAAACAAGACCAATGCGCCCCCTGGGGGGAGGGGGGACCACATGCGAAGTGCCATTCATTAAGCATGTCGCTGGAAATTGTGCTCTTTTGAACAAGTCTCATGGACTCTTATCTTCGGGATTAGATTACAACTGATTGCTCTGAGCGCTGTTTACAACATAGAGAAAGTATGCTTCAAGCAAATCAGTTTAGCAAAGAATTTATAATACTAGTTGTACACTTTTAGGGTCTGCCAGGTTCAATTGCATCCAAAAATCGCAGCAACCTAAGGGACTTATATTATTGTATTTTATTACACCTCTGCGCAATATTTGTATAGGCCTGATATAATGTTTCGTATGTCTTAAAGCTGAAGATGTCATAATGACGTCATACTAACGTCATACTGGCATGCTTTAGGACAAAGCCATTGTTAGGAATAAGCCTATATCATGATACCTGCAGAGGTGGCCTACATTCACATTTTCGCACACTTCTTCTATTCAGGTGTGGGGCTATGCATTAGATCGACTTTTGCATGTCACAGTAAAGATATTACTGAGACCTGCCATACACGCATTTCCATTCTATCAGAATCTAGGAATGAATACAAACAATACACAAAAACTCTTCGAAAAAGAAAACTGCACAGAAAACCAAAGCAGGTTTTGAATAAATATACAACCATAAAAGCACAGGTTCGCGATGGACATAGAAAGGTAGACCTAGATAGATAGATAGATAGATAGAAAGATAGATAGATAGATAGATAGACAGACAGATAGATAGATAGATAGACCGATAGATAGATAGATAGATAGACCGATAGACCGATAGATAGATAGATAGATAGATAGACCGATAGATAGATAGATAGATAGATAGATAGATAGATAGAAGTCACACTTAGGATGCCTTTCTGAATGATTTTAAATTCTGTTTTGTTATATTTGTACCAGTTGTTTGTCATAATTCAGTAAAGGCTAGGTTTTTGTTTTGTTTTTCTTCAGAGGGACATGTTGTGATTGTATATATGTTAACCTGTGAAATATATATTTGTTGAGTACATTTGCCTGTATGATTGATCCATTCTACAGGACTACTTTATTTCTGATCACTGCCTTGCTCTTTGTTTTGTCTTATCAAACCCAAACATTGTCACAGTTGGCTGATTAAGTATCAACAAAAGTGGCAAGTCATAGAGCAACAGTTTCGTTTGACAACTACAATTGACGGTGTGGCTTGCTGGATATATATAGGGTTGAAGGTCACATGACCAAGGATAAGTCGCAAATGAGCAAAGGACCATACTTTGCGACATTAATTACGACAATGGATATGAATGAATGCACCCTGAAGGTCATCCATTGACGGCCATCTTGGATTCAACTGACCTTATTGACCAAAGGTAAAATCATATTTCCTAACATTGCACGTTGAGTCGATGGTACGTACATCATTGCAATCTGTTGAAAACACAGAAGTACATGGCCAAATGTGCCACGTGCATTTTTCATGAGAAGGATAAACGCATGGAAACTGAATGGTTTTTAGCTAATTATAATGAGGCAAAAACCATGCGTTTTCCATGCGTTTATCCTAACGCTTGGAAAATGCACTTGGCACATTTGGCCATGTACCACAGGCATTTTGCAGATGGACAATTTAATGGCAAAACAGAGAAATGAAAGCCTTCTGTTTTGCAACTTATTTGTGTAACTCATGAAATCCACGGAATCAAGAGTAATACTCAATCAAAGCAGGTGACAAAAGCCAGAAAAGGAACATGGCCTCTTGTCAGGATTCCTAGCAAAGCGTGGCAAAATGTCAGCTGAGTGTGGCAAACTAACAACCAATCAAAGGCAGCCTTGTAAATGAGAACTGCGCATGCTCAGCACACCCAGGGCTTCTGATCACGTGTTTGCAAGATGACTGTTTTCCGGAAACCCCCGAACCAACTCGGCTCCTTCCGTGGATTACATTAATACTTAATCGTTCACTTACAAGTTACAGCAATGTTAACATTATAGCTACATGAAAAAAATCTCATTGAACTTTTGTTAGTAACTTAGTCAAAAGCAGCTATTATGTTTTCAGACATTTTGAATAACTATTAGACATTTTGGTGTCTATATGACGCTATAAATTTTTACCTAATTATACATTTATATATATATAAAGTTAGCCACACTCTTAAAAAAGATTTTCTGTTTCAGACAAACAATTGTTTCAAAGCCAACAAACATCATTGTTTGATATGTACAATCTTGGCGAAATTTCTCCTAAGTAGGCTACAATCATTGTCTAAGGACAAACAATATCTTGGCTGATTTTAAACAAAATGTTGGCTGGACACTAGCGAAACTCCACTGGGGACTTAAGCACAAGGTATTATTCCCCAATTGCAGAATCATCACGTGAAATAGCGGGTGATACAGGCCGGGTGATCTGCATTCCATATCAGACAGAATGACGTTCGTACATTGCCCATAAAAGGAAGCTCAGGACGTTGCCATTTCCAAATAAGGACGAAATGGGCACGACCGAAAATATGCTGCTGCGACTGCAGTTGATTCGACAGATTAATACAAACCTTATATAATAAGAGAAAATTAATTTATGTACATCACTAAGTTTAAATTTTGAAAATCGGACGAAAACTGACAGAGCTATGCAATGAAATATACCCGAAGCGAGGACGTTCATGACGCTGTTGACGCTGCATTCAGCATTTGTTCAGGTTGAATACATTTTCTCCAATAACTTCGTCAATTTTCATCCGATTAAAAAAATTAAAAGTTCCTCAATACTGAAACTAATTGGAAATAAGGGAAATCCATACCCGTCCCAGATCTTTCAAAACAGACCTCAGGGACTTGTGTGGTTTTCCTATATTACTTCAGTTAGGCCGGAGCCTGATTGTGACGACGGCCGAAGCCAAGCCAACAGTGAAACAATCAATTTTTATAAAATTTAACTAACAGTAACTCATATGACTCTAGAGGGTTGCCTGGCTAATTCGTTAGATAAAGCATAACTGGTTTGTCAGAAATGGCCAAGAGAGTCATATCAACCATTGTTGTCAGATCAGATGGCTAAATTCTTTAATAAAGGTTTAGCCAATTAATTAAATAATTTCCAGATGAAAAAACCCAACCCGGCAAACTGGCCAATATATTAACTATTATTGTTATGTAAAGGAAGTAAAGACACACCAATCTTGAGGCTCTCTCAAGCACTGTATCGCAACAACAACGTTGAAGGGCATTCCGATTCAGTGGAGATCCACACAAACTATTTAGGTCGATTAATGAGGTTATGAACATCTGAACTGATTGGCTTTATAGACAGACAGATAGACAGATAAACAGACAGACAGACAGATAGATACATAGATACAGATGGAAACATAGATACATAAATAGATAGCATACAAACCAACATCAGGATTTGTTTGTGTTTATGGAATTTATCGGCAATGGCTTACCATCATGGTTTACCCATGGTTTACCACAAGCTGAAAACATGGCACAAGAGGCTGCCTTCATGGAGCACACCGAGTGTCCCTAACACCTAGGCCTATAGGTGCTAGAATTTAGAGACTCCCCGGTTCAGGTCTGCAAAGCAGAACTTTACAGTGGGTCGTCGCAAAAGTATTCATAGATACATAGATAGATACGGCTCAAAGCACAAACACTAATAGTCACCAGATGTCTCTGTTGCTTTCTGAGCAATATATTGCGCCATCTGTATTCTGCAAGAAAAAGACTGCTGCCTCCAGCTCTTGTGGAACATAAGTTCAGGCACAATATAATAAATTAATACTGTGTACATACACTGTATTCGATAACCTGAACTATATATCATTTATTAGCAGCTATGTTTATATCTGCCAATAAATTTTTATTTTCTGAAAAAGCAGTAAGTCTTATTATGCACAATGCGCTAGGTGTCGCCACTAGTATCTCCAGGCTCACTCACAACTCAACAGCTGATTTAAGAGGCGATACATTTCATGCACGACCCCAATCTGTCTTGCGTGTAAACAGGAGATAGACAGAAACCTTGTTGCCTCAAACAGATCCACTGATTTCATGCAAAAACCGGTCGATGTCAGTATTTTGTCCGTTTTTTCTTTCCCAATGTTGAAAAACATTGTTTTGATTCAGTGTAATGTTTTGGTACAAAGATGATGTAGATATATCTAATTCTGTGACCCACCTAATACTGTATAAGCTGTATGGTAAGTTTATTTACTTGTATAGGCCTAATCATTATGATATCGTCAATAGGGCGATAATACGAACAATGTATGCCTATGTGGTTAAAACTTAATCAGTCTACATATTTATAATGGTGATTAAGTCATATGACAGAAATGGCTAGTGTACATTCTGGTTTATCCGAAATACCTATTTAAAGCAAATATTTACATCAAAATTGGTGACATTGGCGTTGCAATGTATTTGTATGTTATGGTGATTAAACTTTAGTGGCGGATTTGGGGGGGGGGGGGGGGTTACAACTACCCACTCCAACACAATATGAGGACTTTTCGTTTTTTCTAAGTTGTTTTTCTCTCCTCCACTCTCTTCCACGAGTTCTCAACAATTAGTCATATGAAAATGTAAGGGATTCCCATTAAGCAGAGACTTGGATCCGCCCCTGGGTTACTTCCATTCAAACAGCATGGACCTAGCAACAGCTACTGTAATAACTTCCTCATCTTGTGTCAAAAACAGTAATCAAGTGCTAATCTGTGGGTCAAACTAAAGCAAAACAACCTCGGATTAGCCATGAATTATTATTGCTAGGTTACAGCTAATATGATGTTTTGCAATTGATTATGACGTCATATCCACATCAGCAGGACGCAGTGGTGCTATTTACGTGTAAGGGGGTGGGGGGTGGGTGTTTACATAAACAAGTTAAAACACAGTAAACGATGGCAGTGACAACTGTATGACTTGTAAACATGTGTTTCCATGGCACTCAATTGGGCCAACCGGCCAGGCTTGTTCATCTCAGTAATGCCAGTTCCTGCTGTGGTTATGCATACATATACAACAATGCCAGCATATATATTTATATAGCCTTGGCATAACAGCATTTACGAAAACCATGGATAAAAATGCCAGACAAAATGTTTGTTGTTGTTGTTGTTGTTCAGTTATACATGGCCAAATGTGCCACGTGCGTTTTCTATGATGAAGGATAAACGCATGGTTTTTGCCTAATTAAAATGAGATGAAAACCATGCGTTTTCCATGCGTTTATCCTTCATCATGGAAAACGCACGTAGCACTTTTGGCCATGTCGTGGAACCCTGCCATATAGCAACTATTTACTGTTATGGTATAAAATCCCTGAATGGCTTTCAGATTGCCCACCATTACAAGAACAATTAGAATCTATATTTCTGAAGATATTAGCAAAACACAGAGACTTGGAAACTACACTCCAGCAGATGACGTCATGCGAATCTGGGACACTCATTGATTGAGGGACTTTTTAACCAATGGGAGTCCTGGATTCACATGACGTCCTCTGAAGTTCCAAGTCTCTGAAATTGGCTGCTGTGAAAGGTGTGTGTCATTGCAAAATCCTATGTCAGTAGAAGGTTGTAATTTCAGAGAAATATCTCATCATGATACAGTTAGTTTCATTTAAAAAAAAAAAAGGTTGACTCTGGACAGCTGTAGCGACCTATACCCGACTGTGATCTAAACATGCTAAAGCCAGCTGCTTCTGTCCACTTCTATAGCTAATAGTCGGCTTGCATGTATCACCAGAAAAGTGTAAACATTGGCAAATGAAAGAAATTTATGTAATATATCATAAATATGTTCGTTTAGATCCGGTTTTGAGCAGCCAGCAATGACAGCTTTGGCTAGGTTTAATTTGACAGGCCGTTTTTAATGAAACTAACTGAATATACTTTTTAAGCACAGAAAAGGCAATTGCAGATGGGTGCAACATGTAGGCCTACACGCCTTGAAAGAATCAATAAGCATGATTATAATAGTTGGATTCTGATAAATGTAATGTGATGCTATTACATGTGTTATACTGTATTTAGTACATGGGAGTACTTGTATTATTTATTGTATATAAACTGCTTGAAACTGTAGACATAATGTTTTGGGACAAAATCCTGTATTGTATAATGTATATACCTAGGTTACTACTGTATGTGATGATATATCTAGCACATCTACTTGCATGTATAAATGTGTATGTAAAACAATATTATATAGTACATAGAATTGCAGATATGATGTTAACTATGATCATCTATGTAAATAATTTTCACTTGGAGACTGAAATCATTGCTGAATTTATTTTAAAATTTTCTCTCCTTTTAATGAATTTTTATCTATTTTATTTTAATTTTTTAATGTACACAGTGTACTTCAATGTATTGATGTTTGCGACAAATATGTATATATAAAGGTAATACACGTTTAGTGAATAATAAGACCAAGATGCAAAACACACTATGCAGTGTTTCAGGTCCAGTGGATTTAGAATATAAAGAACTGTATATCCTATAATGTCCTATTTATAACCGAACCAAACAAACTGCAAGTGCTGTGTTATAAAGCACAGGTGATGTTAAACAAAACTGGAAATATCTGGTCATAATTGCATGAGGCTGCTTCAATGTGTTAAAAAGCAAAATTCTGTGACTAATTTGCCAGAAGTAAGTTTCTGACAAACAACTGCAAGATCAGCCAGAGGGACGCAATTAGAGAACTGGAGCTTCCATCTGTAGGATCTGTCAATCAAATGAACACTCAACAATGACGCTATGGTTAATCCCTAAACAAAGATTAAAAAATTCATTACATAAAACCAGAACGAAGGACTTTATAAAACTCAAGGTCATGGTCTGTTGTAGACCGAATTATTGCTGTCATTTGCAAGCAGTTTGTCGGACTATTGTCTGGTTGATGAGCAGTGCCATACAGTATTATATGTGGTCTTTACAGCCAATCTCATAGACTTGGAAACTGGACTCTTATTGGTTGAGGGACTGCCTTAACTATGTTGTCATGGGTTCTCTAAGATTGATTTCCAAGTCTATGAAATTGGCTGTAAAGTGTGTTAGTTGCTCTTAATTATTATTGTATGCAAGATGTAAGTACTCTCAAAGAAACTGCACTATAGCTGTCTGTCATAATTACTATTTTCTAAAACTTCATCAAATTGAAAATCACCTTATTTGATCAAGGCACACTAAATGTGTGTAAGCTAATGAATCTATCAGGCATTAATTACAAAAAATAAATGATACATTGAAAGAAATCAAGACCAAAACATTGGAAATGTTCAGTATTGTGACGTCATCGCTTGGTTTCTTTACATAATGGATATTTGATGGCATGGAAAATTAAATACAAGGTGAAGTTTATTTATTTTATAGAGAGATAGTGAACTAGCAATGCTCTGGATGAAGTGAATGCAAATATATTTTGGCCACTGTCATATTGAGTGATAATCAAGCTTTTAGAAGAAAAAAAAAGATGCTTTTTTTGGACATGTTGTTCTTAGTAAATCTTAGCCATTTGACGGTGTCTAGAATGACTGACTGACTCCCATAGCCATTTTGACTAACAAATTAGTCAGGCTTATCTAAAGTTAGTCAGTCGTGTCTGACATGTTTTTGACTAAGACGTTGGTCATTATTATATAATACAATGAGGTATGTGACATGGACCATGGATGACTAATTTGTTTATTAATTTATGTGGTTTTTGACATTCTAGTCACAGCTGGCTGAAATCTAATGAAATCTGGCTAAATAGCATGGTCTTATAGCTAACTTAGCTAACTCTTTCTGAAGAGATGCCTTAGTTATACTACCATGAACATATTAATTAAACATAATATGTCTATGGTTGTGCTGCATATATGTGATGTGTCAAATCAAAGATATAGTATCATGTCATAGCAGGGACAGATTTAATCGAAATATCTCAAATAGTTTTCCAAGTGACTGTATATGAATCAGATGTGCACTGGACTTTGTTCCCTTGAATTCATAGTAAGGCCTGGCACAATGGTACATTTGAAGAAAAAGATCCACTAAATTGTATTTTAAGTGATAAATAATCACCTTGGTTGCAATTAATCATGAGCAGAAATGAAGATAAATAATGATAAATAGAACTAATTGATAAGATACTAATATATCTTTAATTAATTTTGTTATATATAGATTATATATCTGCAATAATTCTGGGTTCAAATCTTGGGTCAGAAGAAATATATATATATATATTTTTCCTTTGATGTCATTTGAAAGGTTGCTTTCTAATCAGATTACGTCCAGTTATATTAATAATATATAAAGATATTTATAACGCAGCCTAAAATCTAGCTGGTGACGTTTTAATGTCAGACTGGTTTTGTCCGTATTTTTGACATCTTTGCTCTGCCAAGTTCATTGTATTAAATACATTACAATGTACACAAAGATACACTTCATAATACAATAAATGAAAAGATACAATGTAATAAATATATATAATGTGTAACTGTAATTTCACTTTTTAACCATTGCTTTACTGAATAAAAAATTGTATACCAACTGTGAAATTGTGTATGATTATAATATAAGAAGCAAACAAATAATTTTAAAAAGTGTCCATTGAAAGAACATTGTAAACAAATAATGAATCTGATTTGAATGTATTGAAAACTCTTGTCATAAAATTATTTACACCATTTGAAGCAATATTTCTGGCATTTATGCCAATCAGGTCAAAAGTGTAAGACTGAGAAATATAGTAATTTTTCAATATTTTGGTGATATAAAATGCTCTACTGATTCTGGGGCACCAGCTGTCATAAGTTTTTATGAAAATTAATTTGTAAGATTTTTTTTTCTCCATGGTATAGTATTAAACTATACCAGTGTAGAGATTCTCTCTGACAAATGCAAACATAAAAATTCCCTCCCTGCTTTTATTTACTTCGTGAAAGTAAACTCCACAGAGATAAGGTATCTGCAGAGTCGAGCACCCGAAATCCACAAGTGTCCATACAACTCTCCTGCTGAATTTACATCAAACAAGACTACACAGTCAAACACTATAATAAGAAAATATGTTTGGCAAGAATAATGGCTAACTATGGTCAAGGTCAAACACCTTAGATCAATGTCATGCATGTGATCATAAACGACTACCATTTTAAAGACTGTTAATTTGTAAGTTGACTAACTTTTTAGTCAAAAGATTTTTAGTGTGGGGAAAAGTAACACATTCAACTATACCTTTTCTTGAGATATATCTTGACAAGAAAAATTCAGCAAACTAGAATAATTTTAGGTTGGATCACGTAAGAGTAGAGTAAGAGGAGAGTAAGAGGAGAGTAAGAGTAGAGTAAGGAGTAGAGTAAGGAGTAGAATAAGAGTAGAGTACAGTAGAGTAAGTGTAGAGTATGGGAAGAGTAAGAGAAGAGTAGATTAAGAGTAGAGTAAGAGAAAAGTAAGAGTAAGAGTAGAGTAAGAGAAGTGTAGAGTAAGAGTAGAGCGAGAGTAGAGTAAGAGTAGAGTAAGAGAATGGTAAGAGTAGAGTAAGAGAAGAGTAAAGTAAGAGTAGAGTAACAGTAAAATAACAGTACGAGTACAGTAACAGTAAGAGTAACAGTAAGAGTATAGTAACAGTAAGAGTACATTAACCGTAAGAGTACAGGTACAGTAAGAGTACAGTAAGAGTACAGTAAGAATACATTGTGCTCATGTCAACGGACAAACTTATTAGCCAGCAGCGGACTCTTATTTTGGCCACGGTTTGTTCGCGTGATGTGCCGCCACGGTTCGTGAATTTCTCAAATTAACTCAATCATTTTCCAGATAGAAGCAGTCAAATTTGGCTTGTGTGAAAAGGTTATAAGGAAATGTCTGTAGCAATTAAAGAATTCACACGTTAGAAATACATGTGAACAGGAATATTTTAAACAAATTTAAACAGAATGTATAATAGTAATTGTAATGCTATATATAGTTCTTCATACCTTCAGGGAGTCTCCTGGATATATTTGACATAATTTTACTTTATAATTTTGTATTTAATTCTTCTTGACTTCACATCATGAATCTGTCAATCAGTCAATCAATTAATCAATCAATCAATCGGTTCCTGAGAATTCTAACAAACAAATAGCGATCTGTCATAAAATAAAAAGTGGGATGTGTCTTTCTCGTACAATAATTTCTGATTGGCATGCTTGAAAATCCCTCCAGTTCTGTGCTACTGACCAAGGTCTTATATTTACTTGGCATGGTCTTGGATAACTAACTCCCAATGAGTCTCCCATGTTGTTAGTCGTCAAAAACACATCCCAGATAGCATTTCAAATCGGCCCAGCAGCGTTTCCATATAGGCCACTCTCGTTACAACATCGTATTAACATCGCCGACATCGAGCCGACGCTAAAATGATTTGGAATGCTATCTGGGATCCCATTTTTGTAAGAATTACTGTATACAATAATACCCGAATACCCAGATAACATTGCCCAATCGGTCCAACCACGGTCATCAATGGCCAATATTGGAACGATTTAGACCAGATCCTCAGATAGCATTCCAAACAGGACAACATCGGTGCAACATCGGTGATGCTGCAACGATGCTATACCAGCAGCGGCCAACATCAGACGACAGTTGCCAGGAAGCTATATGGTAGCTGATAACAAATATGTGTAGCGTAGATATTAGCTAATTTATATGTTAGATCTTATAGAGTTATCAACAAAATAGACTTGTACAACATGGAAGCCTCACAATCAGTACCACTTTATTTGTTTTGAAATAAAAATTACTCTATGGTCTAATCTAGTGAGAATTACATTCATTCCTTATCTTCATGATTTCATGTACGAAGTCATAGACTATAGGTGTGGTTGAGAAAGATTCTACTTGACCTTAAACAATAGATAAAGAAACCTTTTGCATTTGCTTGTAACATTCCTGATGATCTTGATCTTCCCTGAACATTCTTATTCTAGTGTTCCAAATCTCCTACTGTACATATTTATACACACGGAATGGACATATCAATTTATGTGACGTAAACAAAGAGATAATGCCACAAAAATGTTAGCATTGAAAAACACTATATATTGTGATTTGCGGCAATATAACCCAGATAGCATTGCCAAATCGGATGACGTTGAGCTATCGTTCAGCCATCGTTCAGCCGTCGGTGGCCGGGTGTTGTGGCTGTCGACCAGCGTTGGCCCAACAAGAGCAATATCGCACCGACCTATGCCTGATTTGGAATGCTATCTGGGAAATATAAGATAATGACAAGTTAACTTTCTAAGTTGAAAATGTATGCTCCCTAGTAGCATGCTATGTTGACTTGTTGTGGTCAAGGTCTTGCAGACCGTCCTTCATGCATTATACTGAATAAATTTTGTTACTTGCAATGCCATGTGACCTTATACAGCTTGAGCATTTACAAGTTTGTAATAATTCAACCTTAATCCCTGGTCATTGAGTTGACTTAAATGGTTAAGGTTGAATCAGCAAGTTCCAAGGTGTCAAGCCAAGTGAGGTTATTCAGATTAAGTCAACTCAACAAAGGGCAGTTATCACCTTCAGTAATAGCTCAGTAATTAGAAATGGCTTGTAACAGAGTGCAACAAATGAGCCAACTACAGGTGAGCTCAGTTGGTTAGACGTCTGCTTTCTAATTCAGAGGGACTGCGTTCGGATACTTTTGACGGAATGATCGTTTTATAACCAATTAAATAGATGTATACTCTATTTCTAAATAATGATTTTGTTTGAACAAAATGTTATAACATTGTTGGCCAGAGCAAATTTCCTCTAAAAATTTTAATATAAAATACAGCAACATTAGCAATCATGCATTGAACCCACAACCCTGTAATCAGATGAAAAGCTGCACCTCTCGACCTCACATGCTGCCGTTGATTATGAAATACAAATTTTATCTCAACACACCTGCCTCAGGACTAGCAATGGAACTGAAACTCTTATGAAGAGATATGACTACGGTGAACTTTTTTTTAGATCTCCTGATAAAGTGATTGCACCCAATGGTGATTAATGTATATTCGCACACTGAATATATGACATTGCTCAGTGATGACAGCTAATTAATACCAAGGCTCCTGACTGCCTTAACTGGCTTCTCTTCTTAAGAGGCAGCTATGTCATTTGCAACAGCCAATGAGAATATAGCTGATGGTAATTATTTTGCTAGTTTACCAGTTAGACTTAAATACAAACAGATTTGCCTAATAGCTGGACTTATGGCATTGAATGTCTAACTGTGAAATTGCAGATCAATTAGTTTTGTTTGCATTGACAACACTCAATTCTTAAATAAAGATTGCTCAGTCAGGTTACTTAATTGGCTTGAGGCAGACAGCACACTTATGGTTGGACACTCAGGAAGCAAAATGTGTGTTGATGGTGAAACAGCAAATGAGCTGCCTCTAGAGATGAGAATTGAAAATTCCCAGCGAACAGGCAAGGAATTCCCCAAGAATAAGTGGTAAATACCCCTAAATATGGAAGTTATCACTTAGAATAAGTAGGAAAAATATTTTTGTGTATAATATTGCCATTTTTGAGGTGCTACATGATGTTTTTGACTGAAACTGGCCCTATCCTTGAAGATAGTTGCGCAGGGGGAGTAAAAGCTGTTCTTGACAAAGTCAGTAGCCTTGGTCTTATTGTATGCTTAAGTATTATTCTTTGCAGTTTGGTAATATTAAATGCTACCTTGGTGGTGTTGGGTCCGAGACAGTTCTCAGCTGTTCGCCAATTAAATTATATCAGCAGTCAACTGTTTTTGTTATAACACAGTCATTTGAACATGTCATAGTCTTCACTTAAAGTCAAGTAGCAATCATGTGTGAGATGCATGATGTTGACTTTCAGCAATCAAATATGAGAGAGATTAAGAATGAGCTAAATATATATAATTTTGAATTTCTGTAAAGCACCTAGGTAATACCTATCCATCATGGGTAATTGGTACATAGTAATCATAGTAATGTCAACCTGATGACAAGCAGTGACATTTACCCTACAATTGATGGACTTCCATTGCCTTACCTGCTACACACTAAAAATCGTGCCACAATGATCAATCTCATTGAGAGAAGAAAAAAAATGACTAAGTACGGTTGTCTTCAATTTTGGAGGGTGGGTGGGTGGATTAGGGCTTTACGTCCTGTATTTCTGCACCTGATGGGCTAATTAGGAAAGCAGGGACCATTGCAAAGAGATGATGGATGAAACAGCCATCCAACTTAGGCTCGACCAAGAAGTCAAACCCGGGACCCAGTGGTTGGAAGCCCAGCTACCAATGAGCTTGGTCCCTACCCCTATTTTGGAGGGTGGTGTATTCATAAATTACTGACATTTCGATTAACCTGCTAGACATTTTTATCACTAATTTGAGACATTTTGACATGTGGTGTCTAAAGACTGACCCCTCATAGCCCAAAAACGATTCATTATGTTAGTCTATAAGGTTAGTCAAAATACTTTCAGTGATATGAGATTGCGTGACAACAGAGTGCTCAAACCTAAAACAAACATATTTTGGGGACAATAATAAAGTTATCTTTATGGAGAAACTCGAGTGGAGATTCAAACTACATAAATGTGAAATTCCATTATGTTGTTCCTGTTTGTAAAGGCTTATCAGTAGAAATTGTGAATTTTATACACACTTCACTGGTTAGGTTGTTTTTGTTGGTAGATTTAATAAGTTTTTAGTGTGAATAATTTCATTTCATTGATCAACCATACTATAGAAGTTGATGCTATCATTTTGTGAGCCTTTTTTTAAGCAATGTGTTCTATTATACAGTCTACCATTAAACAGTGAACGTACTCTGCCTCCTTTGCAATAACACCATTAACAGGCCAATCCTGAGTCTTTCTCAGGTCCCTGTGTACCTAGTGTGCAGTCTTGATCATGAGTTACCCACAGGGGCTTTTACCTCACACCACTGCATTTCACCTGGACGTGGTGATATAGTGGGGTGCAGCACCTGGAGGAGGCCACCCCTTCATGCTGTGTCGGGGTTCGAACCCACCTCTCAGTTTTTAGCCTAATACCTATCCACTAGGCCTGACATTCGCTAATTATTGCCATACTATGCACAATTATGTCATACATGGATTTTTACCATATTATTAAGTTTGATGTATCCACATTTGTATAATTATAACAAAAATTATTATAGATTGGTTGACTTTTTTCTTGATTTACTTTAATAATATAATTAAAAACGTCTTGCTTGCTAATAATCTACTCGCCATTATTGTTGCAAAGTGCAAATATGGAAAAATGAACTGTACATGAGTTTTTAGATTTTTTATACCTCAAGATAACCTGTAGTCTTGTACATAGAGTAATTGCATATATAACCTTTATTTAAATTTTCCTCAATTTAATCTCCAATGCACTTCATATAGTACGATTAAACATAATATATATGTTTATAGATTTATACAAATATAAATATATGATATTGATCCCAATACAATATTTACATAACCATGACAAATATGAAAGGCCTTTAGTGAAACAAAGGGTCTACTGTTAACCTACTTTTGGTTATGAAAAGATCAATATTAGTATAGAGTGATAAGATTAGTCTCTTTTATTGAATAGGGACAGTTATCTTGCCTTATCTTTGCTGACAACAACACCCCTACCCCCTGTATGGATTGCACCTCCATGTTATATAAGTTTCTGTTATGTAGTGAAGATAAAACAAAATATGAATGTAGACTTTTAGAAAACAGGACTGTTTACAAATTCATAAAAAAAAAACGTCTTATATTTACAATCATAATTGCACATTGAAGTGATATTTACTTAAATTGTGATGAGTTACATTTAGAGGAAAATATAAGAAATTGGTAGAAAATTATGTTAAAGTTAAAAAACGTCTTATATATTTACAATCATAATTGCACATTGAAGTGATATTTACTTAAATTGTGATGAGTTACATTTAGAGGAAAATATAAGAAATTGGTAGAAAATTATGTTAAAGTTCCAGGAGTAATTTTGGGATCACTAGGTATAGTCAGTACTTTTAATAAACTGTGCTAATTACCTTGGTATGAAAATTAATGTTACTTATCTGATATCATTCAATGATTATGTAGACAAATTGCGTTGTCTTTAAGTTACACATAATAACGTATAGATTTAAAGATTTTGTTTCTAAATATAGTTAAGGCTAAAATTTACTGGACCACAATCCATGGCAGCCTTGCATTAATTAAGGTATATATGTTATGTGTATAAATCAAACAAAGTGATTTCACCATAATGAAAATTCAAAGGTATACAATATCATACAATAAGATAATGAACAAATAATTTTGATTATATTACCTCTGGAGGTGATGATATAGTTAAATGTTTTGAATGGCTGTTCGATAATATACAATTATACACTGGTTACATGTGAGACATGAAGATATGTACACCCGAAAATTGTGCATAACATTTGAGGGTGTACATATCTCATGTCTCACAATGTAACCATTGTGTATTTGTTTTTGTACCACTGAACCACAATATATTTATTGTTAATGTGATATTTTTCATTTTTCAATGATTACGAAAATACCGCTCCAAAAGTCTAAGGAATTAATGCCAGTTACATATTTAGATCGGTGAACATTTTTGCTTCCAGAAAATGTTTGAATTTTGAAAATCGGATAAAATTTACCAAGTTATTAGAAAATGTACTAGTTAGCAGAGTTCTAGTAATAGCTCGATTGCTTAATTCATGATTTCTAGTGTGACGCTGGAGACGTTGCTTCAGCTAGGCCCCGCCCACTTTTGGCTGCCAGCCAATCCCAGCGCAGCGTGGCTGGCTAACTGTTGTACACGAGGATTTGTACAACGGCGTACAGAATGCTAAATTGCACTGGCGAATGGTACAAAGATGTATACATACAGTATGAACTGTAATATTAATTATATTAACGCAATATTTATTTAATTCATTCTAGGAATGCATGTTAACTTAACTAGTAAGTTTGCCAATACAAAGGTCTTTTAAGTACACACTTATCGGCCTATTACGCAATAGTATACCTTATTTTTTATATTAATATATTTTTGAATTAATATTTTTAAAGTAAAGCAATATAATTTAGTGAGATTCGTAAGTTTTATTATGCAGATGTATTTATGTGTCTATATTTTATTGCTGTCCTAACATGACGCAATATTGCTAATTTTATCTAATGCGTGCATACACTGTAACACATACCATAATTGTTTTTAATATCTTTTTTTTTGTATGTTATGAGACAGCTGCAAAACCATTTCAATTATATTCTAATAAATAAACAAATAAAATCGAAGTAAAACTAACACAGAAGTTTGTTTTGAAAATGAAAAGGTATAACTTAAGTAAGAAGTGCAATATTTTGAATATACATTTGTATTCAATCACGCAGTTGTCAGAACACCATCTGACAGTGCACACCTTGAAAAATGGCAATTATGGGGAAAAGCAATAACACCTTGAATTACTGTGTTTTTCTAGTCCCACTTCTGGAATAATCTCCCAAGATAATCATCTTTAAATTTCCTGCCTAATTAGTGATAATTCGCTTTCCTCAATAATTAGGCTTCACCTAATACCGTAGGTGAAGACTATTGTTTTTGGTATTATTTTTATTATTATTATTCTTATTATATCCGGGCAAAATTTTGGAGTTGGAAGACCAAACTTTATCACTAGGTTCCCTACAATTCACATGTGAGCTTTCATAATCTGCTGTAATTTTTTTACCCTTGACCTATATGTCATGGTCAAATTGAAGATTTAACGTTTTCATAATACTAAAATTGTGTTTTTTAATTTAAATATATTGTAGACTGTATATATAATAAGATTGCCCACGTTTTCACTGTTACTCACTCCTCACTATAGGTGAAGCCTAGTTACTGGTCCCCCGGTAACAGAAATCTAGTTACAATTTGCCTCTGCACAGGTAACTATAGAATTATAGACTAATAAAGAGAATTAACAACTGGTCTAAATGTCGAAAATTACATTTCTCTGTTTAATTTTCTTGATATTTCGTTTAATTGAAGATCTTCAAGGGATGTTTTAAAAGGGCAACAATGTAAATCTACAAAAGAAAGTATACTTTTTTTTTTAAAGTACATTCAAATAAACCTTTAGCACCATCTATCCTGTCACAAAAAAAAATACATGTCAATTGATTTACCTCAATAATATAATTGAGTTTTTAGATTTCTTATATAGCTCAAAACATGGAGACAAGAGTAGACATTGTCTCCATGCTCAAAATAACATGTAGTCTTGTACATGCAGTAATTGCATATGTAACCTTTATTTAAATTTCATCTCAATTACATGTCAATTGCCCAGCTGTGAATGACAGCTTGTTGCTAAAAACCTTCTTGCTCCTTTTCATTTCGCGTGTCATAATTTTCCGTACATGCTTTCTCTTGAATTCTTTAAGTAGCTATGATGCTCATAAATACCACAACAGCCATGCATGGGGTAAATCATTTTTACACCAGACACAACTGGTTGTACTATGAAGCAACTGAAGTTTATTAAGACCAGGATGCCATGAAAATTGACCCCCCCCCCCTCCTTTCCCAAATCCTCCCCCCTCCCTAAGGGGTAACCACCCCCTGGAGCGACCCACAATCAGGGGGTATATGCCCTACTATGACACAGTTTCCTCAATTTCCCCACCCCTGTCTGTTAACATGGCTAAATAACCCCAGGAGATCAAACCTTGAAGAATCGACCAAGGGTATCATCGTTCGCCCTCGTTGGGGTGGGGCAGTTACAAAGGTGCTCAGCAAGCTTAAGTACCCCTTGCTAAAAGTAAACAACAGTGTCTGCTACCTGAGTTAAGACTTGCAGGGCTTATGTATACACATTTAATTTGGAATAGAACTGAGGACAAAAATAGAGGTCATTGATGTTTATTTACAAACTGTCACATTTTGAATGGAGCATTACATTCATATCCTAAAGACCTAAACGGAGTATCAAACCATGGAGACTCTTGTCTCCATGATCAAACACACACATATAAATTGATATTATATGTCAAGTTTATAGCAGTATCAATTTACAAATAAAACTTGGCAATGTTAAAAGATATGGAATGAAAGGAAGGAAGTGAATATAGCAGTAATATTATAATGATTAGATAAGTTGAGTGTGAAATTGACAATATAGACGAACTCTAAACAACGCCTTAAAATCGTCATAATGACTACAGAGGGGACTCAAACACTAGATATAATTACTGGCAAGTAGTTATTCTGACTACTTTTAGAATGCCCCATATTAAAATGACTATCCTAGTATAGTCACTTTAGAAGATTTCTCGTTTACAGTGCTGCAGGATTGCATGGCACATTCAATAGCATGGAATGTATAAGTAAACAAAAGGTCTCTTATCTTGTAGCAATGTAAAGTTCGCATATGAAAAGTTGAACTTTAGACAATGACTATACCAGATTCATATCTGTTGGTTTTCCAATGGTTTTTCTGAGTTTACGCAAGCGTGATTTAAGAACTTGAAAACTAAATGGGACAGCATTGAGTATGATGGAAGAATTATGTTTCATAATTAAAACCCTCAAATTAATGGATGTATAACTTCAGACCACTTTAGTGTCAGCCAGGGTATTAGCATTGTAGGCAATATCACTCAGCTTATTAAGAATGCAATGACATTTTAATTATACATTCTATTCGTACCAAACATGGAATAATAGTCTGTTTTTTGGTTTTTTAATTTTCTTTTATTATTTGTCTATATTGTAAAATTGCATTTTATTGTTAGTATTTTTACTAGTCACAACCGGGAAAAACCTGCTGTAAAATACATAGTTACAACATTTAATATAGACTGTTAGCTTAACACTTTTAGTATTAGTATCTCATTACTGTAAAAGTACTGTATTATTGTATGTTATTTGTATGTTTGACAAATGTATCAATTATGATAATATCCTGTCAATAAAATTATATATATATATATATATATATATATATATATATATATATATCTATATAGTATAAATACTTGCATTATCAACATAAAAACCATGAAAATCTGTTCGACTACAGAATGTCACTCAAAGACTAACTTTTCAGACATTTGGCTAACTTTTAAGACATTTTGACTGTCTGCAATTACTATATCCAACAGCCATTCTTATCTTTACAAATTAGTAAACCTTAGTCAAAGTTGGATATATCAATAGTCAGAATGACTAACTTCTCGGTTAAAAGGGCGCTGACTAAGTTACCATTGACTTGCTGATTAAGTTGTTGAATAAATATGACTAACTTGTTCGTCAAAATGGCCATGTATGGAGGACCATCACTCTTGAGATAGTATAGTGCATTAGCATTAATATTACCTAGCAGACTGACTACCAAAGAGTGTCATATAGGAGTCATATTTGAGTCATATATGGGTCATATATGACTAGTCTAATTCCCCCTATACACCACACCTACTTTAACTTATATGATTATATGATTTATAAATCATGTTATAAAAAATGTATATCATGTTTCCATGTTATTTATTGATAAAGGCTATATATGGCATCAGGCCACCGTAGCTATTTTGTAACTGTAATTATGAATTATTAAATGAAATATTGTAAATTTTATGGTCAATAAAACATTTGAATTGAATTGAAAATAGGTAAAAGGAACTAAGAACCATATGCTCAACCTCCGCTTTTAACAATGTTTAAAGACAAATCGTGCATTCTATGAAAACATTTTCTGCGAAATCGTATATTATTGCATGCCTATTATCATCTATGTCAGCTTCTCTAGACAGTTCTAAAAAGACAGGGCTCTGAAACTGACAGGTATGAACGACAGAGAATAATAAGAAACGTGTTTACGTATGAACGTTCCGTAAAACACAAGTTGTCTAGTTTTGTCAAGGTTTTATTTGACAGGGGCGTGTTTAATGAAACTAACTGTACATCAGATAAATGAATTTCAAACGTAAATATTAATTTCACACATGATTGATTCAAACAAATAGCACGCATGAATAACGGTATGACAGGTTGAACAGCGTTAATTGTCATAGAATCGAAGCCCTTCAAAATTGGCTCCAAGATTGATCCGATTCCGTGACATTAATCTATGGTAATGGCACTTTCAATGGAAGACACTGTTATGCCTAGCATGAGTGCAATGTTTAACTTTCACGACTTATTCTTAAAGAAGAATACAAAACTTTTGACTGCCACGGGCATAGGAAAAGAGCTACGTCCCCACACACTTTATTGAGGCCATGTCAGCAGACAGTAGTCACACATGCATCCTGTATTAACATGTTAGACGTGGTACATGAACATTTATAATTGTATTGACAACCCCGATTGATACTCATTTATGAGCTACTTCGTTATGATAGCTTACGATATATTATTACGATATATTTGAGAGGTCTATAGCAATTGGATCTCCACAAAAACAAACATGGGCCATCTCAATGGGGTCATTTAAACGCATTGCGATTGTATTGCCCTACAAAATGCTGGAGTCTACCAAGGTACGCAGAAAAAAAGCCATTGGGGACAACAACCCATGTGTGACGGCTATGCTTTCAAGGTACACATAAAGAGTAATGCTAAACTCCAATTTCCTTGGGTCAAGTGATCATAAGATGGTCAAGATCAGAAACACCTAACAGTTGTGGAGGTTGGATCAGGGGGGGGGGGGGGGTAAAGACTACTCGAAGAACCCCCCTACCCCTGGTCTCCTGGGGTGTCCTGGAATGCTCACATTGTCATGACAACTGCTTGTTTGGTGCCCTCTGACTCTGACCTACTCGTCTATCACAAAGAGTAAAGTTCGCGTTCTCGATAAACTAAGATAAAGAAATATCTTGAGCAATATCAAGCAAAAAAGGGGCAGAAAAAATGACAGAAAAGTAGAAGGTCAATGGATGGCCCTTATCAGACTAAAGATCATATTAATTCAGACTATACACGCAATTCAAGCCCTTTACCTTTTCGTGGTACATTATACATCATTGTGACTGCAAATCTATTGGGCATGGGGGAAAATGAACATAGTTTTAGGTACAGGTGAGGTTTGATAATATAAACACGATGGCCTACCTTCCAGATTTTTCGTATTTCTTGAAAGTTTTGGCACTGAAGTCCACTGCAGCTTGCGCCGAGGGTTCAGCAGAAATACCAACCCCCCTCTCCTTCCTAGCTTTGCCCAGGACAGGTATTTGTGTGATGGCCTGGTATTTATCCACCTGGCTCCGTAACTGGGCAATAAGTTCATCTTTCTCTTTGAGTTCTTGCTGGAGCCTCTTAATTCGCTCATCCTTCGACCGCAGTTCTTTTTGTAATTCCTTCATGACGGATCCCATGACAATTCGGAAGTCCGAGTGGTCAAATCATTACTGGTCAGTCTGATTGACCGCTGAGTCCAAACTGCCCTGCAGACCTGCAACTCCTACTTGCACCTCACCGCTTGCTATCTATCTCTCTTGTCAAGTGAGCGTCGACCAAAATAGTTCAATGCCTCGTCAGCCGAGGATGTTGATAAGACCCACTAGACCCTCCTGCCCTCTCTCGGTTATTACAACAAAAAAAAACTCAACCACATGCTGAATGTACCAAATATATAAATGCTGTGGTGTATTTTTTTCCATAAAAGCTCATACGTGTCCCAATACTTAAACTAGCAGGATAGCACCATACAGGTATTAATATAATGTTTTTTTCTGAGTGTTATCCTTAAAAAATATACTGATAAATATACACAATTTCATTTCTATTGTCCAAGTTTAAGATACTGTATTGATTTTCAACAGACACGAAGCGAATGGGTTTTTCCTGCTGAGCCAATAAAAGACGTACCCACCAATGTGTGGACTACATTCACTAATTTTTATCAACAGTCTGTTCTTGAGAAATGCCTTTGTAATTTATTCGATCTCTCTATCAGAGAGAATACAATATATTTTTTTCAAGAACATGACAGAATTTCCCTTGGTTCCTTAATGTATTGTGAAGGTAACCATGCAGGATAACACAAGTGCTTGTCAGAAGCTTGTTCCCAAGTCTTGTGGCTACCTTCTTATATTATATTATACTAAATTCGCTGGTTAACATCTGAATTGGAACCCATACACTTCTATGAAATAAATATCATGGTAATATATCAATTAAAATTGGTTATGATATAGGAAAACCACGAGTCACTGATCTGTTTAACAGATCAGACGAGGTGGGTGCGAAGCTGTCAAACAGATCAGTGACGAGTTGTGGTACCTCCCACCACAGGCCCTCGAAGGTCCTGGGCCTCCACGCGGCGAGGGTGGAAACACTTGGGGTGCAGTCCTCTATCCCCAGTGGCTAAAACAGGACAGTGCGCATTGCACAAGCTGCTCCAGCTATCCAACGCAGACAATTATTGAATTTTTACATGCTTCTGGTTTCTACTACCAAATATAGATAATCAATCTTACACTAGAGAGCCTCTACATAGCCCACTCAGGTGCTGATGAGGCGTTAAACAATAACACACACACACACACACACACACACACACACACACACACACACACACACCACAGCTTAATTCCAGCTTTGGGAGTTGACCCTCACTTATTCGACTTATTTCTTTGTATAGCATAACCCATGTGGATGTAATTCTCGGTTAATTGTAATTCCTAATGAAAACAAAACTTCTTGAATATTAAATCATTTTATTCCCCAATTAATTCCGGCCATGACGAAGTTTAAATTTCAAAAATGCCTGAAGGGTGATTCTGTGTGGTATGAAATACAGACCACCCGGCCCATATCGCCTGATATTTCAAGTGATATGGCTGCAATTGGGGAATAGGGGAATAAGTTCTCATACCAACCGTATGGGAATTATTATTATTAAGGCTTTCATAACCCATTGTAATAACAATAGCAACAGACAATGTATCTGTATAGGTAGTTTTGCATACAATCTCATGTAAGTCCCTTTTGAAGAGACATATTAACACAGGCTGTCATCGGTACATACAGTTCGTTTCATAAAAAAAAACGGTCGACTCTAGACGGCCTATACAAGCCAGCTGCTTCTGTCCACTTCTATAGCTAATAATAGTCCGCTTACTTTTATTACCAGAAAAGTGCAAACACTGGCAAATGTAATTAATTTAATATAGCATAAATGTGTACTTTTAGATCGATTTTTGAGTAGCCAGCTATATATGACAGCTTTGACCAGGTTCAATTTGACGGGCCGTTTTAATGAAACTAACTAACTATATACCTAATATCTTTCTAATTGCAAGTATATCTTGACATCATTACGGCTATAGTTATGTGGCAAAAGAGATGGAATAGTACAAATACCAATCTCAATACCTGGTTGGTTATATGAGACGGACTGATCAGAGTTTTTTATCCTTCTGGCATGGCATTCAGTTTATGGTAGAGTGCAGGCAATTATGTAATCACAGCCTAACTCATACCTGTGTAACTTTTAAAATTATCTCATGTTTCTTTTGGTAATTAGGTGTGCTGTTTGCTACTGATAGTCTACATAATAATTGCACAATAATTAATCAAAGGGAAGCAATCTGTTTGAGTGGTAAAAAATAAAATTATAGGCACAGACAAAAAATAAATATAAAAAAGTTTTGCAATTGTTACAAGACCCACATGAATTTCCAGCAGGGGTTTTTTTTTTTTTTTTTTTTTTTTGTATCTCCAGCTGTACATGATTTATTTAATTGCTCACATTATACTGTCTATTTTGTGAGGCTGCATGCTTTGTGTTATATAACAACTCTTGAGCGCGTACATAGTGCGAAGTGGTCCTGTTTTTTTTTGTTTTTTTGGATGACCTTATCTGCCTTTTACAGCCAATTGCACAGACATGGAAAGTCAACTTTGAACAAAGGAGGTCACGTGAATCCAAGAATCCCATTGGCCAGGGCAGTCCCTCAGCCAATAAAAGTCCTGCATTCACATGACGTCATTTGAAGTATACATTCCAAGTTCATGAAATTGGCTGTAAAACTGAAAACTCAGAAATTTATATTTCACCCTCAATACAAAACAAAAAATTATGAAATGTAAAACAAAGAGTGAGGAGGCCCAAAAAGACTGTGGGTCGCTATTATGGAGCCCCCTTGTATATGATATTAAAATAATATCATAATCCTCTGTGCACCAAAATTTCAGATAAATATAGCACATGTACTAATTAGGCCTTAACACCAGGAGGCGCTAACTATACTTCACATCATTTCATTAACACGTTTTCCACAAAGCAACAGTCAACGCTCTCATTTCAGCACGACACGTGTGTATAAATGACACATGCCAAAAAAGGTTTATAAATCAATTATCATGGGAAAGATAAACCAGTTTTTAAAATAATATCTCATGCCAGAAAAAAAAAAAAAAAAGTTATGTGAGACTAAGTTTAAGAGTTTTTTTTACTCCAACAGTTTTTCTTGTTTTTCTTGGTATATACGAGTTAGGCCTAACTAGTTAGGTATTGATATGTATGATTCTTTATTATTATCATTGACAAAAACAAATTATTTACAATAATGATGACTGGTGGTCTCAGAACTCAAAGTTATTTTGAGACCACTAGTTACATGAATTAATGTTTTGGAGGTTGATCTTAGCTAGTCTTTTCAGCTTATGTTCCTGTCAATGAAATATGGAACCAGACAAGTAAGCAAATAAATGCCCTCAAGAGAATGAAACATTTTCCGAATCAAGGCAGCAACACCATTATCTACAATAGCTACGTCAATAGCAATTTTAATTACTGCACTCCAGTATGGATGCTGAAAGGCAAAAAAAAATTGGATAAATTAGAAACTACCACTAGATGATGTTTAGATGTTTTATTTGTTCACAGTATGTAGTATTTCAATACGGTTAGTACATTACATAAACAATAAAAGACATTAGCATACTGTGGGGGATGTGCACTAGCTTACGAAAAAGCTGTAAAATTGTGTGTTACGATTTTGTAACTAATTAATGAATATGAAGGAAGCTACGAAGACAAATGTACTCAAACAAATCAAATAAACATCAACAGAAGAATGACAATACTCGTGTATACGATCAAAATACAGAGTGCTCCATTATACGAGACAATGAGCTGTTTAATATCCCAAAATTTAACACAATAACCTATGGCAAAAAAAGTATAAAATACTCTGGTGCAAAACTCTGTCTGACTCAGCAGTTCCAAGATATAGTTAGTTTCATTAAAAACGGCCCGTCAAATTGAAACCAGACAAAGCTGTCACAGCTGGTTACTCAAAACCGGATCTAAAAGTACATATTTATGATATATTAGAATAATTTCTTACAATTATCAATGTTTATATTTATCTGGTGACAGATGTAAGCTGATTATTAGCTATAGAAGTGGACAGAAGCAGCTGGCTTTAGCATGTTTAGACCACAGCCAGGTACAGGCTGGAGTCAACCGTTTTGATGGGTAATTACGTAGTTTCCAAGATATGTTGCTACATTGGAAGGTTATCCCACTCACTGTAATAGTTCCTACTTGTGTGTTTAATATGAATTTAAGGGCCATACATAACACATTGTTATACTAAAGTAACGATAAAGAACAATGGCAAAAGCGACTGACAAAAATCAATTACATATATAATGGCATTGTCAGTGTGGCATAAATTATTATATTTTTATTACGTTTTTATCTGTATTAAGTTATTACAACCTTGTAATTTAGTAGGTGCTCTTCTGTTATGGTGCTCTACCTGGTACTTATCGTAGTTCTTAGTTTCTTAGCATTTTTGTAATCTGTCGTGCAGAAGCAACCTTGCTTGGGCACTATATGTCATAGGTCGCTACTGATTGTCATATGACTTGAACTGAAGTTTTACTACTACTACATTGCTGACACTGAGCGCTATTGCTGGCAAACATGTTAAAGAACACACGCTGAAGAACACAATGCATAACTGAGATGCTGTTGCAGTGCAGTGGTGGTTTTGTGGTGGCCAAGGCAAGCTTAGCTGCTCATATGGCTGATTTTATATATTTATTGAACATATTTACACAGGGTGTATACAATCAGTTAAACTGTTTTTCATGCGGACCCTGTTAAGAACATCAATATAAATATAAAATAAAAATAATGATTGGTTGTCCGAGGGCCTAACATATTAGTCATTGCAAATTTTTGTATCGTTGATATTTCGCATTGTTCAAGAACACTGCTGTTCAGTGCACTCCTTGTATGTCTCACATATTTATACAGACCTTCATCCATGAATGAAGATACAGAAATGCTGGCAGTCACTTCAGCTTCAGGCACAGTTCTCAGTCGCCTTTCACAGATTGCCAACCAAACTTTGTGTTTGTGGTGTGTGTGAGTTATCTTGATGCTTCATTGTATTATATACAACACATAACTTGTACCCCACTCATAGACTAGCCCATATGGGCTAGTCTGTGCCCCACTTGAGTTATGGAATTACAGCATGGGGGAGCACCACAGAGTCACTAGTGGGATATATATCCCAGAGGGTTGCAAATGACATGTGGTTGCCACAACATAAATAGAAATTCATTAAAAGAAGAGAAAAAATACAAATAAATTTAGTAATGGTTCAAGGCACCAAGTGAAAGTTATGTACAAGATGAGTATAGTTAACATCATATCAGCAATTCTATGTACTATATACTATTGTTTTACATTCTATACATGGAAGTAGATGTAGGTAGATATATCATCACATACAGTAGTAACCTAGGTATATACAATACAGGATTTTGTCCTAACACATTATGTCTACAGTTTCAAGCAGTATATAAACAGTTATTCTGGGAGATTTGTTCAACAGTGTTTATTAAGGTCACGTTTTTAATGATTTGAAGACTCAGGATTTGACTGTGCAATCCTAGAAGAGGGATGATTGCAAACTTAGACATCAGCATTTAAAAGAAATCTACCTAGGACTTTCAGCAGCCCTGTAAACTTTCCTATGTTATGTAATGCATCGAAGTTTTCAATATATTTCCTGGCTATTTCATTTAAGTTCTGTCTAAATAATGAATTGCTGGAACATGTTTAAAGATAGTGTATTTCATCTTCTAGTTCATTTACGTTACATTTTATGCAGAGTCTGTCCTCTGCAGGAACTTTGGGTTTTTTTATGTCAACCAGTTTCGATACGAAATCTTTTTATATGCCTTCCTATTTAGGTTTATAAGTAGATAGGGTTCTAACTTACAGTCATTTTAAAAAAGTTTATAGGTCCTAAGCTTTGGTTGGTGTGTGGTGTTATTAAATTCTGCAATGATGCTTTCTTGTTGTTTGGTGTATAGATTGACTTTTGCCATTTTGCAGATAATGTCAACATTTTCAAGACATATATATATATATATATATATATATATATATATATATACATATATATACATATATATACAAAAACTTAAAACACCTTTACTATACAAACATTTTGACATCTTGTACAGGATTTGACCTTAAATATTAAGTGAGTTAAAACAATTTTTGATCATAACATTCAGGGTGACCTGTGACCCAAGATCATTCACACTCATAATTTATGTTTATATGCTCAAAAACTACATAACTCAAATATGGTTCAATTTCAATGAACCAATCCAAAGTTATAAAGTTTAATTTGTTTTTTTGGGTAAATAAGAAATTTTTAACGCCGCATATCTCAGTAACCCTTCATCTAATTGCCAACAAATTTCGACTGCACTGGATCAATTAAGTACGGCAACTTCCAGTTCTTCACATTATTTATACCCAAAGTAGACCCTTTTCTATTGTTCTTTGCCGGGATATAACTGGCCAGTTTGGCACTACTGTTCTCTTGTGTTCTATTGGATGTTTGCTGTTGGCACGGGAGAACTGGAGGACACTTACTACCATTCACTAACCTCGAGCGCATAGCTTTCTGTGAATTCGGGGGAGCAATGATCCTGGCAGGGGAGCAAGAAATTTGACAATGTAGAAGGTATCATAATAATACAATACGCCAAGTTGCTGTATCCTCACCCTATGAGCTGGGTTAACATGAGTTGATTTTTCTTTGCAGTTTTTTCCCCAGCTGCCCAATCTCTATTGATGCATACATGTACAAGGGCTTGCAATGTTCTTTGGTTATCATTATCAGAACATTAGTCAAGCAGCCAAAATTATATACATTTTGACTAACGTTATTGACATATTTTACTAACTACAGACATATCCACTGTGTCTGAACCCCCACACATTAAATTTAACATAAGGTTAAATTACAAATACATATTCATGTCATAAGCCAGTGATATTTTATGAAAAACAAAGCTCAGCTCAGACTGTTTGAAATATATGCAATGAAAAGATTATGCCAGTAGCACCATTATTTCTACAACTCATTCGAGATAAATTTCTAAAGTCAAGACATTTTTTTTTTAGGGTATGTTAATTTAATGCATTAATGTATATAATTAACATATGCTATACTATAATGGTGACCAAGCTCAGACTATTTGAAATATATACAATGAGGATATTATGCATGTAAGAGCAATTTGTCACAAGTTAATTTCAGTGCATTGTTGCATTTCATGACAAGAATAAACTGTCAGTTCATACTGTACAAATTGTTGACAAACTATCCTAGAATTTTGCACACACACACTTTTTATTAAGATTTGATTTCAAATGTGTGTTGAGACTGAACTCTGTACTAATTATGATATTGTTTCACATTATACCTACTTAGAGCTCTGCACTGGTGTACGATAAAGTAAAAATAAACTTGTAACTCAACTGAAACAAAAACCACTGTATGATGGTGTCCGAGCCCATACAAATTCAATGGTTATCATATGCATATTTCAACAGCCTGGTAGCAAGGCTTAGAATGAAAATATTTACCTAATTTTTCACAAATATCATAAAATGACAAGTGAAATGGGAAAAAATCTCGGGAGCAATCGTTTTTTTACCATCTGAAGAACACAATAAATTTGTCATCACAGCCTTATAGGCAAGTACCCATTTATACCTGGGTTGAGTGAAGCAGTGGTTTAAGGAGGATCTGCTCAGTCCCTCCATGCCGTGGCTGGATTTTGAACCCATGACCATGTGCATATGAGTCCAAGACTTAATCCACTGGACCATGGCACCCACATGTTAGGCATGGACTAAGCACACAGAAAGTGATACATATCGCCTTTTCAAAAAAAAACATTGTGTGTGGCATGATCACCTGTTCTATTTGCTTCTATTTTAATTTTCACTGATAAGATAAAGATAAACTGTTTAAAAGGTGAGACTAAATGGGTACATTTTCATCTGGGTGGTACAGAGGCAGAACAATGAGGTTGATCTTAGTCTTTTCATTGCTGTCACTCAGCGCTATTGCTCGGAGTCGTGACACCACTCCTCTGGACGAATACGTTTGGCGGCCAGATGACAGTTACAGATGGGAATTGATTCAAACACAGAGAGGGGAAGAATGCACTTTCTACACACTGTTCCTAATTTCACAGACTTGGTATCCAGGTATCCAAATAAATCATGTGATAAAACAATAACAGTATATCTAGCTCAATTAGAGCTTTCATAACACCATTTCCACGCATACAGATATATGCATACTTTGCACTAGATTATATAATTATGTTGTTTCTTGGTGGTAAATTATTTGCAATCATGGAGACTTATAGTCTTACTGACATATGTTGTCATCAAACGAGTACACTGCATTGGAAATCGTAGGGTAGGCCTATTTATTTTATAATCATGAAATAATCATGCAACTGCAGGCAGGCACCTCAGCAACACAATATACAACACATTTAATGCATGTTAATGTAGAGCTTACTATATTATATCCTAAGGAAAAAAGTATGAAATAACGAGGTACTTTATTCAATGAGCATTCAGTTTTTTACTAGAATCGCTACTAGGACTCATAAAAACATTTGCAGTGAAATCTTTTCATCACTTCTATTTAAGAAAGGCTTCAAGATCACCCCTACTGGTGGCACCATCTGCAAATTGCTGTTCCTGATAATGTCCAGTTTCTGGAATTTGGCTCCTTGAGGGTTGAAGGTGGATCCAACACGAGTGGGTGAGATGCAATAGCACATTAATGTCTTTTACAGTGTGAAATAGTTTTGACCATTGTATTGCTACTTTACAGCAGATTTCATTGACTTGCAAACTAAACCCAAGAGGATGTCAATTGGATCTAGGACTCCCACTGGATGAGGGATTGCTTTATCCAAAGGGAGTCCGGAGTTCACACAATGTCCTATGGAGTTTAGTTCCAAGTCTCTGAGTGCAGCTGTAACACATACTTACCTTTCACTGGATGTGTGACTGCAGACCACCGGGCATAGATGAAGACATGGAAATGTTGGCAGTCACATCAGGCACCGTCTTGGCAAAGTTGAGACAGGTTCCTAACCAGCCCTTGGTTTTCTTGGTAAGTTTAAACATCAACAGTACAACTGTAAGTAAATATTAAATATGCTTAACTGGTGAAGTCTGCAATTTGGTAAAGAAGAACGACAGTGAGTTAAAAAGTCAATTTCCTAGACCTCACTCCTTTATGATATATATATTTACTGTGTAGCATTACACAACTGTTGGGTAATTTTTGTAATTATACCAGAATTGTACAGAAACTAAAAAAGCGTATTCCCAGATAGCATCTGACATCTGATTGACATTGGCACTATGTGGGCAAAGTCGGACCAACATCTGGCCAACATCGGGTTGATGTAGCATGTTATCAGGGATTATCACATGTACATTGGGTTAAATCAAATGTAATCTGATATAATGTATGGGGGTAATCTTTTTAATATATACATATTTAGGATGATGAGGAATTGAAACCAAGAAGGGAAGATGACCTCATTGCTTTTACTTGGGACAGATACCGACGAGAACTGTCTGAGGCAGACTTTCTGGCAAGGGCACCAATGACAAAGGTTATGTCTCAGTTGAATTATTTAGAACTTATTAATTTATTGATGCGTCAACCTGTATTGTAATTTTCACCTGTGCTGGGTCTGGGGTAGACTAGGAGAGCAAAGCCCAGGAGCCGCCCATATCTTTTCTTAAGAGATTGCTGAGACGGTATAGTGCTCACCTTATTCCTCGTACAGAAATCCTTTTGGATAGCTGACTATATATGTATAGCGCTAACCGTGTTTTTGTACAAAAATCATTTTGGTATGGTTGGATAGCTGACTAAAAGTTCTACATTTGAGCACACTTTCAGTTATGTAGCTCCAATATTTACTCCACAAAAGCTGTCGGCATTTTCGAAGCGAGGGAACATTGGAAAATGGCCACCGATCACGAGATCAGGGAGCATACATTAAAAGAAAAATACATTAATTATTTATTCTATTTATCTTTTGTTTTTACTAGAAATTTCATTTTCTGTATATAGATAAAGAGATTAGCAGAGAGCACAACCGAAGGTAACACTGTAAAAGGCTGCCCCCGAAGATTTTCAGATATTCTGGTAATATTATGAATAACTGATTGCTCCTTTGAGCTCAATCTACAAGGTAAAAAATATGGACGTTGCAACGCGTAGACGATCGTGAATGCCAAAGACGATAGCGCAGATGTCTGCTGTCGATCTCAGGTGTAAATCTACATGATTTGAGATGCAAACAGTAAACCTTCAAATTGCTGGGTAATATTGGTCAAGAAGGCCCTTACTAAGAAATTGAAGTTTTCACTCAAGGAATGATAGGCTCCAACCAGACCTCTGTTCCAGACCTAGGTCTGGGGCAGCTAGTTAGGCATAAATGGATTGTACAATGCGTAGCATAAGGCCAAGAACTTTCATTGGCCTGGATTTAAGAAATACACATGATACAAATATACTCAATTACTTACATTACAGCTAAATGTTCTATAAGTATATTTTCAGATAATGGATATTATTCTTTTCCATTTAGGCAGTCATTCGAGCCATGGATGCCATCACAGAATTCACTTCTGGTCTTGATCTAGGTTTAGATATCAATCAGTATTTTTTGTTTGGAGAGTCTAAGGTGAGACCACTTATTCAAGGCAGTATTTAAAATGTTTACCGTGTAGGAAAGATTGATTCCTAGAAGCCTTCTCTAATATAAATTTGACAATTTCAGAGAGGATGGACAACTTGGACAGCAGCTGCAGTGGACGATGCCAGAATTGTCGCTTTTGCTCCCATGGTCATGCCCACTCAGAAGTTTGTTGATGTAGGTTGCTTCTTAATCATACTGTACCTGTATGAAAAGCAAGTAATACGTAAATGGTAAGCTCAGACTGATATTTTTACAGTCGTTCAACTATTATCACACACTGATGGGAGGCTGGTCATTTGCGCTCAGTGATTATTATCAGTTCAACTTTTCATGCTACTTGAACGATCCAAGCACGCAGCGAATCTTTGACGTGGTTGATCCATATTGTAAGTAAGCTTGTAAAAAAATCCTTCAATTGACTCACAGCAATATTTAACATTCTTATAAGTTATCTCATACATGCTACTTGGCGCAACATTTTTTCACATTCAACTTCATTGAATTCATAATTTAGTTCTTTGTTGACAGCATACATTGACCGCTTCACCCGGCCTAAGTTTGTAGTCCTGGCAACCAGTGATGAGTTCTTCTTGCCAGACGATCCAGCCATGTACTGGGATGAACTTCCAGAGCCAAAATATCTCAAGTTAGTAATGAGAATTAACTTCCATCTAACCTTACTTAGGTTAACATTACTTGTGTATTTTTTTTTGCGAAAGATGCTGTGTCAATAAAATGTTTCATCTTTAGCCTGCTACCAAATGCCAACCATGGAATGGGAACTGTTGAAGGACTGGTTCAAAGATCTATGAGAAGTTTCTGGTATGCCCTGAGAACAGTAAGTTTTCTTTACTCTGTCTTTTTGTACCATGTACATGCACCATCATTGGCCTTTACTTAAAATAGCTGTAATATTGCTTTCCAGGACTACCCAATGCCTCAGCTTACCTGGGCAAAAGAATACGTGAGTCATTTTTTTCAATGTTAAGGTGTTTCGTTTGTGCTTCTTTTTGTCTTTTGAAACTAGTTTTCTGACACAAATTGTAATTGGTTATTTGCAGACTGAGACAGGAGCTAGGATCATGGCAACAACAGACACAACTCCAGTTGATGTCAGAGTTTGGTGGGCAAGAACAATCAGCACAGAGAGGTCATAATGATTAGTGATTGCATCTTAACTTTTGCCATTCTAATTCCTGATCTTAACAGTTTAGCAGCTAGTTTCACAGACATGAAAACTATACTCCAGAGTATGTCATGTGAATGCAGGACTCTCATTGGCTGAAGGACAGTCTTAACCAATTAGAGTCCTAGATTCACATGATGGCCTCTGGAGTTTAGTTTCAAAATCTATGATTGGCTGTAGAATATTCCAAAACAAGAAAAGTCTGAAGTGTGCCTGTAGGTTCTATAGCACAGAAACTATAGTTGTACATGCCTCCTTGCATCCATGCATACCACTGTTGCTGGAAATCACACACTTTGTAAATATGGTAAACTGGAAGACCAACTGCCTGGCCTTTCATTTTCTAAGTAAATCAACGGATAGACAATTAGAGACAGTAACAGTAGCATAATAACCTTGCAGCACATAAGTGAAACCTTGCTGCACATATGTGAGGCTGTTTTGATTGTGAAGTAAATTGCAATGACAAGAATAAAATTGGTTCAAAATGTATTATATATATATCGAATTGGCAAATTCTTTCTAATGCATTTTGCTTTATATCACAGACGAGATTTCCGATGGGCCAGACTGGATGATGAGGGTTCTGTTGTTCCACAACCAATTCTATGGAGATCTGATAATGCAACTCAGATTGTAAGATTATACTCCTCCATACCTTTGTCATTGCTTTGACAGCCTACTATTGCAGTATAATAACAACCAACTTCACTTTTACAAAAAATAATTTTTGTTTCTTCTCAGAGTGAAAATGTCTTTGTGGCAGAGTATGAAAATCCAGAAGAAAACACTGGCTGGATTGGATTCTTCATTCAGGTATGATTCAGTTGATGCAAGATATTGTTCTGATGTCATCAACTGCTTCGTCTTGTGGGTATATATCACCACCTGTAATTTCCATATGCATGCTGTATGCACTCATGGCCATTTAACTGGACAAAGTGGAATTTCCTGTATAACTAACAAGACTGGTTTGACATGTTTTACTTATAATTGCATGATAAAGATCAGAGAATCTTGACAGTATTGGTGATAGCAAAAATCTACTTTATATATAATACAAAATATAACATTTTGAACATTACAGTCAATTACATTGACTTGGTGACTATACTCAAGAGGCTGAAGGACTTCCTTAAACACTGACAGTTCTGGATTCACATGATGTCCCCTGGAGTTTGGTATCCAACTCTATGAAATTGGCTGTAAACTCATTCTCTAGTATGGTTAAAAATACTTAACAGGTCAGATACCCTGGTCCAGTAGAAGGAGAGGACTGGGATTTCACATTCACTACAGAGATGATGGTGGTGCCACGGGAAGTGCCTTTCGCTCCATGCACTGGATTTGACTGCTGTGGTTCTTTGTTATGAAACAAAACTGTATAATTGTATTGTTGAATTGAAAATAAATGTGTTGCAAAATAGGTAATGAAAAATGTGTGAGTCCTGTCTAAAGGCTCGGTGATGCATCCACCCATGAAGGGAAAGCTCACTGTATTCTTCTTTGAGAGTATACTGCTAGCAAAGGAAGTTGACCAGATTAATTCAAAATAAAAGGAGCGGTTCAACTTGTTTTGATGGGGAAAAGAAATCAAAACACATTCTTGAGCAATGAAAAGCATATCCCCGTTACATTAACTGAGGTGAACCAATCTGGAAGCAAGGTTTTGACCTCCTAATCCTCCCTTGGTTACCTCCCTTCACCTATACATTAGTTAGTTAGTTAGTGTTATTGTTTAACGCCTCATCAGCACCTGAGTGGGCTATGTAGAGGCTCTCTAGGGTAAGATTGATTATCTATAGTTGGTAGTAGAAACCAGAAGCATGTAAAAAATCAATAATTGTCTGCGTTGGATAGCTGGAGCAGCTTGTGCAATGCGCACTGTCCTGTTTTAGCCACTGGGGATAGAGGACTTCAACCCAAGTGTTTCCACCCTCGCCGCGTGGAGGCCCAGGACCTTCGAGGGTTCACCTATACAAAATGTTTTCGTTATCGACCATGTCACAATTCTAGACTTTTTTAGTATTGGAGACTCGTTCCTTAGGTTATGATGGAGAATGTGAGTATGTTCCCACCTGGTATCCTGCTTTTGTTTCTGCTTTTAAAATCAATATAATACAGATAATAATAATTATCAAGATAACTGCTTTACCTAAGGATAGCATTGTAGAAAGTGAAGAAGATATACGCTGTTCAAGTACTGAACTACTGAATATTGGGCCAAACAAATGGTCCCTCTTTGCCTTATGTTGTTGGCACTGGCTTCTAATGCAAAGTATCTCTTTCTAATTCCTTTTTTTTTTTCAGTATAACTAATACTGTTTGAAGAACTGGCTGTTCGATCAGGAAGTGTTGTAGCAAACTAAGGCATGTCCCGAATCAACCATTGACTCTTTTGGTATGTATCACAGTAAATATTAGATGTCATGCCTAGTCTGCTGATTTTACCCTAACTCTCTTTTTTTTACTTGGAGAGTAAATCCAAAGTCTTTATGAATTCCTTGGCGTACTCTGTGTTCAACACTGAGTAACCACTAACCAAAGTTTAAGAGTTCAAACCAGTGCCATCATTATGGTTGACTATCGCCAAGAACATTTATCATTTATGCATTATTGCAGTGAATTATTGTCATAATGTAAGGTACCTCATTGCATTACACAGTATACACTTACATATTGTTACAGAATGATCCACAACTTCGGCCCAGAACAGAAGACGACCTAATTGCATTGAGCCTGGGATGCAGTTTACCGCAACATTTTTCAAAACAAGACTTCGTATTGACAGGTCCTATGACAAAGGTTTCTCTTTATTTTTACTGAATTATCTTCTCAACATACATGCTGCTAACCATGTAGTAGATGTGCAATAGAATGTGAAAGTTTTGGTTGTTAGAAAATTTTTCTTTCATCACAGTTACTGATTATTTATCATAAAATTAGCCCTTAATGATGCTGCTATTAAATGACCAATGGAGGGGGGGGGGGGCTATGGGGTTCAGGAATGACCAATGGAGGTGGGGGGGGGGGGGGCTATGGGGTTCAGGAATGCCAGACAGTGGATATGTGTAGTTAGTGAAATATGTCAACATTTGATGTTAGTCAAAATGTATATAATTTTAGCTGCTTGACTAACGTTCTGATAATGATAATAAAGAACATTGCTAGTCATTGTACAAGTATAGATCAATAGAGATTGGGCTACTGGAAAAAAAAACTGCAATGAAAAAATCAGCTCGTAAAATGTTAAAGATTGATGGCTGAATTATGTTATGTGTAATTGGGTTTTGTGTCTGCTATCCTCAACGAGCTCAGCTTATACTACAATTTATACCTTTGGTAGGCCTGTGCTAGCTTGAACCTTCTATACTCACTAGGGTGTATACACAGTGTGTAGCCATTTCAGCGCTCCTTTGGTAAAACACTCTACAATTGTCATCACGGTCTTATAGGCAAGAACCCATTTACACCAGGGATGGAGTTCAAGGAGGATCTGCTCAGTTCCTCCATGCCGTGGCTGGGTTTGAAAACATGACCATATGCATGTGAGTCCAACACTTTATCCACCAGACCATGGCACCCACATGTTAGACATGGACTGAACGCTAAGCACACAGAAAGTGATACATACAGTTAGTTTCCAAAAATATGGTTGACTCTAGTCAGCTGTAGCAACCTATTCCTGGCTGTAACTGTAACTGGCCACAGCCAGCCGCTTCCATCTACTTTTACCTTATACTTGGCTTAAACTACCACCAATGAAAAAATATGAACCTTGGTGAATGTAAGAAATTTATCTAATATATCATAAATATGTATGTGCAATCGACCTGCATCTTTTCAACAAAATATTACAAATATGCATAACTCTAAACTTATGCATCATATGATGCTGCATGTACATTTAGATCCGTATTTGAGTAGCCAGATATAGCCATACAGTGCTGTTTAGTGGCAGATAGCATTGTATAGCAAAAGTTGTCTAGCTTTGTCTAGCTTCAATTCGACAGGCTGTTTTAAATTAAACTATCACCTTTCGAATAAACTGTGTAGCATGATCACCTGTTCTATTTGCTTTTTTAATTTTCTCTGATAAGATAAATATAATCTATTAGAAAGTTTTAAAAGGTGTAACTAAATAGGTAAATTTTCATCTGGGTGGTACAGAGGCAGAACAATGAGGTTGGTCTTAGTCTTTTCATTGCTAACACTCGGCGCTATTGCTCGGAGTCGTGACACCACTCCTCTGGACGAATACGTTTGGCGGCCAGATGACAGTTACAGATGGGAGTTGATTCAAACACAGAGAGGGGAAGAATGCACTTTCTACACACTGTTCCTAATTTCACAGACTTGGTATCCAGGTATCCAAATAAATCATGTGATAAACAATAACAGTTTATCTAGCTCAATTAGAGCTTTCATAACACCATTTCCACGCATACAGATATATGCATACTTTGCACTAGATAATATAATTATATTGTTTCTTGGTGGTAAATTAATTGTAATCATGGAGACTTATAGTCTTACTGACATATGTTGTCATTAAACGAGTACACTGCATTGGATATCGTAGGGTAGGCCTATTTATGACATAAGTATGCAACTGCAGGCAGACACCTTAATGATAGTGTACACGATATACAACATGTTAAACCAACGTAAATGTAGAACCTATATTATATCTTTATTGGTCCTGGGGAAAAAAGTATGAAATAACGAGGTGCTTTATTCCTGAGCATTCGGTTTTATGCTGGAATCACTACTAGGACTCAAAAACATTTGCAGTGAAATCTTTTCATCACTTCTATTTTAGAAAGGCTTCAAGACCACCCCTACTGGTGGCACCATCTCCAAATCGCAGTGCCTTGATAATGTCCAGTTTCTGGAATTTGGCTCCTTGAGGGTTGAAGGTGGATCCAACACGAGTGGGTGAGATGCAATAGCACATTAATATCTTTTACAGTGTGAAATATTTTTTACCATTGTATTGCTACTTTACAGCAGATTTCATTGATTTGCAAACTAAATGTGGATCTAGGACTCCCATTGGATGAGAGATTGCTTTAGCCAAAGGGAGTCCTAGATTCACACAATGTCCTCTGGAGTTTAGTTCCAAGTCTCTGAGTGCAGCTGTAACACATACTAACCTTCCACTGGATGTGTGATTGCAGACCACCGGGCATAGATGAAGACATGGAAATGTTGGCAGTCACATCGGGCACAGTTTTAGCAAAGTTGAGACAGGTTCCTAACCAGCCATTGGTTTTCTTGGTAAGTTTAAACGTCAGTAGTACAACTTTAAGTAAATATTGATATGTTTAACTGGTGAAATCTGCAATTTGGTAAGGAAGAACTACAGTGAGCCAAAGAATCAATTCACATAAACATATGGGATAATCTTGTTTATAAAAAATAAATAATTAAAGGACAACAATATACATATTCAGGATGATGAGGAATTGACACCAAGAAGGGAAGATGACCTGATCGCTTTTACTTGGGACCGATACCGACGTGAACTGTCGGAGGCCGACTTTCTGGCAAGGACACCAATGACAAAGGTTATGTCTCTGTTAAACTATTTAGAACTTCTTTTTTTACTTTAATGATGCTCAACCTGTATGGTAGTTTGCACCTATGCTTGGTCTAATTTCTGATAGGGAGCCAAGCAGAAATAAAGCTGGTTCAAAAGTGGCAGCTGTTTTTCAAACTGGCGGTCATAAATGAAAAATATTTAACTTTGGGTGATGTTGATGTTATCACCACAAACTCCTTGTCAACATTTTAAATTTTTCAGGGCTATGTACAATTTGTTTTGAGTTTGAAGCAGACAGACAAAATGTGACAAGGAAACAAGACACTGAAAAGCATTAAGTCAATCAAGAAACCCAAACAAAGTTTGCAAATCAAGTAGGCAGTCTAGCCTGCAGTAATCTGGGAACTTGGAAATCCATTCTTTCATGACATCAAAGACTTGTTGAAACTGGACACCAAGTAATCAGCACAGTTAGTCATGTAAGAGTTTGTCTGCACTTAGCTGACACTGTTTTTGCTGGTTTAAAGAGCATCCTAATCCGCACAACAACACAAATGTTGTTTTTTCCTAGCAGTTTCTGTGGCAACCAAATTGGAGATTGAGAGACTGGATTTGATCTGGGTCAGGAAAAAATCAACTATGTATTCCAGCCCATTAAATTGCCAAGAAACTTGGTCCACTAAAGTCGAAGTGCTTGTTAATTTTACATGCATTTAGTGGATGTGAGGTGGGCGAACCTTTTGCTTATATCTTGGAGCAGAAGGACATCTCCCAGGAATATTCTGATGTACTTGAACGCTACACTGTTCTTCTTTATGTTCGGACAAGCAGTGCCAAGTCTGTAAATGAAGCACGTTAAGTTCTCTTCACCCAGAAAAATTTTAAAATGTTCCATCATCACAGGCAGCACTATACCAACATATACTATCTATCAAGGCGCCTTCGTCTGGGACCAGAGTTTGTCATGTAAGATGATGCACCCTGACCCCACTAACTGGGTTTGGACCAATCCCAACAAATGGCAACTATTATGGAAAACTCTTCCAGAAGCCAATATTGCTTGCTGAGAACTGATCTCTTGCGGTTGCCAGAAAGAATGTTTAGGATGATGCAAGTGCCGAAAAGCAGCCCTAAGTGGCACGGCCTTTTGCAAGTGCAATGCACAATGCGATTCGTAAATAAGGTGGTAACATGTTCGATTCATAAGTTCTAGAGACATTGTATCCAAAGCATTTAAATTACCTTTCATTTGTTTATACATTAAGTGTATTTACTCTAAATTTAAGTGTTGTATCCTAAAGACATTTTCTAACTGACCGTTAATGATACTTAATTTTCATAAAATTCCAGATATAGAACTTTAAGACTTGAGGATTGCATATACTGTATATGCAATTACTGTCCTTGTCATTTAAACAAGACTTGGTCCATTAAGCTGCCTTAGCAGATCCAGAGTTTCTAATATTTGTCATATTCAATGGTATTGTTCACTGTTAAACTTATGCCTGTTTCAATTGCAAATAGAAGTCCACTTTCCTCATCTCAAGTTACAAATGGGATAATAAATTACTTTAAGGGTCCTATGAGTCTCTTTTTCATCCATATTATTGATTCTAAATTCATCACAAAATTAGCATATTTAAATTAAACCCCATACAGTCCTGTAACTTTGCAGAAAATTTCATAATATTATAACAATTTGAAGTTTTTCTATGAATCATTACACATATCTGCCTCACTGAATTACTGACATTACAGTTCAATGTTCTATAAGTTTATTTTCAGATAATGGATATTATTCTTTTCCATTTAGGCAGTCATTCGAGCCATGGATGCCATCACAGAATTCACTTCTGGTCTTGATCTAGGTTTAGATATCAAACAGTACTTTTTGTTTGGAGAGTCTAAGGTAAGACCATTTATTCAAGGCAGTATTTAAAATTGTTACCGTATAGGAAAGACTGATTCCTAGAAGCCTTCTCTAATATAAATTTGTCAATTTCAGAGAGGATGGACAACTTGGACAGCAGCTGCAGTGGACGATGCCAGAATTGTCGCTTTTGCTCCCATGGTCATGCCCACTCACAAGTTTGTTGATGTAGGTTGCTTCTTAATCATACTGTACCTGTATCAAAATCAGCTAATATCAATGGTAAGCTTAGACTGATATATTTAGTCCTTCAACTATTATCACACACTGATGGGAGGCTGGTCATTTGCGCTCAATGATTATTATCGGTTCAACATTTTATGCTACTTGAACGATCCAAGCATACAGCGAATTTTTGATGTCGTTGATCCATATGGTAAGTAAGCTTGTACAAAAAATCATCAATTGACCCTCAGCAATATTAAACATTCTTATAAGTTAGCACATACGTGTTACTTGGCACAACATTTGTTAACTTTCAACTTCAAATGAATTCATAATTTAGTTTTTTGCTAACAGTATACATTGACCGCTTCACCCGGCCTAAGTTTGTGGTCCTGGCAACCAATGATGAGTTCTTCTTGCCAGACGATCCTGCCATGTACTGGGATGAACTTCCAGAGCCAAAATATCTCAAGTTAGTAATGAGAATTAACTTTCGTCTAACCTTACTTAGGTTTACATACCTTGTGTATTTTATTTTGTTTTTTTGGGCAAAATTTGCTGCTGTCAATAAAATGTTTCATCTTTAGCCTGCTACCAAATGCCAACCATGGAATGGGAACCGTTGAAGGACTAGTTCAAAGATCTATGAGAAGTTTCTGGTATTCCCTGATGACAGTAAGTTTTCTTTACTCTGTCTTTTCATACATGCACCTTCATTGGCTTTTTTTTACTTCATTAATTAGCCATAATTGCTTTTCAGGGCTTCCCAATGCCTCAACTGACCTGGACAAAAGTATATGTGAGTCTTTTTTTCCATGTTAGGATGTTTTGTGTGTGTCTGCTTCTTTTTTGTTTTTTTTAACTAGTTTTTTTACACAAATTGTAATTGGTTATTTGCAGACTGAGACTGGAGCTAGGATCACGGCAACAACAGACACAACTCCAGTTGATGTCAGAGTTTGGTGGGCAAGAACAATCAGCACAGAGAGGTCATAATAATTAGTGATTACATCCTACATTTGGCAATTCTAATCTTAACAGTATACTCCAGAGGACATCATGTGAATGCAGGACTCTCATCTATCACTGGCTAAAGGATAGTCTTAGCCAATTAGAGTCCTAGATTCACATGATGGCATATGGAATTTAGATTCAATATCTATGATAGGCTGTGGAAAATTCCAAAACAAGAAAAGTCTGAAGTGTGCCTGTAGGTCACATAGCACAGAAACTATGGATGTACAGGTCTTCTTGTACCCATGCATACCACTGTTGCTGGAAACCACACACTTTGTAAATCAATGGATAGACAATTAGAGACGGTAACCATAGCATATGCCTATTAAAAACCTTGCTGCACTAATATGTTTGATTGTGAAGTAAATTACAATGACAAGAATAAAATTGGTTCAAAATGCATTATATCTATCAAATTGGTGAGTTATTTCCAATGCATTTTGATTAATATCACAGATGAGATTTCCGATGGGCCAGACTGGATGATGAGGGTTCTATTGTTCCACAACCAATTCTATGGAGATCTGATAATGCAACTCAGATAGTAAGATTATACTCCTCCATATCTCTGTCATTACTTTGACAGCATACTATTGCAGTATGATAACAACCAACATCACTTTTTCAATTTCTTTTTTGTTTGTTTCTTCTCAGAATGAAAATGTCTTTGTGGCAGAGTATGAAAATCCAGAAGAAAACACTGGCTTGATTGGATTCTTCATTCAGGTATGATTCAGTTGATGCACAATATTGTTCTGATGTCACCAAACTGCTTTGTCTTGTGGATATATATCACCACCCGTAATTTCCATATGCACCACTCATGGTCATTCAACTGGACCAAGTGGAATTACCTGTACAACTAACAAGACTGGCTTGACATGTTTTATTTATCATTGCATGATAAAGATCAGAGATTCTTGACAGTATTGGTGATAGCACAAATCTACTTTATATATAATACAAAATATAACATTTTGAACATTACAGTCAATTTCATTGACTTGGTGACTATACTCAAGAGGCTGAAGGACTGCCCTAAACACTGACAGTCCTGGATTCACATGATATCCCCTGGAGTTTGGTTTCCAACTCTATGAAATTGGCTGTAAACTCATTCTCTAGTATGGTTTAAAATATTTATCAGGTCAGATACCCTGGTCCAGTAGAAGGAGAGGACTGGGATTTCACCTTCACTACAGAGATGATGGTGGTGCCACGGGAAGTGCCTTTTGCTCCATGCAATGGATTTGACTGCTGTGGTTCTTTGATATGAAACAAAACTATAATTGTATTGTTGAATTGAAAATAAACATGTTGCAAAAAATACATCATTGTTATGCCTTAAGTTTGGTAATGGAAAATAGGTGAAAATGAATTATTATAAACATGAAATATCCAAGTGGAATGAGATTTCAGGGTGATCATGATCCTATCTATGTACATTCAATAGGCTTTTATAGCTAACATAAAAACATATATATGACACAATTATCACAGCCAGTTGTGAGGCATAAAGTTATCGACATAAAACATCTTAAAATGCAATATAGCTAGGAGAGTAATAGGCATAACAATAGTGTGCACTGAACAGGGCTCTTTGCAGACCATTGGGATTCTTTCCATAAGGAGGCACAGGATTTTCAAAGGCTCACTGAGTCATGTCTGAAGTCTCGGTGCATGGAACATCCTACACTAGCTCACTGTATTCTTTGCAACAGCAGCTAATGCTACCTCTTTTGTTATTATCTCAATTGACCGTCATCACATGCAGCTGCAATCATACTCACAAAAGTCCTTAGTTACCTTCATGAATGTATTTTCTTGTTTCCTCAACAATGATAGATAATATGTATCTAAATATAGCACATGCACACTTATTGCACCTTTGGGTCATTCTATCCTCGAAACTGCAATACAAGGATTAGATTATGTCACTGATCTTACAGATGTGTTCCAGACACCTGTCTTGACCTCTGCCGCCACACATCGGGTAAATAGGTTCATGTTTAATAACCATTGAGGCAGAGAGTGCCATTTTGGGTTCAGGTCAAATTTCTGTCTTTTCTGTCGAATTAACTGGCTCAGCCTCCCGAATATCATGTGATAATTTCCACATTAGTTAGAGATTCAAATAGTCCCACTGGAATGTCATTATATTTCTCTTCCAATTTATAACTTTAATTAATACTTTAATACATATATCCATGTATAGAAAACACTGAAGGAGGATTCTGTGCAAATATTACATTTTCTATGGCTTCACAGGTGTAGTAACTGGGAAATCTCTTGTAAACTTTTCTGCAACTAGAGACGTGATATGTGTCACTCAGGACAAGCTCTGCGGCATGCACCCCCTCCATAATTCAAATACTGATATTGTCTGACATTATCAGATCAAAAATATCACAATGACCAATTCCGTATACCCCTGACTAAATATGACATAACTTAAAAAGACCTCCTAGGGGTTGAGTAACCTAGGGCTATCCAGAAAGAGAAGATGCCTGGTGAATTTTTTTTGGTCGCACCCTATAGCAGGACTGCTAGTCAAGTAAGTGGACCTGATTAACTCAAAATAAAAGGAAAGGTTCAATTTGTTTTGGTGAAAAAAAAGGAATAGACATTGGGTTACATAAGTTTTATTAACATGAGGTGAACAAATCAGGGAGCAATGTTTTGGCCTCATAATCCTCCCTTAGTTATCTCCTTCCACCAAGACCCAATACAAAATGTTCTTGTTATCCATCATGTCACAATTCTAGATTTTTTTTTAGTATTGGATACTCATACCTTAGGTTATGATGGAGAGTGTGAGTCAGTTTCCACCTGGTATCCTGCTTTTTTTTCCCCTGCTTTTGAAATCAATACAGATAATCAGAATTATCAAAGATCATTTCTGTACCTAAGGATAGCACTGTAGCAAGTGAAGAAAATATACTCTGTTCAAGTACTGAACAACTGAATATTGAGCACAACAATATGGCACCTCTTTGTCTTTTGTTGTTGGCACTAGCTTCTATTGCTGCCAGTCGTGAAACCACTCCACTGGATGAATATGTTTGGCGACCAGATGACAGCTACAGTTGGGAGTTGGTAGACACACAGAGAGGAGAGGAGTGCACTTTCTACACTCTCTACCTGATTTCTCAGGCTTGGTATCCAGGCACGTGCTTGCTTTTTGTGTTTTAAACATACTGAAACATCTTTAAATTTATTTATCTACGTCTGAACCTCATTGCAATATGCTATCATTCATCTAGAACTGACACAAGATCATCCGTATTGGTGGCACTATCTCCAGGTGGCTGTACCGGATAATGTTGAGTTCTTCAATTTTGCTGCACTGCGAATTGAAGGGGGATCAAACTCCAGCGGGTATGACAGATCAATTACGTAATTTAATGTAGAGGTGAGATCAGCTAGGAAACTAATCAAAATGTGTTGTGAACCAACTGCGATTTATGTCGAAGTTTTTTTTCAGTATTCCTAATCCAAATGAACTGTTTGAAGAACTGGCTGTTGGATTAGGAAGTGTTGTGGCAAAACTAAGGCATGTCCCAAATCAACCATTGACTCTTTTGGTACGTATCACAGTAAATATTATATGTCATGATAGTCTGCTGATTTTACCTTTTACTCTTTTTTTTTACTTGGAGAGTAAATCCAAAGTCTTCATGAATTCGCTGGAGTACTGTGTCCAACACTGAGAAACTGCTAACCACAGCTAAAGAGCTCACACCAGTGCCATCATTATGGTTGACTATCACAAAGAACCCATTCCACCTGGGTTGACATTGAACATTTATGCATTATTGCAGTGAAATATGTCCTTATGTAAGGTACCTCATTGCATTACACAGTATACACTTACATATTGACACCAAAAGGAAAGTCTTTCCATTTCAGAATGATCCACAACTTAGGCCCAGAACAGAAGATGACCTCATTGCATGGACCTGGGATGCAGTTTACCGCAACATTTCAAAACAAGACTTCTTATTGAGAGGTCCTATGACAAAGGTTTGACATAATTTTAACTGAATTATCTTCTCAACACACATGCTGCTAACCATGTAGTAGATGTGCAACATAATGCGAACACCTATCCAATAAGTTAACAACTCATATTGACACAATTAGAAATATGTTACAATATAAGTGTAAAACATATGGAGGGAAACCTTTAATAGGGCACAAACTGCCACTGCAGGGGCCACCAATTAAGAGATAAATTGTGTGTAGGTCCATATGTTTCTCATATGGTCTATTGCAGTATCAATGTTGAAATTGAGCTCCAGATATAGATTGTACAAATTTGGACTAGCAAAACCAGAGTGTGCATTGAACAGTGGTCTTCAGTCCAAGTATTTTCAAGGTGTCTGCGACACTCAAGGTAAAACACAACATGCCATTCATGTCCTATCATATATTTCCCAGGCTGCTGTCCGCGCCATGGATGCAATAACAGAATTTACATCCACTCTTGATGAAAGGTTTGCTGTAGAAGATTTCTTTGTTTTTGGAGCTTCCAAGGTAGGGAATACCTCTTTGTATTGCGTTATTATTTTGTGTTTCATCTATGAAATAGGTTCTATGTATTCATTTATGTCAATATGAAATACGTTTTCACTTTCTATCTCAATTGGTAAAATAATAATTATTTTTTGTATTTTAAAAAATAATAATTTGTAAAAAGTGGATAAGAATAAATGCTTGCAGCATCATCTCTCTAAACATGAGAATCATCCATTGTCAGAATAAATATAGAAACAAAACTATTAAAATTAACTTTTTACTTCAGAGAGGGTGGGCAACATGGACAACGGCTGCTGTAGATGACTCCAGAGTGAAGGCTTTTGCCCCACAAGTTTTAACTGCCCTTAATTTCATTGAAGTAGGTATTGTGAAGTTTGTTTTGCTTTCCAGCAGTTTTCAAAGACAAAACGCTAGATGACGTCATGAGAGTTCAGGACTCCCATTGGTTAAAGTAATCCATCAACCAACGAGAGTACGTCTTGCATTCACACGATATCATCTAGAGTTTAGTTTCCAAGTCTATGAGTTTAACTGTAACAGTGATTTCATTGCTAGCAATGCAGTAATTTTCAACTTTAGGGCTGCACCAAGATTTGCGAGGACAAAAGTATTTATTTAACATGGAAATTGGGCAGCAAGCATGCACTATTCTGGACTTAATGGACTGTAAAAATTTTACAATTTCCTCCATAACTTGTAATATTATCTTTGTATATTATTAACCTAAATACTGTATTATTCAAAAATTGCATATCGATTATGCCTATAAATACTAAATATATAGCTGCCCTGTCCAGTCGAAAGTTGTTCTCCTGAGAAGGTGGATGGTATGAATTTTATCACTGAAAGACAGATTGAAAACATTTATTACGTCAAAAATATTATAAAAGGGAACAGAATTTAGTGATAATGATTAATAATGAACAGTGTCTGTAATCCTTTCAATGATGAGGGAGTTTCAGGGAGCCACAAGAAATGTGAACTTGGCATTGCTGGGCAAGTAGGAGATGGTTAACTTTGTAAAATGTTGTGATTGTTGCTCAAGCTTGAAACTTTTTGTATTCTTTCTTCAGAACATTAAACATCATTATGAAGTGTTGGGTGGCTATTCGTTCGCTCTCTACGACTACTACAAGCAAAATCTGTCATGTAGTCTGACTGATGAAGGGATAGATGTAGTTTTTGATGTTGTAGATCCTTACGGTGAGATGCTCATTCAGTCAAAGCTAATAACAGTTATTGTTTGAGATATTAATTTCCTTTTAATACAATCAGTGAAATAACTATGGCTGTTATTTTCAGTCTACAGAGACCGTTATGTGATGCCAAAATTGGTAGTTGCTGCAACAGGAGATGAGTTCTTTATCCCTGATGACCCAAAATTTTTCTGGAATGATCTTCCTGATCCTAAGTATTTGCTGTAAGTGTTTCACAAATATAATTACGAATTTAAGAATATCCTGATACACTGTATATTTATTTATTTTATTAATATATATTGCAGACACACACACATACATTAGTTAAAATATATGGGGGTCCATATCCTTCTAATAACTACCTACCTACTGAGTATCCTTGTATGGCACTGTAAAACTAATTCACAAAACAACAGTACAAAGCAACTCAACTGCTAGTCCAATACAAATATAACAATGACTCCCAAGGTCTTCTAATGTAAGAATGCCAAAAGGCCTCACTACTAATAACATTCATAATAATACTATTTTCAGACTTGTTGATCCTTTCACTGAATTTATAGACAAGATTTCTAATAACTGCTTCAAAGGTGCTAACTCTATGACTAGTGAACATCAGACTAGCACTACAATACTTGGGATAGCCCATCAGACCACGAAATGCATATATAATTACAACTGACAAACCTGAGTTTATTCCAGGCTTCTACCGAATGCTGAGCACAGTATGGCAACTCAGAAAGCAATGATGACTAGAGCAATGAAGAGTTTCTGGTATTCCGTCATGACGGTACAGCTGTATTCTGTTTCATTAATTTCCCAAATTGTGCATTCAAATTCAGCCTTAGTCTATACTAGTACTTGATTAATTGTGTTTTTCTGCAGGGTTTTACTTTACCTAAAATTACATGGACCAAAGAATACGTACGTATACATTGGTAATAAAAGCTTTGGAAATGAATAATTAATGTCAAATAACTGACAGCACTGGAAAATTATTAATTAATACCAAATAACTGACAGCACTGGAAAATGATTAATTAATACCAACTAACTGACAGCATTACAGCAGTTTCCACAGACTTGGAAACATACAAAACGTAACTACAGATGACATCACGAGAATCCAGAACTGCCATTGGCCGAGTGACTGCCTTAACCAATGGGAGTCCTGCACTTTGAAAACTGCTGTAAGGTTGAGTTTGTGATGATGTGTATTTATTCAGTCAGAGGAAGGAGGGCGTCTTACAGTCACTACAGACACAACGCCGTTGGAAGTGATCGTTTGGAGGGCAACAACTCTCAGCACTGAAAGGTTCTTTATTTTTCTCAAGTATACCATAAATAAAACAGATGCGTCATACATTTTTATTGTACGTCTAAAAGTGTTCTGAACGTGACTAATTTACATGAGATTGTCAGACCACTGAACAGTTGTTGACATGTCTGAAATACCAAACACGTATAATGCCTCCAAAAGTGTTCTAATTGTGGAGTTCATTGTTCTCATTAGAATTTGTGTGACTTTGTCACAGTCAGACCACCAGGGGCTGCAGTATGCGATTCATGATATGTTTCATTGTATACATCAGACTGCTAGTCCGTGGAGAAAGTTTCATGTGTTCTAAAACTATTAAAAAAATATTCCATATTATTTAGTGTAGACTTCAATATTGAGATTTCATGATATACATAAAAGAAATAATCTACTAAAAATCGTTCAGGGTGGGGGGCTTAGCTCAGTGGTAGCGCGCTCGGCTTCCAACCACTGAGTCCCGGGTTCAATTCCCGGTCGAGCCTATATTGGATGGCTGTTTCATCCTTCATCTCATTGTCATGGTCCCTGTCTGTCCTAATTAGCCCATCAGGTGCAGAAATACAGGACGTAAAGCCCTAATCCACCACCACCACTATAAATCGTTCAACACCAATGGATAAATGCACTGTATCGTAATTTTCCAATCTGGCATAGTTTTACAAACACCATTAAAAAGTTCACCTATTCTAGGAGAGACTTCCGTTGGGTCCGCCTGAATGAAGAAGGCCAGCTCGTTCCCCAGCCAGTTCTGTGGTTTTCTAACAATGCAACCATGATTGTAAGATACAGCCTATTTATTTTATTTTGTTGTACTTGATTTATTTGTGTTGATAAAATCATCTTATATGCTCCTGTTTTAATATTGCTTTTGAAGGATGAGAATGTTTTTGTGGCGGAATTTGACAATCCTGCTGAAGGTGAAGGCTGGTTGGGATTTTTTATTCAAGTAAGTTACAAAACAAAACTAACTTACTTTTTGGATACACTAAAGCATGTAAGACAAAAATAAATACTGTAAACAACAAATAATAAGCTTAGCATATTTTTTGTGAACAGACCCTAGGGTATTGCGAATACAATGCACTCCACAGTGGGGTCAACAAATAACCAATTAATTACAAGAGCAGTATATATTTCACCAGAAATATATTGTATTTCAACATGAATAATTTTGATATCTGATGACTTTACCTTGTGAATTTTTAGTTTGATAAACTGTGTCACAAACTGTATTTCCAGCATGTAATCTATTCGAGATTTAATCAATTTTATTTTTGTATAATTATCTAATCAAGATTTGCAAATACTGTACCACACAAAATAAACACGCAGTCATATCAATATCTGACAAAAATAACTTCAGTTGAAGGGTTCTAAAAGTAAATTCCATATTGATTAGACAAACACTGACACAGGAACAATAAAACAGCCATTTTTCTTGATCTGTTTTCAGTTGAATTTCTTTGGTCCAAAAGAAGAGGAAGGTTGGGAGTTGACCTTTACCTCAGAGGTCATGATCGTTCCTGACACACGCCCATTTCCTCCATGTAAAGGGGACGAATGTTGTGGACCTCTGGTATAAATTTCATGCATGGTTTGCTCAATAAAGTGGATGGTATTGCAAACAAATTATTCTGAATCTTATGTGATATCATTAGGATGTGCATGGTGGATGATCGATATTATGTTATGACATGTTAAGCTAAGACGTCAGTCTGTACACTGGCTAGCCATATTTATATATCCTTACCAAAGTCAGACATTAATGACCATCCGGGTTAAAATGTCATTAACTACTCTATACCCCTCTATGGAAACCTGGAGCACTAGTCAGGTATAGGTGTATTGCGCAGAGCCCAGTTTTGGCCTCTGCACTGTGTGTCGTCACCAAGCGACCTAATTATGGACATTCTTTGCTAGTTTACCTAGTTAAACAAAATTATTGGTTTAAATATGTAGCCGATAGGCTGAGTATAGACTTAAGAAATCTTCTCTTAAAAATACAAGAGAAATAGATTCATATTTGTTTAGTTTAGGCAATTTTTCTGAATTGCCTGCTTGTCAGAACAAGAATTGTGTAAACTCAGCACATGAACATCTAATTATTCTGTAATTTCATTGTTAGACCTTTAATACCATAAGCCAGCCTATAGACTATAAGAGAAATTGATTAATTTGCTTTAAAATGAGTAAACAAGCAAAACATGTATACAATTAGGCTGAGGTGACGTTACAGTGTCTGGGGTTCGAAATCTTCACCCACAGCATTACCACCCTTGCCAAGAGGAGGCCCAGAACTTTCAGAACTGATATCAGGATGTCTTTCATCCATCAGAATTATTTTCTTTTTGTATTATACAACATAATAATAATTGCTGGGGAGCACCAAATGAGGCCGCCATGCATATAGACTCAAGGAGTGAGAGAGCGTTGATTGCAGATGAAGGAATATACACATCTTATAATTATGGAAGTGGTGGATGGATTAGAGCTTTACATCCTGAATTTCTGCATTAACCACTTCCTGATTAACCACGAGTGTTCATCTTTGAAGTTTGTTGTCACTCGGCCCTCTAACTCGTGATATTGTGCACGGGGCTTAAGGGCCTATCTCACATAGCCGAGTGACAATGCCGAGTGATGCCGAGTGCCTCATAAATCAGGCAGTCGGGAATACTTGGCTTTGCACGCCCACCACTCTGGAAAAGCTCGGAAATACTCGGCAATACTCGTAAACCGATCATGAAATTTTAAACATGTTTAAAACTTTCTAGGAGTGTCGACGGGCAACTTTGCTCTGAAATTGCTCGGGGTTTACAAGGGGTTAACTCGCCGTGCACTCGCAATGCCCTCGCCGTGCACTCGGTGGGTACACTTGGTCACTCGGCGAGTACTCTTGGTCATATGGAGTGCTGTGTGGACGTGATTTACTCGCCGAGTGGTCGGCGTGTAAAGAATTATTGGCTTGACACTCGGGACAATATCGGCGAGCAATTGGTGAGCAATCTGCGAGCATTCGGCAAGCAATCTGCAAGCAATCGGCGAGTCGTTGCTGACCAAGAGTGAAGCCGATACATTGCTTGCCAGCAATCGTCATTACTCTGCATCGTCACTCGGCTATGTGAGATAGTGGCTTTAATGGTAGGCTTAATACTCACATATTAATACAAGGAACTAGTCAGATTGACTAGAATGTCATTTAGTCACACTCTCACTTTCTTCAGTGTAAGCTACAGCACATGCATCGTTAATCTTAAACATTTGATGGAATGATGTTTGGTTGATATGTGGATGGTTAGTACATTGTCTTTTAGCCATTCTTGGTGTTTCATGTAAATCACAGTAGTTTCGAATATCCACTTAAACTAATTGGGGGGTGTGAACTTCATATCCTAATACTGATTTTTTTTTCAGTCCAATTAATGTTAGTAATGATTACTAATCTGGCAAAAAATTAACTGGGATGTGGTCACTCATTTAACTTTGTTTTCGTGCCACCTGTCATTTACACATGAAACTATTTCTAAAAATAACACTCATCATTTCAACATAAATTAATACACACGTGCTGCACAGTCAATCAAGGATAACAGCTGGACATGGCAAAGCTTTTCCTCCTGCTCTTACCCTTTCTTGGGGTGCTTGTAGGGCATATATACGCAAGGCAGCTCACCCCTTTGGATGAATATGTATGGAGAGAGGACCCCACATACAGCTGGGAACTCATAGAAACTACAAAAGCATACAACTCCACTATTTACATCATAAGACTGACATCACAAACATGGTACTCAGGTAATGAAGTTATTTTCCTTGGACATTTCGGTAACCCAATAATATAGTTTATATATCTACTCTATGTATTTTGCCCTTCGAAGTCCATTGTACTTACATGTGTTGGGTCATAGACACCTTTCATGAGTATCATCCTAGCTGAATATCGTTCTGGTATGACGTTGAATTGGCGGTCTCTTGTACTCCTGAAGTGTCTATGCTGAGGCAAGTAAAAGAGCCCACCCATAGGGTAAATGTGTAACATGGGTGGACTCCTCTCTCATCTCATCAATCAATATATATCAATCGATAGTAGCAAGAACTTGCCTTAGAGGGCTGCACTTCCCATATCTATCTATCTATCTATCTATCTATCGTCTTTGGTAATTAACACTGAGGAAGTCCAGCATTACTTTATTTCTTTAAGAAGACGTAAAGCTTTAGTATTGAAAAGTAATATCCCTATTCAAAGATGATGATCCCCAAGTAGAGATCTTGGAGAAACCTTTACAATTTTGAAACCACTATAAAAACCGCAAAATAACAAAGAAATGCTTTCATAATTAATATTTCTCTTCAGAGGAAGCTGTGAGCCAGCCTGTCTGGTGGCATGACTTGATAGTGGCCGCTCCTGATGAGGTCGTCTCTTACGAAGTTGGAGGAATCTTGATTGATGGAGGTTCAAATAGGGGAGGGTAAGACAGGACACTCAAATTATGTCAATTAAATCGAATTAAAATATCACGAATGATTCAACTAGTATTCTTTGAAGCTTTAATCATAAACGTTTTTATTGACTATCAGTTATCCAGATCCAGAAGATGATTCAGTGGCCATTCTTGCCTTAGCAGCTGTCAGTCTTGGTATTGTTGTGGGTGACTTGCGCCAGATCCCAAACCAGCCCATCACCTTTTATGTAAGTATTCCCCCTGTAGAATATAAAAATCTTATGAATTTATTTAATATGTGGTGCACTATAGTACATACACAAGATTATGTATTGATAAATACAGCAGAATAAATGTATTTCTGAGTCTGAGTAATATTACTTTCTAAGTATTTGTAATGAAGGTTTTTTGTGTAGCCAATGGTAAATATGATAGCAATTCTCGTAGCATAATGTTTGTAATGGTTCGCAATTCCAGGATGATCCAACCCTGAAAGCCAGAAGTGAAGATAGCTTGATCGCTTGGACCTGGGAAAAATTTCGCTTGAACCAGACCGGGCCAGATCTTCTCGCAAGATTGCCAATGACTAAAGTAAGACTGAAGACGAAACCGCAGAGATAGCTTTGCATATGCAAGAGAATAATATTCATATGCAATGATAAAATATCTTACACGAATATGACAATGTTATTTTACATGATCTTCTTGCAGGCAGCTGTCAGAGCAATGGATACCATGACTGACCTGATGGCCTCCGTCGATGACCGATTTGACCTTCAGAAGTATCTTGTAACCGGAGCATCAAAGGTGAATCAATTCATGAAGTTCAGAATAAATTCAATTGGAAGATCAGATTGAATAGCGATCTTGCCTTTCAGATCAATTCAATTCTTGCATAGGAGCATACATTGGAACCTATCTTAAGATCACCTTACTATCAAAACCAATTAGTTGAATTACAGCCAACAGAATTTTAGAACTAACTGTATTCTTATCCAATGCTATTAACTACAGCAAGAGAGACTATAAAACCATTAAAAAAAAATTCACTTCAGTTATGTTGTAAATATGAAATTCCATTCTGAGAAAACTGAAGACAAAACTTCACTTTTTGGGTATTCACCAGTATGCAGTAGATGGTCTACTCCATTGGAGAGAGACCTTAATCCCCACAGAGGCTTCATGTTACTCCCAATTGAATAGAAGTGTACCCAGATAGCATTCCAAATCGGGCCAGCGTCGATTCTATATCGTTTTGAAGTCGCTAACATCGCGCCGACGTCGATTCGATTTGGAATGTTATCTGGGATACTCCTTCGATGCAAGTTTTGTCTCAGGGCTCTACTTCACTTGTAGGGTTAACATACTTCGATTTTTGTGAAAATTGTTCATGTCACAATTAACTGATAACTATTTCCTACAGAGAGGATGGACAGCCTGGACAACCGCAGCGGTGGATGATGAAAGAGTCATCGGTTTTGCCCCATTAGTCCTCACCTCTCTCAATTTTGTAGCTGTAAGTAAATAATTTATCTAATTACTCTATTGCTGACATGTTTTGCTAAATACTGATTTTGAGCAGTTGTTTTGACAGATAACAAATTGCCAATTCACTCATGCAGCATCTGAAACCAGCTTATGTGTTTTTAGGATATCAACCATCACTACCAAGTACTAGGGAATTATTCATTTGCCCTAGGCAGCTACTGGGATGAGAATCTGACATGCCATCTGAATGACCCTGATATCCAGAGACTTTTTGACATTGTTGACCCATACTGTAAGCACTTCATTGTTCTCACTCACTCTGATTTTCATGGATTTCGATAAAATTCTTAATTCACAATCTCTCTGTCCATGACTATGGGGAAAAAACTTCAGCTAATCAGAATATGGAGCATAATGAAGGATCATTGTTTGTGTCACTTTCAAATTGATCTGACAACTACAAGATCATGTAAAACTTGGCCCAAATAGGATACATTTATGTTACTATAAAATGAAAAACCTCTTTTGGTAATATTTTTCCATATATTTTTTACATAAGCGAAAAGTTAGAATTTAATCACATTATTGAATAAAATAACATATTAACCTAACATTAATGGTGAAAATCATAATTCTCTGTTCAACAGCATACATTGATCGATACACGATGCCAAAACTGGTGATTGCTGCAACTGGAGATCAATTTTTCTTGCCGGATGATTCCTACTTCTTCTGGGATGACCTGCCTGAACCGAAATACCTCAAGTATGTTTCCTTGTTTTACATTACCTTTTCATTGAAAACTCCATTCCCAGATAGCATGCAGGTTAACAGGACATTGCCCTGATGATATATGGGTTACATAGTTTGGCTGTTCTTTATTTAGATATAATAGCATGATAGCCTTATAGTGGACATAATGCAATACGGTCTTCATTTGGGGATATATGATATGGCTTTTTCAGTCCTATACCAGCATACCTGTGATGTCAATGTTTCCAATGCTATGGGTGGGGTTTTTTGCTTGACTCAGCATAGACACTAAGAGAAAGGCACCTCAAATCTAACGTGTCATGTGATCGACATCCAGCTGCGATGTAGCTCATGAAGAGTGCCCAGGCCGGGGATCGAACCCGGGATCTTCAGAAGAGCTGTCCAATATGGCATCTGCGTCAATTAGCTTAAATATTCCAACAATTAAACAAATTCGAAGTGAGCAATTACTTTTTGACCCACTGTATACCTGTATTTTTTAATATTTGGTCTTTATAAACTTCAGCCTGATTCCAAATGCTGAGCATACAATGACCACTGGAATTTTCAATGTTCTGGAGTCTGCCAGGTCTTTCTTCTATTCCCTCACGACAGTAAGTCAACTAGCAACCTGGCTTCCGCTTTCAGGCATTTTATAATACGATCCTTCATCAAAGTTTACACGATTTTACTTTTCAGGGTTACCCATTGCCGACAATGACATGGGATAAGGAATATGTAAGTTAAACCTAATTATTGGCATTTAGGTATGACCTTACTGAGCTTCAAAGTTGGAAACAAAACAAAATAATAATTTAAAAAAAACTTATATTTATCTACTTTGAACTATAAACAGTTATTACTAAAAACAATTTGATGCATTTTTCCAGACAGAAACAGGAGGCAAAATTACTGTTTACATGGACACAACCCCAAATGAAGTCAAGGTGTGGAGCTCAAGAACACTAAGCACAAAGAGGTAACGATTCAAACAGAAAATATGCTATTTGAATCTATGTGGTGATAAAAGTTCACATAATTAATCGTAGAAATATTGTTTTGCAGACGAGACTTCAGACTGACCATACTGAATGAAACCAATCCAGACCAAATGATTCTGAACCCTGTGTTATGGTTTTCAAGCAACGCCACTCAAATTGTGAGTTTGCATTTTGACAGCTGAATCTCTTATAACGGAGGTGATCTATATTTACCTTTTAGGGCCGGAATGATGCTGATGACAAATAATTGTAAAATGATTTTTTAAGTCGTTCTAATTCCAGGATGAGACAGTGTATTCGGCCGAGTTTGATTCACCAGATGAGGGCTGGCTGGGCTTTTTCATTCAAGTAAGTATTTGAAATAGAGTAAACGCTGATTGAATAGGCAATTGGTAGGACCTTACATAATATTATAACATTTTTATTGTTAGAACTGAATATATATCGAAATTTGCTATATTGGGGCCATTTTGAGGAGTAAAATATGAAAATTTGGCATGCAGCAGTTTTTGATTCAGCGCCCTCAAAATAGGGTAAACCATTAACGTATTAAAACAATAGTAAAACCACCGTATGCTCAAAAATATCTTGCCCCTGACTCTATGTATTTCCATATACATTGCAAATCAAAATGTGCGAAATACTTTTTGACCAACTGTAGGTTCAGCTTGTTTATGTCATCTTAGTAGTGGTGACCTCTGGCTGCATATTCCTTGCCACAAACTTTATATTATATTATTGCAGATCAAATTCCCTGGACCACAAGAAGGCATCTTGTGGGATCTCTTGTTTACAACCGAGGTTCTCATCATTCCAAATAGACTGCCGTTCGAGAAGTGCCAAGGGGAACAGTGCTGTGGAAGTTTAATTTAAGTACTTTAGTTTTAAAATAAAATATGATAGAGGACCAACCTTGCTTTTGTTTTCTGTTATGGGTAACACAGTCAGAGTGACTATTTCACCTCCTTGGGTAACACCTTGACCTAAATTTGTAGAACGTGAGATCCAGCTGGGTGGTCGAATGGCTCAGGCATTTACCAGCTCCTCTGCAGGTCCTGGGTACGATTCTTGGTCTTGGTGCTGTTTACAAGTTTAATTTCACCCAGAACTCGTTCGCATGAGAAGTCATCATGTAGTTGTGCCCCTCTGATTTTTATTACATCTGTAATATCAACTTAATGTCTGTCTTTTATCCAACGTTGACACAATACAATGCAATACAATTCAAAAGTATTGATGTGGCCCACAAAGAAAATATAAAAAACTAACACTACAATCCTCAAAACAGAGGTTGTGCAACATCTCTGTGTATGAGGTTAGATTTCCTTGGTAAATTGTGAAAATGGTTTAGTATTTACCATAGACAATGAAGACAAATGTACGAGTCTTTCTAAACTGGGATGTAGGTGGTTTGGTTGGGTCTCGGTGTCCTGTATTTCTGCACCTGATGGGCTAATTAGGACGGGCAGGGACCATGGCAATGAGATCAAGGCAATGAGATGAAGGATAAAACCGTCATCCAACTTAGGCTCGACCGGGAATTGAACCCGGGACCCAGTGGTCGGTCTATACTGGGGACAAGAGGGGTATTCAGTCTTGGCCGAAAATTATCTAGTAGCTAGCAGGGGAGTGACTGTTCAAGTTTTTGACATTTGGTAGGTTAAAGCTTTTTGGAAACAGATTATTAACAACAACAAAAAAACCATGAAACAATATGCGAGCTGGAGAGGATAAAGCTCAGGTAGTACAGAATGTGAATGTACAGCAAAATCCGAAAAACGAATATACATATTTGTACAGTACAACCTTAAAGTAGCACTGAGCCCTCTCTGTCTGTCTCTTATCCTAGCGTAGTATTACTTCAGTCATATCTATGTCTATGTCTCAATGCTACTGGTCAGCTTATATGACCAGCTGTCGGAGGCAGACGTTATGATGAGATGATAAGGCTTGGAGTCCACACTGTGTTTCACATTTATCCCATGGGTGGGGTCTATTACTTGCCTCAGTATAGATGCTAAGTACAAGCTTGGAAGAAACGTATGTTTCTTCCAAGATGCATGGCACCTCCAATTGAACATGACAGAGACAACGTGATACGTTTTAACTCTTAATTCAAATATGTTGTACCAGTTATTAATAAGGTGCATTGTCATATTTGTATCCATTTGTATCCATTAATTGGAAACTAAACTACCACTTTAAAACACAAAATGGCGCCTTCCATTTCCATTCTGAACCAAAATCTCAAAATAGTGCTGCAGTGTTATAGATTATCACAGATCAGTGGCCCTGTTCAATTCTTTGACTTAATTTTATCAAGTGTTTCAATCAGTTTACTTCACAAACGGGAACAATATAGAACAGTAGTCACTAAACATCTAATTTTTCAAGCTGTTAAGTTTCACAAGTAACCATATTTTGATATGGAATCATATTAAAAACTGAGTTCACTGGTAGTTAAGTAAATTCCAGTGCATGATGATCTACTTTTCATTTTTTATGTAATCTTATTTGGGGTGCTAGTTTTCCAGGTGGGGGCAAGACGGAACTCCCCTTTGGATGATTATGCCTTGAAAGAAGATCCCTCTTACAGATGGGAAATCTTAGAAACCAACAAAGCATATGGTTGCACTTGTTACACTCTTTATCTGGTTTCTCATACATGGTATTCAGGTGATCTGGTTTCTCATACATGGTATTCAGGTGAGTTGAACAAAAAAAGTACTGACGTCATTTTTGACCACATTTTAAGTATTTAAAAATAGAACAATATAATCACAACAAAACGAGAGAAAAAAAGAATAGTCACGGGATGTGTGTATACATAGTAACACCTGCAATATTAAATTGTTAAACCAACTGATTGGCTAAAGCGCAATGGGGTGAGCATTGACATTGAAAACAATTATCACTCTGACACTGTGTCATCTCACAGCCCAGCAACCTAGTTTCTTTACTCAAAATACGAAACCCAAAACCACTTCAGGACTCGACATCGTCGGGTTCTGTTCATCGTCGATAATATAATAAAATTATGGTGGCTCCCACAGCGCTGTCTACCATTTCACTCCTTCACACATGCGCGCCAACTCCCAGACCGCCATATTTTGATTCAACGAAGAAAGATCAACACGCTCTGCAGAGAGCTAGGGTTCATAATAAGTTCTTCAACACAAATGTATGTACATTTCACAGCCACGGAAAACAATCTAACGAACGTTTAGTATGTTTCAGAAGGATTCGCCACAACGAAATAGAAGCGTCTCGCCTCAGAGAAAAGATTGACGTCAGAGCGCCAACAGGCATCATGGCATGACGACGCAGATCGTACAGACAGACAACGGAACGAACCTACAGAAAGACTTTCCAGATCACAAAGCATGTCTTCGTTATGTTCTAGATCGCCTTCAACAAACAGAAGACGAACGAGAGCAGACTGAGTAGTGCAAACTCCTTAATTATAAATCCTGATGCCCCAGAGGAGGAAAGGAAAATGGATCATTTTATGAGATTACTAACTGAGGTAGCCCAATCCCAGAACCTCTCCAACACATCACAGTCCTCTCTAAACGAACTCTGTAAACAGCTACAAATTAAACATTATAAAGAGAGAGCCACGCAGGCCATGATTGCTGCGGGAGTCTCTCCCCCAGATGACACCAGACCCCAAGACCCCACACTCTGCCAGCTCTATGTAACCCCAAACAGACCTCAGAAGTACGTGGAATAGCATTCCCATTGGGGGAAATGATTATCTTAAGAGTAGTGGACACTTGGCGCTCCATGGCAGGACTTAAAGGACAGGAATCCTGGCACCCTGATTGGGACTATCCCCCTTCCAACGCTAACAAGATGAACAAAATGGTTCCCAAACCATGTGTGAATATGGCCGACTAGTTTTCCACCAATGAGTTCCTTTGTGCAAGTCTGAAGTGGCAATTCGAGAGAAAACCTCTGGAGCCTAGCTATCTAGCCTAGAGGAGTGGGAGAACACTATCTCTTCCAGCCTTGACATTATAAATATGATTAATATCTTCTCTTCTTCCCTCAATGCAGATATAAAGGCCATGTGGAACTGCCTGGATTCCTACACAGAGAACACGCTACCACCAGACTTAGTGAATCTCCAGGAAGAAAGGCACAGAATACAAGCAGATGCCGAAAGCAGAGCCAGAGCACTCCAACGTCTCATGATAATGGTACCATGTCCGACCACTACAGCTCCACCTACATGAGTGGTGGAATCTCACTCAACCGAGACAAACACCAGTTCCCATTTCAGTCGACATCAAGACTCACATACGCCACCCAGGAAATGTACCCCAGGCAAATCTCGCAAAGTTTAGGTATTATCATAATTTATTCATGTGGCTCGTGGTCAGAGCTGTCAAACTAACAAAAACAATTAGATGGGCTTGTCCGCCTATAACAGTGTATGATATCCACTCATATGGAATGTTAAAATAGTTTACCTTGTTCAGCATCAGTTTTCATAGCTTCAATTAATGTATAAACACAACTTCCAGAGTAAAAAAACCCTCGTGGTTGATGGTGGTTGTATCCACTGCAACGGATTTTTATCCTTTTGAGTTGAAGGAGTGACCTCATTGGCCAAGGGTAGGGGTCAGGCCATGTCACGGCAGGGTCAACTAATTCAAATATAACGTTTGGGTCACTGCTGATTGGCTAGTTTGGAGTCCAATCTCCGACTTATTTACTGGAGCCTTTGCTGGAGTGACATACACTGGTGGACCCAGTCGAATGCCCTGAGCGTGGGATTACCACTTCAACCATTCTCGATATACACCGATGCGTCCGAAGCGGGATGGGGAGCACACTGGAATGGCAGGAAAATGGGTGATCCACGGGCTCCACCACATCAATGTCCTGGAGATATGGCAGTGACGCAAGCGCTTACTGTGTACACTGACACAACGCCCAATGAGGTGCGAGTATGGAGGGCAAGAACTATATGCACTGTCAGGTAGGCAAATATTGAGACTTCTACTTTTCTATCAAGGTCACCCCTCCAATAAGGCCAGCTATAGGGAGTCATTGGGGACCTTAAAAGCCAGGTTATTTGTAAATTTGGTTGGTGGGTGGGCACTAAGAAAACTTTACCTGAAATCACATCTGCGTTTCAACTATTTCCACATTCCGTCTCAAAAATGTATTGACTTCTACACAACTATAAAAATGGTCGAAGCATGGAATCAAAAACCAAATAATATAACGGCCGTTCAGCCAATCAGACGTGGCGATTCATCAAAAGATGTGCATGCTGAACAGTGCAAAGGCGTAGCAACCACCTTTTTTCGGACAGCAAGTTTTCTTAGTGGTTGGTGGATTAGGGGCTTTTTTAGGCTTGTATTTCTGCCAGGGACCATGGTAATCAGGTGATGGATGAAACAGCCATCCAACTTACACTCAACTGCGAATTGAACCCGGCACCCAGTGCTAGGCCCCCACCAAAATTTTGCTGGTAATTGTGGATTCAGATAGGGTGACCTTTTGGTAAATGGCCTTCAATCCAGTAGGTTTCTAATTACTCAATGCGGCATGCCAAGTTCGCCTCTTTAATTACCACTTTTCAGACGAGACTTCAGGTTGACAATCCTGAATGAGACAGATCCGGATGAAGTGGTCGTGAGTCCAATCATTAAAGCAGAAGTGAAAAATTCACAAAATGGGGATGGGTGGGTGATTAGGGCTTTACGTCCTGTATTTCTGCACCAGTTGGGCTAATTAGGACAGGCAGAGACCATGGCAATGAGACGAAGAAACAAAAAAGAGAAAACATCTTGCCACATTTTTTGCTTGCAATTTATCAGCAAAAAAGCATTGTCAATCGATGCTTTAAATTGCATTGTAGAGTCAATGTTTTCATGTTGTTTGGAAAACTGAAATTACACATATAGTCCAATAAATGTTACGCTGAATGAAAAAGTCAATTTAGAGTAACACATGCGCAAAAACATACCATTAATACACACGTACACTATATACATACATGTTTTTGGAGCATATATTCAAAAACAGGTACATTTTGTTGTATTGTGGCTAAGTGAGTAATATTCAATACTCGGACTATAGTGAGTATTACTTCATACTTGGACAAAGGGTTAACCATTGACTAACAGCAATACCCTTTTACATTTATATACTCCACCGCAGAGTTTACCGAAGTGTTGAGAGGTGGAGTTAATTTTTGGACAGGATGACACATAAATTACTCGTTTTCTGAAAATGCGAACAAAGGTAAATCTAACATTAATCTCAGCAGCTCAGTGGATACACATGTGCTTCAAAATGTTAACAATTATGCAAATAGTGCTTTGAACATTAGAATTCAATAAACAGTGGGATAAACAATAAATACTGAGAATAAGATATTTTCATTTATCACAACATTGTCATCTATCTACAAAATTTGAATCTTCTTTACACTTCATGATGCAGCTCACTATAAACTGTAACAGGGGTACCTGGAATAACTATGGCATTTCACTCATTAACAATGTTTACTATACAAGAAATCATTACTATAATTAATCATCATTTGCATTTGATAAGAAAGCATTACTTCAAACAAGAAATCCGTATAAACAATATGATCTGGTCATCAAATAGGTCCGGTGTGAACCTGTTCCAGATGAAGCCCAATTTCTTTTCCATGATATTCCATTGGATTATATATAATTGAAGCTTTGCAAGACATATTACTGAAGCAAATTGAACAAGAAAATCCTCTTACAAAAAGTTTGATCATCTAAAACAACGGTGAATAGCAACACTTTCTGTTATGGCATGATATTTCTTAATACTCAGTCACAGTTGATTTTTTTCTTTTTCTTTTGTCTCATATAGTATTACAATGGTTTAATCATTATTGTAAGGTGGGAGAGGAATTCAGTGTTGCATAAACTGGAAGGTTCCCTTGCCATCCTCAGATTAAACAACCTTTCTAGCTATAACATCCTTTTTTTTTTGGTACTTTAAATGAGTACTTGACAATCGGCAGTGATGACAATTATAGAAAGCTTGTGAAATTTACATACATTTACATTTATTCATTTCTGAGATTTCAGCATCATTCCTGGTTAACACAAACACGTTTTCCAAAATAAAGCATTTCAACCGTTTTTTATTGTTATAGTTGACCTTCCCGTTAATTCACTAGAAGTGCCGTTCAGACAATATCATTTAGCAGGGTAACAAAAGATGGCTGCATGGCTATATATAACTTTCATGCATCAGTTTGTTTCAGTAAATTTATCACTGCATGTTCTTTTCACATACATTTGTATTATCATAAAAAAAACTGTATCAACTGTATCACCTTATCTAATACAGTTTATAAACTCACATTCCTAAACATCTGATAAAGGAATCAAACGGAAAATTCAACATTCCTCACCCTCTCATTGCCGTGAGATGATGCTTTTGTTGGTCACTGGGGCCGTTCTGCTTGCCTTTGCGCAAGCAAGGACAGAGACCGCGCTGGATGAGTATGTCTGGAGGCCAGATGATACTTACCGATGGGAGGTCATGAAATCCTACCGAGAAGACAATGTCACAACTTACACACTCATGGTTTTCTCACAAACATGGTACACAGGTAATGCTATTTATGCTAGTACCTTTAGTTGCAGCAGAACGAAAAAATGTAATCAACCAAAATGTATTATGACCAAAAGATAATCAGAAACTTTTTTTACAGTTAAATGTAAATATGATGTTTTAAAAATGAAGCGATATTAGCCGCCTCTCTGAACTAAATTGTGTTTAATGTGGCTTGCATTAGCAACAAAAATGGTCAGGATCTGATGACTAATAAATATGAAATGCTAAATGGAAACTGTTTTGCTGTCGTGTATAGAGGCAGTTCACAGCAGACCAGTTTGGTGGCATCACTTGATGGTATCTGTTCCTGATGAAATCTATCACTTTGAAGAAGCAGCACTTTACATTGAGGGTGGCAATAACAACAATGAAAAGTAATGATCAGACAACACTACTCATACACAGAGTATTTTGCACTCAAGCATATTTTCACCGCATGGTTTACAAAGGCATTTTAAGGCCAAATGATTAGTTTATATATTAAAACTTTGATGAATGTACAGTGTTTTAAATGTTCATGGAAAACACTAAGCTTCTGATTTATCTGAGATTAAATTAAGATTATTTACATTGCATGAATATGGGACAAGGGCTAACATGTGGTCCACAAAGAAATGTTTGGAACTATACTCAGATTTACTACCTAAGAAATAATCATGCTTGACCACACATCATTTGTACCAACCTCGGTGAAAAAAGACTTACAGTAAATATAATGGTATAATGTGTACTATGTAATGTATTTCCTCTCTTCCTCAAATAAAACACAAACTTTAAACATGATTTCAGCCCTCCCTCTGATGATGACATCTACATAGCTCTGAGCCGAGACATGGCAAGAAGCATCAATTCTGTGGCAGCAATTCTTAAACAGATTCCAAACCAACCCATTCAGTTTTGGGCAAGTAACAAAAAGAATGAAATATTACACCACCATTGTGCATGGATTGAAACTAATTCAAAGTTAATCTCATCATCAGGATGACCCATCTGGCAGGGGTAGAAGTGAGGATGCTCTAATTGCCTGGACATGGGAACAGTTTCGATTAAATTTGACTGAAGGTGACTTCCTTTTGCGCGCACCAATGACAAAGGTTTTTCCCACTTCTATCTAAATCAATACCACCTATCAATTATTGCAGTACAGAGTGAAAGTTATGCTTTATGTCAACTTACATTCAACAAATACTTTGTAAACAGAATTTCATTCCAATTTACTAGGGTGCTGTCCGTGCTATGGATGCCATGACTGAATTCACCAAAACCCTTGATGAGAGGTTCAGTCTGACCAAGTATTTTGTGACTGGAGGATCAAAGGTCTGTGATACTGCATCATAACTGAAATTAGCAAGAAAGTCATCAATATAATGTGTAGTTTTTGAGTTCCTTTACTTAATTTTTTTTTTCAGAGAGGCTGGGCAGCATGGACAACAGCAGCTGTGGATGATGAAAGAGTGGTGGCTTTTGCACCCATTGTGATGAGTGGTTTGAACTTTGTGGAAGTATGTTATATAATATATTTAAGATAGATAGATAGATAGATATGGAAAGTGCAGCCCTCTTAGGCAAGCTCTTGTTGCTATCGAGGGTTGATTGATGAGATGAGAGAGTGGACTCGTCCACCCATGTTAGACATTTACCCCATGGGTGTGATCTTTTACTTGCTTCAGCATAGAAACTGAGTACAAGAGACTGCCAATTTAATGTCTCAACCGAACGACATCTAGCTGGGATATTGTTCATGAAGGGTGCCCAGGACTGGTCCTTCAGATGAGCAGGCGAGGGTCCTATCACTGGACCACCCAGGGATCACCATAATATGCACTTTCTGTCATATTTGGAGATCGACTAGTTTTAATTCAATTCATTCAGCATCATATATAGGTATAGAGGAACAAATTACAAAGAGTCACAGAAAAGAAAAATACAAAGAGTTACAGAAAAGAAAAATACAAAGAGTTACAGAAAAGAAAAATACAAACTTTACAAAAAGAATGGATACAGGAGTTTTAGTTAACAGTTCCTTTTTTTTTTTTATTCCTTTTTTGGTAACTCAAATTGACAAAAGTACTACTTTTAACAACAATAGTGGCATCAGTGGCCATCGTCTCACCAGAAGTTGAAACATTATTGATTGATTTATTTAAACAAATACAAATCACTACTATTGATCAAAATGCTAAGGGGTGATTATAAAATCATTCCTGCATGCTTTTTGTAAAATTCTCCATAAATAATCATTGGAGTTGATATGACGCCATAGTGAAATTAGCTCTTTAAGTTGGAAGTATCATTATTCCAGAATATCAACCACCATTATCAGGCCTATGGAGGTTATTCTTGGGTGATGAAAGATTACTATGACATGAACTTGGGGTACCACTTGAATGATCCTGACATCCAGCGTATCTTTGACATTGTGGATCCCATAGGTGAGCAAACACTTTCATTAATACTCTGGTTATAATCAGATCATATTGATGACACAGCACAGTTCAGGTGATAAAGAAGCTGCCTAGTCAGTGTGTCGTCACCTATAAGCCAAGCGACCTAATTATGGACATTCTTTGCTAGTTTACCGAGTTAAACAAATTGATTGGTTAAACTATGTAGCCGGTATGCTGAATATAGACTTAAGAAATCTTCTCTTAAAAATACAAGAGAAGCAGTTTTATATTTTTTGAGTTCAGGCAATATTTTTGAATTGACTGCTTGTCAGAACAAGAATTGCGTAAACTCAGTAAATGAACATCTAATTATTCTGTAATTTCATTGTTAGACCTTTAATACCATTATGTCAGACTGTAAGAGAAATTGATTAATTGACTTGAGATGAGTAAACGAGCAAAACATGTACACAATTAGGTCGCTGGGCTGTGAGGTGTAGTTGTTGACACAGTGCCGTCAGAGATAAAAGTTCTTTGCTCATTGACATAGCATTAATTATGTAGCATTGCCTTTAAAAAAAAATTTTTTAAAGGCAACAGCCATTGTTTAACTCATCACTCCTCAGATATATAAAATACCACATGCGCTTGTACACAGTGAGGAAATTGGTCTTTCATTTGTTGGCGGTGATTTATATTGCAAGTCATACTAAAAGTACAAATTATTTAAACCTTCGAACTCACTTTATCTTACACTTTCAGCTTATAATGATCGCTACACAATGCCAAAATACGTAGTCTGCGCTGCTGGGGATGAATTTTTCCTCCCAGATGACTCTTATTACTTCTGGGATGAATTGCAGGGACCTAAATACCTTAAGTAAGTGAAGAAAAAACTTTGAATTAGGCTCTGAGACCACAGTCAACATCATTGTCATAGATGTATTCCTTATTTGTTATAAATCAAGAATCATATCACTATCAAACAGAAAAAGATATATGCAACTGCGATCCGTAAGAAATACATATCTTTCATGCACAATTTTTGATTTTGCTTAAATATTCTGGTAAGTGCTATATTATGATGGCTTAAACACATGGAAGAAACTTCCGTGCTAGAGCCGGAATTAATTACCTTATTTTGAAGCAATTTATCTGATATCATCAGTTAAATGCCAAGCGAAAGTTTTCTTCATAGTTGGACAACTACACGTAGTTTTAATTGCAATATCTTTTTGCAGTGTTATTCCAAATGCTGAGCACTCCCTGATCACACGCATTGGACATGTATTCCGGTCATTGCGGTCATTCTGGTACGCTGTCATAACTGTAAGTTAACTTCTGGGGCATTATTTGCAAGTTTGGCCAGTGACTCACCATAGAGATATAATGAATTGTAATATACTTCTATTACCAATTATTACAAAGAGGTTAATTATGCTAATTGTCTATTTCTTTACTCTTAGGACTTTACCATGCCAGAATTGACTTGGGACTTGGAATGGGTAAGTCCATAATCATCAAAATGCACTTCCTAACTAAATTTATGGATAGCTTTTTTATTGGAATTTCTACCTATGAGTATTCCCTAAAATGACAGTTCTCTTCGATATGCCTTTAGTGATTATGAAACGACCTTGCATGGCAAATGGCCATGTTCTACATCATCATATGTGAAGGCATATTCTTTAGATGGCCTAAATTTAACTTCAGGGGCCCTGCTGACATTTCCCCTCACGATATTGCAAAGGATACCTAAAGGGATTTAAAGTCATAATTCTGTTTCTAAGTGCATTGTGCCTAAAGACTCATGCCATTATAAGTCTGAAATAAGTTTTAAAATGAATTTGCCCTTTGCTGCCTTGGCTAAGTTTTTGACAACTCACACCCAATAGGCTCTGCAAGTGGAAGTTGACTCTTTAGCATTGGTGAGCAGAAAATGGCTACTTCTGGAACCAAAACCAGTCCGAGCACCATAGTAATGAATAGGGTTGGTGAGAACAAAGCTGGATAACTTGTTGAATAATGCATGTAAAGCAATAAATTCAACTGTCGTGGCACAAGGACATCCTAAACTATTCCCGAAAATCACAAATGGGCCAAAATCCCTGCTAGATTTTTAGTAAATGGTCAGTGGAAAAATGTAAACAAACGGCCGTCGCTCACCTCACTCATATCCGCCGTGATTTCAGGGAAATTCCGGCTTTTTTTCCTCTGACAACACTTTACACATACTTAGGCATGACAGTCTTAACTACTTTGGTGTTTATTTATCACTAAATGTCTGTTATAAGTCCATTATTCACGCATTCCTATGCCACGCTAGTGCACTACACTGGGTGCTTGGTGCCAAAGCTGCTGCTGATAGCGGGGTTTTTTCACATGTACGAATCGTAACTTGCAGAGCCTATACCAGTCTCTTAGTACCAATCTTTTTGGTTATACAGACTGAAACAGGTGGAAGAGTGACAGCATACATGGACACTGTACCAAGCAGAGTTTCAGTCTACACGGCAACTACCATCAGTGAGGCACAGTGAGTGCAATCCTTAGCTTTAATGTTTTTCATAAGGTAAAAATTGTGTTACTGACCACCATATTTTATTACAAAACTCAACCACAACTATCACCTAATTCACAGGAGGGATTTCCGCCTTGCCAAACCATTTAACAGCACCGGTCCAGTGGTACCAAATCCTGTTCTTTGGTTTTCATCAAATGCAACAATGTTGGCAAGTCATTTTCTTTTATAATATAAGAAAACCTGCAGTTCGTACATTTCATATTTATTACAAATTATAGCCAAATATATCAATGCCATGTCATGTAGTTTATAGTAATTTAGGATGGATAGACTTACAAATCAGAAGTGTTGCAATATAAACATCCTTTTTTTTTCTTAGTGAAAACAGCATATGCCCGAACCTGAATGTCACGTTTTGTCATGAGATAATCAGATAATAAGGTTTCATATATGGAATATGGAAAGTTAACCTTCACTTATTGTACTAAATTAAGTATTCAATTGCAAATGAAAAATCTATATCTTTCTAGAACAGTCATTTCCGTAATTCATACAATTTAATCAGGAACAATTTGTGACTTTCAGGAGGAGAATATCTACACTGGTGAGGTAGAAAACCCAGATGCAGGATGGAGGGGAATGTTACTTGAGGTGAATCTCAAAAAGAAATATATTAAAGCTTGGCTGTGTCATTTAAAAGGATGTGAAAACAAGACACCATGTCTGTAATGAGAATATCATTTAGACCATAATATTATATCAACAAGCCACAACTCTTCTTATGACATCACAATCGGCGAAACATTCACACAATTCATTGAATGATGAATCTTTGAGTCAGCCGTTAACTTAAATTTCAGGTTAGATTCCCAGGAGCTAAAGAGGGAGAAGAATGGGAATTGGTTTTCACAACTGAAGTTCTCATCACTCCCGATGTGCTACCCTTCCCACGATGTCAAACGCCTGAAGAGTGTCAAGGCACACTACTTTAAAATATAATGAATTTCTGTATAATCATGGAATAAAATCATTGATAAACTAAATATCATTTGTTTTAGAAGTTACTTACCACTATAGATGATAGTTTTGTCCAAGCAGTGTACTGTGTACTTAATTTTACTTGGTGATTGTTCATAATATGCTTATGCAGTGATATCTTGACAGCAATCCACAATATCTTGCAAAATCAAATTCAGATACATTATAGACTGAAAATTGGACTGTCTGAGGACACAATGATTTTAAATGTATTTAGGTAGATAAATATGACTTTATTTAACATCTAAAGGATGTACATATATGTGACTCAAGGTACAAGAAGCACACCGTTTTAATGCCATTAGGATAGCACACTAAAGTTCGAAAACTTATTTTCAGTTTGGTCCCTTCTAGAAATCGTTAAAACCAATGCTGAACCTCTAGAATTAATCAAATACATGACCAACAACACCATAGCTGTATAGATGTATTGTGTGATGTTCTAAGTTGGCCTGGTTAGTTAGGTTAGTTAGTGTTATTGTTTAACACCTCATCAGCACCTGAGTGGGCTATGTAGAGGCTCTCTAGGGTAAGATTGATTATCTATAGTTGGTAGTAGAAACCAGAAGCATGTAAAAAATCAATAATTGTCTGCGTTGGATAGCTGGAGCAGCTTGTGCAATGCGAACTGTCCTGTTTTAGCCACTGGGGATAGAGGACTTCACCCCAAGTGTTTCCACCCTCGCCACGTGGAGGCCCAGGACCTTCGAGGGCCTAAGTTGGCCTGGACAATATACACTAACGGACTTTAAAAACGCATAGGTAAAACTAAGTTGGCCTGGACAATATACACTAACGGACTTTAAAAACGCATAGGTAAAACATGTTGTACAAACCCGAGATAATGCGTTTTTAAAGTCCATTAGTGTATCATTCTGTCAAATTTTGTCACAAATAAGGCACTTACAATTTTACTTTTGAAATTCAATATTCACAACATTAATCAACTTAATATTTCCTCTTTCAATTAGCTCCATTACTATAAGTGTATCAACCACATGACATTTTCTCAACAAAGGAAAAAAACCTTCTGCCATATCTATAGATTGAAATCGTTATAATCATGAACAACAGCTGACAATACAATTCAGAACTTTATATATACATAACAAAAAGGTTACTCAATCAAAGCATCCAACATTATTACTGGGTGTTCACAACAATATGATGTTCTTGTTGGTCACTGGGGCCGTTCTGTTTGCCTTAACGCAAGCAAGGACAGAGACAGCGCTGGATGAGTATGTCTGGAGGCCAGATGATACTTACCGATGGGAGGTCATGAAATCCTACCGAGAAGACAATGTTACAACTTACACACTCATGGTTTTTTCACAAACATGGTACACAGGTATTCATCGTTTTCTGTATATTAGTATCAGAGTTTGTTATAATAAGTATTAGCTTGTTTTTAAGCTGGTAACTTCACTAGTGCATTATATATGGTAATGCAACAATATGGTATGACATGTCAAATACTTTTGCTTGAATTTTGTACCGCTGATTATGATACCAATTTGCCATATGCACTTTAGAAAAAATAATTCTTACAATGCTACCAAATATAAATGGTCAATAGACAATAAATAAATGGTTGTCCAAAGAAATAGGGGTTAGTAATTACCGAAGAATCCATATAAATTTTGCATGACTTATCCTAGTCAACTCTGTTCAGTGAATTAAAGCAATAATAGAATCATAACTCGTTAAGACATGTCAAGATCTTCCTTTTTCATGCTCATGTGCTTTGACATTTTGTCTTGTTTATGACAGAGGAAGTTCATAGCCACCCTGTATGGTGGCATCACTTGATGATATCTGTCCCCGATGAAGTCACCCACTATGAAGAGGCTCTAATTTTCATTGAAGGTGGAAATAACAACAATGAGAAGTATGCAAATCTTGAATGGACTCAAAACATATCAGTTATTTAAAATTAATATCAGATAAATGTCAATATTGTGTTATGAATAAGTTTTATGCAGGCAGGTGTGCCATTACACATCAGAAAGGCAGTGGCATCCCCTACATATTACTGCATGTAGACTTTCCAAAACAAAATTGTGTCACATGCATGTTTTTATACTTCTAGTCCCCCATCTGATGATGACAGCTTCATAGTTATGACAAGGGACATGGCTAGGAGCATGAACTCGGTGACTGCAATGTTGAAGCAAGTGCCTAATCAACCCATCCAGTTTTGGGCATGTACCAACATAATTATATAATTATTAAGCAAATTTCTTGGATCAAATAAAATTAATTGCTTACATACCCATCAAGTATTATGATATGGTATTTAGGACGACCCTTCAGATAGACGTAGAAGTGAGGATGCTTTGATTGCCTGGACATGGGAACAGTTCCGCCTAAATAAGACAGCAGGTGACTTCCTTGCTCGAGCACCAATGACAAAGGTTAGTGACTTTTTAACGAAATATTTCTTCAGACAACCATCTGAGATATAAATAATAGCCTATGTTGAACCATTTTTAGGCTGCAGTGAAAGCAATGGATGCAATGACCGAATTCACTCATTCTCTCGATGAACAGTTTAGTCTCTCTAAATTCTTTGCCACTGGTGGATCTAAGGTACGTATTTTCCATACATAGAGCCATTAAAGTGTCATTTTTTCTTCACTCAACTGTTGATCTTGAAAGTTGTTTTTTCACTCAGCAGTACTGCTTGCTTGTGATTAGGAAATTTCTTGTATTCTTGGTAACAACTCCATAATTTTCTTGGACTCACTTCTTGCATATTCGATATCATTTTCCACAATCTTACCCACTGACCTCATAATAGTGATCCCCATCATATATTTCAATATTATGACATTTAACAGCGTGGCTGGACGGCATGGACTACTGCAGCCATAGATGACGAAAGAGTAATTGCCTTTTGTCCCATTGTGCTGAGCTGTCTGAACTTCATAGATGTGAGTATAATACCATCTTTATCAAGTAAATCACAGCTTGTTAAGCTAGTATAGTAAACCTTGCCTAATATGCCCGAATCTAATTTTGTACAAGTTCACAGAACATTTATATTCAAATAGGCATTTATTTCACAAACTTTTGTAGCATTTGTAACTTTGCCTAACTCGAATTAAGTCAGATGGACCATACATATTGTTTCAGAACATCAACCACCACTACCAGGCCTATGGGGGCTATTCCTGGGTGATGAAAGATTATTGGGACATGAACTTAACATTGTTCTTGGACGATCCTAACACACAGAGGATTTTTGACCAGGTTGACCCAATTTGTAAGTAACCATACCACTGAATTATTATAACTACTACCAATAGCTAACAAATGACTCAACCATTATAACTACTACCAATAGCTAACAAATGACTCAACCATTATACCTACTGCCAATGGTATGATATAAAAAGACCCCATGCAATATGGTGACCTATATTTAACATCTCATCATTACGTTTGACCTTCCAACTCATCTATTGATAATCAGATCAATAACATTCACAAATAATGTCACATTATCCAATATAATATAATATTCACAGATGGCATTTCCGAGAACATTTTGATGTATTATCTGTTTCAGCCTACAATGATCGCTACACAATGCCCAAGTATGTGGTGTCAGCTGCTGGCGATGAGTTCTTTCTCCCTGATGATACCTACTACTTTTGGGATGAGCTACAGGGACCTAAATATCTCAAGTAAGAGACAAGGTCTTCTAGCTGCACAGTGCACAGGGGGCAGACTATAAATTTCACCACCCAAAATGAACTGTACCAAACATACTAAAAGCATGGATGTGATAGAATTGTCTGACGAAATTAACAGATCATATCAGTTAGACACTTAGAAGTACCATACAGTTTACTTTGATTTTTGAGAGCAAATGTCTAAGACAATACAGATATTGTATCATGTTCATTAAGTGGTTCATCTGTGAGGAGCTGCTAAATACAGCAATCTAAATCTATCCCCTATATATATATACATATATACATATTACATTTTTGTATCTGGAGATAGGTGTGTATAGGTCTGGATAATTATGACTTAGCTACAGATGGCTAAAGTCAGCCGCATTTTTAAAGGTCGCAATGACATTTCAAAAATTGCATTTGTTGCCTGTCAAATTCATCAGCTGGTATTTGATAAATTTGCAGTTTAGTTCCAAATGCTGAGCACTCCATGATAACCCGCATGTCCCACATCTTCCGAAGTATACGATCTTTCTGGTATGCTGTCATAACAGTGAGTACATTACAAGAATTGCGAAGAAGATGTCTATAGACTGAAACTCACCTATAAAAAATACTACTTTTATCAACAGCCCAGTCAGAGAGATTCTTAGTGTTCCTTATGTTTTCCACTGACATAAAATTTTATTCCCCTGCTAACGCCAAAGGATATCAAACTTCAACCTGTTGACTTGCAACTATTGCTGATTGTCCCTAAAAACTGTCCTCTTGATCATTTTCCATTAGGGTTTCACTATGCCTGTGCTGACCTGGGATTTGGAATGGGTAAGTGCAATTATTTGGTTTGTCCCAAAGTGCATAAAGATTTCAAAGTTAATATTAATAATATCACTAGTTACTGAGTCCTGCTCAGCTGAGTTATAAATGGTAGGCCCTTTTAGATTTATTTTACAATTTACATACTTAAAACCTCATGATATGAGAGTAATATAATATATGCAAAATTTGAAATGGCCGTCACTAGGATCCTTTAAAATTGGAGACCCATATAATGTACACATTTAACTTTTTCTTACATTTTACTTATATAACTTACAAACAACTCTATATTATGCCAACCTATAATTATGTATCTAGATACACCAGGATAAATATTTGATTCTGAACATATACAGCTGTATGGTTAAGATCCAAAATATTGATTTAGTTCTGTAGGATCATCTACCATGTGAAGGAATCTTCAGTTTTCCATTCTTGATAATTGTTCTCTGGATCTATTGCCATTTAAAAAATATACTAGAGCAAAAAAGATTCAAACAATGACTATCGAATGATTTTCTCAAACTTTAAAGTGACTAAAATTTTGCATATATGTCAGAGAAGGTCACGCGGGCACCATTGGTTGATCCGATATAGAATGACCAATAACAAGTGACACCCTTTTCGACACTCGACATACACTCATTGTATAAGTTATTATTCTACAGGGTGCGACCAAAAAACTTGCACCAGCAGCTACTGCTACCTCTCAATAATGATATTGTCTGACATTATAAGATCAAAGCTATCACAATGACCAATTGTTTATACCCCTGACTAAATGTGGCACAACTTAAAAAAAAAACCTCATAAGCATTTGAGTAAGCTAGGGCTACCCTGAAAGAGAAGATGCCTGGTGCAAGTTTTTTGGCTGCGCCCTGTATACTGGGCAAAAATGGTAGATCATCACCTCCAAGAAAATGTTGATGCTTGCATGTGCCCTTTTTGTCCCGTGTATAATTATAGTTGACATATTTACAAACTCCATGGAGGATGAATATTTTTCCAACCCACTGTGCATAGCTAAATAATTCATGTTGTAGACTGCAAAGGGTGGAAGAGTGACAGCTTACATGGACACCGTGCCGAATACAGTAACAGTCTACACAGCAAATACCATCAGTCAGACACAGTAAGTTTTTTTTATTTTTCCTGGCTATAATTCTATGACACACCTGGTCTTTCATTAAATTTAATACAGAACTTAGAACTTATTCACTTAAAGTAAATTATATATTAGCACTGGCACCACAGTATCCTAACACTGTAGGAAGACTGTTCGCTGGCATTTCTATCAAGGTTCAGGATTGGCAGAGGTCAGCAGAGCTATGATTGGTCATTCGTCGCACTGCCTGATTGGTTGATTTGAACATGCACCCCTTGGAATAAGCCAATCAGACACCAGACACAGAATCAACCAATCAGCAAAATGGCAGTATCCTGACACGAAGTCACGTGACTATGGCAGCCAAAACTGACTCCTTTGCACTTGTGCGGAGGAGACCAACTTAATTATATATGCATAAAAAATATTTTAAAAATTACAAAAGAAAAATAAAACAGACTAAAAAAAAGTGAGATGAACTGCTTCATTGAGAGAGTCAACTATAAGCATGTGTGTATGTCATTAGGGCTTTACGTCCTGTATTTCTGCACCTGATGGGCATATTAGGACAGGCAGGGACCATGGCAATGAGATGAAACAGCCATCCAACTTAGGCTCAACCGGGAATCGAACCCACGACCCAGCGGTTGGAAGCCCAGAGCGCTACCTATGAGCTAGGCCTCTGCCCCTCTTTATAAGCACGTTACGTGGTAGTATAACTAAATTGTTTTAACCTTTAGTTATTACCATCGAGAAACAAGTAGTGACCCATATATCTATGTTATTACTTTGAAACATCTGACATCTTTCTACAGGAGGGATTTCAGACTTGCAAAGCCATTTAACAGCACCGGTCCAGTGGTACCCAATCCTGTGTTTTGGTTTTCATCAAATGCCACAATGTTGGTAGGTATTTTACATCTTTCCGGTGCTCCTGTTTGTGCATTACAAATTATATGTAACAAAAAGTGCAGTGTAAAATTTGATGATATATTTTTAATTCAGGGAGAAACAGTCTATACCGCTGAGGTAGAAAATCCAGAAGGAGGATGGACAGGAATGTTGATTGAGGTACGATAATATAAGCAAAATTGTTAAGAAACCGATTGGTAGCCCATTTATAATGTGCCAAATTAACTGACAGAATTTGGTACTAACCAATGAACCAGGATGAAGTCTATAACACGTGTGATGCCCCTATCAATAAATTCCTGGTGACCCATGTAGATGTTTTTTTCTTTAAGCCAAATAAGGGCAATCATTGATTGGCCTCTTAGTATATGGCCAAATGTGCCAAGTGTTTTCCATGCGAAGGATAAACGCATGGTTTTTGCCTAATTATAATGAAGTGAAAACTATGCGTTTTCCATGCGTTTATCCAAACCCATGGAAAACGAACGTGGCAAATTTGGCCATGTAGTCACTGTATGTTATAGTTAAAAGAAGTACCAAACTTGAGTAACTTCTGAGTAAATTTGCAATGTATGAGAAACAGGGCCCTTTGGGACATTTTGTTGAATATCTCACAAAAGAAACAAAAATTAAGCAACTTTGATACATAGCCTCGTATGTGTGCAACAGTTCAGTAGCAGTAAACCATGGATATTTACATTCATCATCCCATGAGGCAGCATTTTTGTGATCTTAACATTTATCCCAATGGTCCCCAGGCACGGGGTACATTGCATGGGACACAACCTGGGGACATGGGGACATTGAAAACAACAGTATGTGTGCCTTTATTTTGCAGTGAACTGACTCAGTTTGTAAATAATTACTCATACAAAAGCATCAGTGATCTCCTACCGGACTTGGATGCACATTATTTGAACACGTTTTACACTGTTGATTTTTACCCAAAAAATTCCATCTTTTTTAAATAATGAAGATTATCCATAAAATGTGTCAATACGAAATGCCTCTGACACATTTCCTCAATGATATAGAAATTGGTAGGATTGTTGAATGTTGTTAGGTTTAACAACAACCAAACAAGTCCCAGTCATAATATGAAACTTGCCATAATAAATATTGGATGAAAAATAAATTTTGTGGATGGATACATTTTGTAAAAACTGCGAAATCTTGAACTCATTGCCTGGTGTAATTTTTACGAAATTTAAATACCTGTAGAGACGCGACTTTAATATCGAGTGCCTTGGCAGACTGACAGCCTTTCCCTGCAACACCACATCAAACACTCTCTTCATGAGGTCAAGGACACTTTAACTGGGCTTCCCAGATTTGGTCTTCATGGTTTTCACCATTCTTTGATAGTATCAGATCATACAATGTACCCTGCCCTGACTGTCCCAATGGTCCCCTTGCAGTGGTTTTCAAAAGAACCACCCGTCAACTCTTCCATTCAAGCTATATGAGACTAGAACTATGCTTAATCTGTACCAAAGGCACTAATAAGATATAATAACTGCTATGCGCGGCCCTAAGAAACACTAGGGTTTGAAAGTGTGAATACAAATTTTACTTCAAAAATCATGAAATGTCTACCAAAGCTGAACCCTTCTCTTGATCTTGCTGGTTTCCACAGAGAAAATGAAGATGTTCCCTTAATTTAATTTGAGGCCAGCCTAGGATTTTTTCTTTTGTTTATTATCCAGATATGGCAGATGTCCCAATGTATCCCATGCGTGGTCAGGTTGGTACCTTGGGGTGACACAACACATTGACCCAGTATGGGTGACCTTGACCCATTTCTCAAGGTCACAGGTCACATTTTACTCAAACTTTGAAAATTTAACTAAAAGAGCTACAGACTTGTGATTCACACATGCTGGCAGTCTAAGCCTAGACCCTCAGGCCGCGTCGTAGACAAGGGTCTAGTAGATACTAAGTGTTGCGAGATAGGCCGTGGAAGTAGGTCAATCACTACACATTTTAAATTTAACTAAGCGGCGAACAAAATAGTTATTCACATTTCGTCCGTTACGATGTTGCATCATTTTATAAAGTACAGGGACTCGCAGCTTTGTATTCTTATGGTTAAAATGAACTGATTTACGCTGTCAAATTCCTTGCTCCCCCACTAGGATTCTTAATCCCCCGAATTCTCGAAGACCCTCTCCTGCGGAAAGGTGTGATCAAGGGTCTTGCATCAAGACAGATATGCTGGTATGTTAGTAGGTACTAAAGGGTCTTCAATCCCCAAAAAGGGTAATGGGGCGAACTAGCTGGGTTGAACACATATCAATTATTACTCAAAATTTGAAGAACCAGAATTTGCCGAAGTAGGTTGAGCAAAGGTTTAGATATTGTTAAGACCGATCTAGTGCAGCCGAACTTTTGGTGGCAATTAGATGAATTATCAGATCTCCACCCAATGTGGGTTGAACACTGCAGAAGTCTCAGACTTAGTCAAAATACTTTGGATTACCTTGGGTCAAAGTTCAAGGTCACAGAATGACCTTGACTGCAACATCAAGGTCACACGCCTTGGCTAGCGGTTAAGGTGTTCGCCTTAAAACTGCAAGGTTGCAGGTCCGAGCCCCTGCCATGGCATGGAGGAACTGAGATCTTCTGTAACTCTTTGCTCCACCCAAGTGTAAAAGGGTACTTGGCTACAGAGATGGCAATTGTAGAGTGCTTGACCTAAGAAACGCCTAAAAGGCTGCATGCTGGGTGTATGTGCTCCCCAGGGAGCTGAGAAAGGCTCACGTTTGATCAGGCACTGCCGGATCCAGGCCCCCCCCCCCCCCCGATTCGGTTTTTTTTTCTATTAATACATTGCTTTGCATATTTGGTGGCAATTCGACAGACAAATATATCAGTAATGATATTATCATGTCCATAAATAATATATATGTAATAGTCTAATCGACATAAAATGTTTATGCTTCCCTTATCATCAAAAGATAGCATGACACGGACTGTAGTTCACGTTTGTAAGCAGGCCAATAATTGATACCCCACTTCAAGGTAAACAATGTCAAATGTTTTTCCTAACTTCAGGTTAGATTCCCAGGGCCTAAAGAGGGAGAAGATTGGGACTTGATTTTCACGACTGAAGCTCTCATCACTCCAGATGTGTTACCATTCCCACGATGTCAAACGCCTGAAGAGTGTCAAGGCACACTACTTTAAAATATAATGAATTTCTGTATAATTATGGAATAAAATCATTGATAAACTAAATGTCAATTGTTTGAGAAGTTATTTACCACTAGATGTTTTTGTCAATACAGTGTACTATTTGCTGGCTGAATTGTACAAAATGTGCTTATGCAATATCTTGACAGCAGTAATCCACAATACCATGCGAAATCTAAATCAGATACAGTATATACTGAAAATTGGTCCTCTGTAGCAGACAATTTGCCTGTCCACCAATTGTCAGTTTCAGTGTTTGAGTCTTGTTTGTGTGTTTCACATTGATAGGCACATTTCCTGACACTTGTCAACATGAGTCTGTAGAAGCAGCCAGCAGTTAAGACATCAAGACTCTGGATGGTATGCAACTTATTTATCCATTGTATGTTGATGTATTTGCTATAAATAGATTATAATGTACATTGCAGATCCATAATTCTTATATAATTAGGCAATTTATAAGCTTTTATGTACAAGTGGTGGTGGTGGATTAGGGCTTTACGTCCTGTATTTCTGCACCTGATGGGCTAATTAGGACCGGTAGGGACCATGGCAATGAGACGAAGGATGAAACAGCCATCCAACAAAGGCTCAACCAGGAATTGAACCCGCGACCCAGTGGTTGGAAGCCCAGCGCGCTACCACTGAGCTAGGCCCCCACCCCGCTTTTATGTACAAATGTGTTTGTCTGTTGCAGTGTCACAGGCAATTAGACCATTGGAAATTAGGACTCAAATAAAGCCTTGTGTACATTATATATATATATATCATTTTATTCATGGCAGGGACCACAACAATGAGATGATGGATGAAACAGCCATCCAATTTAGGCTCAACCGGGAATTGAACCCGGGACCCAGTGGTTGGAAGCCCAGTGTGCCACCAGTTCGCTAGGCCCCCACCCCAACAATTTTCAAATTTTGTAAAATTTTATATTGAGGGACATCTGTTTGACTGACCATAGTTCGTCTATGGACTGACCGACCACTCATCTGAAAACACTATACTAATACTTATTTTTGAAATTCTTTGATGAGATGACTGATAGGCCACTCATTCGCCAGCTGGGTGGCCTAATGGTTAAGGCATCTGCCAATTCCACATTGACCAGCTCTGCTGAAGGGTCCAGGATTTGATCTCCAGTCCGGGCTCCCTTCATGAGCTACATCCCAGCTGGATGTCGATCACATGAGACATTAAACTGGAGGCGCCTTGTTCTCAGTGCCTATGCTGAGGCAAGTAAAAGACTCCACCCATGGGGTAAATGTGTAACCTGGTGTGGACTCCCAAGCCTTGTAATCTCATTACGTCTGCCTATGGCAGCTGTTTAAATATAAGCTGATTAAGCTTCAGACTCCGTAGCACTGAGACATAGACATGTACGAATTGACGGTAATTCCATGCATCACTAGATTCGCCTCATAGAGTGAAACCTCCATCCTAGATTTGCAAAAGAAATCTTGTCTGTTCATTGTTGTCAAACTTACAATTAATAGTAACTTTAACAGGACAACTAATGCTGTAAAGGCAAGACAATTATTTACAATTAGCTCATTGCAAGATATTTACAGCTGTATGGCGGATTGTTGTCTGATTAGGTGATAAGGGGGGGTGGGGCAGGTAACATCACAATTTTAACCTCCAATTAAATCCTTAGTTACACCCTTTTCAATATTAGGGTAGAAGTCTTCTCAATTACTAAAAACTGTACTAGCCGTGGGTGTATTAGGGCATTACATCCTATATTTCTGCACCTGATGGACTACTTAGGACAGGCAGGAACCATGGCAATGAGATGAAGGATGAAACAGCCATCCAACTTAGACTCAACTGGGAATTGAACCTGGGACCATGGTTGGTAGCCCAGCAAACTAACACTGAGCTAGGCCCCCACCCCCTAACCTGTTAGGCCAACCTGATCATAAATATCGAGTTGACCCAACATTGGGCAAACTAGATAGTGACCTGACCAAACAGTGGCCCAACACAACACAGGGCCAACTGAACACTGGACAGACACAGAATTCAATCTTCTCTAGGAGCTGTTGCATTTGGTCAGTGATTTTATTTACATTCTCCAACATAGTGCTGACCTGAAAGTGGACACAATTGGCTTACACAACATTGCGCCAAAAGTGGGCTGCCCTGACACCGATCACTGTGTGTGTGTGTGTGTGTGATTAGGGCTTTACGTCCTGTATTTCTGCACCAGTTGGGCTAATTAGGACAGGCAGAGACCATGGCAATGAGACGACACCGATCACTGAGCAAACAAAGGGTTGACTAGCTTGTGAACCCCCTTTGACTAGCTTGTGAACCCCTTCCTGACCGCACGCCGCTGTCAGCTCTTATTCATATTGTGACGTTTTATAGTGAGCCCCAATGGCGGCGGTCGCTAGCGCTCACAAATGTTAGATAATAAACAAGAGCTAAGCGAACATCAGATTTCTCGGGCTAAGGGTGTGTGGGTAGTGCTTTACGTCCTGTATTTCTGCACCAGTTGGCTTAATTAGGACAGGCAGAGACCATGGCAATGAGACGAAGGATGAAACAGCCATCCATGCATCCAACTTCGGCTCGACCGCGAATTGAACCTGGGACCCAGCGGTTGGAAGCCCAGAGCGCAACCTCTGAGCTATGCCCCCCCCCCCCTCTCAGGCTAAGGGTTGACCAGACAGTTAGCTGACGTGAGGGTGGACGAAACCAGTGTTGGGCCAATTAGACACTCTGCAGACAGAGAGCTAGAGTGAGCTGACCAAACAATGAGCTGAAACAACATTGGGCCCATTATATGCTTTACAAGCAGAACGCCTCTGTTATGGAAAAAACGCTATTGTGAAGACGCAAGTCTAACTTGAGTATTCTCCATCATTCCACACTTGTTAACAAACGTAAATTGGCAACTACATGACACTGAGACACATTAGTATCGCTATAAATATAGAGTGCCCTCTTGGGTTTCCAAGATCCATGCTATGAAAGACCACTGGGGATATGTTATTTTGATGAAATTCACATGCTATATCAGAACTGAGCATTTTAAAATGGCCTTATTTATTAGATGACATTCACATGCCACATCAGAACTGAGCATTTTGAAGTGACCATTTACGAGATTTATAGGGAGTCACTAGTCTCAACCAGCAACCAAGTTCGACTTTTTTCTTGGGTTTCCTTTTATACACAATAGGTAAACCTTGGTACCAGTGTTCCACTGTGCCCAGCATGAATTACAGAGTACCTGCAATTGGGCCGCTGAATACTGGGCCGACTTTACAGTGAGCAGATCCAATAATTAACCAACACAAAATGAACCACACAGCCTACAGCTGGCCGAAATTGGGCAAGTTGCCACTGGTTTTGTTCAGGTGGACACCCCTACCAGTCAGCCTTGGCAGAGGTTGCGTTGTCCACGCATGAGGCACGACGCCTTCACCCAAGTGTTACCACAATTATGCAACATTTCATAATAAATGAAGAGATACTTCTAATATCAATATAATCTTTAATTTATTCAACTTAATTACTCGCTCACACATCAAAATATACACATAACAAGAGAGATAACCGTTACTAGTAACAGCAAATTTTGGTCATATTTTTCCGGGGTATGTTTGCTAAATTTAACTGCAAAAACTGTAAAAGCGCTAAATGTGTTCCCATCATGTAAAGCTATTTCATGATTATTGCATTGTACCAACAGGTAATGAAAATGGCTTCCTTTCATGCATAAACATTTTCAAAAAACCTGGGCTGTTTTAATTTCTCAATGATTCAACCTTGTTATGTACAAACCAGTTTGTTAATCTAAAGGCAGGGTATGTATTTGGTTTTGTTGTAAAACTATTTTGTTCAATATTTACTCAATGTCCTTTCTTTTCCACACATCAACTGAGATGAAACATGATCCTTCAGAACAATTGACACTTTCTTGGTTCTTGACACATCAACCATTCATAAAGTAGACAACTTCCAAACAAGGTTCAACCCATGCACTGATGCCAAAGGGATTGGTCAGTGGTCATTTTTATGAAAGTTATGGTCATTGATACCTGACAAACTATTCAAGTAAATCAAATCAGTACATGACATCTCAGAAAAGACCAGGTCGATCTAAAAGAGAAAACTTGAAAGGTTTTGGTGGAGTTCTATGCAATTTTGTAATGAGATATATGCATGTACGCATTCAAAATAATCAAACATGCATCCAAGCTCACGGGTCACTGTCACACTATATGATTTCACATACATCATCTACAGTTTTTAGCACTCGGCAATAAGTACCTGAATGTCAGTGTAAAACAAAATCTTAAGTCTGCAAGGTGATAAGTGATGCGACATCCACAACTGTACACATGACGCATTGCCGTTCCAAGCTCACGGCCTCAATTTTCCCCCTAAATCCATTGTAAAATTGAAGACTGGGCTTGTGAAGCTCACATGCATCTACTTATCAAATATGCAACAAACAGTGCACAGTGGACACCAAAGACATACACAACTTTATATACCACAAATAATAATTAACACCTATCATTGTCATAAATCAAGAATAAATATTTTCCGACCGAGCTGAAAAAGATAACAGTTACATGTACTGTACATAAGTATAAACATAAGTTAAAAAGTAAAGTAACTGGCATGATTTCATCAAAAGTTTCATTCAAACATCAGCAATTTTCACACTTTTGATAATTAGGTTAACTGTTGGTTTTGCTTCACAGCCTGACATGCACATGTATACACAGCTATAAATCTTTCCAATCTACTCTTAACAATCATTTCGCACTAGTTAGTCATATTAGAAAACCCCCAACATCCGTGCATCAACAACTCTCATGAACAATAGGGTGGTTTTTTTCAATTCACATAAAAGTATACCCTGAATATGATGGAATTATTACTTCAATAACTAATTACACAAAGTACATGACCAGTCACAAACCTTACAATAACTAACAAACGGAACTGACAGCTATTATATCAATAGATGCTCCAAGCTGTCTACATATCAAGGAATCGGGTGAGATAGAAATGCACTAAGCTATATATTTTTCATATATAAAATTAATATCAATGCAATCTCTGATAACACCAGTTTGCATGGAATACAGAGATTTAAAAAAGCCTGGACCAGATGGAACTTTTAGTGAATAGCATTTATACAATAAGTATTCAGCACATAATGTTCCAGTGTTCCAGCTAGGATTTGAATTGGGCATGGCACACTTGAATATTAAGGCACCTAACTAGACTCATAGGGCCCCACCTAGTTGAAAAGTCTTCACTTCATTTCGGGCATGGCGCTGACAAAATTGGCATTGTGCAAGGGGTGTCGGGCATGGCACAGTGCCATGCGAAAACAGCCTAGCTGGAACACTGTGTTCCCTTTACAAATTTCAGAATAATTGAACACTTACAAACAATACATACAAGTGCAGACATTTCATACCAAACCACAACATCCAGAGTTGCATCTAACAAAACAGTGGGAATCACTTCAACAAAATGTTATCCTTAATTAACCTGGAAATTCGACAACATTCCAGACAACTATCTCTCTAGCCATTCTTCCTGTTTTTCAGAGATCTGTGAACTTTTCAACCAGCAAAACTCTAAAACATATGAGCTAAGTTAAGTTCTGTAGTCTGTATGTTATGGGGTACTGCCTGTATCCATGTTAAAGTGGACTTCACTTTAGAAAAATGGTCATTGTGCCTCTCTTCTATGGTAAAAAAAAAAACCAACATCCACATTGATCATACATAGTGGCTGATATCAGTAATTATATAAGTGAAAATTTCCTGCTGTAAAACATGCATACAGCATAAGATACAACCAATTTAATTGCATTTAAATATCTAGATTCCTATCTATTTATCTATGCCATAGCTCTTGTACAATGTTCCTCAGACTGCTAACACATTCAAGTTTGTTTACATTGGAGTAATAACAGCATAACAATGACATCATCAAATAACCATTTCACTCATTAAAATGCTTTTGAAAAAATGCTGAACCTGAATTACTGCAATAACATTCTTAATATTATCAATTCTACATATAATTGAATTATTTCCATGAGATACAGCAAACCAATAAAATTTGAAACAAGTCGGGCATGATGATGTTTATACACTTCGTGAGCTGAAGTCAGAATTTTACATTTCGAAAGCTGAAGTCAGAATTTTACACCGAAATTAAATCATTACAAGTTACTGAAAAGATAACACAGCTGCAATACAGATGCTATCAATAAAATATGTGTATGAAATGTACCTGCTGTACTCTCGAGAAGTCACTTCTGATGAATCAAATAACAAAACCAGGATAGAACAGAACTTGTATCACAACTTGCAAAGACAGAAGAGGATTGGAATGAATGTGCCAATTGCTACAAAAATGGGTATCATCATACTGCTTGTGTCGTCTGAGGCATACGGGTCTTGTACGCGAGGACCTGAGGGTTTTCGTCGTTTTAGAGGTTTCGCGATTTCCTCATCTGTGTCCTCCTCTTCCTCCTCCTCTTCAACAAACTTGTTGCGGTCCTGGCCGGGAATTGGCGGTAATTTTGGAACATCTGAAGACAACAAAAATTAGCAGTATTTGTTTGCATTCATAGCAGATTTTGGGAGCGTGAATTGGGGCCCCAATTTTGGGGTGCACCACACCCTTTATTTCAGAGAAAATACTCCCCCCCCCCTTTCACAAATTCCTGGATCTGCCCCTGAATTTGCATGAAAAATATTAACAGTTACATGATGTACTAAATTAGCCATTATCTTGAAATGAAGTGGCTTTCGTGGGATGCACCCCTCTTTAACAGCTTTTCTACAGAAAAATATTCCTATAAACCAGACCCATAGTGGGATGAGGGACTATTGTAACAATAGAGGGAGCTTAGCTGTGCTTAATGATATCATCTAATTGCGGCATCATTTTACAAAACAGCATTCAATGACCTCAGTGTACAGTGTACACTTACACAATGTTTTTGATCCAGTTGCTGATAGCTCCCTCTGTTGATAATAACATCAAATTAAGTCATAATAAGTGTGGCTCGTCAATACATTTAAGATATTTTTTTAATAAAATAGCCACATAACCTATTATTCTTAGATGATGTCATGCTTTATTCTTTGCGACTGTAAGGTTGAAATAAATTTTTCAACTGACTCAATTAAATTTTATGCACAATCAGTAAAGCGCATTTGCACAATTAATGCAGCATATATCTGTAAAAATTCTAAATGACTTTTAATTACACTTGAATATGATCATAGGCCACACTTTTTCAGTTCTTGCACTAAATGAAAATATATATTTAGAAAAGTTAAAATTTAAGGAGAAAACATCAGAAGCATCAACAATAACAAATCAAAGCAAAACAAAAGCTGTATTTTTGCTACAACTGTTGGAAAATAAGGACAATTTTTTAAGCAGACATACACTTCCTCATTAATTAAGTACATCCTCATTGTGACAACATGGCTACTAACAAACACGATTAAAAGAATTGCGCCATTATCTAAGTTCCCTGAGGGAAAATTTCTATGTTATCAGTTTTAAATTCTATATATATATATATATACATGTCAAATTTGTACATGGAGAGTTCAGTTGACACAAAGGTCATTAATAATAGCAACTGCTTCACACGATTCCAGGACAGCACCAGAAAGTTTATCCCGGACATCTGCTAGTTCATGAACTATCTTGGATTCAAGCATATGCTGTATTGTGTTTAACAGTTTTCATTGCATATAATGTCTAATAAAATTCTTCATTCCCTTATTGTTGACATCAGTTCTGCTTAATCTGAGCTCATCACAGCAAAATTCGAGGTTGGCCCTGAACAGAGACCCTTAACAGTTCAGTGATGACCACATCAAATAACAAACAAGTTGGATGGTTCATAATTGCAGTAGATGGATGAAATGGGTTTTTATGTCCTGTATTTCTGCACCTGTTGGGCTAATCTTGCCAATTTAGGACAGGCAGGGATCATGGCAAGGAGATGATGGATGAAACAGGCTCGACCGGAAATTTGACCCGGGACCCAGTGGTTGAAAGCCCAGCGCGCTACCACTGAGCTTGGCCCCTACCCTCATAATTGCAGTAGCATATGTCATGAAACGAGAGATGAACATATGCCTACCACACAAAGCCTTGGGACATGGCACCCACAACATCACAATGAGTTTGATCTGGGAGTCGCCATATTATCTTCAGACTTTCTCCCGACCACGCTAAGTTATTAGATTTTTGCTCATTATACAAGTAACAGTAGAAAATTTTCTGACAATGGGAAAATACACTCTTCAGCTCAACTCCCAGCCAGTAAAATTAATTTTCTGACCTTTTGTAAAACATGCACAAATAGATATTTGTCTGAAAAAAACAGTGATAAAGAGAAATGAACTGAATTTTTGATTCAGGCATGATGTATACAACAAATATACATACCATCCATTGTGCCTTTGATCATGAAGACTGCATTAATTTTGGGGTTATCTTTCTCGCCCTACCAAATAAAAGAGTACATTTGTTAACATTCAACTCATAACAGTCCATCTGTGGAAGTATGTAATCTTATACGGCCAGACTATGTGATTTCAATCGCTAAAACTCGGATCGTTGATTTTGATGAAGCGGCAAATTAAGTAATTCTTTAAATATTGCCAAATGTGACATTATTTTGCATTATTGAGTAGATATTGTCACTGTTTTGGACTCGTGGGGTTAATATAAACTGATATAAGCTGTTAAATTCCTAGCTCTCCCACCAGGATCGGTGCTTCGTCTGACCCTCAGGTCTGTACACCCTTTTCACGGAGCAGCCATGTTGGCTTTTTTGCCACATTGACTTCTCTTTGTGCTCAGATTTAAGTATTGTGACATCATCAGTAGACGATAGCCATGGTGAGGTCACAAAGTGCAAGAACAATGGTCAAGTAATGACATAATTTATTATGTAACTAAATAATATGAGTGACAAAGGTGTATTGCCCTGCCCTAAGCAACTCCCGGTGAGGGCCCGTGGAGAAGACTGTCATATACATATATATATATATATATATATATTGCTTTATAAAAATAATGGGATATTGTTGGCGGTAAATCAGAAAATTAGCAGTTCTCACCTTGATAAATTCAACAGCAATTTTTCCTCCAAGTACTTGGGAATGTTCATCTCCAACTCGTAGCTCTCCATTTTTAACAGAGAAAGGGATTAGCTCGTCATGTGCTGAGCCACGCCCAACTCGATGATAAATGTCAAGTCCGTCTACAACTGTATGTCTGCCATTTAATACGACATCAAATACCTGAAAAGTAGAAAGAGAATCCCTTACTGTCATATACTCTTTAAAATTATCATGAACATATTTTAATACATCCATATACAGCATATAAAGGGCACACCCATGATATTTCTTCAATGGCATCACACGTTACTCTGGCCATTGCCCATAAGTCAATGATAATTAACAATGTAACACTTCAATTTTCATTTGAATCTTTACCTGATCAGGCTGATGTGTCAAATTTCAGCTTTCTTGTATTTATATAATTGGCATTATGACACATTATGGCAGCCACACAGAGTCCTTCATTTAGCATTAGCACTCAAAGTTCCAATATTTTTTCTAATTTTTGTCATATTCCAAAGTGTAAATCGCAAACCTGCCTTGACGCTTATCAATTGTTGTTTTAAACTATCATTACAGAGTCACGTAATCGCTACAAACAATACAATTTCAATTCATTCTAATCATGCTAATACTCCATAAAGTTAATAGACTGCAAGCTTGTCAGTAAAACAATGTTTAATGCGGACACTGAATAGAAATTGACAGAGAAAGGCAACTACAACAACGGTGATGCATTTCAGTGACCAGGTTACTTCACAATGCAAAATCACATAATTCCTATCTTAACATTTCAGACTAACATAAGACTAATTGCACAAAACCTGGGCTTGTTTAAAATGTTTTCAATGACGATTTCTTCATGTGAAGGACATTTCCTGACATCTTTGACCACTGATCCTTTTTTTTTTTATTTAACAATGACTATTGTTCCACTAATCTTTGATTAGCAGATTGCAAAACAATGTCCTAAATCCAGTTGGCCACACAATTGAATGGGAGAGATCCCTATAGAATATCCTATATGCAATGACATATAAAACTACCCCTACAAAGCCACTGAAAACTAATTTACATGTAATTCCATTACGACAACAACCAGACAATGAGACATGACTTTAAGTGGTACGATTAGTAGTGCAGTTCCTTTCTAAAAAGCATGCATTACGTACCAGCGATACAAAAAGAAAATTCATTAGCCAGTTTTCCTGAACAATTTAACCCATGGCATATGGCTTCATTTAGCAGTCGGAGGTATCTCAACCACAGGATGATACAGATACCACCTACAGTGCTGTTTACAAACTTGTGTACCTGTGTATTTGTTCAAAACTCGAATCAATCGATTTATACTCGAAACTTTAAATGCTTTCATCTTTTTCTGTGCGGTATACTCTCTGTTGAATGCTGATGTCAACACAAACCATATTTTATATAAATATGAACATCTGCTGTTTTATATCTTTATGAGCCACCGGCCAAAATTAGGTACATATGCAACATAATTTCTTTCAGTCCTAAATTATCATTCAGTCCTAAAATACAGATTCTTGAAAAATCAGCAACCATGGTAATGGACCTATTAATGGTACTCTCAATTGAAACAACTCTTTGATGCACTATTTATATACATTCTTTAATTCTTGTTCACCTCCCAACTTCCCAAGACATTTTGGCTTTAGACATTTAATATCCTCAGTATATCGCGTGCCTCCAGTTGTGATCAGATGCATGTAAAAACAAGAAACTCTTGTACATGCTGCACCTGTAATGACTAAAGAATGAATTTAGTTCAGTATATATGCATACAAATGCAATATTTCTATCCTGACAATATAGGGTTTTGGGAAATAAAATTAGCACTGCACACACAACAGGGTGATTAGATGCATGATTCTATTGAAAGTGACTACTACTTATACGATAGTTCCACAATCCACAACCAATGGAAAGCCTAATATTCTGCTCTTATCAATCGTCCACATACACTGCTCGTCCAGGCCAACGAAGCAGGTCTTTTCATCAAGTCTTACTGAGTACGCCCGTCCAGCATGCCGATAGTTGTGTGGTCAATTTCTCAGTGGGTCCGAAATAAATGACACTTCATTCTGATTAATAAACTGATTCACTTCAGCATTTTCTCATAATAGTGATGGCTTTGAGATTATCTCAGTCCATGAAAAATTCCCTCTTGGATCAGCATTGTACCACTTAAATCAGATTAGCTGGTAAATTCTTCAGTGAACTAAAAAATATATCCGTTTACTCAAATGCAATAGATCTACTCCAGTTAATTTACTATTATGACACCATAAAGCCAGCATTCCGTTTATAAATGTGATGTGTTGTCCATGACAGCTCTTGGTGAAAAATCATACAACTAGGGTAATGCCGTAATGGCGTGCGACTCGGTGTTAGTCGCAGGTGGGGTGGTACGTGGTAGGTAGAGTAAGGGGGGGGGGGGAGCTTGTGCCAGGGAGTCAGAGTTGTGCTTGCTGCCTCTTGTAACCTTCTTCATGTACATGCATTTCATCCATTTGGTTGTTTCGTGTCCATAGCCATCATGAGTGTGCATGGAGTCATGGAGGGTATTGAGACACAAGCATATTGGTTTTTTTTTTTTCACGGACACTGATAAAATGATGCTTATAGATTGAGGCTGTACATGTACATTCCTCCAATTTTTTGTGCAGCCCTTCACACATTTATGTTCAAATGCTTGACGGGACAAGATGTGCAGTTTTGTATAATCTCAATCGGAAACACTAATATACAGAAACTATACTACATCCATTAAAATTACTTAAATATAAACATGTAATTATTGAATGGAAAATTATTTATTACCAATATATGGAGGAGATGGTAATTCATGACATGGTGTGTTCAGAGCATTTCAAACCAACAATTCATAAGTGTCAGTGAATGTTGACACAAGGCATTCATTTACATTGTGTAATCCATATTTACCAGCTGTTGACACTCCCATAATCCCATTACCTTTTGATTAGATGCTGTAAACCACACTTCACTGAATTTCAAAACTAGCACATAATTCCCATCTTCCTTGGTCGGCAGGTCATAGCCAAATGTCGATGTGTGATATCTTTCAGTCTGATATAGAATCTGATCTCTAGGGTCTACTCTCTGAATCAATAAGCTTTTACCATAGTCTGACGATATGCCTACGGCCAGAGAGTCTTTCTGGTATTTGACACCGAAACTGTCAATGTGTGCTTCTCCACCACAATTCACAGCGAACAAAACCTCACCGACCCCTAGAGCCAGCGCTGACAACAACAGCAAAGATGTCAGTTCAAAGAGTAAAACGTGCAAGACACTGCGAATATCCATGATAAACACGCTTTCTGTGCAGAGTTTCCAGGATCCAAGCCAACAACTCCACACACGCTCGCCAGGCACCGGGTCGGAAGTGACGTTGGTCCCGGCACTGCACTAGCGCCACCAAAAGGGAGCCTTCCGTATTTCATTTCTTACCACAGAGTAACAGATCGATGGTCACGAAAGCCTCCCCGCGTCTTATTGTTGGCTAAATGATATGCACCAATGACGTTTATATATATACGTCATTGATGAGCTAATGCTAAATTAAAAATACATATCATAGTTTGCAAGCCCATATAATCGTAATTCCTGTCTTGATGTAATTATGATGCCATAACTTATTTATTTATTTATTGAACATATATTTACACAGGGTGTATACAATCAGTGAAACTGTTTTTCATGTGGACCCTGTTAAGAACATCAATATAAATATAAAAATAAAAGATAAACAACTAAAATAAGCAAAATAATATAAAAGCATAAGATTTACATTAAAAAAAAACTTTTAGTGCTTTTTTGAAAGAATTAATTAAGATCATTAACAATGATTAATGTCCTTCATTTTGTCAGGTAAAGAGTTCCAGTAAATAGCACCACAATAAGCAAATGTTCTTTTGTATTTTGTATAAGTCACAGTTTGGTCTTGGCACATAAACATTCATAGGATGGCCTCGAGTCGACAAGCCAGAGACATAAAATTGCATTGTAATGCTGTCGCATAAATAATAAGGACAAAGACCATGTATACATTTAAACTAAAATAAATACATCTTTGTCTAATTTTCATTCATTTTAACAATTTTACAATATCTAGTCCCCTGCAATTAATAAAGTCAAAGTTGTTTGAAATAACTCTTGCAGCTTGGTTTTGGAGTCTTTGAATTCTGCCAATATTTTGATCAGTTGTTTGGCCCCAAACTCTAATAGCATAGTCTATACATGGCTGTACTGTACTGTGATATACTTTATAATAAATCATGTGTAACAAAACCTACTAATCCTCATACCCAAATAATTAGCACAAGTGACATTGTTTAGTTGCTGTCCATTTAAACTTATGCACAAAGAATCAGAAATATATTTCTTTTGGGATGAGATCAAAATAACTTCACTTTTAGAGGCATTTAAAAAAAAGGTTATTATCTTTATACCACTCTGACAAATTATGTATAATTTCTTGCAGGGCATTGTTAACATCACCGCAATTTGAACCTTGACAAAATACAACAGTATCATCCGCATTTAAGTTACATGTAGCATTACCAACATATTGAGTGAGATCATTAATAAAGTAAACACAATTGGGCCTAATACAGAACCCTGGGGCACGCCAATATGTAATTAAATTCTTAACATCCGAGATTGCATCTCCGTGGCTCACAACTTGTGAACGATCATCAAGGTAGTTACCAAACCATTTAAGTTCATTCTCTTGTATTCCATAGTAGGACAACTTGATTTTCAAAAGCTTATGGTCAATGGAATCGAAGCATTTACGGATGTCGAGAAAACAGACACCTGTCATAAGTCCATCACATATACCCTCGATCCATGTGTATATTTAGGATTCATTACAATTTACGAATTATCAACGGGTTTTTTTTGTTGCATTTGGAAAAATTGGGCAGTAAGGGACCCCCCTTCCCCCGGCCCAAAGAGAACCCCCCCCCCCCCCCAGGCCGCCCCCCCCAATACTTAAGCATAATTTGAACTGTTATAGTAGCTGTTAGTTACATAATAATACACATATATATCAACTTAATTAAATATATTTATATATATATTCTTAGTTTATTGACACTGCAGATGCAATGATTTTGTTATTTTCACTGCAGAAGAATTTTGGCTATTGTCACTGCAGATATTGCCTTAAAATTTTGGTTATTGGCACTGAAGATCTATGGTAATAAGGCACCCCTTTGGTGAAGGGGACGTCACTTGAGAACACCAGGAAACTAGGATTGATAGACGCATCTCCCACTGGCACCAGAGCCTCTGGCAAGACAGAATTCCTGGACCCCTCCCCTGGTTCCCCTCCCGGAGAGAGAGACCGGACACTAAGTAAATTGGACCCACGTCATAACACTGCCCTGGAACTCTGACGGGATCCCAGAGGGGCCACCTGCCCCTTAGCAACAACTTGGTGAAGGGGGCAGGCTTGTTGTCAACCGTCTTAGTGCAAGGGTCAAACTTCCAGGTGAAGGGGCCAACCAACCTTGCAGGTGAAGGCTAACAACACTTTTCAGTGATGGGGGCAAATTTCTTGGTGTCTTCATGGAGCACCAGAATGTGGCTCCATGGTGTCATGGGCAACTAAACCTCTTGGTGATGGGGACAACATTATTTAGGTGGGGCATGTTCAAGTTGGCCACTTTACCTAGAAGGTAGTCCCCCATCACCTGGAAGGTCTGGGGGTACACATTCTCGCAAGACCCGTCTCTCCCGCCAGAAGGGTTCGCTGGCCTGCTGCGACTAGCTGACGCAGTACCCAGGTAGGGGCTGCCATTACCCGGGAGGGATTCCTCCCGGTAGCATGTGTGCGCATCCTAGGCTGTAGCATTGAAAATGTGTGGACCGGAACGTGATCCCCAGTCTAAAAATAGCACAGCCAATAAAAAAATTCAGCGTTTGGCCAATCAGCCATGCGGGATAGGTAGAGGCGACCTGACCTGCCTATCTCGTTTACGCTTAGGCAGGTCCCAGCCAACTAGAAGGGCTGCTCTATTCCCCCTCCTCCAAAGATAGACTCTCACGTAATATGAGGGAGAAGGGTCCAGCGGCCTCCTGGGAGTACTCCTGGCTTCTCCTCTTGAAAGAGTGCCTTACCATCCGCAGTGCCAATAGCCTAAATTTTATAGCCACAGGGTCCGTATCCATACTATCCAATGGACAAACTTCTATATAGCCACTGAATCCACAGTGCCAATAACCAAACCAGTAGATAGCCGTATCATAAAAAAGGCCTATAGCCACTGCATCCATCAATGGCCAAAATCAGGTGGAAGCACAGAGACTGCCCTGGTTTGCTAGTCTCTTAACTAGAAAGGACAGAGAGCTGTCATAATCTGTGCTGAGGTTGTGAGAGGACTCACCAGCCTACTGATCCATACACAGAGAAGAAATGGCTGTAACACGTATTATGGAAATAGGACCGGAAATCCGAGAAGAGCCAGTCGGGGGCCTGCTAGGATATCATCGTGGCTGCGGTGTGGACAGAGCCCCAGGGTGGGGGAGGTTCTGTAGGCTTGGCCTACAATTCTGACTTTTTAGAAGAGGATATCACTGTGGTGTCCTGCCCACTCTTTGGTGGGCACAGCTGGTCACGGGAGGGGGTGTGGTGAACCCTGGGTAGAAGAGCAGTGGCCAGCCCAGGGAATATGGAGATGCCTTAGGGAAATTCTGCCCCCCAAATACAACATGTCTAATACTTATTCTCAGACCACCTCAGAGAGTTTCTGAGGATGGCTGACTTCAATGGATGGGAAGAGGAGCAGAGATGTTTTTTTTTTTACATCTGAAATAGTGTAGTGGGGGCTGCAACGTTGCGTGTTCTTGTCCTGCCTTAAACTATCTAGAGTGGTATAATGGTGTTTTGCAGGCACCAATTATGAGTCCTTGAAGTCCTCCTTGTGGTGAGGGTGGTAACCCTGGGGTGGTAACACTTGAGGTGAAGACCTGTATCCCCAGTAGCCAACACAGGGCAGTGTGCATTGCACAAGCCTCTCCAGTTTCACAGGGGAAAGATCAAGATTATGTCGCATAAGAACCGGTCAAACAAGTCGCCCGGGTAAACAAGGTGCTAGTCCCTCAATGGGAGATCAGGCTGAAGTAAAAATAAAAGACTACTGGAAAATTTCTACATGGAAAAGAAAAACATTTATTTCTGCTTCGAATGAATCTGACACACTTACAGTGACCACATTTATAGCCCAGCCCAGGTACCTTATAAATGGTTTGGATGACAAACTGCAATGTTTGCCACCAATATCCATCTGTACTAAGTGACGAGATATTGTCTGTGTGACGGAGGGCATCCGCCATTTACAGTCATGGTCCCTTCTTGTTCGCAAATCAAGGGCAGTCTTAGAAATTGCAGCATCTATATGACTTAGGTGGAGCCCAATATGGCTCAATGGACCATGCTCAGTCCAGGGATATACATATGTAAACCATCACCTTAATTGTTGCAGCCCCCCCCCCCCCCAGCCTTTGACCGTAGTTCTCCAAGGTGGATAATTGAGAAGAAGTGCAGCGGTTAAAGGCAACCCAAGAGATTAACAGTCTGTGGGTCCAGCAAATTATGCCACAGATGCATCTTTACCTTCTGTTCCTTGATCACCTCCAAGACAGGGAGTCCAACTGGACTTCAAATTCAAAGTATTCATTTGACCAAAGTCACAGTGACACGACCCGCTTGGTGATCATAACCAGACACGTGCATGCCAACTTTTGTCAGCCAGAGCTAAAAAAACCATATGGCACCTGGCCCAAACAATGCTTCACTACTGCAGCAGATGCGAGATGGATCATTGAACCTTACATGTTTACAGGAGCAGTATCTTGCACTATTGACAACCTACATGGCATGCTTTCTGTTCCTTCAAAGCTTGCCAAACTAGAAGAATACTCATTCATTCACAGGTACAGACTTTTGATGTTCTCTTTCTATACCAGTATACTCCTGGACACTAGCTAACCCTATATCCATATCATAGTCAGACTTTAATGACATTATAATGTTTATTATAGGTAAAACATAGTTAACTTCAACTACCCTATACCCTTACCAAATATGATGCTTGCCATACCACTCTTATTGGGGAGGGTCATTCAAGTTATCCTGTGCTGGCTGAGGATCAGTGACTTGAGTCAAGGAAAATTTCAATGGTGCCCGTGCAGGTTCAAGGAGGGTAAATTTCAGACGGTTAATTCTTCCCTTTGGGATTTTGTCATGTCAAGTCGTCAAGTTGTGAACCCTAGTGGGGAACCTGTCCTTCTTTCTAGGTGCTGCCTAACATCTTGGGCACCTGGTAGATGGTGATATGGGTTTGTCTGCTGAAGTATCACTTTAGTATGAGCATTGCTTCTAGGGAGGACACTATGGTCTAACTCTGGGTGGCACAACTTTGATGACTGACGAGACACCCAAAATTAAGGCCTTTTAAAATCCCTCCACACTGACTAGGCTGGGCCCAGTGTAGGGCTTTGTTGAACGAAGTTGATAAAATGCTCAAGGTCTGGTTCATTGAGCTGAGCCATAGTCCCCAGTCCAGTCCGCTGGTCCTGGTCCTGAAGAAGGATGATACTTTTCGTTTCTGCGCGGATTATCAGTAACTTAATTCCTTCTTGAAGAAGGATTGCTATTCCCTTCCCAGGATAGACAACAGCCTTGATTTCCTGACAAGAGCACAATGGTTCTGGACGTTGCATATGTCTCTGGCTATTGGATGATTGCCATGAATCCTGAGGACAGGGAGAAAACAGCATTCACACCCCCCCACAGGTCACATCACAGTTACGCTTTTCAGAGTGACTAATGGCACTGCCACAATGGAGAGGTTGATGAAGTTAATTTTGGGGTGCCTGGCCTATACACGTGTCTCGGTTGCATGGACAATTAATATTAATTTCCAAGTTGATTAATTGAATACTGCACTGACCAACTTGGGTACAGTTCTAAAATGGTTGGAGGCAGCTGGCTGCTGGTTGAAGCCACTTAAATGTAAACGGGTTTTAGATCATATGAGCGATAGTTAGGAAGTGGCTGGTACAGGAAGTGAGGAGCTTTGTGGGATTTGCCTCTTATTACAGGAAATATGTGGCAGCTTCTCTCAAAAAGGGGCCCTCTGCACAAATTAACTAAGGAGAGGGTTCCCTTTAAATGGGCTCCCACATATCAGGAGGTGCTCATTAATGCATCAATTACAGCTGCCATGTTGCCTAGGGAGGATTGTCCAGTTATCCTGGATATGAATGCCTGCGATGTGCATGGCAATTGATGGGGTACTGTTATTGATGGCCTGGGATTTTAATGGGCCTATTGAGGAGCCAAATCAAGAAAGGGACCATACTAGTACAGCTAGTGATCCTCTGAATCAGTTGGTGTCCCCTTTAGCACTGAACTGTAATTGGTGGCCGCTGGTGCACTTTGGGAAGTGGAATGAATAGATAACTAATACGTGAGCAGTGTGGAGGAAATATGGCATCCCTGCGCAGTAAGTAGCGTGACTGCACGTGTGGAAGAAATTTATCGTCTTCTTTAAGACTTGATGCTATCAAGTTAAGTAGCTATTTGGGGCAGGTGGGTCGCCCCCTCGAGATGATAGAATGTGTCTCATGCTGATGTGACATTAGTGCAACATACCCACATCTGACCAGTTAAACGTGTCTTTGTGATCTTATAATTGCTTATGTAATCGATAAATGGGTTAGCTTTGATTTTGTGATAATTTGAAGCATTTTATTGGCTTCTAAAAAGGACTTTAATTCAGTTTATTTAAATACCATACATTTTAACCTCACGGTTTATCGATAGCAGTTTACATGAATCACTATTAACTAGACCCATAGTGTCATGGTAACCTGGTGTTTGATTGGCCCATACACTGGTATCTTCCACAGAGGACAGTGCTGCACACTCTGGCATTGGATCAGTTCTGACTGTCTCTAAAAATTAAACTCAAGAGGTCAAGGTGTTGCTCTTTGCTCCGCTTGAGCAACAACAAGAGACACTTTGACATCGTGAAGATGACAAAATAGTATAATGCTAGAGGTGCTAACTTATACAGAGGTTTCTTGAACAATATGTTAATGATACTTGCACTATATATGTTGGCATTTGCGGAGGGTTTGCTGCTGTGCAGCCTATGTTTGTTTTAATTTTATACTGCATAGAAAAAATAAAGTTGTGAGTGGGAGGGCTGCAAAGTGGGTGTGACACTTTCGTTTAACTGGATAGATGAATATTGTCCCCAATGTCTCCCCCCCCCCCCCCTAGGTCCGCCGGTGTATGTTAGTCTGGAGTTGCCGTCAGCTTAATGCAGGTAATTGCAGAGGTGAAAAATAAAAGGGGAATTTTTCTTACACTCGGCCGAGTGTAGGCCCAATATACTTTGTCCATGAATTTTTCAATTTATCATATATCTTGGAAGCTATTTTTGATATATTAGACAATTAAGTGTTTTGCGCTGGATATGTACTGTAAACCCCCCCCCCCCCCCTTAAACCCGCTACTGTCAAGATTGATTAAATGAGTTGTGAGTAAAATTGATTGATTTTGTGTACAAAATTATAGACCCTACCTCAGCTGCAGCCCTTCTGAAACTCTGTCAGCTCCTGCGATGAAGAGGATCAAAGTTCCCGCCACGAGATTCGTGTGCAGTCAGAAAGGAAGCCCTGAGTTCGCGCATGCGCCCTGTCTCCAGCAACCATTGGCCAGACGTAAATAATGGCGAATCCTGGAGATTCTTGAGCTGCTGTACAATCTGACCCATCGGAGCGAATAACGCTACAAAAATACATTCTACATGGGCTCAATTTATAGTGTGGATTCTATTATTTTTATTTCGTGACAGTGGGCTGGCGTAACACCACGCAGGTTCGAGTTATTGCGATTCTTAATGACCGTTCTCTTTGCCAGTTTGTTTGGGTTAGAGAATTCTTTCAACTGTCATTTGTTGTAACCCCATGTTCTTGTTTTCCACAGCGATGGAGTTGCGGGTCGGTAACAGGTACCGTCTCGGTCGGAAGATTGGGAGTGGTTCTTTTGGTGATATTTACCTGGGTAAGTATGATCATTCGAAATTTTGGGTATTCCAAATTCAGGAAATCGCAGGTTTTGTTGTTTGGGATTCCTTGATCTGTCTTGTTGATGACATTGACAATCTGTCAGGCTTTGTAGAATGTCTGTAAGGATAAAATACAAGTACGGGTTGATGTCTATGATTTGGAATCCTTTAAACAAATGAAACATTTTCGCGACCATTAATTTTTAAAGGCGGTTTTGAAATGTCAAAATTAGGTAATCGGCTGTCAAAAACACAATAGCTCACAATGGGCACAGTAACACTGGTAGTTCACAGGCTGTGTCTCATTAAGAGTTAGATCTTCGTTATATTCTTAATCAAAATTTTATTATAAAATGGATTATCGTGTATGTTGGATTTCTGACTGACAAGAATTCCCATAATTTGTCATACAATCTGTCAGGATATGCTTAGTTTGTATGAGTCAGCTTCTCAGCATCCTAGATTCCAATAATGCTTGAATGCTTGATAAGGATTTGTATATTACTTCTGACTAGACATTAATTGAACATCTTCTGTGGTATGAATGTTAACCGCCAATGTTTCCTTACCTTTCTCTGACTGATGTTTTCGTAAATTGCAGAAAGGTATATGTATACAGCATGCTTCATTGAACTGAAACAACCGTTTTTACACCTCACTTAAACTGTCTTTTTGCATATTCCAGGGACAGACATCACAAATGCGGAAGAAGTTGCCATTAAGTTAGAATGTGTGAAAACGAAGCACCCTCAGCTACATATAGAAAGCAAAATCTATAAGATGATGCAGGGAGGTGGTGAGTCATCCAATCTAATAAGATTCATTCCCAGTTTGGGATTTCATTGCTCATCCAGCAGCTGCTTATGCCTGATAGCTTCACCTATCTCACTTGTATCTACACTTAGTACTCATCATACTCATTGGTTCTATTTGTAAACTGTGTGTCCGAAGTGTGTCTGTAACATTTATATATACTGTGTTTGTCCAGTTGTTTATAATCCCAATAGGGCCTGCAAGTTACGAATTCGTACATGCGTAGAATCGTGTGAATCGCGCTATCCTCAGCAGCCTTGGCGCCAAGTGCCCAACTGGTCAATGGCGTGGCATATGAATGTGTTAATAATGGGCTTATCACAAACATTTAAGGAATACTACTAACCAAAAGAGTTGAAATATTCATGCTTAAGCATGTTTAACATGTTGTCAGAGGAAAATAAGCCAGAGGTTTGCTCAAATCACAGAGGATATGAGGTACCAGACAGCCGTTTGTTTACATTTTGCACTGGCCATAAGCTAAAAATCTAGCGAGTATTTTGGTTCATTTGTGATTTTTGGGAATAGTTGAGGACATCCTTGTGTCACGACAGTTAAAAGTTAAAGGTTGTTATGCCTTAAGTCATGAGTAATCTGCCTTTGTTCTAACAAACCCTATTCATTACTATGGCGCTGGGCTTTGGTGCCAGACGTAGCCTTTTTCTGCTCACCAACGCTGAAGAATCAACTTCCGCTTGCAGGCCCTATACGAGTCACTCTGTAATGTGGCGTGTATTGCCATTTAGTCTACCGCTCATAGTTTTCGTTTCAATTTTTACAGAGTATATGTCAAGTTAATTTGGAAGACACCCAGCAAGTAAAATACAGTAAAGGCCACACAGATGACATGCCCCAAATCTTTCACGTCCACGAATTCCAGTTTCTTGCACACACAAATACCTTCTTTTTTTCTCGCAATCAAAAGTTGGGTATGGGCTTTTGAGTACCACATTGCATTGTTAGTTAGTTAGCATGTTATGCTTTTTCTGTAGTTGAGAATCCAAACTTTGTTTTAAGCATGAGTAGATAGCTGGGGGACCTAGTTCATCAGAGTTTAAACGATGCTGTAATGCTGCAAATTTTGTGTGTGTTAACCATCAACTTATTTAAAATGCTTTGTAACAGTGTGTATGAACATGATAACTTAACCAGGAATGAGGAAATCATTGGCATTGATGTATAAAACTATACCTTCAATTTCACTGATAATCTACAAACAGTTGCATATTCAAAAGTTCCTACCATTGATGTGATTTTCATCAATTGTAATGTCATTGAGTTTTATAAAAAATTTGCTCCAATTAATGGCAGAGAATTGGCCAAATATCTGAGCATTTACTTTGATATCACTGGTTGATACTTGAAAGATAAGAAAATTAAAATTAGATTGTCATAGAAAACTGAACAATTCAAATTTAGATTGATATTACTTTAGAGCTATAGTCAGCTATACTTACGTAGACCAGTCCCGCAAAGACTGGTCAAAGTTTTTCTGCTTGTCCAGGCTGCTGCCTTCTACCGAAATTGTCCATGGCAGTCCAGTGTGCTTCACTAGAAGTGACATGGCTCTTTTTATTTATATATATATATTTTTTTTCACCTGTGCAATTGGATTGAAACTTGGGTGGTAAACAGGCTGTTATGCCTGCATAAAAACTTGAGAAATCTGTTTCATTGAAGTAGTTCTTGCTTACATTCGGTTGTAAAGATTACGCTATATTTTTGTGCTCGAACATCATGGACATATCACTTCTTGAAAGCATTGGCTGGTGGGCTGTAGTATTAACTGTTTAATTTTCTTTAAATGATTTGAGTTCTCGTGCACTGATTATTTGCCGTTGTAGCACGTGTTTTGTATTCTGATATTTTGCACTGTGTTGTCCTGTATATTTAGACGTTTACAAAATTATGAAATGCTTGTTATTGTGAACTTACCACTTTGTCTTCTGTTGCAGTGGGTATCCCGACCATCAAATGGTGTGGCGCAGAAGGCGACTACAATGTGATGGTGATGGAACTGTTAGGTCCAAGCCTCGAGGACCTCTTCAACTTCTGTTCTCGGAAGTTCAGTTTGAAAACAGTCCTTTTACTTGCAGATCAGTTGGTAAGGAACGATAATTCTTGCTGATAATAGTCAATTAGTCATGTAGTAATACATGAAGAGAAATGTTGATTAAGTTATAATGCTGTTCTCTTTACTTTTCAGATAAGCCGCATCGAGTACATTCATTCAAAACACTTCATCCACCGAGATGTTAAACCAGATAATTTTCTCATGGGCTTAGGCAAGAAAGGAAATCTAGTTTATATTATAGACTTTGGCTTGGCCAAGAAATATAGGGACGCAAGGACTCATCAACATATTCAGTATAGAGAAAACAAGAATCTCACTGGCACAGCTCGTTATGCTAGCATAAACACACATTTAGGAATTGGTAAGTTCTAATGTGATAGTGTTTCTGATTAATATTGTCTAATACTTGGTATGTTGTTATGTTCAATCATTGTGTTGTTTTCCTGTTTTACATGAAAGTGATGTCTATTATCTTAATAAATGACTGTTATTGATATTTTAAAATGTGCAGCCCTGGTAATTTTCATACTTGGGTAATTTTCTTCCCTTGTGTGTAGTGTAGCCAGGGCAGATAAATGCTTTCCTTTTGTACTCATGTTGACGGTATATCATATACTATATGTCTTTGTGATCTAAAGGAGGAACACATGTTGTATTACAATTCCATCTGCACCTAGAAAGGCCACAGATTTTCTCTGTTCTGTATGGTTTTCATTTTTGATAAAAGTATGTATATCTTGTGTGAGAACTAATTAGGCCGGGAAAGGAAGAGGACTTAAATTGTGCATTTTGTTAGGAGTCCTTCCTTATTTGGAGAATAACATATTTACATTAGATATGTGTATAATTTTATACAAGTAGACTTCAGCCAAGGGAAATAGTGGTCATTATTACCTGTGAAGGTCAAATAGAATGTATTGCAAGATGTCAGGATTGTGATGCTGTCTCATCTTATCAAGTTTTGCAAGAAATTGCAGATGTATAATAAGAAACCTATGTCTCAATCTGATCTGCTACAGTATTTGATAATGTCTGTCAGTTTGACTATTGTCTATGCAACATCATTATGTGCCCATCTGTGGCTATATGCAGTGTTTCCTGGAAGATAAGACATTTGAGATATATGGGAAGAGTATCCTGGATTGTGGTGTAGTCGGTAAATTATCAGAAACTGTGTTCCAGCTAGGATTTGAAGTGGCCATGATGCATATTAGGGTACTAAATAGAGGCAAATTTTTAAAAGCAATAAAGCTAGTTGAAAAGCCAAAAAAGAACCAAAAAAACCTCATCAAATAATTTCGGGCAAGGCATTCACAAAAACGTGCATGGCGAAACGGGCGTTGGGCATGGCCTAGCTGGAACACTGAGAAACGGTCATAAATACACATGTACTGCACAATCCAATCCCACAGTTGTTTGTGATATGAATTTAAATTGTTTTTAAGAAGGTGGGCGCATTATTGGTGTAATTTATTTGCAGAACAAAGTAGACGAGATGACATGGAGTCTCTGGGCTATGTCTTTATGTATTTCCTTCGTGGAAGTCTTCCCTGGCAGGGACTAAAAGCTGCCACAAAGAGACAGAAATATGAGCGAATCAGTGATAAGAAAATGTCAACGCCTATGGACGAATTGTGCAAAGGATTTCCTGGTGTGTCTCATGGATAGATTAGATATCTGCATTCAAGAACGAAGATTATGATATTTTCATCTTTTCAACAGTGCATTGTTTTCTAAGTTGAGATATGTTCTGTTTTGCAGCGGAGTTTTGTACATACCTGAACTTTTGTCGCTCAATGAGGTTCGATGATAAGCCAGACTACTCTTACCTCAGACAGCTATTTCGTACATTATTCCATCGACAAGGCTTCACATATGACTATGTATTTGACTGGAACATGTTAAAATTTGTAAGTATTGGTTGAGAGAATATTGCGTTCAATATTATTCAATTTTGCAGAATTTTGAGATGTTCGTGTTCTGCATTGCTTTGTTGTGTTGTTGAGGTGATGGTGCAGATTGTGTGACAATGGCTTGGTATAAAATTTCAGGGTGGAAATAGAAGTTCTGAGGACCAAGACCGAGAAAGGAGGGAGCGTCAACACTTGCACAGTTCAACCAGTCGTGGTTTGCATGGAACTCCTGCAGGAAGCCGTGGGCGAGGGCCGGACCCTGCCGTGGCTGGCACTGCCTCTCCTGCCATAGACTATGGACGTTACTCAGGGGGACATCGCAGTAGAGGCCCGCCAATGCCCCCTACCCGCAGGAACTAAGTGCTAGCTCTCTCTAGTTTACATTTCACACTCAACAAATTCTGGTGTCATGACCAACTCCGAGGCCTAGACTCTTTTTGCCTTATGTCATACATTTGTATATGGGCAGGGGTTGTCTGTCAGAAACCAAAGGAGTTCCTCACCGTTCTGCGTAGGACACGGCTAACATTCAGTCTCCTGAGTCCTCCAGCCGGCCATGCAAGGTGCGGGCTTCATCTTGTCATCTCTCATCCCTCATCAAATTTGGTGGCAGCATTTGTGCCCAGCCACATCTCATCATCGTCTATATAATTGTCATCTAAGAAATATATCATCACATGAACTTCATGGCTCAGCTGACAGTTGTTAAACAGATAGGTATCTCACATCTCTGATGTCATATCAGATGGCCTGCTAGAATGTGGACGCAACTATGAGAAAATGCTATAGTAATACTGCCAAATGTATTGTTACTATCACTAATTCACTTCTTGATTCGGATTAATTTTGGCGCTTTAGATTGTACTGAATGGGCATTGCTCTTGTTTGTGCTTAACAGTCTGTCTTAACTAGTTCCGTGAATAAGAGCTGTCAAAACGAAATTGCAATCATTCCAGCATGCTTTTTGCTTGATGCTTATGTTCCCCTCTTTAGCATTTCTCATCAGAATTGATACCGTCTCCTGCCTAACAAAGTCAGCTGAGCACCCCAATGTGTGTGAATAGTTTCAATGTCATTGCAAGGTCATTGTGGTAAATGTCACATGTGATACATATACCTGATACTATATACCTATTGATTGTCTTCTGTAAGGAATGCATGGCGAGTCCTCCAGAACACGATGTTAACGATTAAGTTATTCACCTGGTATAAGTCAGTGGAGGGAGTTCCTGTGAGGTGAACACTGCAAAAGTGGCGTTAGTCGTTTCTGAACTGTACTGTGACTGATATCGCAGGTAATCGATGGTTTGTGACGAGCTGGTAAATGTACAAATAAGCTCATGCTGCTATATTGAAGAAACGAATTGTCATTGTTGAATAGAATATGATGAATTTAAGTTACACAGCCGTGGCCGAGCTCAAAAAATCCAATGTGCTATCTAGTTCAAATTATTTAAATTATTATAGAAATTAAAATTTAATTCAAACTCAAATTACAGAGCACAAGACTGGAAGAGCTGTTAAATTTTTCTTGTTGAATACACTGTATATTTCATTCGCAAAATGTAAGTAATGACCTATGTCCCAATGTATTGACATATAATTTATAACCATTGTCATACAAGTCACTACAACCTAAGCAACAGCCGCCGAGAAATCGATGAAATGTGAATTAGGATCATTAGTGTTGGAGAGTGATATGAATTTTGTCAATGGAGATGTTGTTGCTGCTCTTTGTACAGATAAAGGAATGTGGTTAAATGTACATTTAATAAGGAAATGTGGTTTCATATAGGAGGAGTAGTGCAGACTGTGTGATGTGCATTAAATGTTGTAACTCCGTGTAGTACATGTATGCCACTTTCAAATGGGTTTATTTGACTGCACTCAGCTTACCATTTACCTTGGAGGGAGGGACATACGAACATGCATTTTGTACTGCATTCTTTGCCATGGACTGTTTTTGGCAAGAACCAAGCGTTTGTTGATTTTAACCTGTTATATATTTTTTTTTGTAAGTGGTAAATGGTCTAGAGCGTGTATGTGCAGTTGTGGCATCAGTCTAGGGTTTTGCATTGATATGCACTAATTTTCAGTTGGAGGAGATAAAACGTTTTAGGTGTTGATCGGTTACCACAGCACAAAATTGGCTATTCCTGTCACTTCAGTCATGCCCCTGTTAATCCAAGGACCTTCTGGTATAGACAACGTGCAACCACACATTTAAATTAAATTCCTGTACTCCAATTATGCATCACGTGTCGAGTAAATAGTGTATGAAGAAATATTGTTTTTAATAATTTTTTAGAATAACCGTGTACATAATCTAATTGTCAAGTTGCTGTAGAGAGTGCTTCTGGAAATTCCAATTGTTTTATCCTTTGTTTGGTTTTCAATTTAATTATCTTATGAATTTATTACTAAATTGCACTTGTGTCTGTATATTTTACCAGATTTTGAAGCACTTCTTTGTGTTGTATGTTGCTTCTACTAGAAGTTATTCAGTTTATTGTGAGACAAGTAGGATGCAGGAAAATAATTTCACTACACAAAATTCATTCTGGTTCTGGTGTGATAAATTAATGCCTTCTCTAGCCACACACTTAATGTCATAAAATATTTTTGTAATTGCAACAAATTATGTAATGATAAAAGACAAAAGAGGTTCATTTCCTCGTTAAAAAAATTCAGGTTTTGAAGAGATTTTTTTTTTTTTAGCAATATTCATAATAAAAAAATTTATCAAAATAACTATAACCAGTTGTATTAATACCTTCACACCATTTTTTTCTTTATTTATTAAAATGGTTTGTAGATTAAAATATTATAAAGCATTCGATATTAAAGCATGAAAATTTAATATGAAATTTAAATTTTGGGAGTTAGAACATATTGGTTTTTGACAAGAGGGTTATCCGTGCGAGTTGGTATCTACATTGAATGTGTGTCAGTGGTGACGAGGCCCAACAAAATCCTGCATGCTATATCTTTTTTCATGTCCATAGTTGAGCAGTATACACAAGGTGTAGTAGCATACAGGCATTTTCCAGAACCATGTAACAAATGGCATGTAACGAATGGTAATGTGTGGGTCAGATGAGTGTGTGCATTGGATGAATATAGGTACATACAAAATGGGAAACCAGTGACAAGATAAAATGCCAACATCATTTTCCTATTTAACTCCCAAGGATGATGTATACAGATAATTGGAATGTAGTGACTTTGTATATTGTCATTTCTATTAAATAAAAAATGAAAAATATCAATGATTGAATTTGTCTTATATATATATGTTTATTGCTGTAGACACACATAATGCATTACAATATATATCGTGTATTTGCAAAATATTAGTTAAATTCAAATTGCAAAATAACAAAATTTATTTTATAAGAACAGTATGTAGAGATTTCAATGGGGCAACACAATAAGTATGATTAAAAAATCCATTTATATTACTGATTTGAACAAAAAATTACAGTAGGTCACACATTGTCATCTTGTAGTAATACTGGATTAAAATTTGTGTGTTCAACATAATTAGCATTGTTTTGAACAAGTTCAATGAGTTATACTGTACATGAATACATTCAATCGGAATGATATAGCTAAGATATTCATAATATCCATTGCGTTAATGAACAGCCTAGTAGCATAAAACAATTTAATCGAGGCCTATGAACCTTCTTTGTACACTTTGCTGAGATCTTCGATTAAACTGATTAAGTGGGGATTTCCACCCAGTGCCCGGATTTCTGTTTGTAACCTGAAATAAAAGTGTGATATCTTGAAATTTGCCGTTTTCATTAAGGTATCTGGACAACTTGCACACTTGAAAGAAAGTTATTGTTATGTAGCTTTTTTTTGGCAGATGATGACAGCTGTTTACATAGGCCTATAATATATGATAATAAATCCACAATGGTGTGAACATGAAATTTGTTGCTGAGATAACTGACGCTTAATACATACTCAGCAATTGTAATGATTAGAAGAGAATGTTTATGAGCACTTTCTTGTCACTTTCAAAGTTTCATTAGCTGCAAAATCTTCACATGGCTGGGAAAGTCGTTTTGGATCAATAGCGACAGATGTTTAGTTTTCAAGTTGCAGCAGAGGTGAAGTTACAAGTGTTGATTACACAAATTATAAATAAAAATGGATTAATTAGCTTACTGTTCCTCCAGTTCAATCAAGACTTTCCTGGTGTAGTCTAGAGATCCGATCTTGTGGAGATATTCCACACAATATTTCTTCACTTCCAGGTCAGAGGTACGTTGTCGTAATATGCCTGAGTGCCATTAAGGAATTTTAATACCATAGCTTGATCCGTGCTAATACATTTATAATTGTGATTGTGAAAATGCATAGGCCTATTTATAGTTTAAACTACCAATTTTTTATGTTATTTATAAATAAGCATTTCCTGTGCACAAAGGATACTCATAATTTGTTGATCTGGCTGGCTTCGAATTCCATGGATGATTGGAAACGAAAATTTTCCTTCCGTCAGATCCTCACCGAAGCTCTTGTTTGCTTCATACTTTTATTTAAAAACCAAAAATTACAATCTTGAATAATACAGTGTATAGACAAAATGGAAACTTGTATGGTTTTAATCAATGAATGAAGTACTGTAGGGTAGAGTTGACCAGTATTTTCTTAATATTGTAATTTAGAATTTAGAAAAAGAGGAGGGGAGGGGGGGGGGGGGCGTGGGTGTATGAGAATCCCCCCAATCACAATTTTAATGTGACAGCCCTTATTATTGGAAACTCACCTCTTTCGAATTAAGATTAGCATAGTCATCTCTTATTTGGAAGTATAGTCCAAGTGTACCACACAAAGGCTTCAGATCGCTAGAATAAATGGTAAATAATACAAAATATGCATCAGTAGTAACAAGAGTTATGCCACAATTATGTATTTCAACATAGTAAAGCTTGAATAACCAACCAGTGTTCTTATATTAGTTTTAATTACACTGCCTTTCTAAGTTACTAATAAGCTAAGCTCTGTGTAGTCTTTATGCACTCACAGCAGCACCATAATTCCCATTTGAGTGTCATTGAACATGGCAGCAAACCATATATACCAACTAAGTGACAGTAATTTCGTGGGCAATACTCAGTAACGCTTGACTTATATAACATTGAATAACGGGGAGGAGAGAGAGAGAGAGTTTTAAGACTAATTTGAAGATATCTTATCCAAAATACGACAAGAACTACTTGCGATTAAGCATATGGTTGATGACAAAGTGCCTTGTGAATATTAGGTAAATGGTGTGTTGATCTCTAGTTTGAAGGCTTTGGACTGTCACCAATTTAACTACAAACTCTTCCATTTTAGTCGGACCTTCCCATCTTATTAATACATTATCTACAAGTGTTCTATGTATTTATGCAATGGGCTTATTATTACAATTTGCTCATACCCAGTGTGTGTTTTTATACCAGCTGCAGAATCCCCATCTTCAGACCTGACCAATGTAAACAGCTGGTAAACATGCAAGTATGACACAGCAGGTCACTGCTATATGTTAGGCCTTGGAGACTATTTGAATGTTACACAATCAATGTGCATGACACTTTACTCGAATTACCTTTTAGAGCTTTTTTAGCAACAATCCCTGACCTAAAGGGTATTTAATCATATACCTGCTTCCCAACAAATGTGTCAATGTATGTTGTGAAAGCCCTACCTCTTATTATTGCTGAAGATTTGCATTAACCTTACTGCCAGTCCAAAGAGGCCACCAGTTTCTTTGTAAGAAATGAAAGAGAGAGATTAACACATTACATGTTACAATTTTAACACAAGTTATCATTTGAGGGGCAAATGTATACTAAGGAATAAATGGTACACACTTCTTATAACCATCTGTTTGTACTCCTCTTCTGTGGGGCAAGTGAATGAATCTCTCCAGTAAATGTCCATCCCCTGTCCTCTGTGCAGTTCCAGGAGTTGTTCTGTAAACCAATTTTCAAAACTGTGTTACCTTTTCTTTCTTGAGCTTAAAGAGGTCCAGCTTGTTATGAAATCAAAAAATTACCTGTAAAAACTGCTGTAACTTGTGGGTTTCCCAGTTCAAGGGCTTTTTCTAGACCCTTAAAATATATGTAGTTTGCACTGTTTATTGTATGGGCAATTCCATATATTTTGTGGGCAACTGAAAATGACAAAACACACAATATCTATAGTCCACAGATAAGAAATGTTATGGTTTTTTTTTTTTTTAAAGGGATATCCCTTGTATAAGCCAGAAGCAAAATGTTGCTATGAAGAATATAAAATGTATTATGTGACTTACCTGGAATTCCTCTTCTGAGAATAGAGTTATCTTCAATGTCATCTATTCTGGAATTTGAAAAAAAAAGAAAGTTTTACCATGTTATTGAGTATGTTTAGAACAAAACTGCAACTGATATTGTAACTAGATGATGTTAGGTTTACTCACAACAAACTGGCATTGTGCAGCATTTGGGTGATTTCTCCTATCTTATAAAGGATGTCATCTGGTACTTTTAGCCAATAGTTGAAGGCCTGTTTAGAGAAACATATTCAGTTTGTGAACTTGTAGAAGAGAGGCAATGAAAAGTAAAAATAAATTTAGCGACATCACCAATGTGACTATATGTTACTTAAGTGATGCAAAAAGATGAGCAATTGTCATTGAAGACGATCGCAGGTTACTCGATCGATCCAGTCTAGACTAAATTTTTGAACTTTTAAGATTCTTTCTACACACATAAGTTGACTGCGTGCACATAAATTTCTTTTAAGTTTGCGAGCGATAGCACACACTTATAATCAATGCACTGCCATGGGCGAATCACTAACCCATGGCCAGCCACTCTTGACCTATGGTCCTCGATTCAAAATGCTCAATATCTTTTAAGAAATATAAATCAAATCCGGCAATATTATGATATTTCCATACTTTTTGTGTGGCCAGTGATACATTGCAAGAGCACAGCAATACAGAAATGTAGGTCACTTAATCTCCAGGCACCCTCAACACTCAAGGGTCCAAACAGAGACAGGTTCAGATCAATTTTATACATTAATTTTGTAAGCATCCCATAGGTAATGCAGATTTGCACTTATATATTCCAATACTTACTGTCGCTAATTTTGTTCGGACTTGCTTTCCTGGAATTTGTGATATATATTGGTATGGCTCAAGCAAAATCTGGAAATAAGTTTAAAGACACTGCAGTTGAAAATATTAATTTGCTTGTGTTTATACGACTTACAAGCCATGTATAAAATGTAACGACTTAATTCTAAATTAATGTAATTACCCTCTCTTCCTTGTTTCCTTCTGGAGGTGAATGATTAACAGCAGGTTTTGTGCTCAAATCCATTGTCGCACTGTGAATAAGAATATACACAAATTTTACTGGTGAGATAAATAACACGATTGACACTTGTCCTTTAAAACAAAAAAGTGAGTCATAATCATGTCTTTGTCATGTTCAAATTTAGCAGCACGGTACATATACATGACAGTACTATAGACATTGTTTCGCGTGTTTACAGACAATCAACATTTCGATTACCTTTAAAATTGTTTAAATATCAATTTGCTCACTTTTGATTACAATACCAAACATAAACCAAACTTGAGTAGGGCAAAATCTAATGATTTGAAGGATATTTAAAAGCTGAACTCACGTTTTCGGAACTTTGACAATGGACCGGAAATAGTCGTCTGCTCGAGTGTCTCAAAAATAAAATCGTCCAATTATTACGATTTTTTACATAGATGCAAGATAATTTTCCTTTGATTATTTTACTGGGGTCCATATATGGTTTTTAATTGTGAATATTTAATTTTTGGATCGTGGGAAATTGGCCAGCTGAAGTATCATAGGGGCGCATTATCCTTGTGGGAGTGTGCACTTGACAGGCTGTAGCAGACTGCTTCGGGAGTCGGGGACGCACGTGCTTTGTTAATTATTCCTCGTATTATGGCTGGAGTTGAAGGAGCAGAGAAGGATGGACATGAAAATGCAACAACGGTCGTGAAAAAGACAGCCGAAGCTTCGGTTGTTAGCAAAACGCATGTCAATGGCGACGGTAAGTGTTTTTACGTAAGTTGCCCTTGAAAAGTCTGCGGCTGTTGATCAGCTGAAGATTACTGTCACTGAGTCCATTGTTATTGTCACGTTTGCTGAATTAATGCAATGAGCTAACACAAGCTGACATTTGATCTCACTAATGGCTAGATTTTAGCGTATGTTATAATGCTACATTTTGACTGGAGTTGTCACGTGCGCGTATTGTATTGATCGAACATTATGGCTCTCCATGTGGATTGGGGGTTGACCTTGGTCAATGGCAGTGCACTGCTGCGCTGTGTACCTTGTTTCTGGGGCACGGGGAAAGATCATAATGGTGAACGAACAGAAAAATTGACACATAGTGATTATTCCTTAACTGCAATGATACATGACTAGTTACATCCTGTCAGACTTGTCTCAGCATGATCATATTTCTCACTGATTTAGGTAGACGTTAATTTAAGGGGAATTAGGCCAGATTTAGGGACCAGCATCATGACTAAAGGTCAGAGTTTTGACCTTTGCCTTTGTCTAGAACTGGAGTATAAACAATTTGCTTTGCATTGGCATTTAATAAGCTTCTCAATGGCTCATTATAGGACCTCGTCCTCAATCATCGTCAATGACGTGCAGTCAGTGTATATACATGCATTATGTTAAAAGTGATTGGTAAAGGACTGGTCATCATAACCAATCTGCCATGCTGTCAAATAGGTGGAAGTTAAAATTTCCCTGTAATTTACATGGAAAAGAAATCATGCAATTTTAGTGTGGGGGAAAATAAAAAATAAACTGATGACATGATATGCCCCAATTGCATCATACAATCCATAATTTGCATAAACACTTTTACACCAAAAGCATTGGCGACTTCATTACTTAAGCGTACAGTAACCTAACTGGGAAAAAGAAATTGTTACTGATACCAAAATAGTATTATCATGCGATATTATAACAATAACTTGTTTTATGAGGGCGAAATGGTTTCACTCTGGATAATAATTATTTGTGAATGCACAGACATTGGCTGGATGCCATGTTATATCATCATAACATTTGCCTCCATCAGATAATCGTATAAATTAGGTTGGCAAATTTGTATTTTTGTATTTTTATCTCATTCTGGACCTGAATGCTTATAATCTAAACAGCTGCTGAAGAATTGTTGCATCTTCAGTTAGATTATCAATTTGAAGATGAGATATATATATATATATATATATATGTATGTATGGTTTATTGACATTTTTATAAATCATCTTTGATACATATGTCGCAATGTTATGCAGAGTAATTATACAATTTTGAAGCTTACAAATTTAGAAAAAATAAAAGTTGTAGTCTACAATCTAAAAGCTAAAAATGTCCCAGCACCAAAGGTGTTACTAACTGTAGCACCAATCAGTCTGTGCCTTGTTGCTATAGCACATTTCGTACATTAAAGGAAGAAATATGAAAAGAGTAAAGAGTAGAAAAGAAGGGAGCACATTCGTAGATAAGTATTGGTATAAATATGTCATCCAACTGGTCACTATAATAGGCTTGGGATAGTATGTCATACAGTGTTTAATGTGCGATATCAGTTGTGCAATATGTTGCCAATATCAGATGTTATTCACTGATTCAAACTATCAAGACTATATTCTTGGAAGCACTGGGTAAGTGCAAGTAGCATTGTGCTATGTTAAAATAATTCTGGGATATTGTATTTTTCAAAACAATGTTATTGATACTGAGGGTGACCTGACAAAGCCAGTAGAATGTTGTACACTACACATACAAGACATCGATCAGTAGGATGATTGAAGTCTAATTTTAGTAGCTTGCAATTTAGGTTTAGCTGAGGAGGAGTGCATAGGCCAAAACTGTATCCTATTAACAAAAGGCCAGAGCCGCCAGACTGTAACAGTTGCCCCATCCAGTTTTTAAGTAGAGCACCATCTTTTTATTTTCACCATATTTTGTTACAGGTGCTGGAGATGCGCAAGTGAACGGGGATGCTCAGATCAATGGCCATGTGCCACAGGTGAACGGAGATCACACCACAGCCGCAGAAATAGATCAGAAGATGGAGGTCGAGAAAAAGGACAATTCCGGGACAGAAGGTTCCCAGGAGACAGAGAATGAAAGCAAGGAGCAAGAGGAGAGAGAACATGACATAATTCTGATTCAGGACACCGGATTTCTGATTCAGATAGTTGCACCAGGCATTGAGCCCTTTGACCTCCCTGTGAGTAATCTAATTTCTCATTTTTCTAATGAAATAGCGTACAAAACTTGTATGATTCTGAAAGTATAATATATTTATCATTTGTTTAATTGTCCTGTTTTCCACATGGATGACCCCCATGGTTGTCTGTTTTCCAAAGCATTGTGTGGGCTTCACACTTGAACTGAGGCCATATGGGTCTTAACAATGTGTATGGCTTCTGTCACTTTAATGCAGACTTGTAGATTAGTTGAATATGTCAGCTTTACCGATTTTCATGTGATATTTTTTATGCTTGTTACTTTAGAATTTTTGACTTGGATGTTTTTACTATAGTTACAATATAAAATAAAACTCGTATAGGCCTATACAGTGTTCCACTAGGCCATTTGAGCCATCCCGACGCCCCTTGTGCCATGCCCGATTTTGTCAGCACTATGCCTGAAATTAAGTGAAGACCTTTTTTTAATATTATAACTTTTCAACTAGCTTGGTGCCCTATGTGAGTCTGTTAAGGTGCCCTAATATTCTTGTGCACCATGCCCAATTCAAATCCTAGCTGGAACACTGCTATATAAGAGAGAAACTTAATATTGAAGTGGACCATTAGTGTTCCCAGTGATTTTCACCATCTTTGATGAATACCAAGATTTCAATAACAAATTGAGCACTGTCAACAGCATATCTTAGAAAATCTTACTGGGTATTACAAAGGTAGTACGCTATGTTTTGCATGAGATAATTCAATTGTCTTGTGATGTACTTCACCTCCCCTTCCCAAATTGAGCCACCTGTCCCCACCCCAATTTGTCGATGTCTAGTCAGAAAATTGAAAAAGGCGTGCTTGAGAACTTTTCCCCTTTAGAAACATCACTCACACTATGAGGAAATGGTAAATTGCAAGCAAACCGTGACAAAGTGTTGAAGATTTTTATTTAGGTGACCAGTAAAAATGTGTCACAAATCAAGAAGTCAAGTTTGTTGTTGCAGTCATTATTTGTGAAATATCGGATGTTGTTACAACTTGTTAGCATTTAGGAGAAGTTTGTGAGCAAACATTTAAAGGGTTATAAATAAAGGACATAGTCTCTGTGGGCCTTGGCTTTGCCAGACAGTTCACGTGAATGTATTTTTTCTTAAATTGTTTTCAAGGTGTCTTCCATGGAAATGGTACAAGAAATCTACCAAGTGTTGATTGACAGGGAGGACACATGCCATAGGACCTGCTTCTCACTGCAGTTAGATGGAGTGACGCTCGATAGCTTTGCTGAACTGAAGAGTATTGAAGGTCTCAAAGAAGGATCTGTGATAAAGGTCGTTGAAGGTATGCTCTGTTACTTATCAGCATGATGTCCTTGACATTTCAGGCAGGGCTGCTAGGACTAGAGCTAGTCGTATAACCATGAAACAAGTCCTTAAGTAGATGATAAATTATTTTTTTGTAGTGTGAGATTTCGCTCCGAAACATGAGATATATCAGCTGTATATATACTGAGTAGGTTTCAGATGAGAATCAAATTCAGATTGTCAATTTAGTGGTAAAGGGTCATGCATCATGAATACTGAAGCAAATACCTAGCAAGATAATAATAAATAAAATAAAGAATTGAATTTTTATTTTTTATTATTATTTTTTTTAAAGGGAGGGAAAAATATATGATTGATCAGCAGCCTATACCTAGGGTCCATTACTCTGATTGGACTTTAAAATACTGATATTAAATAATTGCTTGTTGATGAAATGGTGATGGGATATTTGCTTTGTCTAATCTGAACAATGCTTGAGCTTCCTGTCTCCATCAGATAAGGAATAACCACTTGAAATGTCACATTTGAATATTATTTATATACATCTGATTGAAGCATGATTTCTTTATCTAAGAATTGCTGTTGAGTATGTTTTGACAACTTGCATTTAATACACTCTAAATTTGACAGTATCATGAGTATAGTTTATCATATGTTTATGTGTCAGCGATATGCAAGCGTTCTTCCAGACTGTCATTTTGTTCAAAATTAAAAAAAAAAAACTAGATCTCACTCTTTCCCAGGAACAGATAGACATGATTCACCATACCACAGTCACTTTCAGAGACAATTAGAATTCGATTATACATGAGATGGAGAGAGGTTAATGTAAATACTGTGCAATCAACTTGGATATGTTTGAATAATGTGAACCGCAATATATAGAATGTTTTAAGATCAACACCAAAATATCTGTAATTGAGTAAGATTAATACCAGTTCATTATTACAAATTTCCTCCTCGAAAATGCGAGTCCAGGATTTCACACAATTGATACAACTACTCCAAAATAAAATATTAATTAACTTTGGTAAAAATATGGTAGTCCAAAGCTGAGTTATTTTATAGTACTTGCCTAATTTGGGGGTAATTTAGGTGGTAATTACACTGAGGTACCTGAGATGTCATGCAGATGTCACTAAACCTCTTAGCAAACACTTGAGTGATTTTCATGCACTAAAGTTTTTCATATTTGACCTTAAATTTTGACCTGTACTTGCATCAAGGTCAAATATCCTATAATACTCTGAAAGCCCTATGTTTTTAGCGGGTTTATGGATCACCCCTCTTCGCATGACTGAGCATCAAAATGATCCCCTGAGATTGAAAGACCTATAGCAAAAGCAAACATACTTTGATATCAGAGTTGTACCTCTATCTGTTTGTGAGATATTTCATTCCAAACTTTTGTGAAAGTAGCATTAAAATGACCTGTGACCTTGAGAAATTTATTAAGGTCATTTTGGTTCTACAGAAATGGAGAACTACCTAAGGTGCCCATTAAGTTTCGTACTGGTAGGATGATGGTGAATCATAATAAAAAAAATCCTTTAGATTTACAGTCCGTTTAACCAGTTTTTGTTGAATGTAGATTAGCATATTCAGTGTTGCTTTTTTGTTGCTGGTTTACATTTACATCAATACATGCATTCTTGCGTGGCTTTCTAAGAAAGTGCATTTTATAAAGGATAAAAAAAAAATTGCTGTAGAATTGAGAAAGTAAAAAGTCTGATTACACAAGGACCATGGTAATTAACAGCCCTGCAAGGCACATATTATTTATGACATTCATTTCTTCCAGTAACTGGGTATTGATAATGGTGACTTTAACTGATTTTAATAAGTTGTTTAAAGAGTTATCTTTGGTAAAAAAAAAATCTGCAAGCATTTGTTTTAGTTCTCTAGTTTAGCCATTTGACTGTTCTAATTTACAGAGCCATACACAATAAGGGAGGCGAGAATCCATGTGCGTCATGTGAGAGACTTACTAAAGTCAGTGGACTTGAATGACGCCTATAATGGCATAGACTGTAATTCCTTGGCATTTCTGAATGTGGTCACAAGCGGAGATGTCTTGGAGAACAGAAATAAGAAGATTGAAAACCTGGAGGTTAATCCTCCCGACTACGTTCTTCCAAATAACAAGGAGCGCCCCCTGCTGCCTCTTCATCCTCTCAATAAGGACCTTAAGGTTGGCATATTATTCTTCTTTGTCGTTCAGCATTATTAACTATGTCTGGATGAAATATTCTATGCTTCTTTGGTTAGGAGTGTAATTTTACAATCAAGTGACAAGATAGTCTGTGAGCCAGGAATTTATCAGACACCTAATGTTGTCACTGCTATGTCTTAGTGAAAATCCTAATTTTTATATTACATAGTACATGTACCACAAATCAGTACTATTAAAGATGCTGTCACAGTTAAGATGATAAAAGTACATGTATTTACAACTAGGGTTCTAATTTAGTGACATCATGTATGATATTATCACTGTACTCTATGTCTAGATTATTGCTTACTTAAATTTGTTGCATTTTCTGTTCTCCCTCAGCACTTTACACTGAATGTTCTTGTGGTTCAGTGTTATTTCTAGGGAGATAGATTAAGGTCAAAAATATTGGTCAGGAGGTTGGCTATCATAGCCTGTTCTCTACTTAAACATTGACTACAATTGTGTTTTATTCGTGTTTAAAATGTAAGAATGTAGACCTGCAGCGCACTGCTCCTTAATAATATAATCCAGCTTGTGAGTTTTCCAGTACGCATTGACTAGAATAACATGCGATATTTCATTTGGACCAGATTATAGCCTTCTTAAATGTATTTAGATGGTTTAAGTAATCGGTCATTTGGTCACTGTCCGCAGGTGGCGCAGTGTATTAAAGTCATGACATTTAGTGGCTGGAACCCCCCGCCAGGAAACAGAAAGATGCATGGTAAGATCACATTATTCAATTTGCATTTCTGATATTAAGTACCAGATATATTCTGGGATTCTTGCTAAACTATAGAAGTTATTTTCCTCTCTCTTCAGGTGATTTGCTTTACCTCTATGTTGTCACCTTGGAAGATAAACGATTCCACATCACTGCCTCAACCAAGGGCTTCTATGTCAATCAGTGAGTATACGTTAATTTATTTTCTATAATAACTAGTTGGCATAATTATGCTTGCATTGTTTTTCTGGATTGGTTCAATCCAAGATTTTAGTGTCACAAGACTAGACTGGTTCAGAGCCTAAAAGACTTTATATAATAAAATGTCTATGTCATTGTTGAAATGGTTATGTAAATGATAGAAAAAATAGATAAGTGATTAATTACTCTCAACCAAGATACCATACATTTTAATTTTCATGGATACTCAGATTTCAGTGTCCTCTTTTTGCACACCACTCAATGTGTATGGGTTACTTGTCATATGCTAATAAGATGTATGAGATTGTATCTTATGATGTGCGTAAACTTTCAGGTCAACACAAGATGACTTCAATCCCAAGGCTGCTCCCCAGGGTCATCTGTCACATTCACTCATTGATCTTCTCAACCAGGTTCAAATTTATAATATATGAACTGAAAGATGAAATTTCATATTGAAGAGCATTATGACCTATCATTTTCTGTCCGCACATTTCTCATCATATTGGTGGCTCGAAGCAGCTAAAAATAAAATAAATGTCGCCTTATATTGGAATTGTGCAAGCTTATCAAATTAATTGTTAAAGTTACTGTTGGGAGTTAAGGTTAGAAAATAAAGTTAAACCAAAATGAATTATTTTCTTTCAGATTAGTCCAATGTTTAAACGGAATTTCTCAGCGTTGTTGAAGAAAAGGTAAATTCTGATGTTTGCTTATTGATAAATTTAATCTTTTTAACTTGAAAAAAAAAAGGTGGAATGAAGATTGTATTGTGGAATTAATTCTTTTTTAACAGAGCACAGAAGCATCCTTTTGAAAGAGTCGCTACTCCCTACCAAGTATACAGCTGGTTGTCCCCACATATCAGTCATACCGTTGACTCCATTAGGGCAGAGGATGGTGAGTGTAATGGACCTTTGAACAACAGGGGGAGCTGTGTGCCGGTCCTTACAGCCTTTGTTGTATGGCATAATCGGTGTTCCAGCTAGGATTTCTATTGTACATGGTGCAGAAGAATATTAGGACACCTAAATAGACTCATATAGGGCGCCGAGCTAGTTGAGGCAAAAAAAAAAGAAGTCCACTTTATTTTAGGGCATGGCGCTGACAAAATCGGGCATGGTACAAGGGGTGTCGAGCATGGGGCGTTGGGCATGGCTCGGCGCCATGCTCAAATGGCTTAGCTGGAACACTGAAAATCATACTGTGTTGATGACGTCACAAAGGTCTTTTGGACCGGGATGCAGCTCCCCCGTGTTGAGAGTCTCCCACATTTTGTTATTTGTTGCTTTGAAGGAATATTATTTAATGTAAAATGAACAATCTGAATCATCTTTTGACATTTTGTATTTCCATCAGTCTCAAAGATTGTGTGAAATGTGTGAAAACGGTGTGATATGCTGTGGATGGGGGTAGATAACACAAGTATAATTGGTTGCCAACATTATCGCTTCATTTGTTGCTGATGATTAATGAGTTATCCTTTTTTGCAGCTTTCTCCTCCAGACTAGGTTATGAAGAGCACATACCTGGTCAAACGAGAGACTGGAATGAAGAGTTACAAACAACCAGGGAACTTTCACGGAAAAATCTTCCTGAGAGGCTGATTAGAGAGCGAGCCATTTTCAAGGTCAGTAAGAAAATAAATCTGATTTTCACAAAAGAAATACTAGTTTCTTTGTTAGCTTGTCGTGCCTGTGTCTATGTTGGTAGAAGTGAAAGACCCCATCCATGGAGGAAATGTGGTGTGGAATCCAAGCCTTAGTGTCTCATCATTATGCTTGCCTCTGGCTGTTGGTCATATATACACTGACTAAAATTAAGACCAGCTTGAGCTGACTAAGGTTGAGACCAGCCTGAGACATTGAATTTAACTCCTGGAGAAGATTACATTTTAATTTAATCTTTTGTGGTCTGTTTAGCTCAGAAGTTTCAAACACATAATTTACATGAATGAGACAGTTTTTAAAAGCAAATTAAGAATAATTTTAATCTTTTTGCAGGTACATAGTGACTTTGTTGTGGCCGCTACCCGAGGTGCCATGGCTGTCATTGATGGAAATATTATGGCAATTAACCCAGGAGAAGATGCCAAGTAAGTCTTATTTGAGATGTTTTATAGGTCTTCGTAGGTAAAAATCTACAAAATCTATAGTGCGACATTGCCCTTCTTAGCCAGGGACAAAATGATACTGAAACTCTGGAATAATGATGAACAGAAGACCCTTATCTCCTATGAAAGTGACAGGCGACAGTTTTGATATTCTTAGTTATTATTTATTTAGTTAAAAAGTGACAGACTTAAATGGTGACATGGGACATTGCTTTCTATTTTTGAGACTCCTAGTTGTGGATAAGATAAAACTTTATTTAAAGTCGTTGATGATTGACAATAATAAAAAAATCTGAACTTTTTACTGACCATAATAACAGAAAACAAGATGAAGTTATATACAAATGATAAAAATGGCAATAAATGGAAAAATGATAAGATGTTTATTTGATTTACATATTATTTTGTTGACAAATAATATAAGATCCACATTCAAAATTTTCCAGTTAAAGTCTCTTATCAATGTTTTGAATACAACGAAGTCATCAATCTCCTTTATTTCAATGGGTAGTTCATTCAATATTGTAGCACCTTGGTATGATCAAATTATTAAAGAATAAATTAATTGAATACATCAAACTTGTGTAATGTTAATCCTAAAACTTGTGCAGTAGTGTCAAATTGCATTGAGGCAATGATCTGATGACCTTGACTGACTCGAAATGACCTTCCTTTCCAGAATGCAGATGTTCCTGTGGAATAACATTTTCTTCAGTCTTGGTTTTGACGTCAAGGACCATTACAAAGACTTTGGCGGAGATGCTGCTGCTTATGCAGCTCCTGTAAGATTCCTTTTAACACAAATAAAAAAAATTTAAAAAAAAGATTCATAGAATTAATTGGGGGACTCCAGGGTCAACAGGGGGAGCTGTATGCTGGTCCTCAAGACCAATGCACTCAATGACCTGTTTGTATGATGACGTCATCAAAGGTAGTAAGGACTAGCATGGAGCTCCCCCTGTTGGCTTTAATGTCATCTATTCTGTCATGATCTGCAAGTTACATAATTGCACTTTGTCTAATTTAATTACTACATTTTTCTACAGACGAATGACTTGCACGGAGTGCGCGCTTACGCCAGTGTGGATACAGAGGGCTTGTATACATTAGGAACAGTTGTGGTAGACTACAGAGGCTACAGAGTGACTGCTCAATCCATCATACCAGGTATCTAGTTTAATCTAAGCTTCATACAGTTAGTTCCATTAAAAACGGCCTGTCAAATTGAACCTAGACAAAGCTAGACAACTTCTGCTATACAATGCTACCTGCCACTAAAAGGAACTATCTGGCTATAGCTGGCTATTCAAAGCTGGATCTAAAAGCACATTTTTATGATATTGGAAACATTTCTTACATTTAGCAAGATTTATAGGTGGTAGGTGTAAGCCAACCATAACGGCATAAGGTAGAAGTAGACAGAAGCAGTTGGTTTTAGCCAGTTATAGCTACAGCCAGGAATTGGTTGCTACAGCTGTCTAGAGTCGACCGTATTTTATGAAACTAAATGTATGTACCCGGTAGCGAGGTGTTTTACTGGTGGAATCTACTGCAACTTTGTGTGTGCTTTGTAGGAATATTGGAAAGGGAGCAGGAGCAATCCGTTGTGTATGGTTCGGTGGACTTTGGAAAAACGGTGGTCACGAATGACAAATACAAAGACTTAGTAAGTTACTTATTGTGACAGACTGTCGTTTTTAGGAGTGTTCATTGCTTTTGTTGTCATGTTGATATTGACTTACTTTGCATTACAGCTCCAAAAAACTGCACAAAGCTTGAAAATTAGACCCCACAAGTAAGTGTCCTGGGTACCTTAACTTGTTTTGTAAATAAGATTTCTAGAACTGAAAAGTGATAGACTGAATATATGCATCTTTATTTTATGAGCTCAATGTATGAACGTATGAACATAATGTGTAACAAGTAATTTATTCTTAATAGAGAATTGAAACAAACACTTTTTGCTTTGTTTATGTGGTGTGAAGCATTTTTTTCTATTTTACAGAGTGCTAAGTGAGAAAGATGAGGAGGTGGAACTTTATTCTTCTGTTGAGTGCAAGGTGGGTTATTGTAAAGTTAATTTTTCAAATTGTAACTTTGATGAGAAAAATGTCTGGAAGTTTTAATTTTGTTTAAACCATGTTTTTCAGGGCATCATAGGAAATGATAGCCGGCATTATGTGCTCGATCTTTTAAGAACCTTTCCTCCTGATATGAACTTCCTTCCCAGTAAGTGGCAATCTTACCCTTTTTCTTCTTTTTTTTTTTAGGATACTCTTTGAATTTAAGTTCTAGAATTACAAAGAAACTATTATTTTCAGTGGAAGGTGAAGAATTGAGTGAAGAGGTCGTTGCCCTTGGTTACCCTCGGCAACATCCGCATAAATTAGTGTCTTTACGACATGAGCTTGTCGATGCATTTGTTGAGTAAGTAGAATTTGTTTTCATTTCTTTAGCAATAAATGAGTCTTAATAAGAAGTCAAGTAGATATTATTTAAAGTTGGCATGTTACAAACATTCAAAACACAAGCCCTAGGCTTTTTTGCCCGACATTTTAAAAGAAAAACATTTTAAGAAACAGTAAAACATATAGAAAATATAAACAAGGATAAGTACATAGATTTGGTACTAACGTGCAGAAAACCGATATAATAAAGAACATAAGAGTACAACCAAGTAAAAGTAACTTTGATCTTACTTTTGAAAGTAAAAACTTAAGACTAAAAGGTGTTAAATAATGCATCTATACTATATTAGCTTAATATGACTAGGTGAGTACAGTAAGTGAAAACTATCTACCAAGGAAGCACCTGCATGCATTACAATTCCACTGCTGGATCATGGTTTTGGAGGAGTTTACTGATGTTACAGTTCGAAAGGTTCGAAGGTGATCCGGCAGGGAGTTCCAAACACTTACATCTAGGTCCTTAAAACTACATTTGAATTAGTTTTGGTTCTTGGTTTTCCAAGATTCTGCTGTGTCTGAAAGCATATGCATTTGTTTTTCAGTGATGCAATCTTGCATATAACAAGGTCCTATTTCATTTAATATTTTGAAAGTTTCTATTAGACAAATCAAAGAGCTCTGTAATTAATTTTTTCTAGTTTCTGGGTGTTTGCTTTTGAACAGAAATGCCACACAATTGGGCAGAAATTTAGGTTGGACAATATGAAGGCATGATATTTTGCCTTGCGGCCTTCTAAAGTAATGAATTTGGCGATGCGACCCAGGGCATTTGCCTGTCTAGAGGCCCTAAGCATACATTTTTGACATGATAATCAAAATTTAGTAGTGAGTCAATATTTACACCCAGTAACTGTACAGTTTCTTGAGTGTTTGTAAGTTGATTTCACCAATTTTAAAATTGAGTTTTTCATTTTGTGTCTTTTTTTCAATTGCCTGGAATTTGTCCGGGTTCGCTTGCATTTTGTTGTTAGCAAACCATTTTACCAGGATATCACATTTTTACAACATTTATGTCACCATGGACACAGGACAAGGTGTTGTCGTCTGCGTAGAAGAAATGTACTAATTGTCAATGAATTTTCTTTGATTTACAGAAGTCGATATGTAGCTTTTGTCAAACATGCTGCCATGCAATTCCAGCAGCTTAGACTGAAAAAAATGTCTGAGGTAAGTCTTTGGTATAAATTTATGTTACACTCCATGGTCTACCAAGTATGCGTGTATCATAATTGTATGGCTTATGTTGGTGATTAATAACTGCAGAGTGCAGAGAAGGCCAAAGCAGCTGATGAAGGAGAAAAGAAGGATTCAAATGACGAAACTAAGGACACCATAGAAACTGACGAAGCTAAGAAGATTGTTGAGGCCTTGACCGACTCCACTGGTGCATCCCTGGAAGCAAGCAGCAAAGAGATAGTCCGCCAAGCTGCGGAAGCGGTTGGGTCTCTCACATCCTCAGAATTCAATGTGTCTTTCAATCCAGACTTCTTCCAACCCCACGTGCGACATGCACCATCATATGAAAAAGATCTCAACGCAGACAAACAAATCATCAAAGATGCCGCCAAGTTCCTTGTAACAAATCAAATACCTTTCTTTGTAAGTGGATCTTATTTCAGCTCAAATTCATTTACCCTTCTTTGTAAGTACGGCATTTCTCGTCATAAATTCATTTATTTCGTGGATCTGCTTTCTGAAGAAGAATTACCATACACAAGATTATAAAATCCATGAACATTAATCGACATTTCATGTGTTTTTGGCAGGTGCGTGATTGCTTGGAACACACATCATCTCCCATAGATGGCTTCACCCTCACTGAGGCCCTGCATCATCAGTAAGTTGTGGAAGTGTTGTAATAATGTCAGTACAGCTTGGACTTCAGACATGAACTCTCATCATTTCTGAAATTCATCTGTATGAATTTTAATATCTAATAATGGAAATTTTGAATTTAGTTATTATTAGGGTTGTCCTCGATATGCTTGCATATCGATGAATTGAAAAATAATCGATATCGATATCAAAAATAGAACAAAATTAATGTTTCGATTTATTGATTCTTTCAGGAATGCTATTTTCAAAAATATATAAAGATGAAATTGTTTTGTATTCAAAATGGCTAATGATTGAATCATCGTTTTCAGAGGCATCAATATCAGATATTTAGGCACTGTCACAGAAATGGTTGCCAAGCATTCACAGCTGTCATATGTACATGTGAGTATACGCATTGATTAGTTATTATTATCAAAATAAATGATGTACCTACTTTATGTGTCTACTTTTTAATCGCGTAATTTGAAACCACTAATTATTTAGACCCCTTATTGTCATTGCCCATTATTCAAGAATGTGATTGTTTTATTAACCCATCCTTTACATTTCATTCTGTCATTTGCAGAGCATTTGCATATCAGAAATGGTGAGTCGAGCAGCCAAGCACTTCTTCAAGACATACTCGCAGAGTGTGGAGACGATGTTCCTTTCTTCTGCAATTGCTCATTTCCTCAACTGCTACTTAGGGTCATATTCCTCGCCCATAGCTCATATTAGTAAAGAAGAGGTAAGTTTATCATAGTCTTAAAGGTGCCCTAAGATGAAATTTGATCTTCTTCAGCTCTTTATATCAGTATTAAAGTATATACCCTAAAACACAATAGTGCAAAAGCCTAAATGGACTGGTTAAGGTTAACTTATGAAAACCATACTTCAAAGTTTGGATTCCACTGTCAAGTATGTTGCTTCTGAAGCAGTAGCTCATTAAATATTCATGACGTCACATCGGGAAACTAATTGGATAATGGGGGACCTAGCATCCGCAATTCCCGCCAGGGCGGCGTTACACGTACTTCGTAATATTATATAGATTAATCAAATATATTGTCTCCTTTTTAATTTTTTTTTGGGCAAATTGAATTATCAAAACAATAGTATTTGACTTGATTTTAAATCAAAATAATCGATATTACATGATACTGTATTGATAGTGCAGGCTAATACACACTTCTGAGTCAATAGTAAACAAACATTGAAATACTTGTAATATCGTCATTCGCTAATTCCCTTGTAATCAACTCATATTTTCTCCCAGGTAAAAGGATATCAGTCTCTGCCATCTCCTCTATTAACTTCCCTAACTTCTCGGCATTGATATTAACCATAATTCCGATGTGTCCAACACAGTATTCACTAGATAATCACGCTGTGAGTGATAGTGCCTCCCTACACCCATCCACGGCCGCCATATTTGTTTACATTTGGGAATCATACAAAGCATCATGGGATATCCTGTTGTGACGTCACTCTTGCTCACCAGGGTGTGCTTTGACTTGGGCAAACGTTTAAGCAAATGGCAGTATCAAAATTAACGTTTTTCTTATCTTCGTCTTTGGAAGACGGCTGTAAGACTGGCGATAGGATACATTAAAACTATAATCCTTTCCATGTATATTTTAAAAAAAAGTCATTTTAGGGCACCTTTAAAAGAAATATCAAATAAGTGTGGTCTCAGTCTTCAAATTTTGTTGTCGTATCATCGTATCATAAATAGCCTACATTGTCTATGAAGATTAAGATTAGGTGATTCACAATAATCCTTCATTCCAAGTTCTGAATATCTTGTAAACCATGAGACAAAAAGAAAAGAAAAGCTTAAGTCAAAATAAGAATAATATCGATGGTATTTTTCAGTAGTTCGCATCATAATAAAGTCTTGCCAAACATAAGATGCAATGATGTCTTGTGGAATTCATAAATATTATTAGAGATTTCGCATTATTTGGTGAATTGAAAATTGACTGTTTCTTTAGATTCAAAGCCAAAGATCAAGAAAGAAGAAGAACAAAAAGAATAAAATGTTCCAGGGGTCAAATAATGGAAATGGTGGGTGTTGTTGATTCATGTACATTTCAAATAGCTTTTTTTTTTTTGCTATGACCTTGTGTTTTGACCTTGACCTTTGCCATTCAGATAACCTCGAATGGACCACAGTGACACCCAAAGCCCTCTGGAGGAAAATCGCCGATGAAGTTCAACAGTATTTCAACTTCACACTTGAAAGGTAAGATTCTTTAGATTACGTAATTTGCTATGGTAGTATAAGATTTTTAACCCTGGTAATTTGCATACTGAAGACAAACTCCATTCCTCAATGTGCAGTGTACCCATGGGTAGATTGAATTTCCTCTTGTAGACCTGGTGACCATTTTTATGTTACCCTCGATCTATGAATGGAAGAAATTTTTATTGCCAACTTTTATTTTGTGACTTGTGAAGTGCTGTCACTGCTCTGCAGTCATTTCCTCTTGTAGACCTGGTGACCATTTTTATGTTACCCTCGATCTATGAATGGAAGACATTTTTATTGCCAACTTTTATTTTTTGTGACTTGTGAAGTGCTGTCACTGCTCTGCAGTCATTTGCTAATGGTAGTGTAAGATTTTTAACCCTGGTAATTTGCATACTGAAGACAAACTCCATTCCTCAATGTGCAGTGTACCCATGGGTAGATTGAATTTCCTCTTGTAGTCATGGTGACCATTTTAATGTCACTGCGATCTATGAATGGAAGACATTTTTATTACCAACTTATATTTTGTGGCTTGTGAAGTGCTGTCACTGCTCTGCAGTCATTTCCTCTTGTAGACCTGGTGACCATTTTTATGTTACCCTCGATCTATGAATGGAAGACATTTTTATTGCCAACTTTTATTTTTTGTGAAGTGCTGTCACTGCTCTGCAGTCATTTTCTAATGGTAGTGTAAGATTTTTAACCCTGGTAATTTGCATACTGAAGACAAACTCCATTCCTCAATGTGCAGTGTACCCATGGGTAGATTGAATTTTCTCTTGTAGTCATGGTGACCATATTAATGTTACTGCGATCTATGAATGGAAGACATTTTTATTGCCAACTTTTATTTTGTGACTTCTTAAGTGCTCTCACTGCTTTGCAATTATCAGGATGTATTTTACTTTCTCAGTGACAATTTGGAGGGTGCCATGGAAACGTACAATCTTCAGAAAGTTTCTCTGTTGCGAATGATCTCGAAGCAGTTGGGACTGCAGTTGTCATTGAGAGAATATCAGCTGGACAACAGGCACAAGCAGGCCTTCCATGAAGATGATATCCTCAATGTGTTCCCTGTCGTTAAACACATACATCCCAAGGTGAGTCTCAACCCGTTTGAGGAGAGAGATTAGCCAAAGTATACTGTAACCAATTAATGAATTCCCTTGAAGAGATGATAATGTGTGTCATCGTGACGTCTACCTCAGTGGTGTTGCTTTTTAGGGAAGATGCCGAGAAATGTAAAAACTTAAAAATATTATGGCTGGGCAAACATTATTATTACATTTACCATATGTGTACATTGCCTGAAGTTAAATTCATCAATTGAAATGAATCTGGAGATCAGAAAACTACATTCAAATACAATGGTCTTTTGCGCCCTCTGCCTCTCAGTAAAATTTATTTATCTAATTATGTCATAATTGGTGCTCTAAAATATTTCCCCTGATGGTCTGTTTTTCTGATGTCTGTCATGTCGTAAGAGTTACACTTGGTCCATACAAACATACTCTTTAATGATAATACTTGCATGCAATTTATAAACAGAATTCTCTTATAATGTCTGCATTTGAATTGTCAGGCTACAGACGCCTACCACGTGTTCACTAGTGGCCAACAGAAGATTCAGCAAGGTTTGTTACGCGATGGCTACGAGCTGATCTCTGAAGCACTCAATCTCCTAAACAATGTCTACGGAGCAATGCATCCTGAAATTGCCGCCTGTGCTCGCCTTCTGGCCAGACTGAATTACATCATGGGCGACTATCACGAGGTTTGTTTCAGGTGTCATTTGTTTGAAGTAACCTGAATTTTTAGTTATTTGAAGTTGCATTATCAATTTACGAATGCAGGTTAAATTACGTCTCACTCCCTGTAGTCCAGGGAGTTTACACGAGATGGCGCAAGCGTCAGGGCAATTGAGCGCGCTCCTTTGCTGGCATGTGAGCTTGCCGTGGCAAGGGGCTTTTAAGCATCATTTATCTAGTTTCTTATTCCAATTAGGGGCCATCTGGGCATCTAGAATTCAATTTGGAGATATTCTGATCATTTAGTTGAGATAATCACCAATCAAAATTTATTTGTAAAAGTTGTCTAGTTTAGAGGGATCTATCTAACACTTCACATTTTGATTTTGCTTTTATTGTATTGCAGGCTTTAGCATACCAGCAGAGAGCTGTCTTGATGAGTGAACGTGTTCTGGGAATTGATCATCCAAACACAATTACAGAATATGTAAGTCTGGCAAATTTCATTGTTTCGCATTGTGACAATTTGTCATCTGGACTGAAATCGAGAATTAACATTGATTGAATACTATCTTATTTTCAGGCTCACCTAGCTTTGTACTGTTTTGCAAACAACCAAGTGTCTGCTGCCCTTTCACTACTATACAGAGCTCGTTACTTGTCTTTGTTGTGTCATGGTGAAAGTCATCCAGAGGTCGCTCTGTTTGATGTAAGTTGAAAAAAAAAAAATATTGGGGATGATTAATTTTTATATACTAAATTTTCCTGACCGAACAAAGTGCTGTGATGGAATTGAATATATTTGTGTTTGCAGAGTAACATAGGTCTGATCCTTCAAGCAGTTGGAGAGTTCGATCTTTCCTTGCGATTCCTACAAAAAGCCCTGGAACTCAATATCAAGTAAGGAATCCTGATATGCCAGTCTGATGGATTTTGAGTAGGAATTACTAGAGCAGCGGAAACGACGCTGACGCCATGTTTTGGTCTGACCATCCACTCATTTGTTGGTGATGTCATCAAAATATGTGCACTTGCATAGCATTGCATACCCAATGTTTACAATGCAGAAATACAGTATGGGATGCCGTGGACCAGTGGTTAAGGTGTTCGTGTGCTATCCACAAGGTTGTGGGTTTGAACCCCCACTATGGCATCGAGGAGTTGGGCAGATCCTCATCAACCATTGCCTCACCCCGCCCAAGTGCAATGGGTACTTGGTATTAGGCAGCTACATTTATGGCACCGGTGTGAGCTCTTAAGCCCCTGCGGTTACCCGGTGGTCAAGGCTGAATACTCTCCAGGGAGTTGAGAAAGACTCTAGATTGGCCAGCCAAGGATGTAATTGTGAATTCAGTTGACTCTCGTTGAGTGATAAAAGACTATAAACCAAGATTTACATTTACAGTAAGCAAAAAAAGTGTGATAAGGAAAAATTGACATTTTGCACAGAAATATTGTGGTGGGATGAAGCTGTTTTTAGATTGCATGCAAAATCTTCATCAAGACATTTTAAATTAATGCTTACCTTTCAGGTTCTTCGGTAACCAGAGTCTGAAGGTTGCCATGAGCTACCACTTCATTGCCCGGGCAGAGTCATGTAAAGGCGACTTCCGAACAGCTTTGAATCACGAAAAAGAAGCTTATACTGTCTACAAACAGATGGTAAGTGACTGAGTGATCCAGTTCATTGATTGAGAATTCTGCTTTATTATAGAAAAGCGAGCACAAGAAATATCTAGGGAGGGCACAGGGTGGGTGAAGAAATAGTCAATAATGTAGCACTGGAATAGTGCAGCTGTTGTTTGTTGTCTTGAAGAAGATGGAAGTTGATATCTCTTGAGCATGCGCGATTAAGTAGGTCAGTGCTAAAAATAGGTCGACCTCCCACAAAAGCTGTTTTGGCGCCAAAACAGTGTTTTTGTGAAAGGACGACCACACACAGTGCTTGAGTAATATAAAAAGTTTTTAATGACATGTAAATAAAATATCAAGTTACATAAGTATTGCAATATGACTAGTAGCTAAGTACAAAAATATCCTAGCAGGTGCTAGTAGTGGTCTGAGCATAAATCGGACGAAATAGATGACTACCAAGTAGACTAGCTAAATCTGGTATATCGCAGGCCAAACTATTCTGCCACTACCGAAATTTCAAAAATTCTGTACAATGTTAAAACCTTGATTTCATTGAGGATCCAGTTTTGCAAATTTTAATGTCATAATTGTAAAAATTTGGGATGCCCCATTGTATGGCCTGTGGGGTTTTTAGTCTAGCATATTCTCACTAGTTCAGTATTATTAATAAATTATTACATGTTCTATCATAAATTGTTGATTTTTGCATTTTAGCTTGGCGAGGGTCATGAGAGAACGAAAGAAAGCTCAGAATGTCTGAAGCACCTGACGCAACAAGCAGTGAAATTCCAGAAGACGATGAATGAGATTTACAAGGGAGACAGCAAAGTCAGCATTCCGCCCATCCAGATCCAAACGCCTTCGCTCACTAATGTGCTCGACACACTCAACTTAATCAATGGAATTGTTTTTGTACATATCAGGTAAGCTGGATGCTGATTCTGAGTTTATCATATATGAGTCATCCACTTTTGTGTTGGCAAGTGGTCGTTGGGAGTGTTGTTGGCAAGTAGTCATTGCGAATACCAAAAAGTCAGATTCTTGAAAACATTTTGTGCCCAGAACTATCCATTTATTTAATGCCTTATTAACCATATGTATTTCTCATGCCTTTGCGCCAATATTCTAATGCATTCTATACTTGACCAATGAATATGTCACAATCATTGCTCAACTCTTTTACCTCGTCACAGAGAATTATACCTTATAACATAAAGCAGTGGTAACCTTGGTGGTCTGAAACCAACTCATTCTGTTTGATCTCAAATTATATCAATCAAAATCCAAGGCAAATTTTGCAGAATGTGTTGTGTGAATACGAATAGGATGTTCTGGTGTAATGATGTTATTATTTGATCACTGCTAAAATGAGGCGATAACAATGAGATGATTGATTTTGTTCGCAGTCAAGAAGACATTGAGAAATTTAAAGAAGAAATGGTGCGAAGACAAGGCCAGCAGGGAAGCAACTCAGTGGCTGGAGCCATCGAGGAGAAAACACCAGAATCTGCCGAGAAGCAACTCGCTGATATTCCCATAGACGACGACAATCCTAACTCTTCCAACAAAGATAGCAAAGACGAGGACCTGGAAGCGGGTCGATGATAACTTTTATGAACTCTAATCAAAAGGACACAGTGAAATTTACAGCTAGTAGTTATTTTGCGAGATTTGGTGCTCCTGTAGCGAGTGAAGAAAAACAATGTTTACTTTGTATGGTAAATTGTACGATGAAATGAGTGATGAAGTGATCGTGTGATAGAGTACTAGGAAATACAGGTTATTTGTTAGTCAGTGTGGCTATAATGTTTGTTAGGCATGTGTGATGTGTAGCGGAAGCAAACAATTTATAGTTTGATAGAAGCTTGCCGCCATACTGTGTGTGTTTGTTGATGTTATACACAATTTTTTATACACTTACGAATTGAAAAGAATGTAGCTAGAGGCCAAACGGCATGTAGTCTTGAATGCAGAACTTCTTAATCAATTGGCACAAATGAATCGTTACCACTTTAAGTATGAGTATGGTCTGTGCACCTGCATTGTAACACATGCATACAAAAATATATACATTAGAGACTGTTCAGTAATGTGTACATGGAAGTTTAAAACTAGTTTCAGACTATCACTGGATAGTCTAGCAAGAGCTTAGTACTGTTGTACTGTTGATATGTAATTTGTAAAGTTATAATGCAGCGAGATTCAACGATTGTGTTTATTGGCAAATGAGATCAAAGCATTCTTTATGAGCATTGTGACCCAAAAAAAAAAGAACCGCAATGTTATTCAGTAATTTCTGATGAGACGGTTTAATCAGATCACTTTTTATTAAAGAATTAAGATGGATGGTTATGCAGTGAACAAGCTGTTTTCCAATATTCGTTTATAACGATAAATTCAATAGTTTGTGGAAAAAATGGGCTATAGTTTGTTTATATGTGTGTCATTCCTGTAAAATTTAATGATATGACGTAATGCGTCTGACACTTATGTTTAGAACAGGATTTTCTGATTAGATTGTATGAATGAAAAGTTCAGGTTTTGCTAAGCGAGTTGTCAAATTTGTTACAAATATTTAAAAGAATAGCGGTATGACTTCATTTTATCGCATGATTTAGTTAAGCCAGAACCTGTAAGCATGGGCAACAAATGAAACTATAAATCCATTAATATTATCCTTACTCTGTAGTACATTGTTTTTGTTTGATTTACATGAATTATATAAACCTTTTGGAATATAGAGTTCATTCCGTGAGGACCTAATTCTGTGAAAACCTGAAACCTTAATCAACAAATGCTTAAATTTAATGTTTCACTGTCATTGCATTGCATCATTATACATCAAAAATAGAATACATTAGTTTTATTTATTACCTTGGGGTTGGGTAATCACGGAATTCGGACCATCACGGAATTAGGTACACCTACTCTTTAGGCCACGGTTTTTTTATCTTATGTTTCTCGGGAACTTTCTCGGACCGTTTTTCATGAGACGGTTGGTTGGAAAATAAATAAAAATCCCCAGAAAGTGTTTTTTTTTTTCTTCATAAATTAACACAGGTGATGTGATACTTTGAGATGCAATACACATATTTGCCCAGACAATTGTTGATTTATTAATTGAGCGGCACTTCAAAAGTTTGGCAGGCTGTGTCGAGAAACGAAAGATAAAAAACCCATCGCCTTAGTACATATATTACTAATCTTACAATGCATGTTCCCCTACCCTGTAGTGCTAGACATTCCATTCCTGTCAACAAATTATATATATATTTATTGAAATATTACTTCCCTTCTTAAATGAGGAGCATTGCTTCAGTACCAGATTCAGCTTCCAATACCATTTTATGACTCCCCATTACTAAGCTGCTAAGCCCACAATGGCTTTCATTTAAAATAATATGTAGAAATAGCTTCCTGTGCCAAGCTAAACCCTGATCCAAATAAGAGTTTTGTTGAAATTGTAGATTATAGTAGATAGTTCCGATGTTTAGTGATATGAAGCTTTGCCTGGTAGGTTGACAATACCGCACCTAATATGTTTTGGTCTGACAAGTTACTTTTACTTTGAATTATGGAACATCAATAAGTTGATTCATATTTGCTTTATGAACAATTTTTCCTAAACGGATTATGAAGCATGTAATTACCAAGGGGCATATGTATAAAAAATAAACTTTGGTGACAAAAGGTAGGTCTTTATTTCTTTTATTTCCTGTACAAAGCAATTTTGTATGTGAAGCTGTACATAAATGCAGGGGGTTGGAACAGATTGGCAGGGCCAGTCACCCATTTTAAGTCAATGGGAACTTTAAAAATTCACTATAAATCATTGAAGCGACGGATTGGTCTCCAACTTGGTACAATTTTAGTTCAGACCCAAATCTATGTCTCCAACAAAAATGCGCCCTGAAGAACCCCACGTTTTATTAGAGGAAAACTGCATTCTCACCCTGTCTGGTGCCTAAAAATAGCACTTGGTGACGTCATAAAGCTTTAGTATTATTGTAATGCCGAGGAATTATCACAATTCTTGTTGTAAAAAGTGCATATGTTTATTTCATTCATACAAACAGCCCTAAAACAGAATGAAAATAAAGTAAATAACAGTACGACATTATGTCAAAGAATCAAATATAGACACATTCTAATACAATAATAACTTACCCTGGTTGGGCTGAATGTATTATTAGAATATTGAACAGCAATCAATACTTCAAACTGGAAGATGTGTACTCTTCAAAGTCTGCTCAAAGTGTGACTTCATCTCTTAATCTCCATGCCATGGTTCACTGCACTCATAGTCAGAGGCACCACGTAGGAGATCAAGGCCTTAATAACAAAACACAGGGGCCCAATTTGGGTTAGCCTAACTGGCCTTACATACTCCCCCTCCTTGAGGAAGGTGTCCCCAACAAAACCAAAGAGTATACCCAGTATATGATTGAAAGATTTATTTCCAAAATTACTTGAATAAACATTATTATGTACGATTAAGCTTCTACAGTTTATCAATCTGAGATAAAACTTGATGTTACAAATCAATACGCACTTGCTGGAAGCCAGACATCTCCTATTCTCTAGCGACTTGCCAACGTGGCTTTGACCGTATATGACCAGACCTACGCAAAGGCCCTAGAGCGGCAGCCGTTACATCTACAGCGGATGGCGGTTGCATAAGAGCCTGATCATCGGACTCAGTAGCAGCTGCGGGCTGCTGTGGCTCTTGTGCCAAAGTACGAACCTCTGGCTGCAAGACTATCAGGATGGGCAGGTAATAAAGAATTCAATCTATCTTCAACCTCACCTGACTCCGCTTCACTAGCTCGAGATTCTTCTGCCACACCTCTATCTGTTGCACTCCCTGTGTCTCTGGCTAATCTCCTGGTGACTGTCTGTGACCTGGTCGTAGGTCGTGGAACATAGCTTAAATTTTCATCTTCCGATGACGAAGAAGAATCTTCGGTGACTTCAGTCATGGGGGCTAAATCACTCTTGCGCGTCTTCCTTAATACAGGCTTATCATTCTCATCAGTGACTTCAGATGAGATGTGCCCTATTGGCAGATGCAATCGCTGTATCCTAGACTGTTCTATACCCTCCTTATGGCCATCATAGACGGCAATCTTGTTGTCTTGTGCCCCAATCACCTCGTATACTTCGTCTTCCTAGCGATCTACCAACTTGTGGGGAGTCTCTTTGAAGCAAACTCTTCTCACAAGTACTCTATCCCCAACTTCTAGTGATGCAGCTTTGGCTTTACGATCGTAGTAGGACTTGTTCCGCTGCTGAATTTTTGCTGCATGCTCAATCGCTTTCTCGTAGGCTGATGTTAACTTTTCCTTCATTTTCATCACATATTCACAGTAGTTTCTATCGCTGTCACTTTCTTGTAACCCTCTGATGATGTCCACAGGTAGACGCAGTTTCCTGCTGTACATGAGCTCGAAAGGGGAATAACCAGTAGCATCGTTTCTGGTGCAATTATATGCATGAACCAAGAACGGAAGACCGTCTTTCCACTTAATCTTTTCTTCTTCCAGGCATGCCAACATTGACAACGAGGTAGAGTTAAATCTCTCAACCTGGGCATTACCTTAAGGATGGTAAGGTGTTGTGTGCGTCTTTTTGATGCCTAAAACCTCGCACAGCTGTCGTATAACCTTACTTTCAAAGTTGGCACCTTGGTTTGCATATAAAGTGGCGGGCATACCATAATGATAAACAAAGGATGAGATAATGACATTGGCGGTAGTGTGAGCGGTCTGATCCTTAGTGGCAATTGCTTGACTATATCGGTGAAGTGATCTGTCATCACTAAGATATTACTGTAACCACCTTTAGATGCTTTAAGAGACAAGAAGTCAATACAAAGTAGGTCCATAGGTCCAGATGACTGTAGACCTGCCATTGGTGCATGCTCTTGCGGTGACTTCCTCCTAATGCAACGGTCACATGATGCAACATACTCTGCTATGATGGTACTCATCCTAGGGAAATAGAACCGGCTTCTAGCCAATTCTTAAGTACGTTCCGCTCCAAGGTGACCCATCTTATTGTGAAGCTGGGACAACACTTCCCGTTGAAGAGCTAATGGCACCACAACCTGGTAGATCTCTTCCTCATCTACAGTGACACGTCGTTGAAGGAGGCCCTCATACACCAACAACCTACCTTTGTTGGCGAAGTAGCATCTTGGCACAAGGAGAATCTACTGAAGTTGTCTCGCCCTCCAGCACCCGAATGACCTGCAGCAGGTCAGGGTCTCCTTATCCCACCAACCCTGAGCAGTATTCTGAAACAAAAAAGGAACAGTCAGAGGTGAGACATATTATCAAGTATTTAGAATATAGTAATGTCATATTTAATAAGTACAATATATTAATGTTATATTTTAATGAACTATGACTTAAGAGTTCAGTAAATAGAACTCCAGCAAGCCAGCTTAAATGCCACTTAAATGTCAGCTCTTAAAGTAAACTTAAATGTCAAAAGGGCTTATGGCCATTGTCCACCCCAAGGCACAAGCCAATAGAAACAGGCCATGTATATGTGCACTGAAGTAGAAAGAGCCAATGACAAACTGACCCCTGGAAAAATGGGGGTTTCACATACTGGTGTAAGATTGAATTTAAGGAGTTTACCAGCTGTAGCTGAACCTGATACTTGTACCCAGACATTACATACACATTGCTTATATTTTTGGATTAAAAGCCACCCTTTCTATGCCAAGCTATACTCTGTGTTAAGAGTTATTCATCAACATTAATACACAACAATATACAACCCATTAAATCAGAAACCGCTTGTGATTCGCACACTGCTTTTACTGTCGGCCCACTAAGGTTTTTCCAATTCTCTGCAGGGATCCGAGACAGAGCATCTGCATCTGTGTTACACTTTCCTGGTCGATATGTAATGTCAAAATCATAATTACATAACTTGGCAACCCATCGCTGACCACGAGCATCCAGCTTAGCTGTCGTCATGACATAAGTTAAGGGATTGTTGTCGGTTTTGACTGTAAATTTGGCTCCATGGAGATAATCAGCAAACTTTTCCGTAACAGCCCACTTGAACGCAAAAAACTCTAACCTGTGTGCTGGATATCTCCGTTCTGACTCGGAAAGTGTCCGGCTGGCATATGAAATCACACGCAGACGTCCCTCATTGTCTTCCTGGTAAAGCACAGCCCCAAGACCAGATGTTGCAGCATCAGTATGAAGTTGAAAGGGCTTGGAAAAGTCAGCATAAGCCAACACTGGTGCAGATGTTAATGCAGCTACCAGATTGTCAAAGCTCTGTTGTTGTTCTTTACCCCAGACGAATGGTGGAAGTGATGGCAAATTCTTAGAAGACTTGGTACCTTTCTTCTTCTTTTCTCCACGCAAAAGCTGATGTAAAGGTTCACAGATGTGAGCAAAGCGGTGAATAAAGCGCCGATAATAACAAGCAAATCCGAGAAATCTTCTTAACTCCTCTCGTGTAGATGGTATTGGCCAGTTCTTGACAGCCAAGATCTTCTCATCATCTGTTGAGATGCCATCGCTGGTAATCCAGTAACCCAGATATCTGATCTTCGATTTAAATAGATGACATTTCTTTGCATTTACTTTCAGTCCACACTCTTTCAATCGGCTAAAAATCCGATCAAGACGCTCAATATGTTGATCAAAAGTCTTGCTGAAGACAATGTCATCAAGATATAGCAAACAACATGAAAGATTGTCAGCACCCATGCAACTCTCCATCATCCTCTGGAAGCTGGCCCCAGAATTACACAATCCAAAAGGCATTTTCACAAATTGATAAAATCCAAATGGTCCAGCAGTAAAACTGGTGTACTGTCGATCGTCCGGAGCAACTTCTAACTGCCAGTAACCACTCTTAAGGTCCAGACTGGAAAACCACTTGGCGTGAGACAACCTGTCAAAGATATCCTGGGGCCTAGGTAGACCAAAGGCGTCTTTCACACTGAGAGCGTTAAGCTTCCGATAGTCCACTACAAATCTCAGGGAATCATCCTTCTTTCAAACGAGCACCATTGGTGATGCGAAAGGAGATGACGATGGCTCGATCACCCCAGATGACAACATCTTCTGCAGATGATCTCTGACTTCGTCCCACATAGAAGGTGGAATTCGACGATATGGGATCTTAAATGGTCTAGCGCCATCTACCAGCTTGATGGTATGCTGATGACCTTTGGCTGTGCCAAGGTCAAACTCATGCAGGGAAATTGCATAACGGTGATCTTTGAGATCCTTAATTTGTTTAAGTTAAATGAGCCATATTTGGTAGTAAGACTATCTGTACAGAGTTTCAAACCATAGCTCAGAACATTCGTTCCAAGTAACATGGGAATCTCAGAGTGTAATTTGGTATCATCAACTACAAGGAAAAGCACATCCAATGCATCAGATGACCCAGTCACAGACTTATGGAACTTTACCTTGACTTCAATGAATCCTTGATATGGCAATTGGTGTCCGCCTGCAACCTCAATATTGATTAGTCGGTCCAGACCTTGAAGACAAGTGAGGTCTTTAAGATGGTCTTGAAAAAAAAACCAAAACTAACAGTGCCGACCTGAGAACCAGTATCTAACAAGTAACGCGCAGACACGCCACAAATTTCTAATATCGACTCGCAACACGGTCCTATTAGCTCATTAGAAATATTTATGTTACCATTGGGCCCGTCATTACCATTGATGCGTGCCTGGCCCTCAGCACACATCACTCGGCTTTTAAATCCTTGTTAGGACACTTGTTACGGAAGTGACCCTCTTTACCACACCGATAACACGTTGGCCACACCGATAACACGTTGGCTTCTTAGCTTTCTTGTATTCTAGCTTCTTCTCTTTATCTTGTTGACTTCTAACTGTAGCCTTAGTTTGGCCTTTGGATCCAAGAGCCAATCTTTTCTCTAAAGCAGCAAGTCTGGCCTGAATGTCTTCAAGTTGTTTGGACAGAGAAGAGTCTGTGCTCTGTGCTGAGGCAACTGTAGCTTTCGTTGATGACTTGGAATATTTGTTGGTCTTAGAAGGTGCATCACCAAGTTCAGATTCAATATCTCTAGCCTGGACCAGCAGCTCTACATAAGATGCCTTGCTATCCATTTTATAACGAAGTGCATTCCACGCAGAATCAGCTCGAAGACCCCGCCAGAACTGTTCCCGAAGCATGGACTCCTTTTGTTCTCCAGGCAAATGATTCAACTGAGGCTTGGACAACATGCCTTCTAATCTGCAACCCCATTCATTGACAGATTCATCACCTTTCTGATTTGCCGAATAAAACTGAGCCAATAGATTTTCCGAAGAATCTACTGAAGCAAATCTCGTCAAAAGCTTCCAAAACATCGGATGGCTGGAAATCGTCACCTAGTGCCTGCAACACAGCTGCGGGTGTAGCCCTGCAGCTCCTAACTATTGACATTCGTACAGTATTAGCAGGAAAACCTGAATGAATTAACTGTTGAACGTCAAACCTCCAGCTTCTGTAAGGATAATCGTTACTACCATCCTTACCATTAAAAACTGTCAGTTTAGGAATAGCATCAAAACTAACCGGTGAGGGTCTCACTGTGGTCTCAACACTAGAGTTAGAGGTCCCAAACACATCTGTCTTCACAATATTTCCCTTTTGGGGAAGTCCTGAAGTACTGGCAGAGAGAAGTTTTCTCTCAGATGTGAACTCATCTATACGATCCCTCAGTTGATCCAATTCCTCCCTTACTGCATAGGTAGCTTCCCGATCACCCTGGGCTTGCTGAGATAACCTGCGATTACTAGTACGGTAATTCATGGCAATTTGCTTCCAATAAGGTAACTCATCAGCAGTGTTTGAGAAAGTTTTCCCAGGCACTAGATACATCTTCTTGTTGGGCACTTGCCTCGTCCTTGGACATTATGAAGAATAGTATAAGTCAAACTCAAATTCAGGAAACAATCTTGAAAAGTGATGGAATGAGGCGAAAGGATGAAAGCTAAGAATTTAGATAATGATAAATTTGGCAAAATGAATATGCCCAGTCCCCTTAATGAATGATACACCCTTAAGATTCTTTTGAACAACAACCCCAAGGAAGTAAGAAGTTATGCACCTGAGTTAGGCTATTAAATTAAATAATTCAAGCCAATTTAGGGTACTTGAATTGTTGCAATTATAAACTTGGTGACTAATTTGGAATAAGTAATAATTTTGTAGAGAACACAACCTTCCACTCAAAATTGTAATAAAGTTTGCAAAATAAGCCAAAATTGATGCTAACCAAATTATACTAAACCGTTTAAATCAACCCAATTATAATTGACTCAATGCAAATTATAAATTGAATGAGTAGTTGTAACACAGCAAAGTTACAATAACTATAAACCAAACATAGAATATACCCCGCTGTAACAAGCAACTATTATAAGCCCAATCAGCAGTATATCTTAACTAATGGTATACCCAAGAATTAATCGTGAAAATATTTGGGATTAAACACAATGCTGAATATCACTTGCTAAGAAATCAGCACCAATTAATGAAAATGTCAAGCAAAGTCTTGCAATTAATTGCTCACTCTTAAAGTAAAAGTATGAATAAACTTGAAGCAATAAACCAAAACAGCAGTGAATTTTAACACCAAACAAAATACAAATTGATTCTCAAAATAACATCACCTCAAAAACCATGTATAAACTATTGACAAGTTGCAGTTAATGTTTTGATTTGCCACAGGAAGTGAACCTATGACCTCACAAAGGAAGTGAGTTAACCAGTCTGTACAGGAAGTTTACTTCCAATGACCTCAATGTCAGGTCACAGGAATTGACCTTAACTACTCACCATGACCTTGCTAGGTAAAGATGAGTCTACTGGTCCTGGGATTAGAATAACACTTAACTGATCTTTAACTTAAGACTTAACAGGCCTCTAGACTTCCGAGACTCTAGAGATTAGACACATGTAGGCTATATCACTTAAGTATAACAAAACAAACCAACACTGGGATGCTTGGATCAATTACCTTAAATGAAATCCCAGCAGGAATAAGGCTGTACAGTCAGTTGTACACAATTAAAGGCTTAAGTAAAATTCCACACTGACTAAATTTAAAGTCAAAATCAAGTGATCAACACATTCTAACCATAGAAGAAATTAATAAAAGTAAACATACCTAGGTGGAGAAAATCGACACTTAAATCAAACCACCAAATGTCACTATGAGTGACAGAGTCTTTGAACAGTCAATCAAAAGTCACTTTGTGCCATCCAATTATGAACCCGTCCAATAGTTCAATTGATCAGGTGCAGTCCACGAATCTTAGGTCCGAAATCCGGGCTGTTCGAGACTGTCCCTTCACACATGTCAGACAGATGGTGCGCCAATGAAGAATCCTAGTTACCCGAACCCAAACATCACACTGGTCCTCCGGAAAGACATGTGTTGGAGACGTTTTTCAGGTCACACCACAGCAACTTTAGGTGCTGGTTAGCACCAATCCCGCAACTAAACCAATGCAGGAGAACAATTAGTCACTAATAGGAGCACAGGACGCTTAACCAAGAAAACCAGTACTTCTGCCTGATAGGAAGTCTTGAGGTCCAGAAATTCCATATGTAACCAATCCAAACCAAGAATCAACTGAAAGGCCTCTTCTTGTGCCCCAAATCTTCAACTGGGACTTCAGCTGCAGCTACTGTCTGTTGCTCCAGTCACTGCAATCTTCAGTTTTGCCAACCATTCTGTCCAACCATTCTGTCCAACCATGCTCTGCTACCATGTAATGCTGTGGAGTTATCACAATTCTTGTTGTAAAAAATGCATATGTTTATTTCATTCATACAAACAGCCTAAAACAGAATGAAAATAACAAAGTAAATAACAGTACGACATTATGTCAAGGAATCAAATATAGAGACATTCTAACAATAATAACTTACCCTGGTTGGGCTGAATGTATTATTAGAATATTGAACAGCAATCAATACTTCAAACTGGAAGATGTGTACTCTTCAAAGTCTGCTCAAAGTGTGACTTCATCTCTTAATCTCCATGCCATGGTTCACTGCACTCATAGTCAGAGGCACCACGCAGGAGATCAAGGCCTTAATAACAAAACACAGGGGCCCAATTTGGGTTAGCCTAACTGGCCTTACATTATGACACCAATGACTGAAGATGTCAACCATCGATTCAATCACTGAATGATGCCAGCTGGTTGGCAGGCTGATTACGGCTGGCTTGATCTTTCACAACCTGACTCCATATCTAGGCCTCAATGGGATAGGCTATTAATGACATTGACCGTCATTGTGATCTATTAGGCCTAATTTTATTTGGGAGATCTAATTGGGCCTACAATGTATTTTCTTCCATAATAATTATAAAAAACACCTGATATCCTGTCTAATTTAAGTAAAAAAATTTAATTAACTATAGGCATTAAACTATTAAAGAAGTGGGTAGGCCCATAGAACTATATAAAAAAAAAGTCCAGAGAAAAGTTGGTGAATTTGGTAACAAATTCAAAATTTTTCTCCAGTAGATCTAGAATTTTTTTTATTTTTTTGGTGGGTGGCCTACAATGTTTTACCATTTTCACTGCTGGTGCCTGATTACTTTGTCAGTTTGTACCATAAAATTATTCAGTAAGCATAACTCAAAATTTATTTACCGGGAATTGAATTGTTGAGTCAAAGGTCCATGCTAAGCCCCCAACGCATTGTCCGACCTTGACAGAACTCCGTATGACCTACATTGGTAATCTGAAAGCAAGCAGACGATAAATGCTTATTAATGCCACCAGAGTAAAGTGTGGGGCATCAGCGCTGTGTGTCGCCACCTCACAGCTCAGCAACCTAATTATGGACATGTTTTGCTCGTTTACTCATCCAAAGTAAATTAATCTGTTGATTTATTAATTGAGCGGCACTTCAAAAGTTTGGCAGGCTGTGTCGAGAAACGAAAGATAAAAAACCCGTCGCCTTGGTACCTATATATTACTAATCTTACAATGCATGTTCCCCTACCCTGTAGTGCTAGACATCCCATTCCTGTCAACAAATTATATATTTATTGAAATATTACTTCCCTTCTTAAATATGAGGAGCATTGCTTCGGTACCAGATTCAGCTTCCAATACCATTTTATGACTCCCCATTACTAAGCTGCTAAGCCCACAATGGCTTTCATTTAAAATAATATGTAGAAATAGCTTCCTGTGCCAAACTAAACCCTGATCCAAATAAGAGTTTTGTTGAAATTGTAGATTATAGTAGATAGTTCCGATGTTTAGTGATATGAAGCTTTGCCTGGTAGGTTGACAATACCGCACCTAATATGTTTTGGTCTGACAAGTTACTTTTACTTTGAATTATGGAACATCAATAAGTTGATTCATATTTGCTTTATGAACAATTTTTCCTAAACGGATTATGAAGCATGTAATTACCAAGGGGCATATGTATAAAAAATAAACTTTGGTGACAAAAGGTATGTCTTTATTTCTTTTATTTCCTGTACAAAGAAATTTTGTATGTGAAGCTGTACATAAATGCAGGGGGTTGGAACAGATTGGCAGGGCCACAGTTACCCATTTTAAGTCAATGAGAACTTTAAAAATTCACTTTAAATCATTGAAGCGACGGATTGTCTCCAACTTGGTACAATTTTAGTTCAGACCCAAATCTATGTCTCCAACAAAAATGCGCCCTAAAGCACCCCATGTTTTATTAGAGGAAAACTGCATTCTCACCGTCTGGAGCCTAAAAATAGCACTCGGTGACGTCATAAAGCTTTAGTGTTATGACACCAATGACTGAAGACGTCAACCATCGATTCAATCACTGAACGATGCCAGCTGGTTGGCAGGCTGATCACGGCTGGCTTGATCTTTCACAACCTGACTCCATATCTAGGACTTAATGGGATAGGCCATTAATGACATTGACCGTCATTGTGATCTATTAGGCATTATTTTATTTGGGGGATCTAATTGGGCCTCCAATGTATTTTCTTCCATAATAATTATAAAAAACACCTAATATCCTGTCTAATTTAAGTAAAAAAATTAAATTAACTATAGGCATTAAACTATTAAAGAAGTGGGTAGGCCCATAGAACTATATAAAAAAAAGTCCAGAGAGAAGTTGGTGAATTTGATAACAAATTCAAAACTTCTCTCCATTAGATCTAGAATTTTTTTATTTTTTTGGTGGGTGGCCTACAATGTTTTACCATTTTAATGTCGATCCTTACTTTGAAAGGCTTGATAACTATATATAATGATAAGTCTACAAAAAGAAAAAAAATGTGTAAATGTTCACCAAGTCATGTCTACAGGCTATTTTAATATATATATATATATATATATATATATGGTGGAGGACGAAGCTACAAATAAAAAAAGGAAAAATAAGAGATAGCAGAAGAATTGATTTTGTAATGTAAACATAGAAAATCTGCTAATAACAGCATTATTGATTAGTAGTGAGTTATACAGGGAGGATTGAGATGTTGCTGCTTTGATGGCCAAAGGACAAAATAGGCTGCGCTGCAGCTAAACCCTCAGCGAATCCCACATAGCACACAGGTTAATGTCATAAATTTGTTGAAGACAGTGGTGACACCAATCTGTTCTAACCTCCTGATATAAATGTATACACAATAAATACTATAGGAATGAGCTTAAATTACAGTAATTTTCCAGGGGACTAAATATCACTATGCTCATTGGATCTTCAGAACAATATTAGACAGAATTAAAGTAGCTAAGGCTGCAGTCTTTGTCATTAAGTTGCCATTAGGAGCCTCATTTTACCCCCATTAGACACGTTTATCCCACAACCCTAGCGAAGCTCCCTCGAGAACTACTGTAACACCACATCAAGTTAAATACCAATCCCTGGGTCAAACCACTTGATTACAACAATGCAAGATCAACAGTCACATCAAAATATTTAGACCACTTTTGTGACGCCCACGGTCATAGAATGTTATGTGTAAAGTTCCAGATAAAAAAAAGATACTTCAACACTTCCACTAAGAAAGTTAGTCTATTAGTACTTAACAAGTCTGTTAATCATGTAACAGCATTAAAGATTTAACAAATAATAACAATTGTATGCAAGTAATGTGGTGAACAAAAATGTCGTTTTTTAATAACTTATGAAGTTTACTTAATATTGTTCTTGAAGTACTGAAGTACTTGATGCATATTTTCTTTACTCGTTCCATCAATCCATTTCATTTCTAACAAAATGTCATCAGCATCTTTGTACAATTTCAGGTGAGCTTTGAAGAGATAATCCTCAACTTCGTCAAACGATACTTCCGCGGTGTTCAATTCAAGAGACGTGCTACAGTCATCAACTTTTAGGTTCTTTGCACCATTTGCTGCTTCATCCTCAGCTTTTCGTTTACCCGGAGATGTATCGTTTACATTACAAGGGTTTGCATTATTCTGGTCGATGGCTTTGGTGTCATTTTGGTCGATGGCTTTGGTAGAGTCTATGTGCTGTTCCTTGATTTCTGCAGGGTTTTCTGAGACTTCCCCTGAAGACGAATTGTTTAAAGTTTTGTCATGATCACAAGTGCTTGTCTTTCGTTTCTGTTCTGCCCTCCGTTTTCGTCTTACATGTGACCAAGTATTTTCTAGAGCCAACATTTCTAAGGCAAGCTTTTCGGGGGAAGAACTTTCTGGCTCATATAGAATCTGAAATTAAATTTGGCAATATCCAATTGATTTATCAAGAAAAGTCATTTGATATCGTTCAAAGTGATTGATGACAAATGGACACATTAGATGTATGTCATAATAATATTTGTACCTTAAGTTCATCCAGCTTGCTCATGATCCATGACCCAATATCTAGGATGCTGTGTTTCATATCTGTCAGATCTGTTGGTATTTTGTGGACAGCGGGTGGTTTCTCTTTCACTGACTTCAGCTGCTTGCTGGCCGGTTTCTGTATAATTAACATACATTTGTTGATCATCATTACACTGCTGGTGCCCGATTACTTTGACAGTTTGTACCATAAAATTATTCAGTAAGCATAACTCAAAATTTATTTACCGGGAATTGAATTGTTGAGTCAAAGGTCCATGCTAAGCCCCAACGCATTGTCCGACCTTGACAGAACTCCGTATGACCTACGTTGGTAATCTGAAAGCAAGCAGATGATAAATGCTTATTAATGCCATCAGAGTAAAGTGTGGGGCATCAGCACTGTGTGTTGCCACCTCACAGCCCAGCAACCTAATTATGGACATGTTTTGCTCGTTTACTCATCCAAAGTAAATTAATCAATTTCTCTTACAGTCTATAGGCTGGCTTATGGTATTAAAGGTCTAACAATGAAATTACAGAATAATTAGATGTTTATGTGCTGAGTTCACACAATTCTTGTTCTTACAAGCAGGCAATTATAAAAATATGAATCTATTTCCCTTTTATTTTTAAGAGAAGATTTTTTAAGCCTATACTCAGCCTATCGGCTACATAGTGTAACCAATAATTTTGTTTAATTAGGTAAACTAGCAAAGAATGTCCATAATTAGGTCGCTGCGCTGAGAGGTAACGACACACAGTCTCAAAGTGATAATTGTTTTCAATGTCAATGCTCACCCCATTGCGGTTTAGTTCTTCTTTCAAAGGGAACAAACTTGACTTCTTGCCAACCATTGTGGTGTACACCCTATGGATGCAAAAATTACATCATTACTTGAAGGAATCCTTGTATTGATGATACATGTGTAGGTACTGTGGTTGCGGTAATTTCAATATTTTAAAGCTTGTGTCTGCTGCTGTACTAGTCCTGGGTTTAACCTTAGTCCAGGCACAATGGATGAACAATTTCTCATGTTTACAATGATCTCAGACAAATATAATACCTTAAAGCCACCACTTGAAATTTGTTTTGCTGTAGTTAGAGAGATGAGTCATACTAAATCATGCAAACTTCTTGCAATATTACTGAAAGACATTTTTATTTAGGGTTACCTGACTCTCTCCTTCAGGAGAAGACTGTCTACAATAAGTCGTTTCACAAATGCGACTTCACCACCGGGCGTGATGCTTTCTGCGGGACTTGCGGTGCTCACAGAGTTCGGCTCGGGTCTCTCTTCCTTCCTGGGTGCATTCAGCATTCCCCAGGCCTCCATGTTACTGCCATAAAAAGGAGGATTGGTCATGCAGAAATCAAACTGACCATCACCATCCATAAGCATGTCATTCAGCATCACATCTTCTTCTACTTCCCGAACTGAAATTTAGTGAATAATGAATTTAAAATCCAGAACAGGAGTTATGAAAACTGATATAGTGTTCTTTATAAGGGCTGTTCCATTTTTAAAAAAGAGGGGGGGGGGGGGACCTGAAGACTTTTTCATATATAATGGGGGGGAGGTGGGGGTGGTTTTTGGGGAAAACTGAAATCGGGAGGGCAGTTGACCAATATTTTCTTAATATCTTAATGTTAAAATTGGTCAAAACCAGATATCGTGGGTGGGAGTGGGGCCTAAAGTTTTCAGGTCCTCACCCATTTTTTTTCAAATGGAACAGCCCTTATGTAATTTGAATTTTTACTCAAATAAGAAGTGTCATGACAGTTGGCACTGGGTACCTTCAATGAAATTCTGAAGACTGTTGTCTCTCACATTTTTCGTTGCATAAGAAACGTTCATCTTGTCAGCTTCTGATGCAAGAAATTTCCACGAATTATTCTTGGAACCAATGATAGGGTAAATGCAAGAAGCACCACAACCTGAAAGAAGAAACAAAAAAATTTTATACTTAAAAAAACTGCAAAAACTGAAAGAAAAAATGATACTCTTTATGATCTGGATCAGCTGGAAGGTTTTTACAAATAATGTTAACTCTATGTTTGGGGCAAAACAAGACCCACCCATGGGCATAACATAAATTATGGTGTGGACCTCAATCATTCTCATCATTATGTCTGCCTTTTTTGCTTCAATTGGTCAGATATAAAATTTTGAATCAGACTAAGCTTGAGACCAATACAAATTATACAATACAATAAAATATAGAAGTTTACCAATATCAATGCCCCTAGCTGACGAAACATCTCCAATTAAATCCTCAAGCCAAAGAATATAGTTGAGACGCAATGGGATTGTGGGTATCAGACGGTCAAGTGGCATGATGACATCAACTCCAAAGTCATCTTTGAGTATTGCCCATGATAAGGCTCTCAGGCACTCAGGCTTTTTGAAATCCAAGTGGATATTTCCCTGAAATCACATAATTTATAATAAATTAAAATAATGTTTTTCACAGGCAGTCATAAAGCTATTGGAAAATTACTTGGTAACCCTGGCAACTAAATGTATGCATATTTACTTTGACATCCTGAGTCACATGTTTTCGAAACTCTTCATACTTGATAGCTAGATCTTTGAAGTCTGGACGTTTGTTTTTGTATGGGTTCCGTGGGTGCATAAACTTGTTGAGAGCCATAGTTTATTAGGTCCTGCAAAAGGAGATGTAAAAAAAAATCAGCTTGTCCTCTTTTATGATAAAGTTAAAACAAAGCTAGTGATGTGGACTGTACAGCATTATACCGGTCTGATTCACATTCCTAGTCTGGACCACCAAAATACTGGACCATCGCAAAAATACCGCACTGGACCGGTCCAACGCTTCAAATCAGACCGGTGGTCTGAGAATTGCGTGCTCAACACTATCATGTCTGTCTAATCACAGGCCTGAGCGTAAGCAAAAAGATGGTGACCCACACATTGTTCTCCTGAAAATGTGCCTTGGTAACGCATGGTCGGTTACCTGAAATTTATTTTAGGTAAAATATAGGGCAAGGCGAACGAAATTGCGTTTGCGGCATTTCAGTTTAAGGTAACCAACAGGAGAACGAAACAATCGTTCGCCTGTTAAGCTCAGGCCTGAATCATGTTAAAAAAATACTACCCTTGAACCGGACCAGGACCGGATCATTTTGAAAATACTGGAACGCTTTTTGTTCCTAAACAAAATGCTGAAGTCACCCAGGAAAAATTACAAGATGTTGATAAACACTTGTCAAGTTTTGAGTCTTACACTTGTCAAGTTTTGAGTCTTAAAATAAAAAAAGATCTAATAATAAGCCTTATAAGGATATAATATGATATCTTAGTAATAGGTTTAATAATCAAAAAATACTCCAATTGACTATGGGATTGATATATACCAAACCACTTCCAAACGGCAAAATAACAAAATTTAGAACAACAAACTGTCAGAAATACTTTCAGCCTCATGGTTTGCATAACTACTCATTATATCGCCCATACTACGGCACTGACACAAGCTGATTTCACAGGGAAATTGAGTGGTGCAGTCCTAAAAATGAGAAGGAAAGCTCATAAGTTAGTTTGGGGCATGCAACCGCTGACTGTCACAGATGCAGAGCGCGTCAATGACAGTGACTGCACAACTTACAATTTCCAAACACCTGCGGAGTCCACACGTTCGCGCTTCGTTTTCGTTTCTTTCTCGCTAGGGGAATTAACAAACTTGGCGCTGCTGTCCTCTTGTGAAAAAGTTTGAAAACATCATTTTTCATTTTGCGCAGACGCGTTTACGCATGACCATCGGAATTGTGGGTAAAAGTCAACGTGTAGAATAATTGGAGAAGTTTTTGAAGGAAAACTCCTAATATCCTAGAGTTTTTCAAGGAAACACCTGTCATCTATTTTCTCCAGGTTAGTTGGGGTTCGCACGCAGAAGGAGAAAGGCCAGTTCGGATCAGGGGAGACAGGAGGGAATTGTTTTGAGGAGGATGTTTGGGTCTGTAGAATGGGGCGGCCATGTTTGACATGTTTGACTGCATTTCAAATGAGGACATCCATTTTGCTGCATAAAAGACTGAAATCACCTTAAATTCATACTCACCAACAGCACCTTACAGTTGTAAGCTGAACTGCATATTGTCATGGAGGCAACGACTTAATTACAATCGTAGAGGAGTGGATATTCAAGCAATAACTGCCAATTCCAATTCGACCCCTGCTTGGTCATTCGTTGGTAGTCTGGCTTCATTCACTTGACAACATATTTTGCATCACAACTGGTCCCAAATGACTCAATAACAGGACTGTTATATCATAAACTAGATTTGCTTAATTGCAATGAAGGTGTCATCGCGGATTTTTGGTTATTTACGTGTTTGACAAGTAAACATCATGAACAGGGAAATGACATTTGGGGCTGTCAACATTGACATATTCATTGAATGAAACTAATTCATTCTGTCAATTTCTGAGCTAACTCAATTGTCACATGTCAAAACAACTCAGGATGTCTTATGCATTAGTATTCAATTGATTTAGTTGTAACAATTTTTCCGCTACCTATATAATGCTCTGCAAACTCAATGATTAGTGTTATCATTATCATAGCCAGCCAGTGAAGTCTTTCTGTATGACTCAACCCTTCATGTAACCCTCTTTTCTTTCACAGAATGGAATGAACAGCTGGTGGATTTTCTTAGGAGGAAGTTTACCAGATTGAATAGCACCGATTTTAGAAGCGTAGCTATTTGCATATCTTCCATAAATTATTCTACACAGGAGAACTTTTCCCGTACTTGAGCCACAATGGTTCTGTCACAGAGACAACGTGAAGAACTGTAAGCATATTTTCCTTTTTGTTGTTCGGTTGCTATTTTGTATCGGCATATTACGAAGCTGATAAATGGGTCGTGGACAATGCACGTGTAATTATGTTGTATGTTTAATTGGTATCATTTGTTCAGTTGAAGTTTTGTGTAGTTATGATGGGCTACTTGTCAAGTTGAGTAAGGGTGGTTTTGTTGTTTGTTTATCATTAATGGTGGGTTGCAATTCTGTTTCAGAAATAAGGCCATTGCTGACTATTTTAGTGCCAATGGCTATACAAATGCTCTAGCAGAGTTCCAGAAAGAGGCAGACATGGTGAGTAAAATACATTAAGCATATGAAGATCATCTAGTCACATAATTGCAATTAAGAAAGTGATAGGCGACAGGCATTTTGTTAATTACTTGTTGTTCTTTATCTTAGCCTGGAGAAATAGAGAAGAAGTATGCTGGTCTGCTAGAAAAGAAATGGACATCTGTGATCCGACTTCAAAAGAAAGTTATGGATCTAGAGGCGAAGTTAGCTGAGACGGAGAAAGAATACATCCAAGGGGGTGCACCCACGCGTGACAAGCGAAGTCCATCAGAATGGATCCCACGTCCTCCAGAAAAGTATAGCTTGGCTGGTCACAGAAGTCCGGTCACTAGGGTTGTTTTCCATCCGGTGTTTAGTGTCATGGTATCAGCCAGTGAAGATGCAACTATCAAGGTAGGTTGAACTTTCTAACAGCCATTTTTGTGCATCACATTTGAGTGTCTGAAGTACTTTCTTTAATCACTGCTGTAAATTTGTATTACAGGTTTGGGACTATGAAACCGGTGATTATGAAAGGACATTGAAGGGCCACACTGACTCAGTGCAAGATGTGGCTTTTGATCACACTGGAAAGTTTCTAGGTGGGTGAAAATCCTTCTTGATTGCGCTAAAATGACTACAACAACTAAATTATTGATTGCTTGGGAGCAAATGTGAAGAATTTAAAATCTCATGTCTCTTGTTTGTTTCATTACAGTGTCTTGCTCAGCAGATATGACAATAAAACTCTGGGACTTTCAAGGATTTGAGTGCGTCAAAACTATGCATGGTAAGCAAGTTTTGTTTTGGTTGACAACTTGACAGGTCTCTTGTATCAGTTCTTGCATGTGTTTAACAGTAAACAGGATGCCCCTGTTGTAATATTGATTGACAGTGGAAGAATGTTAATTGCAAAGTCATAATGATCATGTTGTTAGTAACGTTAAACAGAAATTCCTGACTGTCCTTCTATTGTTAATGTGCAACGTTGGTCATCGTGTGTTTTTTGCTTCAGGCCATGACCATAATGTGTCCAGTATAACTTTCATGCCCAGTGGCGACTTCATTGTCTCTGCCTCTCGTGACAAATCTATCAAGATGTGGGAGGTCTCTACAGGGTAATTAGTTTTCTTTTATTACCCCTCTAGCCATTAGTGATCATATAAATCGGTTTTATGTAATAAGTCTACATATTGCCGGTGCTAATCTGCTGGTTGAGGATAAGGAAGTATAAGCAATTACAATACAATTGAGTTTTGAAACGGTAAAATGGTTACTTCAATCATGTATTTCTTGCATTACTGAAGCACTGGTATTGTGAGTTGTTAAGTGTTTCCTGGCTAAAATAACTTTTGAATGCTTGCAGGTATTGTGTTAAGACATATACTGGACATCGTGAATGGGTACGGATGGTCCGAGTGAACCAGGATGGTTCGCTTCTTGCCAGCTGCTCTAATGATCAGGTTGGTTGATTTTTTGGTTCATTCCTCTTCCAATGCTTGAAGAATAGCTGGTTATATCGGGTGGCTGTGCATCCTTAATGCAGTTTCTCATATTTAAGGGCGTAAAAGGTCTTCAGATGTTTGAAGGGAAATGTTGTGGAAAATCTTAAAATGTTCTGAAGTACATTGTGTAACAAAAATGAGTTTCCTTCCTCCTTTATGATCGCATCTATATGATGTATACATCGGTTATATTATCCTGTTTTGATTAATTTTGCAAAATAATATTTTGTTAAAGGGACGTACTGTATCCCCTGATTTTACCCATTTTGCACTACTTATACTATCAAACAGCTGAAGAGTCATATATTCAGCCCAGTGAATATATTTTGCTATACTTCAATAATTATCATGAAAACTGGCTCCAACAACACTGCAGAATTTCTGAGCCATGGACAGTTTATTCAAACTGGGCTGCTGCTGCTGCTGCTGCTGCTGCTGCTACTCAGTCCAGTCATGTGACTGTGGCATCATTCTAGGTCAGTGTGACCTACTTTCGCCGGCAAAAGATAAACTCATGTTTAGTGATACAAACAAGCCTCTGTTGATCAATTATAGCATGGGAAGACATACAAAGTATACAAAAACAAAAAATGTGTGTATCAGTGGTCCCATTATTGATCACCAAAGCTAGCAGAGCTGACCTGCTGACCAGCTGACAGGCAGCAGCTAAAAATAGCTCAGGGTGTTCCCCAAATGCTCAGCAGAGCAGGGCAACTGCCATAACGGTCACTGGCCAATGTCCATGAGGGCAAGCCCAAATAAATGCAAATAAAATGGATACTGTGCACTTCATTCATCAGAATATGACCAAATAGCACTGAGGGGTATGTAATCTATCTATGCATGTATGAATTACATGGTGTTGTCAAAACTGTTTTATAGGGGATACACTCCCTTTAACAGCTCTGTACTTCGGTAATACATAGGTTTGCAAATAAATTTGGTAATTTTAGTCTTGAAAAAATTCAACTTTTAAAAGGTCTCAGATTTTTGATTTCTAGAAAGCTCCAGCATTTTGTGTGATGTACCAATTGAACGGTTGTCTGATGTCATGCCTGTCTTACTTTCAGACTCTGCGAGTTTGGGTAGTAGCCACCAAGGAATGTAAAGCTGAATTGAGGGAACACGATCATGTTGTCGAATGCTTGGCTTGGGCTCCCGAATGTGCGCACCCCAGCATCAATGAGGGTGCTGGAGTTGATGTGAGATATTTTTTGAACTTATATTTTTCTCAAAGGAAGTGTTCAGTTGTAAGAAATAGACTTTGTGATTTAGGGACTATTGCGTAACTTGAACAATGGCAATTTAGTTTCAATTTAATTCTTATTTATAACATCAATATGTGTATAAAGATTATGAATTTTAGGATCCACATGAAATGCAATCATTTACATATTGATTGGTAAGCTGATGCCAAAAAAGTGTATTTGCTGTTTTATGTGAGATAACACACACTTTATGTGATGCTCAAAATAGGTAAGAGTTTCTGTATTTGGCGTAACTCATCGGTAAATGTTTCTGCTACTTTTCAGGCAAAGAAAGGACAGCGCTCTGGGCCATACTTGATTTCTGGGTCCCGTGATAAAACTATCAAGATGTGGGACGTGAGCATTGGAATCTGTGTCTTCACTCTGGTGAGTTTTTTGTTGAGAGAGAATTTATTTATTTCGACCAATGTGACATTCACAAGAAAACAAACGGCAAATTACAAGAAAAAACTAACGAAATGTGCATTATTACATAAGAAAATGATGCCATTTTGATCATCATAGTGAAATATGATGAGCAGGATATCACCCTTGTGTTTCTCATCGCAGGTTGGTCACGATAACTGGGTGAGAGGATTAGTCTTCCATCCCGGCGGAAATTACATCATCAGCGCTTCAGACGACAAGACAATACGAATTTGGGACATCAAGAACAAGCGAAATAACAAGACCTTAAATGCCCATCAGCATTTTGTCACGTCTGTTGGTAAGTGGGCATGGAAATGATGCTGTGTTTGGTGAAACGTGATAGAATTGGTGTCGCAAAATATGTTGACAATATCCCATCAAATTTATACTTGTAAATTACAAGTCTTTCTTTTTCATTTCGTTGCAGATTTCCACAAAAATGCACCCTATGTGATAACCGGCAGTGTGGATCAGTCGCTGAAGGTTTGGGAGTGTCGCTAAGACTGGGTATGGATGAGGTAGTTGTAGAGGACGGCGTGAGAGTGGCTGACGGCTGCAGGTTCAGCAGGACACCTGTGTCGAGACTCGCAAGCCACCCCTTGGCCCAGTATTCCACAACAGTCTACATGAATCCACTCGTGATAATTCAGTCACTTAATCATTTCCCAGTGTGTGATCCTCAGTGCATTCTATATTGTGCAGTTGGCATTTCAGTGTCATATAATTATATACCCACATACAACTAATGAATTAGCAACACAATGACAAAGAGTAAAATATTGTTTTGTTAATGTCATAATCTGCAACTGAATTGGCTGTATATGTTCCATATCGTATCCAAAAAAAAAAAAAGAGCAGCCTATGCTTTTATTCTTAGTATGTCATTGAAAGCTTGTGTATATTTGTGCATAATGGCAGAGCATGACTGTTTTAGTATGTTAACTAGTGGCTGAGTGTGACACGCGACATGGGCTGGCCCTTCCACTTCACTTGCCCATTTGCATGGGGCAGTTATATTATGCGATTAGTGTGGCTTTTCTCTCTACTTTACCTGCTGTTTGATCAGACATGCTTAAGTCATCCAGGCAGTGAATATTTGTTAGGAACTAACCAATAGAGAAGGAGGGAGGAGAGCCTGGATATGAGAGGCGTATGTGAATGTTTGTGTCCCCATCCAAGGGCAATGTTATCACTCTATTACCACTGATAGTATTACTTTTGTGTTTGCATTGCCGTCTGTGTTATAAGCAGGGGGGGGGGACAGAGATCACTTACAGCAGATTTTCAAATTCCTCATTTTGTGATTTTGATCGCATATCTTCTCATCCAAGGCGAGTCCTTAAACATTTCACTTTCTGAGCTCGTCCTTACTCAGTTTTCAATTTCAATTTGGAGGGGAGAACATTCATCCATTGTGTGCCGTGCATTTATTTTCTCATATTTTGCTATAATCCTGATATTTGATGCCATGAGATGTTTCAGCTAGGTTATTTTGTTGCACAGTTTTGTTGATGAACACTAGAAGAGAGAGAGGGAAGGTGGCGCTATGTAGATTTGTACAGTATTATTTATATATTGTGTATTTAATTGATGTCTGTGCAAGCAACTGAATTCCTTGAGTAATTGAAATACATTGTGATATATAAAAGTTGGGAGTTTAACGAGGGAGGGAGATTTGCAGCTGCTTTTCCTTTTTGGCCATTGAGTTGGTACTCTAATCACAAAAGTGATTTGGGCTTTCAATGTTAAGTTTGTTAAACACAAGCAGCAACTATACAATATGCTGATATTTTTGTGGCATTTCTTACACTAATTGTAGTTTATTTTGAAAACAAAAATTCAATTTTTTTTTGTAGCAAGGATGGGGCTGAGAGCTATGAGTGTATGGTTTTGATTGAGTGCTATGCAAGAGTAGTAAAATAGACTTGAGATCATTAGGAAATGACTATTAATTTTCTGATACCGACCGCTAAATTATCCCTTATGGCTTTTTGCTCTTTCCTCTTCGTTGTGGCTATAACGAGTAAGGTCTGTGAAATATCATTAAATTGGTACGAAGCACACATCTTGATGCTTAAGTTGACTATGTTGTAATTTAACACCCATCAGAAGTCTCATAACGTTGTGCAAGTACCCTAGTATTGGACCTGATCTGCAATTTATTGTGGAACGCTTTCGTGTTGTGCATATTACAGAAGCTGACCCTCTCACCTGTGGTTTGCAAAAATGATCAAGTGATTTCCTGATTGCCAAAGTGATGTGAGAGTTTCATTTGCTGTGATGTTCAAGGGCAACGATCGCGTTTCTCTTTCGACGTCACACTTGTGATATGTGAAGAAACGTAAAAGGGAATCATTATTTGTGTAGAGTTTGTGACGAATGCATTTGCTGGGATATTTTGCCAACTGCTTTTTCTTTGCCTTTCACCTAGGTCTCGCCAAGTTTTCTCTGATAGTTCTCTCATTTCGAAGCAAGTATTGTGGATTACGTTGGTGCTTTTCAGTCTTAATGACATTTTCGATGAGAAAACTTGGTGTGGCACCCAGAAGCTTTTGACAAAATGGCTGTGTTTGGCGACATGCTTCAGGAAATGCTTTCAACGGAATATGAAAATCCTACACAGATAGATTGATGAAAACCACCAATAAATGTTTATAGAGTGTAATATATATACATACATATATATTTATTTATTGTCTGCAAAATATGTACCCGGTATAGCTTGTGTAAGCACTCTGTTTGAACACTTAAACCGTGACACAGTATGGTACAGTTACTTACGAAAAGTTAACAACCTTGATGAACAAATTTGCCACATGAAATTTGACTTTCTTCAAATCTTTGTATTTTATGTTCTTAATTTTGAGTGCCACTAATGAAAGACCAATTGCAGTCTTCTGTTCTTTTTTTTTTTTGGTTTTTGTTCAAAACTTATGATTTCTTTGTTGTGTATATGTGCTATAATTTGTAAATATTGCTTTATATTTAGGATGAAGTTCACTTTACATTACTTCTGACTTTAAATTATTATTTTGACAACCATGATGATTTCTGCATTAAGATTATACGAATGCTAAATGGCTTGTTGTCTTTGTAAACACTGTTGGGTGTTTAATAACTGATAATATGGTATGACTATCCGCTTGTGTAATTCTTCATGATCAACAAGAATAAGTAACTTTCAGAGCGGTGTATTTCACATACACTGGTAATTTGATATTGCATGAAATGGAGAAGTATTAGTGGTAAATATACTTAATGGAACTAATCAAAACCTGATGCAGTATGTCTATGCTATGTAATGTGTCAGGGGACGGAGCCATGCTATCTGTAGGCTGAAGTTGTGTTAATGAAATGTACTTTAGATCTGTGCTGTAGCTGTGAGCGTTGGCTTTAGATTCCTGCTACCAGTTCTCCAAATGATAAGTACCCATAGAAACAATTTGGGAGAAACCTTTTTGCATGAGGGAAGGGAGGGAATGGTCCACATAGGATCGCGCTGAATTCTGGCAAAGGTTTTAGACTCGCGATACTTTATCAATTTATCATGGTAGTCAGCATAATCGTAATTGTAAATGTGTACATTTTAATGAATATTCCTTGTCAGAAATTACATATATGTTTAATAAATGCATCTTATGCCTCATGAATGTGTCTTTTTTATTCACATCTACTCTATATATTACTGGGCATTTTTTTATTTTACACAGTTTGACTGAAGAGAACTCAGCGGCCACTGTGCCGTGGCCAACTTCTTTGGTGTCACTGGAAAGCGTGGATCATGTTATAAGCATTGCTGCGTGTTTTGCCTTCATTTGACCAGTTTGTACATGTGCCAATTAAAAACATTACACAGACTAAACCAAATTGCTGCACCCTCGCTGAGTGATTCATGCATGTAATTAAGTCCGTTGTTGGCCTCGCTTGGAATTCCAAAACAGCTGACTGAATGTAGGCCTCTGGCACCGTAGCGCCTGTGCATCACATAACCCCCTTGGCAGCCATGCAAGTCCTAGGTCCTTAGCAACCATTCACACCAGCATTGCTAGGAGCCATTGAAACTTATTGAACAGCTCAGAACAAGGCTGAATGGCAGGTCAAATGGCCTCATAGAGTAAGACTGAACTTTTGAATGAACAGGAGACGAAATGCAGGGGTGGAGCACAGGATTGCAGACTCCCTGGTTTTACCTCTATTCTGAACTCCGCACTTTGCGCGGGTATCCTGCTAGTACCTCTACAATCCAACTCAGACAATTACCTGGTTAAGACGTTTGGCTTGTATGGCAGGCTGTACCAGGCACTCGTGGACTATATCTGTGCTGGATGTCGTAACGGGTTGCATGATATAAATTGCTGAGGCAAGTAAAAGACCCTACCTGGGGTAAACGTGTAACATGTAACTCAATCTGAGCCATCTTGCTGGTCATATAAACTGACTGAGCTGTTCAGTAGTAGTTCAGTAGCACAAGACCATGCAATGATTGTTGGTTGCTTACTTCAGTAATGAGCAGATATTCTTGAGCTGTTCCTCCACACTGATGTAGTTGGTGTTAAACAGCACAAGTATCAGCATCACCCTTGGCCCAGTTGGCTTAAGTTTTTAGTGGTCATTCCACATGATGGAAGATTGCTATGAGTGAGGTTGTAGAGCACTACATACGTAACACCTGAGTGCAATTGACTTTAATTATGACTCAAAAAGTCGAAAGCCCAACCCACCACTGTGACTAAAGCCACTATCTCACATAGCCGAGTGACGATGCAGAGTAATGACGATCGCTGGAAAGCAATCAATCGGCTTCACTCTTGGTCATTTGATGCCTAGAAAAAGCAAGTCCGCAAGGCCTCGTCGATTGCTCGGCGATTGCTCGACGATTGCTTGCAGATTGCTCGGCGATTGCTCGTAGACATTGTCCCGAGTGTCAACTTGTCAAGCCAATAACTCTTCTTTACACGCCGACCACTCGGAGAGTAAATCACGTCCGAGAGTACTCCCAGAGTGACCAAGAGTACTCCCAGAGTGACCAAGAGTACTCCCAGAGTGACCAAGAGTACTCCCAGAGTGACCAAGAGTACTCCCAGAGTGCATGGCGAGTGCATGGCGAGTTAATCCCGAGTAAATCCCGAGCAATTTCAGAGCAAATTTGCTCGGCGACACTCCTAGAAAGTTTTAAACATGTTAAAAACTTTACGCTCGGTCTACGAGTATTGCCGAGCTTTTCCAGAGTGGTCAGCGTGCAAAGCCGAGTATTCCCGACTGCCTACTTTATTAGGCACTCGGCATCACTCGGCATCACTCGGCATTCTTACTCAGCTATGTGAGATAGGCCCTTAAGGCTTGATGTTGGCTGATGGTGACCTAATGTTATGCATTTTGGTTATCAAAACTGTATGAAGTTACATATGTATAGATTTTTTAAGCATAATCATTAAAATTTTTGAGAATTATCATTCCCTAGTTGGCAATATACCCAACAATGTAATTGACCAGAAACTTTTTATGGTTCTCAAATTCTCGTCACATTCGCCAAAATGGTGCTGTGACTCGTTGGCCCAACCCCTTTTTTTAAGGCCTTGAAGGCTTTTTCTGACAGACCTTATTCTAATCACAAAGCAAATAACTTTTGAATTCAGTCATCCAGAGAAAAAACGTATCACTTAAAGTAGTTCTGCAACATGCCACCAGGGGCATTCCGATGCAAAGCTTATCCCGCAACTGAATATAGCAGAAAAATATAGAAACAACTCCACAGTACATGTATTAATGTTTTAAAAGACAATGTCATTTATTATGTTCTTGTTCTTATGTATACAGTTTCCATCTTTGTAGGAAATCTATGAAAAAATATGGACATGTTTCCAATACATCACTCAAGGAAGAAGCCAATCTCCAGTGACCAAGCCTGTAACCAAGTCAAAATGAACTTATATTCCAAAAAACTAAACATGCAGTGTTTCCTCTCAGCCTGGTACGAATCTCCCATTCAAGTTTTTAATTGTTTTTACATCCATTTGCTTTGTAAGTCAAGCGTGCATAAGAAAGTGTAAATTTTTTAACATTCCAGTTGTACTAAATTTACAGTTAACAAAATAAACTGCAAATGGGGTGAAGTTCTGTTATCAAAATGTTTTTTGCTCATACCGGCCACTGATACTTGATACTTCCTTTCTATATGAAATCTAATTCATGTGTATTCTAATATTTGAAGTTGTATGAAAATAACAAATGTGCACATTCTGCAAAAGTTAGTCTTACATATATTAGGGTCATACATTCAGTATGCATAAAAACATTATACATCATTTGTCTGCAATGTGCACGAAACGTCAACATGTTTTCATTCATTCAGTAATATATAATTATATACCTGACTCTTGCATCTGCTAAAAACTACTATCTATATACAAAATAAATTATTTTTGAGACACTCCAGATGCTCATAAATTTCTAACATTATTATATATAGAGTGATGATCTAGAAAAGCTGTGATTAACGAAGCGTACTTACAGCAAGCATTTCTCAAATTAGCGAATAATAAATATGGTAACAATTTTACAAAACATCGGACTGTGATAAACAGTCAAAACATTTAGAACAATAAATATGTATCTGTACAAAGAAGTATTCATTTGAGAATAACACAACTGGGAGCAACCACCGTTATACCGTATAGACTCCAATAATTTACACCATTATACTTAATATATATAATATATTACTAACAAGTACACGGTTAATCCTCTCCTTCGTATTATTCCACTAAAACCAACCATTTTTGTCATGGATTTTATTTACCAGCAATACCATTCAGGTAGCCATCATATTCAATTTGGACACGCATTATATTTTGACAAAAATAGATACCACAATTCGTATAAGCATTTCGTCCTGAAAACAATTACATTATTTCATTGCTACTTCAATTTATTGCATAATACTTCTCTCCACCACTCATAGCTTCCATTATAGCTGTACAATTGTCCTTCAACTTTAATGCTGAGATCATAATACTAACCAACACACTATTTTTGGTTTTAACGATCCTGGCATTCACGCAGATGTGGCTGCCATAATTATTAAGAGTGAGAAGCTAAGTTAATTTGGCTAGCTTATCACAAATTGCATTCTGTCAAAACCCTATTGACCAGTGAAGTTGCATTTGACTTAACTCAGAAGATCTCTTAAACTACGCACAATAACAACACAACTGTTTTAAAATCTTTTAAAAATAATAAATTATTCATTTACCATGACCTTACTTCTGTCACTGAAAATTTTTCATATTTCAACTGTGTTAAGATGCAACAGCAGTTTAAAAAAAAGAATGATGGCTTCCACAAATTTATCTTACTTAAAAAAAGGCAGCCCAATCTTATCTCATTGACATATTTAAATTTCTCTTCACTCGAATAATTCTGCATACTCATGACTCATTTCTATTTGTTCACAAACTACCACACAAATTACCTATCATAAAGAAATCATCAGAACATATGAAATATTTAAGCACTTTTTGCAATTAATCAGCATTCAATATTATCATAGAGAATTTGCAGTTTATCCCAGAACAATGCAAGTAGTACCAGTCTCGGAAAAGTTTTTGACTAATGTGGAGGTTTTAACTGAAGGCATTCATCACAGATTCACACAGTTGTCATGAACAATAATCACATGCGTACAATTCCCTACGAGCTCTAGTTTCGCAGCTCTATGACAATATGATACAACGCAGAAGGCTGCGGCTAGAGTCCAACTTATTATCAACTTTTTTTTACAAAGAGTTCCAATCTGCTCCGATAAGCTGCCGGCTTTAGTTGTGACCTGACAAAGTTTCCCCGTGATCCATCCAATTATAATGCACTTATCACGACCATCAAAATGGTAGTCAATACATATTTCACAGTGTGGAGAGTAGTTCATCACAGCCTTGCACACATGGTGTGATCAGGAGGACATTTGAAAGAGCGCTCATCACCCCCAGTAACCATAGCAACTGACTCTTAAGTCACAGAGACTATGACAACAGACCGAGTGACTCGCACAATGCTGCTTTTTGTCATAGTAATCCTGGCCTAAACAGCGATCAAAATGGGAGATGCATATACACAGTTAGCCAAGCTACAGGACGTGATATGAAGAAACTTGTGCTTGTAACAAAATGCTGCAGATATGAAGAGATGAACTGTCTTTATACAAAGGCATTCAGAGCATGATAGAGTTGGCACAGAACAACGAAGTGTGCTGGAAGGCATGAGCGCCGATCGTTCGTGCAAGGGTCCACTGTTAACCATGATAAGGCATTGTACATCTCCAACACGTACCTGAAATGTTAATTAACGACGTTATTCAAAAGCCAACAGAATACAATAACCCCGTACATTCATTTACTGAAGTTGTGAACTTTTCAAATATGAGTTTCTACTATATAACCAACACTTTATAAATCTCAAAACTGCTAAAACCTGGAATTTGCCAGTATTTAGAGAAGGGAACTCTACTTCCAATGGGACTAAGAAAACATGTTGTTTAAACCCCATGAAGTGTAAAGTGTCTAACCACTTTTGAATGTTCAACCTACCTGAGAACATCACAAAAATTGGAGTCAAGAGGATGAGAATTTCGTTGATTGGACTTGGGAAACTGGTCCTGGTTCTGCTGAACGGTAGGGCAGTGGATATGCAAGGCAGCCTGAAAAGAATGAATGATGCAAACCAATAAGTCACAGATGTAATTATCTAGTTAATGATCTAATTAATCCTGCTTGTGATTGAATGCGTCAACGGGGAACTGCTGTACCAATAGAGGGAGCTATCAGTTACCGGGCCCACCACTGTTAATGATGTCACGTCATCACCGGCACTCAATGACCTCATTGCGTGCTTACGTCATTAGGCAATGGTTTTCGGCACAGTTACTGACAGCTCGGTCGGTTGATAAAACACATAACATGTGACGCTCTCCCAATTTATTGACAAAGTTCTACTGGATTTATAGCACATTGTGCTGTGATAGATACAAACCTTAAAGCAGATTGGACAGGCCTTCTCCATGTGAGGACAAGACGAGAAGATCCAGTGGGGCAGAGGACCGGTGGGAGCGGTAGAGATGTAGAACCCCATGGCAATTGGTTGCATTGACAATGGGTTGCCCTTTTCGTCCTGAGGGTCTGTTGACCCACTCCCACCACCCTGCTTGGAGTCCGAGGGTGTGGGCGAGTGACGTCCTCCTGTCAACGGAGAATTAGGAGCGGAGAAGTTCTTGGGAGACGTTCCAGGAGATCCGCCCGACGACAAACTCGTAAAGATGTCACCAAGATCTCCGAATTCATCGCCAAACTCCGCTAAGAAATCATTCCCTCCTCCTCCACCCGCCATTGCTAAGTCGTCATTCAAATCGATGTGGTTCTCATGCTGATTACCAGACTGACTCTCCTGTAAAGAAAATCATCATGGAAACCTTACCACACAAATAAAAAGAATTGAAGAAGCTACATAAGCATTTATCAGTATGATATCTGGCATGTGCCTTCAGATTTACTCACTGAGCCTTAGTTAAGCCTACAATATAATTATATTGATTTTCAGAGTATTGACAAATGTTAGAATCGCTGACAACAGTTGGTTTCTCTCATAACAGGCAATATGCATACCTGAGCTGTAGCAGACATGGGGAAGACAAGAATATGAGTGACACTTGAGTCGCGAGGTGTGGTCACGGTCGCATTTCCGCTCATCTTCTCCTCCAGTTTGACAGCGTCCGTCATGACGTGGATGGACTGGTGCACCTCCATTGAGATGAGGCAGGCACTTAGTATGCAGGGCGTGTCGTTTGTGTTCAAGGTGCCACATAACCCGCACATGTCCCTCATCTGTTTGCTGCCTCTTAATAAGTTCTTCCGACTCAACAGTCCAGACCACCCTTGCAACTCACCGTGGCCCATTCGACCAAAGCGTCCCACCACTAGACGCCAAGCAGTCATTGAACGACTCATCACACCGAGGATAAAGTCCCACAACTTGCCCAGACCGATTTTGCGAGCAGACGCCTTTTTCCGTCTGTTGCGATTCGGTATCTCAATGTTGATCGTGCATGTCTCTAAGATTTCACCCTGACTGTCCGTGCACACAGCAATTAACCACCGCTGGTCCTCTGATAAACAGTAAGCACACAACAGAGTGTTTGATTTCTCTGTGCAGTCCCCAACACTCTCCGCTAATTGCATCTGCTTATTTTTGTACTGAGAAAGGACGAATGGCGGACTGTACAGTTTCGTCACTGCAGCATGACCAGGCTGAAAGCAAATAAAATCATCATGAACTTGTTAATAAATATCTTATTAAATTTAACTGATCACTGCAGATGAAATATAATAGGGCCTGACAATAATGCTCGATTGTCCGGGATAATGTGTCTTGGGTCAGCAATAATTATGTATGATAATTGGAGTAAAATAACCAATAAAATACACTATCCTATGCTTGAAAATGACTAAGTCGAACCTTTCGGGCAAGTAAATAAAGCAGTTAATTATAAGCCCTGTTAAATACCATTACAAATCAACAATATTTCAACAACAGTTACCTCAGATATAATGGTCTTCAGCAAGCTCTCTGTGGAAGCAGCGGGCCCCAATCCAGTTAGAGACCGTCCAGTTACGCCGTAAGTCAACTGTCTCCGGCACTGAGCGAATACCGAGAAGCAGAGTGACTTGAGATACTGATTGTTGGGAGTATCTTTGTACTCCAGTATACTTTGAAGAGGAATAATTTGCAGCTGGATGTTGTTGGCCAAGTTCTCCGGAAGCATCTGGAGCATTTCATTGTAGCATCGCAGAAGTCCCAGCTGTGTGAGTCGGTTGATGTCATGATTATCGTCCCAATCCTGATGATAGCAGAACGGGTCGATCATGTACACGACCACACATGGCATCTCGTTTTCTTCATGTTCCGGCTGATCTTGCTCCTGCTCTCTGGCATTGTGGGCGCTCTCATCACTTGAATCTGTGCAAAGTAACCAATAATAAAAGTTTTTGCTTCATACATTGCAAAGTTATTCTTGTGACAGCAAAATATTAGCACAGACTTGTCAAAGTCAGGTGCGTAAGAATAACACCTAAAAAATCTATCACTAAATAAAATGTATCATTGCTGTTATTAATAATCAAAGCAAAACAGAAGAGACACTCGGGGTCACATGGTTTAGTTGGTAAATGCACTGAAGCAAAGATAGTCCATGTACTTTCTTTGGTTCAAGGTAATTCGAGTGAAGCAATCAGTGAGTCATCAGTCAACATTTCAGACATGAGGAAAGAAATCTGTATTACCAAGTCCCATTATTACAGTATATCAAAGAGAAACCAAACTCCTAGACTTGGAAGCATAACTCCAGAGGACGTCATGTGGACTCAGGACTCCCTCAACCATACAGGAGTCCTGGACTCCTAAGGTGTCCTCTGGCATGTTTAGTTTCCTAATCTATGGTTTCTAAGTCTATGAAATTGGCTGTATGTACATTTAACTCTTTCTTTCAGCCCAGGACTGGCAGGACTTGCTAGAATCATTGGTTACCCCAAGTACTTACAAAGCACTCTACTGCAGGAGACCACCTATCATTAATTCATTAGAAAGGACTACTCACTCTTGTCTTCTGAGGAATGTTGAGGAGTGGATGCGCCACTGTTACCTCCTTGGCTGGCAGATTCAGGAGTCTGGGGAGGAGCAGGGGAGGGCTCAGGTTTGGGAGCTGGTCGCATACCTGTTGGCGTCGTGGACGTTGTCTCAAAGAGTCCCTTTTCCAAGTTTTGATTAGCCAAAAACGGTCCTACAAAGAACACCAATGGTAAACATTAACGATTCATAAATAACAAACAACAAGTTATCAAATGAAGGATAAGATTTAAGATATTACATTTTTGTCTTGTAATACTTACCCAATTGGTGTTTACAGGTCTGTGCATACAGTTTTAGTTTGGCTGTCACAGGAGTATTTTCTGAAATACAAATAATAAGATATCAAATCAAGTCATCAGGGAACAGACATCGGATTCAAAGTGTATTTACACAGATTTAACAACTTCTTTAATGTTTCATAATGACTCTCATACACCATTAGCTTTGGCAAACAGAAAATACACTGTAGTATTCATAACAAAAAGAGTCTGTTAAAAATTTTACTATAACATTAAGACATGACCGCAAAATGAACGCAGCTATCTATAGAACTTTGAATGCCTTGAACTATCTTTATCAAGTAATTAAGAGTAAACATGATCTGACTTGGGCAACACTATGTAACGGCTAATATGAAAATGCCAGAAGCATCCAAGCTGAAGACTATGTTTATAAGACTGCAAGGTAGTGTCAAATGAAGCCTAATCAGCGCAGCGTGCTTATATAGCACGGGCGTAACCGTAATCAACAGCATAAAATTTGGCATTTTTCTGAAATCTACAATAATCATGGGTCACGCGACCTCCTGCCAGCTTGATCACACAGCCTACAGCCTCTGGGCCTTTGGCTATAAATAAAGCTTCCTGAGCTGTGAAATCATGCCTAAAAACAGTACCCGTGTTATGCCTTAGGAGCCCTAAAGCATGGTTTCCGATATATACATTTAGTAAACTCACCTATTAATGAGAACCATTCATCAACAGCTTGGTCAGCGAACATAGACGCACTTTTTCTTCCCACTCGTAAGATACCATCTCTCAACTTCTGACTGACAGGAACATGGCGTCCCAGGCGACATAACTCATACAAGGTGCTGACCTCTCGGAAGAACAGTTTGACATGATTCAAGATGTAATCATTGTCTGGAGCTAGGACAATGTAGCCGATGTCTTTCTGTCTGCTATAGGACTCCAGCATTAATTTGTCCTGAAATGGGCAAGTTAAGTCATTCAAAACCATGCACATGATAAATAAACTTCACAAACATCAATTAGTAGAGCACAATGTCATTTTATTGCAAAAGTAAGACTTCCTGTATTAGATAATTACCCAGAATTGAAGTGCGAACGGAGACAAAGACAGCCACTCCTTCTCGTGACCGACTAATAACGGAGGGATGGGCTGGGGTTCACTCGCCTCCGCAGACCCTCTTCCAGCTAACAAGTGGAAATCTTTCCAAGAAAGTGGACCAGACACAGTGTAGACTGAAGCCCAGAAGGACATGGTTTGTTTGCGCATGTCTTGCAGCAAGGGCTGGATGGCGTTCAGCAAGTTCATCATGTCTGCGGTGTTCGTCGGTACTTTTGCCGAACCTAAAAAGGACAGCATAAGAATTAGGTTAATACATTAATATTACACATTCAATTGTTTTTCACTCTTATGCACTGAGTATGGCAGATTTTCAAGTGACTTACGTTGCAAGAAAGGCCACTTATGCAAACACGTCTCCTTAACTTGCGCCTCATCCAGCTTCTGAGATGAACAGTTGTCCGTTAACTGTCTGCCTGCCTCAAGAGCACTGTAAATTGCTTCACATCCATCTGTAAAAAAAAATCATGAGAATTATAACTTACTATATTGGTAGCAAAAAGATATTTGACACTAAGACATGATTATCATTTCTTATATCAAGAAACTGTCCATTTACAGCTTGCATTAAAAGCACCACTTTGTCACAGCATCAGACACACATCCCAATATCTTTATCAATAATAAATAACCTCACAAGTACCCACCTTGAATTTCCAAGATGTTGATGTGAGGCAAGCGTTCCTGAAGTTGCATTCGTTTCTTGTAGTAGTTATTTAATACTGATGAAGAGGGGAAGAGAACAGAATATTGTCCCTGTAAGAGCGTAAAAATCTCGAGAGGAATGATCTCCCCTCCTAACGAGTCCTTTCCGGCCCCTTCTTTTGAGGCTTCTATGGCTAATAAACTCGGCTTCCGCTGGTCGTAATGATTGCTGCGAATTCCAGTTACATCTACCTCATCCTCGTAAAACAGACCACTGTTCGGAGCTAACTTTCGGTTCATCACAGCACTGAATCCACATGTGCATTTGTACTGAAGTTCACTAGATTTGTCCACAATGTACTGACCGAAGTCAGCTCCCTTAATGTTCGTATTGCAAACACAGATTGTACAACTGTCAAAATTGTGGTCTTTAAAGAGATTAAGTAAAGAGTCTGACAGGAGTACATTAACTACAAGACTGGACACCTCAGGTAGCTGCATATTTGTACCCTGATTGTCCACAGAGTTCATATTTTTGTTGAGATACGAGGAAGCGTTGGAGGCCGGAGACTGCAGATCATAACTGAGGGGTGTTCGCTGCTGGTTGCTATGGGGAAATGTGGCTGGCGAGGCTTCGATAGAAGTCATTCGTTCAAACGACAGCCTTGATGAGTTGGCCATGTTGTCCACTGATGGAACATTTAAGTAGTTGCTGCAATAAGACAAAAACCAATATCACTTTCAGTACAAATTATCTACAATGACATTATTGAACGTTCTACAATGACTTCAGTGCAAATGGAAGACTTTTTGTTTGTACAAAAGACTTGAAATATTTACCATTTTTATTTAATATTATTCATATTTTATTTTAAAATATCTACGTGATTTTAAGTCCAATTTTATATTAACTATCTAAGTTACGTCTAAATTTCAATTCTGTTTCCATGGGCAGCGCATCTAAAGATGTATTTTATATATTGTGGACAGCGCCATTCAAAATAAATGCCGGTTGTCGAATTGCTCCAATCCCATCGCTAATTATAATAGAATCTAACCTGGTTGGCAAAGTTGGTTGTTTCTCGATCTGGATGTTTGGCAGAGGAGGAAACTGTTGCCAAGAAGACTTGTAAATAAGCTCAGGAGGTAACGTCTTTGTCGGCAAATCAATGCGATCATAACTCGTAGAGCCCACAAACATGTACACCGTTGGTTGCTTGAAGACGTATGACCAGTCCTAAGGATGGAATACAATTATTTCAGTAAAAATATAGAGACATTGGTCAGTAAAAGGAACACGGCAGAAATTAATTTAGAGAAATTAAATCATTAAATCACCTTCACATTGTCGCCAATCGCGATGGTCACAGCAGAGTCGATGATACTCTCTGTCCGAGGGATAATCGTGTCCACCGTGTGATCATGAGGAACCTCCGTCCCCATGCCTGGAGATGATGCATTATGCTGGTTCTCTAATGACGGCGGCGTGGGGAACATCATTGCCAGATCGTTTGCTGTTGGGCATTTTAGGTTGCCAGTGATATCCGGCTTGTTCATTATTTTTATGTCATCAGTTCCCTTGACACTACTCGGGGACAGAAGAGCCTGGAACTTCAAAATAAGCACATCCATAAAATTTGTGAAACGAATATATGAGCACTGAATACAAGGACTGGGTGTGGCATTCATAAATCATACTACAGTATGGAAATATTAACTCACAGTATCATGGTCACTAGACTCTGACTCATACTCGAATATCTGCTCCAAGTCACCATAAGTGGCAATTAAGTCTTGCTCAGACTTTAGGCTATTTCCACCAACTGAAAGAAAATAATTATCACATGAATAACTGAGATAAATAACGAATAAATTCACACAATAAAAGATAAACTTCTACAAAGAACCAAAGGCAAACATACTCTTCTGCTCCTCCTTGACAGGGAAGTTGCCATCAGAGTTGCGCCTGGACTCCTCGTCCTTACTAAAGGGAGAGGGCCGAGGGTAGCTGTCCTCCCGACTATGTCTGATTGACCGTCGTGCAGCCATGAGCAAAGTGTCAGCAGATGACTCGTCAGAGAATTCATACGGGTCGTGCTTCGGATGCTGAGGAGATGGAGAGCCATCGCCACGCATTCTGCTGTAGGATGAAGGGGTGTTTGGACTGGAGTGATTGCCTCCTCCTGAGTGGCCGTGTTTCCCATCTTGCATGCCATCCAACCTAGGTCGTTTGATTGGGTCATTGAACCTGAAACAAAATCAAAACATTGCCGTAAATACAACAAACAAAGTGACACAACAAAGATAAAATCTTACTGCAGTTGAACAGGCTGGAATACAATTATTGTGTAGACGTCACTTACCATTCATTGAAAGAATCGAAGTCATAGAAGGACTCGGTAACCAGCTCTTCGTCCCTGTCTCTGTACAACTGGTCTGGAAGAACCGGTCGTTTGAGGCCTCGACATTCCACACCCTGCCTTGACTGACCCTCTGGGGGTGTGGCCGATCCAGTCATAGCAGGCACAGCAGTGGTCACAGTGTTGGTCGTAGCTGACCCAGGTCCAGTACTGGCCAACTCTGCTTTAATGTTAATGTCCCCATTACACAACTCTGCCAACTTTGCAGTCGAGGATTCCTTACCAAAAACATCACCAGATACCATGGCATTATTGTCTTGATTATCTTCTCCATGAATACTATTAGGATCACCATTCGCAGTGTCCTTGCCGTTTGTTTTGGAGGGAGGGTGAGGACTGAGGGTTGGCATGGTGGGGTCAGCGTCCTGTTTCATTGGCTGTTGAATGGGGGTGGCCATGAGGGGCGACGGAGCAGCCGAGTGCGGAGAATCTATACTCTGATCTGTATTGAAGCTGGTATTGTTTTGCGAGATGTTATTGGAGGATGCAGCTCCCTGCTGTTGCTGCTGTTGTTGCTGCTGCTGCATAACGGGCATTTTGAAATTAGCAGCGTAAGATGCAGCGATACGAGGGGCAATGAGATCTGCCTCTCCTTGCAACATGTCGTCAGTGAGAGTCGATCTGCGATGGAACGCAGAGGCTGCCCTTCCATGCCTCGACTGTGGTTTGTCACCCTTCTCAGGCCGATCCTTCGGATGCTTGTTCGTATTTGATGCACCCTGCTTGGGTAACGCCGAACTTCCTGATCGCTGCTTTCCTTTTCCTCTGCTAAAATAAGAAATTGTTTAAAGTTGGTAAATTGTGCTTTTGTAAATGCAATGTGCGATAAAAATGAACTCGCATCTGGAAATTCTACATGAAGTTATGATGAGATTCATTCAGGAATTCAAATTTTACAGCAGTCATTCGATCATTCACAAAAGGTCAAAATTATAGGATTACATAAGATTACATACTTGGGGCAGTTGCAGAGGTTTTTCTGCATGGGTTCAGCAAATTCCCAATTGCCAATGGTGGCAGCATTTTCTTCATTGGATGCTCCTCCCTCAGGTGGCTGATGTTGATGTCTGAAAATATCAACAGCATTTGTTTGCACCAAAAATAGTCAAGGTTTCACGGCTGAATGCAATGTCAACACATCATAACCATGCTGGGTAAATTTCAAGCGCACTGAGTATGAAAACATAGTTATGGATATAAACTTTAAAGGTAAACGTGTTCAGGTAACAGCTGGTTCGTTGATTTACTCATTTCACTGCTAGAATTTATGGCCGTCCGCTTTTTTGTTATCAATCATCAAACAGACAAAATAAAAAGGCAACAATGACTGCACACGCGCAAGCACTAACAACAACATACAGTATGTTGTGAAGACTGAACAGACCACAACAATATAGACTTTACAAATCAATGAAATCATCATTCAAGATTTGCAAATTCAGTGTCTGGTTTTTTCTTTTTTTGATTTAAGGATTAGCCAATCAAACAATGTAGCACATATGCATTCCAGCAAACTGTTTAATAATATGTTGCTTTGTAAACACAGACTTTTCTTTCTTCTTTTAATTATCTAATGCCAATTTAATGCTATATACTTAATGTCAAAAAATTGCAAATATTTTCTGAATCTTATCCCTGAATTGAAGTTCGATTGATTTTGCAAATATGTAAAATATGTCTAATATGACTAATGGACATGTATATATGTCAACAAAACTACTACATGTATTATTTATAACTTGTACCATCAGAAAACCAGGTAAATAAAAGCAGTAATTAAGACCCACCTGGAGATTTGTGTGGCACTGGCGACACAACAATCCTGCCATATCTTTTCTGCTATCCTTTCCGTCACTACGTTCTTAGCCAGAACATCAATAGACGGTTCGAACACCCCAATATGGGGCGGAGGGGGTGGGATCTTTATCCCTTCACTGCTGACGGGTGAAGCCGGTGGGGTCAGGGGGTTTATCGACAAGTTTCCGCTGGGAGGGTTGGTCGTCGTCAAGTTTGCAGTGACCAGTTGAGGATTTCGAGCAATCAGGTCGCTCTCCGTCTCGGCAGTAACCAACACATAGCAGCTAGGGTACTTCATCCTGACGCCAGCTGCAAGAAAGGCATTAAATATGGTTAAAATCAGATTTGCAAAAAAAAACCATACATTTGCTGCTGTAACAACAACAGTTTATAAATGCTTAAGTGTTCATTATTGATCCCAACTGAGATGCAACGAAACCACATCGATGATTTCTTTAAAAAATAATTGAAACTCAAATAAGATCATGTTATTCTGTTTAAATTACTCAATTAGCAATTGAACCATAATATTATATATATACTCTTAAATAAGATTTATTCACAAATTAATTTCTTTACAAACCCCTAACATTACTGACTGACATTCACAAATTTATACAACTTCAAAATACAGTGCGCATTCACAACAGCAGATTCATTGTGAAATTAAGTTTTGTATTCACTACGTTTATGTTACGATGCAAATGATATGCAGATACCCAGCCAATTTGGAAGATATTGTTTATGCAGATATTGGCTGCAAATCTGGATAAAGATGATTAATTTGGTGTCCTAAACTAAAAGAAATCATATACAACATATGGTACATACATGAACGTATATAAATTTTGAGCTGTTCAACTTCATGCTCTCAGCTACCAATTTTGTGTGCTGAATCTCTTAATTTTGGTATACATTTGAAGCTGCACCCACTGAACAAGCAAGTAAGAAAACACTTCAGTGTGTGTTTACAATCTGACTCAATGAAGTCCTCGAAATTGCAAGTCGTACACATCCGATCGCTGCTACTAAATGCCATGGTACAAGTGAATGTCCATGTGCAGTTAAGTGCGAAAATGTATTAGTTTCAGAGTCAATAGAAACACAGTGATGTTTACTCGGTATCCCGAGCTGTTTTGCTCCATCATACCAACATGCCTCGTTGTGTATTGGATCCTCCACACTTGTTATTAAGCTCTTTATTAGCATGTCATTGCATGTTTATGGAGCCCCACAGGTTGTGGCATTTAGCTCTTGCTGTCGGAGTGTCATCGCATAGCAGGACATTATGCACTTCGACCTACATTTCATGCCTGTCACGATTCTCACCTCTACAGTGGAAAAGAAGAGAACTAAACAAGCGAAAGAAATAGACCTGGGCATACGAAGCTGCTGCTACACCAAACTCCTTGCACCTATCAAGTGTTTTATGTTTTCATAACAGCTTTCCCCAGCAGCAGCAGCAGCAGCTATTCTACTCTCCTCTTTCTCCCAAGCACACAATCTCATGTCAATCTAGCTAAGTGTGAATCTATCTGAACTCTCACTATGTTTGCTATCACCTAAATCATGGCACAGCACCTTGTCAGTTCTTGTCCTACATAGAGTGCAGCTGTACATTTATATGCAGTGTTGCAATGCAATGAAACGCAACAGCAGCACAACTTAAGACAATTGAGCTGAGAGCCTCGATGTGGTGCAATTTAATACCCTGAGCAGATGTACAGTTGCACAAGGCCACCAGCATTGCTGTGAATTTCAAATCAATAGTGCTTCATTGCAGCAGCTTCAAATTGACAATATAACACGAGAATAAACAACTATAGGCACATAGCAAAACACATGACATTCCTATGACACACATGAATCTCTTTCTTGGGAGAATAGATCAAGTGAGTGGGATATTTGCTTGAAATGCCTTGTCTGGTGCACTCAGTAGCCTCTTTACAAAACACAGATTGCCTCTGAAAAGACAAGTAGCACCAGCCCTGGCCCCAGGCCAATCTGTTGATCCCCATGGAGCCAGCCCAATATCATTACAGTGACATACATCATGCCTGCTCCTCCTGGTCCTGCTGCTGCTGATGATGATGCTGCTGCTGCTGCAGCAGCTCATAATATTGCCACCACCAGCAGCAGCAGCCTTGAGATACTTCAGTCTACAGTCTATCGTGTGTAAGTCAATAACAAAGAGGACTGTTGTGACTACACAAGGCAGGCGACTAGAGCATCAGCCACCCTAAAATCAATACACTATGTACAAGGTATCAATAGCTCCTAAATGGTCTCTTGGTTTTTCCATTGTGGCACTTAATGCATAAAAGCAAAACATTCCCACAAAATCAAATTGCTAGGCAGACATAAATAAAACATCTATACATTGCTATTTTCGAATTATGTATTAAAGAGCATGTTATTAGTGAAGAGAATACACTAATATATGAAGGTAATTTTTGGCATCTTGTGTGACAGCTCTGTCACAGCAGCAGCAGCAGCGGCAGCAGCAGCCAATGCCAAGAAAACAGTTCCATAAATCATACTAAGGCAGGAATGTTGCCGCTGGAGATGACAGCCGTTATGCCAGTAAATATGACACGCTCAACTCCCCATACAGATGTATTCACACCAATTAAAGGTGATTATATCAAATAGCCATTCACTATGAATGGAGAGTGCCCACTGAATGCCTAGCTATGTCAACACTATGTCAACATAGAGGGGGGAGAGCCACCCTGGACAGCCTAGTCTAGATCAACTTTCCACAGCTCATGTCAACACATATGCTGATCCAGGCAAACGCTAGACAATCATAGAGACATGGAGTTTGTAGCAGGCACATTATACATGAGCACAGTCTCAGCTCTAGTACAAACACATTCACCTACAGCAGCTGCTCACCTACTATGTGTAATTATCACTGCACACAACTCCTGTCTCTATCACATCTTAACCCACAACAGATATTCTTGGCAGCCATGCAAATTATCAATCCAATCATGCTGAGAGTACATTGCGGATAAGTAGCGATACATTAGCAAGATTAGATCTCGATCGATAGAGCTGTAAATTTGCCGAGACATTCCTTATCAAACCTTAGTTCAGGAATAAACAATGACAAATGCAAAATACAGAAACCATTTATCTACTCGTACATCTAATCTAATGTTGTATTACGAGAGACTAAACAAGATCCGAAAGAATGCCACCACTATCAGCATTTAAGGTTTCGATGGAAATACCAATCAACAGCACATCCCCGATGCAAAATGTATACTCAACCATGTATTGTATTCAACTCTTTCTTGATATCGCAGTACTTAAAAATACTATTAGTAAACCCAGGGCAGTCTAAGGCATGAGCACATAGTGACAACTTCCACAGATATGACTGCTGACTTCCACTTATGAGACAGTGTCAATCTTCATTTAGAGATGCTCGTCCGCATCATTTACACATCATTGAGACTTGTGTTGCTGCAGCAGGTTCAGGAGAATGAGGGCACGTGGCAGCATCATCTCTCTGCATTCCACACTTCACCTGGCAACCAGCCATCACGGGACCACTGCTGTGGATGCTGAGGTTGCTGATGCTGCTGATCTTCTGGTAGCTAATATTCATCTCTCAGGAGCAGGCTTCAGCAGCAGCAGCCAATACAATATAGTCCTCCCTAAGATGAGGCACTGCATTAAGTTGTCATCTTACCATGTCATTGGATCCACAGCAGATGTAATCTGCATCATGCTGTGATTCTAACATCACTAAGATATTTCATATTTTTGGAACACAGCCCTGTATTGCGGCTGACAAGTTACTAGCAGAATGTGAAATTATTTACAGTGTTTACAGATGTAACCGCACATCCGCATGATATCGAGTTCATCTTCACGAACACATTAACAGAAAGAACTCGTTAATTACAGTTTCTGATTAAATTCATTTAAATTAATATCATTTTACAATTACTCCCCAGTCGATAAATAAATCAGTCATGACAGCGCAAAACAATAATTGGTTTAATATTGAACCTACTGCCAACACATGTAGTTAAATCCGTATTATTAAATTGTGATTATAACTGAGCAAATTAATTATGTTAAATATCCCCGCAACAAACCAGGATTCATATGGGATTATTTTTACATCACCATCCCTATATTTATAGTCGGCTACTTTGGCGCAAGAGTGTCACATGGCCTATTATGTGTATAACATGTATAACATGATATTATGATGATTAGCACTCATTGTCCTGGTGATCAAAGTATATGAATTTGTATTTTCTCTCATTCCCATGACTTCCATTTAAACCACAGTTTTATCTAATCCATTTTATCTCAATATTATATATATCTTAATCGGACTAACTTTCATGTGACTTATTTCATAACCCTCAAATGTCAGGTCGGTAGGTAAGCCACAGAATCTTTGTATCAAATTAATTGAAATGTATAGAAAGGTATTTTGAAACTGTTCCAAAAACCTGGAAAAGTCCATATCAATAGGTTTAGGGTAGGAGGGGATTGTTAAATATAAGGAAATTGGAAACCAAACAATTTTTATTCGGCTCTATCAATATGATCAACCAATTCCAATATCCTAACTTTACAAAATATATGTTGTCTAATAATAGCGAAGGGATCTATTTTTAACAGTTTACCGTTATTAGATAAAATCATTTTGTATCATCAACCCATGACTGTGATTGCATTATGGCGGAAAAATGAAACTGCATACAGATCAATTGCATTTATTACTATGATTTAGCCTTTCGTGACAACAGTTGAATTGTGTTTTCAGCAGACACCATACGTCTGACATTAAAGTTCACTAAAATGCACTTCACAAATCCATATCAGTAAGCCACCAGCCAAGTCACTCCATAGTTCTCACAAAATATTATATGTGTTTGCCCTCGAATCTCCCATCTTCAAACAAAAGTATGTGACTACCCTGTGCAAGCGCTTATGCACTGACATGTTCTGTATTACAGTCTCAGATATTTATGCATATCAAATGATATAAAAAAAGCCCAGATCTCATGAGATATCTTCAGATCTAACACCTTTCGCAAAAACAGCTCATTTCTTACATTACAGTGTCATGAAAGAACTACTTAAGTACTTATAAATATGTATATTTCAAGATTTTATTTTCCTACACCATCAAAATTCAAGGAAACGTATTATTTTCTGAGTCGCTACCACGAGAAGCCATTCCCAAATCTATTCTGCCTGAATGTTGCAATTCAACACCTAACACCAGAGGATATCACCTGAAAGATGAAGTACTCATATCGTGTAACATTACAAGAAATTTTCAGAGCAGTACAATGAGTAGTCATTGAGTACATATAGTGGCAGGCCCAGATGTTTTTCAGCTTTGCATTCTAACAATCTGTTACCAGTTGGTTATTCTCACACTCCTATTGCACTACTCCATTTCAGTTTTATGACTTGAATATCAATTCATTATCACCACAACTAAACATAGTACCTTGGACAGAATTGCATTTTGTATCAGAGTTGGGGGAAAAATATAATCAAATACTCAACTGAGCAAACAAAGATCATGGAGTACAAAGTGGGAATAATGGACAGAGCCCATGTTTACACATAATGACAGCGGCTCATGAACTATGATGAGCGCTGAAACTGAGCATTATGTAAAGTGTAACATATCATGCCTTTCTGCCAATGTCTCTTTATCGCAAATCAACTTTCGGTTATATTACTTTAAAGTAGAGATGTGAACATGACATTAATGCGATTGTCAGCAACTCTTTGTTCAGTATTCAAGGAAGTTACAACAAAGACACCCTTTCTATTATGGGACATTTCAATATCAGTGAAAAAAAAAACAACAACAGCAACCTACTTCACACACATATAACATTTTTTAGCGAGTAAATAGCTCCCCAGGTAGAGAATCTAAATACCACAGAGGTTTTCAGAGAACTTTAGCACTTGAGGACATGTGGCACACGCAAAACGAGTTGAAGGAATCTTGCACATAAAAAGCAGATCAGGTCAAGTGTAACAGGTGTACATGCTGTAGTATTAATAGGGCACAGCAATAGCTCGGTTCAGCTAAACATGCTATTATCCATGTGCATCATCATACGACATTATTATAGCACTGAAGAGCATATATTACAGCAACTAACTACGCTTACATTATGGCTTTGCACTGATAACGGAAAACAAGCCTGGTCCATGTAATGAGCCGAGACACCACTTGATACATATTGTCTTGTGATTCTCCGAGCAAATATTTATACACTAAACCAGAAATGATAACACTGGATACTTCTATTCACTACTGTTTACTTGATAAGATACTGCACACAAGACATTATCCAGCTGCAAATCTATTATCTAGACAAGGCTAACAGCAGCCTAAAAGCTCTCTTGCGAATCCAACCACTGTCATGAACACATGTGCACGAACCATTAACAATTAACATGACAAAAATGTAAGCTATGAATCTAAAATAATCATAGCACAACTTAGATGTGCATAGTGACAGTCATGTCATTCCAGAGCTCTTATAAACAACACACTAACAGATTACAGCCTATCAAACTCCCATCTATGTCAATTGTTTCCATCATTATCATCACACTACTCACAAATACAGAAGCCAAAAAAAAAAAACTAAAGCAGGCCAGCGAACACCGCAAACATCAAGTCCATAATTCTAAAGAGATGACACAAGTATTACTGTTTTGACATTTGAAATGACTTGATTAAAAACCGCAAGCGTGTCAGTTCTTTAAACTATTCCCTTACAAAGCGCAAAAACGCTGCATCACAGTTCTGTTACACCACAGTATTCCAGGCTAATTCATCAACTGGGGTTGAAAGTCATGACAGGGGCTTTTATGCGAAATTCACAACTTCATTGTGACTGACTGACACTTGTCACTTCCCTGGCCAGACATATAAGGAATGCAAGATTAACATAGACATGCTAGTTTCTTCAAAAATACAAAATAAAATACAAAGACTTTCTCTATGAAGATTGAGCATTTTCTCTACTGAAATTTTCATGAGGGGAGGCATTCTATGTTTATGACTATTTTCAGGCTAAACAAGATTCAAAATATATAGAAACGTTTAATGCTCCAAGAAATGCCATAAATTGTTCAAAATATTGTATGAATTGAAATTTCCAGGCATGCTTAGTTGTGCAACTTAATTACCCTTTTAAATTACCTGTGTATATATCAGCAGCTATTGTCAGTCATTCTCAGCATGGCTATAATTAAACCTGACAGATTATTGTTTCTAACAGGCAGTTGGATGAGTGTTCATGAAAGGCTATTTTTTGTCAAGTTCTTGATTCCACGAACCTTAATAGCATCCAGTCCCCATGCAGTGAATTCTCAAAATGTTTTGACAATTTGAATCTATTTTCCTACTATTCATCATCATATAATTAACATCCCAGATTTAGTATATAACAAACGTACTTAAATATATATTATTTCAATATCCACAAGATTAAAACATGAAGGCAAGATATATCATCAAACTGAGAATACTTTTAATGATCTTTTTTCTCAAGGTATTCTATCAAAACAAAGCTGGACATTACTCTGACTGTGCCAATGTAAACAACTTGGGGGATTTTTTCATATTAAGTCATGCACCCTGCCATTTGAAACTGAGAGCTACATTAGCTAGCCTGGCCTATGCGCAGCTTACTCATGTTTTTGTCTGACTAACATGTTCGTTTTTCAGTAACTCATCTGCACTAAGCTGCATGTCAATGAACTAGTAAGCCATTCTGAACTCACCGTGACAAACGTCATACCACAAGTCCACAACCATTATATAAACCATACACAGCAACAAAAGATATATAAAATTGCAGTACTCACAGACAATAACTTCTACCGCCGAGGGCATGGGTTGGTCATTGTGATGGTAGTGGTGGTAATGTCGATCTTTGAGAATGAAGAACTGTTTCCACTCGTCCATCAATTTATGAGTAGCAGGCTCCGAATCCTTGCATGCCTGTCCCGTGACCACGGCCGATAATCCGTAAGGTGCCAAGATAACTGGAAACACAAGATAGAATTTTCGACTCATTTGAAACTCAAAACTGGCATTAAGAAATAAATAAATAATCTCCCATTTTCTTTGGGGTGTAGACCTCTACCAAAAACCAAATTAATTTTTATTTTTTCTTCATAGCTTGGTATATCTTAACACACTAATTAATCGTAGCTTACTTAAACCATCAGCATATTAACTATAATTCTGAGCAAAACATATATAAATAATAGCTGTTCCATTTAAAATTGTGGAGGGGGGGGGGGGGGGATGCTGAAGCTTTTTTTGGAAAAGTGGGAGGGGATCTTTAAAATTATATGGAGATAGGGGATGGGAGCATCTTTCAAACCAAAAAGACAGAGAGGAAAAGGGGAGAGGTGGTGTCTGAAAATTATCAAGTCCCTACTTCCTTCCTGAAACTTTAAATGGAACAGCCATCAATAAATAAATGAAACAATCATAATTCTATAATCCCATAAATTCCCATCATCCCCTTGTGCTATAGCCTGACATGTTGACATTTAATGTGCAGAAACAGAGCTCTCTCTCACCTTGGACATGCTGGCCTTGGGATGCCAATGAAAGATGGTACTGCTGCAGCAGCCTCATGGGTGTGTGCTGCCGAACGTCTACACTGGCACACACCTGACTCTCTCCATGCAGGAAGAAGGAGAATTTGATGCTGAAGTAGGTGCTGTAAAATGGCAAAAAAAATTGTTGTAATTCGTGAAAAAATATAGCGAAAAAAAAAAGTGATATGAAAACAAAATTCATCAGGGCAATAAAATAGTTGCAGATCTTTTAATATATGGTGATGGTATTTAGTTTGGAGAAATTTTTCTTTTGAATAATAAATGTAATGTCAAAAGTGAGCCAAAGTCACCCTGATTTATGATAATGCAAAATAAGATTAAATCCTTTCATTTAAAGATAAGGTAAATAAATGAGCATTTACAAGGACTTTCAGGGGGAGTGTGAGTTAGGGCTACATCAGGCAGCCAGCATGACAGCATACTTGCTCTTTCTTTACAGGGATTGAAATAAGTCGAGAACGATCGTTCAGGTTACATAGAGGTTACCATTATTTTTTTTCACGTGAGACCGCCGTTCGCGACAAAATATTATTTGGACACAACAGTTACGGTTAGGGGTGTTTACCACATCAATATTTATGGTAACCAGAAGGTGGGTTACACCATTGTTGAACCTCACTTCGATCCCTGCTTTGGTATTGTAACAACTGAGCTATTGCAAAATTTAGCATTGGGGCAAATATCAGGAATCTAGCAGCCTACCTTTTGTCTGTCAACGTCATCTTGGGGCCATTGTCGTAGGGCTGCACGAACCACATGCCAAGGCGCACAAAGTTGTGTGATAGGAGGCATCTGAAATTAAGAAATCAAATGGATTACTTCACACATAAAATTACAAACAAGATTTCAAGATTTTTTATTTCTACACAGTATGTAGTTTTTCAATACAGTTAATACATTACATAAACAATAAAAGACATAAGCATACTTCGGGGGGTGTGGACTAGCTTACTAAAAAGTTTGAAAATTGTGCAACAACATTCTTTAAAATCTGAATATCAGAAAAGGGAGTGTTATAAATACAACAAAATGTCATTAATTTAGTGAAGGTATATTGAGAATTATATCTGTGACAATGTCATGACACATGTGATGTACAATTTATTCAAACCTCAGTTCTCACAATGATATCTATACGTTGGGACTGATGAATATTAATTATCTTACCTTTCTATCAAGTTATGAAGAGCCTTGAACAGGAGTGTTCTGCATTCGTAACTCAACCCTCCATTAGACCAAGACCCCTTGTCTTGTTCTGAAACAAATTACAAATTAAACTGTATCAATCATCTGCTGAATACTAAAAAATAGTTCACAAATACACTGTACAATTATCAAACATCACTTCCTACTTTATTTGACAACAAATTTCAATAATAAACTATCATTAATATTGATTTACAGTATGATAACATATTGCCTAATTTTGTGCTGAACAGATGCTGCACATGTACATTGTACTACTAATATTTTGACTGACATTCAATAAGATCTGACAACATTACAGTTCGCCATTTAGAAGTTTCAAACCTTTCGAACAGCATGAAAGATGTCAAGTTGTAAGTGAATTTCTAAAAGTTTAAACGGATAGCCCTCCCTAAGATCTGTATAAATTCACTTATTTCCAGTATATTAATTTCCTATCTTTCCAATGACAATTTTTGGCCTCATCAATCATGACCATCGGACATATTTACAGAGAAACAACAATTTACAATGGTAATTACATGAAAAAGTAAGTTAATTGTTAAAGAGAGGTGTTTTAATCAGTCACTGTTCATTTTGTGCCACCCAGGCCTACTCCATGCTCTATATGAAAAATATTCATGACCCAAAAAATATTCATGACCAAAAAACTTGTGGAAATTCATTAAGCCTCCTCTGACACAGACTTTCACCATACATTCGGCATCATGCCATGCCATTATACAATAGCTGCCAACATAATTACAAACATTCACGGTCACTATAAAATGTACATCAAGCTTCAGAGTTAATACAGGGGTCAAAATTCGCTTAAAAATTTTGGAAGTCTAACGTACTCTTAAAAAAACATTTTAGGAGTCAGTCTCCAAATTTTGGAGTCAACTCCATACCTAACAGGTTATTTGCCGGGCCATATAAACAAACAAGCAATTATGAAACTCCTTTAATCGAAAAACATCTATTCAGAATCTGAAAAAACTACATCATCAGTTTCGGAATCAGGAGTCAGACGGACTCCTTTGAAGTCAGATTTTGAGAGTCTGAGTGAAATTTAGGGAGTCTCGGACTCACAGGATTTTGAACCCTGTAATAAACTTAACCGAAGCAGTAAATAGTATCACTAACACACGTGCAAATTATGGGCTTTTCCATTTTAATTATTCCAGAACTTTGAGTTTACATTTTTAATTGTTTTTAAAATAACAGCTTTGATAGATATATTTTGGTTTCCACCTTTGGCTCTCAATTAAATAAACTTTCAATTCCACAACCCAATTTGTAAAACATTGTGTACCATATTTTCTTAAAAAGTGGCACTTCCCTTGAAATCAATATTATCATTAGTACTTAACTTGGCTGCATTATCTCAACCAGATAAGAACAGTTTTATCTATTTGTATTTTCATAGCAACACAATAGTGTATCTAAAGGTTTGTTACAATAGTCAAATATGACAGTTGGCCAAACGGCATTGTGCCACATCAATAAGCCAACCTCAAAAATCCCATTTGCCACTACGATGTAAACTTGACCCACATAATGTGCCCTCTGACATCTGCCAGCACACATCACAAGTGTTCTGTTGTGAATTATGCTACTTGTGTTCAAATCATGAAATTACTTAATTTAACATGGTACAAATGCCTGTCTGTAGCTCATTATTATGCAATGGAGTTCAAGAATTGGTCAGAATAGCAAATACACATGCTTATCAATACAGACATCAATCAAGTGTCACATTTGTCTACCTAGAAATTACAAAGCTACAACAGACTATAGGCTATTATACACTAGTCACTAGTCTATTGAAGTGCAATAAATCATAACAGGTCAGTCAGCCTGAGAAAGTAATGACCTGGTGCACAGAATAGTCCAGTGCAGGTTGTAACAGATGACCCAGATAATGTTGATTAGGCCTAGAACATGGTTGACAATAACTCGTGTGGATATCCACCAGTGATCATGTGTAGATTATATACTCACCAGATAGTTCATTAGATAGTAGCGTTTTCAGCTTGTGCGGTTCATCGCCATACCAGAAGATCCAGAGCTCTTTACTGCTCTTCAGCTGATCTGGGGGTTTCTGATCTGAGCTGCTCCTTTGAACCTTCCTCCATACACATAAAATATCCGCTTGTATGCACTTGGTGTACGATTGTAGCACTGGATCATCCAGAGGCTCCGAACATGTAGACTCCGGAGCCCCTAACCTAAGCCATTTTATGCCATCCAGATCAGTCTGAAAGAAATAGCAGAGTTGAAACAAGAGCGAGGACGCCAATGCACAATTATGATTATGCGACCAAGTGTCAATGCAGAGATGGCCTTTTAAACATCTCCATGCCGTGCCCCACCGGCACCGTTCCCAGGCATAATTGCACTCGAACATTCGTTTCCCCAACTTAAACAAACAACGCCATCCCAGATACTATACCAACACCGATTGCATTGTAATAGCAACGTCGTCCACTATTACCTTACAAACTTGAGGTCACTCAGCACATTTAACACACACACAAACGTTACACTGATTTGAAATGGATCATAACTTACCAAAGCAAATAAATTCGTGTGGCAATCCTCTAGACTACAGCCGTTTCCGTGAGTACTAGGGAGACTCATGGTCTTTCCATGACATGCCTCATCAAACTTAGGGCATTACAATCCATAAGAAGCATTTAAATAAAGAGAATGACGGAATATCCACGATTACTGCGGATTTTCACATAAAATGGCGACTGTAATGGCGACTCTTGAAGAACAACAAGGCGGTAAGGAGTCTTTTCTGTGATTGGCCAATTCTGTCATGTGACCGCCGTGACCCAAAAAAGCACAAACAGGCTGATAATGATAAATCTCACCACATCACACTGGAAAATGACTCGTATAATGGCAAGATGATGCTGAATTTTGTTTTAACGGTGGTCGGCTGTTTATTTGGACTCTGGTTATTGTGCAGGCAAGTTGTTAAGATTTGTAGACCTCTGATTAGTGAGTAAACAGCGTTTGAACGAGAGGCATTCCAGTCTGTTGAGTGACTTGTCATGGCTTTCTTGACTGACAACTGTGTTAATCTGTTAATCTGGTGTAATCTCATGTCAGCAAGTCATCAGTTCTTGATGCATTTTTGATTCTGTGAACCTATACCCCTTAAATACGCACTTTCCGAGCTCAGGTGCATTCCTAACCTTCACAAATAAGCTTCAACCACAGAGAAATCAGGTGCAGGTGTCAGTTTTAGGTTAATCCACAGGTTGGAAATCCACGTGAAAATTAGTAACTTCCTGCATTTGTGGTGCCTTATTATCTTTATTCACGGATTGATGATAGTTAAGAATGGCCCAGTTATGTCTTGGCTTATGCTGAGACCAGGATGTCTAAAATATTTAGTGATTGGTCTGAGATTATGCAGAGTGAGACCTTAAATTAAGCATTATTATTTTGCCTATGATTAGGCTAGATAAATTATATTATTATTTGGCTTATAAATGGGAATTGGCAAGTTTATGGCAATATAATTATGGTGAACTACACTACACACACTTTACATATGAGTTTTGAAAGGCTCACCAAAAGAATTTCATGAATGCCTTACTTTAATCTTAATCATAATCCCTGTTCTGGACGAGATATGATTCAGTTATCGTGTTAATGAATAGTAAAAAAGAACACAAAATAAAAGAAAGAAAAAAAAAATGTCAGGAGTCTCATTATTAGGTCTTGTCAGAATGCACATAGCCTGTCATAGGCCTAAACTTGAATGCATCAAAATGAAACTTGGGATGGCTTTAAACTTCACTTCCACCATTTCCACTGTATGCAGTATCATAAATCATGGTTGTTTTAAAATAATGTATTTGCTCAGCTAAATGGTTAAATCAGATTGTCGTGTAATTATGTAAATATGTATTTTTTATCTCTTTAAATACTCAAAAGTTAAACTCATTATAGCATGGTAATAAACATATGATCAAGTGATATTATGAGGTCCATATACTGCAAGGAAAGCACAAAAGCATCTATCTGAACGACTGACATTGATAAATACCCTCCCTCAGATAATTAGTTGTTGTAATACTTCTGAGTATGTTGAATGTTTCAACACATAGGCTGAATCAAGAGACAGTTACACCTTATAGGGAAGAGCTCTGTATTGTAGTGCTATCAGAGGCAAGTGAGATACCAGGATTTGTGCATCACTTTAAAAGGCAATCAAAAGAGGGCGCTCTTCAGTCTCAGCCAATCAGAGTTAAGTAGGACTTTGGATGATACTGCCACCTATCATGACCTATGCATGCACACTGGATAATGCTAGTGACCTCTGCTGGTTGATTCAGACAATTGGAGGCCAATTGTCTGAATCAACCTATGCATGACTACTATGAACCCTAACTGTTGTAACTGACTTGGTGACTTACAATAATCGCTGATAATGATGTATTTTAGTCACACATATTATAGGAAGGGGCCATTTACATAGTTTTGCTGTAGCATCAAACCCAAGGTTTACCTGGTAAAATTACTACTGCAGTTAATATGAGATCTTCATTATTTAGCCAGCTGAGAATTAGAATTAATTGATCATTGCTGCACTGCTGCTGCTTTAATGATATTCTCTATCTAAATGTTGACCTGCATAAATTTTACTTATAAGTGCACTGACAATCTGATGTTGTTCGGTATTCCTCAAAATTCCAGCTTAATGGGATCTTTCCACTAGTTTTCATATCCAGACTGTTCCCATGGGAACTATATAGCAATTCAACCATAGGAGATTTAACAATCTGGATTTTTGAATTTCAGAGTAATAGCATGGGTGGTGATCTGGGCATTTTGGAAAGCAGCCCGAATAGAGGTCAAAATTAGAAGTGTGGGTTTGTTCACTTTAGGTGGAATTTTCCTGTCTCCAAAACCTGGAATTTCAGTGGTATGTATGATTGTTCTCCCGTCATTCATTACATTGCACCAATTAAGTACGCAAAGGTGATATTGTATTTACATTAAATTAACTAAGTATTATACGTTTAATTCTGTTTTAGGAAATTGAGAGACTATGGTTATCAAGTAGTTGGGTCAATGGAGACATCAGGTAGGCTGTCAACCGATTTTAATGCCGATATTTTGAAATAAATCTTTCATATGTCTTATCATTTCCTTTAAATTTATTCAGAAAACCAATTGGCCTGTGTGCAGGAGATGTCCGCATTCAGATTGAAATTCCTGATGTTCCATCTCGGAAAAACCAAAGTCCAAAAAATGGGAAACTGCCGCCCTGGCTTTATTGGCTTCATGTATGTATTTTATTTTTTTGGCATTTAGACTGTTCCTTTACAACTTGAAATTTCTAGCATATATTTATATTCTATGAAGGCACAAATATCATTTTCCACTTCTTTTGTTTTCAGTACGTAGCTGTGATCCTAGAAAATACACATGTGATCATTCTTCATGGTCTTGTCAAAGACTGCCTCACTCATATCAATATCGAAGAAATTGTTGCTTTTACTACCATCACTTCCGCGAGGTGGGTCCATTTGCTTTAGATCTGTCTAATCTGTCTTTGGTTGGTGCATTTTGTAGCATTCTTGTTAAATTTAAATGTTTAACAATTTTAATGCTATGCAAAGCCTTTGTTTATCGATACTGATGTTTTTTTGTTGTTTTTGTTATAGTAGGTATCTAACAAACTTATGTCACAAAAGACAGTCCTGTGTGCGTTATTGATTATATTGCTGTCATTTGCTGAAGTAGTTTGGTACTGCAAAGGAATGTTATCAAGGCATTACATTATAGTATGAGTTTGCGTTGCAGCATAATTGTGTTATTCAGAGAATGGCATTATATATGCAGGCAAAATTGAGTGATGTATGGTTGATGATGAATGAAAAAATAGTATGCATTCAACATTTGGCGCACTTAACATTTCTGCTTGCCCTGCATTGATGATGTTATTCCTCTGAAGCATGTTTGCATAGGTCATAGAGTGTATGGTTATGTTTGTTGCAGTCTTGAAGCCAGTGTTTGCATTGAGTCCTTTTGCTTGCGGGTCTTGAAAAGGACAGAGAATCAAGAAACGAAAGGTCCATGCATTGCCGAGCTGTCGGGCAGTCCTAGGTTGCAAACTTTGGTTGATTTGGAAGACAAGCATGTGGAAGTAAGTCGTTTGTTTTGAAAAAAAAATAAAATAATACTTGTGGTCAATGATACGCAGTTGTGCAAATTTTTTTTTTTTCTTTTGAAATGATTTTGTCACCTTTACCCCACCCACTACTGCGTCACTAATATTTTTCATGGCAGTTTTCCAGCTTTATGGAGTTTTGTATTTTTCAGAAATCTATTATCTTTGATTCCAGGTAGCTGATATAGCCATTAAGAAACCATTTTTACAAATATCAGATATTTTTCTGTCTAAGTTGGATATTTATAAACACCAGAGTCATTTTGATGCAGGTTTGTCAATTTATACATTGAGTGAAATTCGTAAAATTATATATGGTTTGTGTGTTGGATTTCATAATTGTCGTCCGCTTGTATTTTGCATTTCAGATAATGAAAACATCAGTCCTAGTCACCCCTCTTCATCATTTCACAAGATCATTCCTAATGTAAGAAATGTGTTGTGGTTTGCCTGTGTGTATGTTTTTTGATTGATTGATTGATTGCAAATCACTGCTTATAATGAAAAAAAGGAAAGTACAATATGGAAGGCTGATGCCAATAGGCATATTTGCCTTTACATGACTACAGAATAACTCAAAGGATTTCTAAATACATAGATAAATTCATGTTATTTTGTGTGTGTACACTGTACTTTCCTGCATCATTACTTTGCTCATCAAACTATATTTATGGTTGCTATCTCGGCATGCAACTTTCTTTGTACATTGTCTTGGTACTTTTAATTCCTGTACTTCTACAAAGATATATTTTTGACAAGTTTGTCCTGCAGTCACACCCAGGGTTTTTCAGGCACTGTAAAAAGTTGCAGTCTGCAAATGCTGCACATGGAAACAGAATTGAAATTTATTTTAATATAAAATTTGGCTTAAAATCACATAGACATTTTAAAATGAAAAATAAATTATACAAAATGAATAGGTAAAATTTTAAATGTTTTAAATTGTATAAGCAAAAAGTGTTTGATTTCCTCTTTAATCAATCTAAAGTCTCTGCTTCTTTTATGACTCTCGAGACTTGGTCCGCACTGTAATTGAATTAAAGAGGCTCAAGTTGGCATCAGATTTTCTGGTTTCATTCTAATATATGTCAGTGGCTGTCTATGGCTGTGATAAATATTTTTTATAGTAGCCTACAAATTATGGAACTGATATTTATTTGTAAGTCAAAAGTATCTGAATGATTTTTGGTGCACCTGTAGGTCATTACATATAGGTGTAGTTATTCTCTGGGGCAATTCAGCTGGGTGGTCTAGTGGTAAGACACTTGGCTGCTCCTCTGAAGGTCCCGGGGTCAATCCCAGGCCCAGGCAATGTTTCATGAACAACATCCTAGCTGGATGTCGTTCGGATGATACATTAAATTGGCAGTCCCTTGTACTCCGTGTCTATGCTGAGGCAAGTAAAAGATCCCACCCATGGGGTAAATGTGTAACATGGGTGGACTCCTCTCTCTCACCTCATCAGTCTTCCTTCAGTAGCAGCAAGAACTTGCTGTAGAGGGCTGCACTTCCCATATCTATCTATCTATCAATCTATCTATGTAGTGAATGTTTATATCTACCATTTCTGCCAGATTGTGCAATTTCCAGTGGGCTTCTCAGCCTGTGTGTGACTTCCACGGTCACATTTGTCATTTATCCATCCTTGACTTGTGTTGTTTTATCCCCACACCAGCTTTATGTAATGCTAAGAACTAACCTGACATCTTTCATTAAAGTTAAAGGTTTTCATCTTCCAGAAGGTCAATTTAGAAGTTACAGAAACAAAGATTGTTCTCAGCAAAGTGTCACAAGATAGGTCAGTACTAACCGTCTTGATAAAATGAATTAATTTCTGCTGAACTCGACACTTATGTTGATATTTCTTCTTTTCGCTTCCAGGCAGCTTCATTTGTTTATCAATTTCTTTCTTCTCGATTATCTTCAAGAAGCTATGGGAGATTACATGAGCAAGGCAGCTATATTGCAAGTCCAAGGTAAACACCAAGTAAAATTCACGGAAATGTCTGTTCCATTAAAAGAGTAAAGGGGTTCGTTCATCACTATTAAGCGACTTATTTTCTGTACTTTCTCAGATGTGACTGTAGCCTCTCCACAAGTGAATCTTGTAAACTTGCAGCAACTGACCAGCACCACAAAAGTAAGCAATATGGAACTTAATTGAAGGCTCGGCAATTTGGACTTTATCGAAAAAACTCTGCCATTTTACGCATATGACCTGTTTCAGTGCAACTGACCAATGATATGTAGTATGACGTAATCTTTCCAAGCAATTTGGATAATGTCGCAATGACAATTAGTCATGCAACAAAACTGACCATTGGCCATTTTCCCTGGAACTAAGGTCATATGCAAGTGGCTGAAGTTTGAAAAGAGTCCATGATAAATTTCAATCAACTGATAAATCATCTTTTCATCTGTGATTGTGATTACTATTTGTCTTTGAAATTGCAGGTGACGGAGCTAGCCTTTTCTTCTGATGTGAAAGTCCAGGCATGTTTTATTGGTTATCACCATGAAGAGGTCAATTACTGGTTGCTTCTCTTGACCTCTTGGAGAGACCAGCAGCCAAATATTGTTGTCAGTCCCCCAGCTCGGCGGAAGTATTCAAGGTATGTTTAAACATTATACCAGAAGTACTTGCGCATTATACATGAAATACTAAACCAAGTGAGAAAAAAAACTTATTACCAGAAATCAATAATGAGCCCCCCCCCCCCCAAAAAAAAAAAAAAAATGCTGTTTATTTTCCTCAAAAGTATGTTATTGTGATGTACAATAAAAGTGGCAAGTTTAATTTCAGAACTTTGGATGGTGTCAAACAGAAAAACTTCAAAGTCATCCTGGATGTAGAGGACGTTTCAGGAATGGTAGCTACTGCCAGCTGTACGGGCATGAAGGCTGGTTTATCGAACTTCAAACTAGGGGCTTCAATTCGTTTACCCAAAGAAAGTAAGCTGAGCATGTACCATGTCACTAGTTTAGTGCTTCTGCAATCTTCATTTATGGTCACTTGTATTGATAGAAAGGTGGAAATTAAGTTTTTGAAATTTCATACTCTTCAGATGACGCAGAAGTCGTTAGTGGCTGTGATGTTAAAGCTGAATCAGAGGTGCGAGGGTTTTATGTTAAACTTACGAACAATGCTGCTCCTGCAGCTCAATTGTCACCAAAATTACACCATTGGAATACGGTGCACTACTTAGGCACTGGAATTGTCAAGGTAAGTTTCTTCTGATTGCATTTCTGAATTTCATAAAATACAATGTGCAGACCTTTCTATATTAGAGTTATCTTATTTTTGTTTAGATCTGTGTAATATTTTTGCAAGAATCTACATTTACAGATGACTTTTTCTTTATGTTCCAGGTCTTGAAGCGATCCCAGGAGTTGACCCTGGACTGCATGCTGGACAGTGTCCAGTTGGAGTGGTCAAATGCCTTGTTTAACGTCAGCGATAACTTGCTCAATATTGTCTCAATCAGTTCACCAAACGGAGAGGACTCTCCGATAGAGAACAATGTTGTCTACAGCATACCTCCACCTCACAAAAGTAGTCTACGCAAAATCCTGCTTGATGCTCAAATTAACTTACAATTTAGCAACGTTAACTGTTACGTGTGCCATCCACTGCAAGGTAAGATGTTTGTTTTCTCGTATTATTGTATTATTGCAGTGCATTTCTTTGCATTAATTTAGCAGCTTCACATCCCTCTTTGCATATTTCAGTGGCTTGCTGCTTGCGCATTGATTCTGTCAAACTCCAGCAGAGGGCAGCAGAAGCAACAGTGGAATGTTCAGGCCTCAAGATGGCCTACGTCAAACAGAATAGCAAAGTGAGTTTAACTTGTTAGTTATAAGTTGCTCCTAAGTCTGATCCTACTCTTGTTCAACAGGCATGGAATAAAAAATTATTTTGCTCTCATTACAGTTTATCCCCACATCGAGGTCACATGAAATTCAGTCATATTGCACACACTTGAAGAGTTTGGAACTTGCGTACAAACAAAGAACAAAGGTAAAATTATATTGAGTATTAAAAGCCTAAGTTTAGCGACATAATGTACCCTTTTGTGGTGTGATGAATGTCGTAAAGCACTCATTTTGCGATTGCCACGGTTATAATTTCAGGAACTAAGTGTGAAGGTGACGGAAGAGGTGTATGTCCACTGGACTCATGCCATCCATTTGTGCATATTGTATTGCATTGAAGAAATCACGGACATTAAGAAAAGGATACAAGGTAAACTGCGAACTCACTATGAGGCGACTAACTAATAAGACCAGACTCTGCTTCTCTAATAATTATTATGTCTATGAAAGTTCAGCCCTATCCAGGTACAAAGTAGTCCTTTATAGAGCATTCAATCAAACTGACTACATTTTACACATAAGATATATGGACGTGTTCATGTGATGTCACGCTGTTATAAGAAGCTCTGGCCAATCCTTAAGTTGGTTGTTTGCCCAAATAATTTTGATTCCAAGGAGGGTCTGAAAATTTAAATGTGGGTCAGAAGGTATTGCAGCAAGACTGACCATTTAAATTTAGTTGCCCCATCCCCATCCACCCCTTCTTCACTGCTGTCCTTGAGCCAGCACTATACGTCACATGGTCAGTTTTGGTGGGTTTCTTTGAACTCGGTGTAGTCAGTTTGTTTGAAGAAGCAGTAATATTATATTATACACATTTCATGTGTACCAAGTGTGGTTTTAATTGCGACTCAAATGTATTGTTTCGAGGAGGCAACAGCCGTGATTAAATTGTTAAGGAAACAATGTTTTCACCATGTAATTGTGTGATTTTAGGGTTACGTAGTGGAGCTTCAAAAGTGGAACTGCCTCCGTCCAATATCAGTCCCAGCAGAACAAGTCTACGAGTCATAATCAAAATCAGATCCAACACTTTGGTTGCCCTACAGCTCTCCCCGTCTCACAAGTAAGCATTACTCTAGTCTTGTGCAGCAACTTGACAATACCTCTAGCAGTGGAGCTAAAGAGCCCCCCAGCCAACTACTAGTAGGCGTGGAAGTTGCAATGACAAAGCATCCAAATATGAATATTGAATTTTTTTTTAAACATTTTGGGCACCAGTTAGATTTACTTGATATGTAGAAAAAAAAGATAAAGTTTTTGTAAATGTAAAGTTCATTGAACTACATGAGCATCTAATGATATATAACTGTTTCTCACAAAGTTTCTAAAAAAAAAAGTAGTGTGTATGGAATAAGAATTGTACATGATGGGGATACAAGGTTAGCACGACATGTCTATGAAACAATGAGAAGCATCAATGTTTATACATAATAAACATACAAATTATCCCAGATTATGATATAAGGAGTTGTAATTATGCTTTAAGATCAACTCATTGGTCTCGCACTAGGAACAGAATTATAACTCGTAAGATTTAACTTGATTTCGAAGTAATGATTGTGTCTTTTTTCTTAATTGTAGGTTAGCAATAAGTGTTCCCGAGGTTCTCTTCATCAGGAAACCTTCACAGACAACCCTGACTGCTCCTCTTGCCAGTATAGTCTTCGATCAGCATGAGATTATCAACATTTTAGTATGTGCTTTTCTAGAATATATTGATTTAGCCAAGTTCTTCTTAGTCTGAAAATCTGCCATTTTTGTGAATTCTATAAATGCTAGTGAGAATTGCTCTATACATTTGGAATTAGGTAAATTTAACATTATTTTCACCGCTATTTTCAGCAACTGGCTGTGGAGAAGAAGACGCTGCAATATGAGAGATCAGGATTCGACGTGATAACCAAACCCACCAACCGAGCTTACCAAATATCCATGGAGAGACTCAATGTGGTCTTCCCATTTCAGTACAACTTTGCTTCTTGCTTCCAACAGGTGTGTAAAGTCACACCAAAAAAATATAAAAATTTGATCTACATTTATATTTTATAGTATTTCCAGATATATTTATAACAAGGATGACATCTGGTGTTTTGTTTCACAGATCCTCATCACAAACAAATGGCGCAAACATGTGCATAAAGTGGTCAAGCCGCCTTTCACTGCTGACAGTCCCCTTCCACCTGACATTGTCATTAAGGTTCAGGTGAGTTGTAAACAATTATTGTGACTAACACTTATTGTGTTTTGTGACCTAGCAATTGAATGCCTTGTACGCATATTGTTTGGCTTGTGTTTTTATTTCCTCACACATAAATTGCCTAAACTTTTGGAAGTTTTTGGAATTAATACAATGAAGAGAAATTTAAACTCCAGCCCATAATGATATGAATTAAAACTAGATTGTTTGAACTTCCTATAATGGGTATTATTTATCAATAGAGGGAGCTATCAGTAACTGTGTCCAAACCATTGTTAATGATGTTAACTGAATATCACTTCATTAACTGCACTCAATGACCTCATTGAATGATTATGTCACCAAAAAATAGTTGGGTGCAGTTACTGATAGCTCCCTCTGTTGATAAAAAGTAGCCCATTAACTCGTGTCCAGTATCATATTTTGTTTTCAATAAAAATGGTATGGTTATATATTGCGCTTTAGCACCCTTTGAGATGACCTTATAACTAAGACTATTAACTCTTCGTGAAAGGCCAAAATTGCAGTTCCAGTTTTATATTTTCTATTGACAATACTTGTTACCATTTGAAAACTGAATGGCAAACTCTTTAAGGTTGACTTTGCTTGGCTTAAATATTGTAGCACTGCAATACAGTATGTAAAATTTGAAGTGACACTTTTTCTTTTGTAATTATTAGGCAGTTTCCGTTCAAATTTGCGATGATCCTTTTGAAGTCAAACTTGGTGATAATTATGAGGTAAGTACATTAAAAATTGATAACAGTGTATTTTGAAGCTACAGAATTTTCGAAGAGGGATCACCAAAATTAAATCATCTGAAACTAAAATTTCGTTTGACAGCTTCTTATTGATGAGTACAATGAAAGTGACAAGCGAAAAGCAGCCATGGACAAAAAAATTGCTGAGCTCAGGAAGAAGTATGCTTTCTTGCCAAGTGAGTATGATATTTATCCAGAAAAGTGTGGTTTCACCAGACAGAATGTACAGTTACATGTTTAGCTGTTATGGCCATAAACACTATCTTATTGTTTTTGCACAATTTAGCTAGCAAGGTTGATGAGCTTTATCAGTCTCTGAACAAGAAAAATGCCGAGGTGTACATTCAAAGATCACGCCAGTTGTACACCTCTTCACCAATGAGGACAAAACTCTTCACTTGGACAATGGAGGAACTTGAAATCATAGCCATGGCCGATCCTGCTTTAAATGGCAAAGAGAATGTTATTAAACACATCAGAGAAGTCGACAAAGACAGGTAAGTGCTACGTCACATTAGATATAGGTCTATTTATTGGTTACTGATGACTTCTTTATCCTGTTCGTCACACAGATTTGCTGCATAAGACTTGCATTTTATATGTTGTTTTAGTCCTTATCCAGAAGAAGGCCTTGAATTCACTACTCTGTGGGGCAGAGTGATTGACGCCAGTCTCTCCAAATGGAAGTTCCAGTTGAGAGACTACCCTACCGCCATGTTAGAAATCAACAAGTTGAACATTTGGGGACGGTTGCTGGCTGCAGAGAACGAGCCAACTAAAAGAGGTGCGATTAGCAGTTCTTGTAACTTGTTTAATTGATTAGCGTTGGTATAAGTAGTGCAATTTAGAGTTGTTGTTTCTCTTTCTAGCCCAAAGGTACAGCAAGGTGGAAGTAGAGGAACCGTGGGGTGAGATGAAGGTGTTGAGAAACATGTCTCCTCTGAAGTTCTACCATGACTTCCAGTCTGGTATGTCATACCTTTATTACTTGGAGGACATAATACAGTCAAAGCTGTGGTGACGGCCACCTGTGCTGAATGGTCACCTACTGTAAACAGCCCCTGCCAACTTCCCCCAAATTGAAATTTCAGAGTCAGTTTTCCCCCCTCTATGAAACAGTCACCTGGCGCTGCCTCAAATGGTTACATGTATCAATTCCCTTTGCTTAACACAGAATTGACTGTATTTCAATGTGCACGTTCCCTGCTAGTACATCTTCTAAAACATAATTTTGCAAATATCTATCGACACAGATTATGCATTATTTTTAGTAAATAATCTAGTTAAACTGCAGCTATATCTCTACACTGTTATTTCATTTAAAAACAATCCACTTTCAGAGATTGCCAAATACAGTATGGCTTATGGCCCTTGCTGGGAGCCAACAATAACTCAGGTCAGCCTTAGCATGAACCTGATCAACCGACCTTCAGTTGACCCAAGCAAACCTCTGCCATTTTGGGACAAATGCCGAGTGTTGCTTCATGGGCGCTTGACGGCCTCAGTCTCCAAAATGTCCTGGTTGTATCATGCATCGCAAAGTCCATACAACAAAACTGAGATGATGGACTGGACATGGTCTAATCTAATTCTTGACTGGACAACAGGTGAGATAAAAAGGTCAAATTTCTTGTTGGGTTCGACAGTTTTTTTTTTATTTGAACATTAAAAAAATCTTCAGCTGTTGATTACAATTTTATTGCTGGGGCTAATGACCCATTGGTTGGGGATGTTATAAGTTTTCAAATGTGACAAAATCTCAAAACACAGAGTATGAGGTCTCCATTGAAAATAAAACTTCCACCATTCAGGTGCAAATTTAGGGGCCAGATATTGAAATTGGCCTTCACTGCCATCACTGTCATTAGCAAAAAAAAAAAAAAATAACTAGACTCGCAATTGTCCCAGGTGACAATTACGATAAACTTTCCTTTAACCTTTCCCAATCTCTTTCTTTCTCATGTAATTGCTTTAAACGAATTTTGACATCCTATTTCTAAGGCACTTAATCCAGAGAAATCATTGCCTTAACTTCTGAAGCTATCCATAAAGGAACGAAACGCAATAATAAGCTTTCACAAAATACCTTTTAGATTTATGTACTCTACATTGGACCGAGCTAAAAATGCATGAAAGTTGCATAAATAGAACACTCTGTGACCTTGACCTGTTGACCTAAAATTCTGAAATAATTCTAATTTGTCAACCAATATGCATATAAACTTCTGTAATTTTATTTGGACCAATCCAGCTTAAAGTTTTTTGACTAATGGCATTTTAAATTTTTTTAGGCAATGTCCAACAATGGCAATTGATTAAGTCCCTGAAAACCTTAGAAATAATTGCCTGAGCCTCACAAGCTATGCAGGATTCGAAAGATAATGAAAGGAGGTTTCAGAATTTTTTTTTTGGTTCCCGTACCTTGAAGAGGACCTGAGTTCAAAACGCCTGAAAATTGCATATTTAGGACACTATGTGACCTTGACCCTTTGACCTAAAATTATGAAATAATTCACATATGTAGAGCACACGTATGTACACTTCTGTGAATTTTTTCACTTTGATCTCACCAAAAACTTTTGAGTTCTGGTATTTTGAAGATTTTTTGGCTCTCAAAAATCGACCACAAATTTTCAAGGTCAGGCGCTTGTCTAAACTAAACAACGTATAGTATCATGCTATATATCATTGGAAAGAGGAAGGATTGAACTTTCTAAATATCTTTTTGAGAGTCCTGTATTTTAACTAGGAGCCGAGATATAAGCAGTCAAAAAACGCAACTTTGAACCCCTGTACCACCTAGACCACTTTACCAAATGGGCTCATTTTTTGTGTGGTAGTTGTACTAGGGTAGGACTATAAACATATGAAATTGCAAGTCAATACAAATTTTCCTTCCATGGTTTTCAAAATTTTTGTCATGAAATATGCGGAAAACTTTTTTTCGAAAATTCATATCTCAGAATTGAGACATGCAATTGAGCTAAGATTCCTTTCTGCACTGGATAAGTCTCCAAGGTATCTTGAAAAAAAAATTCAAGCCATTATCTCTGCCCAGTTTTTTGGAACCACGTCCGTAAATTTTTTTTTTATTTCGTGAATTGCGCAGAAGTGTCATGAAATTTGGTCATGAAATTTGTGCATTTCAAAGTGCGCTCTGGCTGTCTATGTGACCTAGAAGTGTCAAAGCCCTGCCTTAATTAGTTTCTGAGTAATAAGCCTTTACTTCTTGTGAAGAATAATAATAAGAAAAAAAAAGAAAAATAAGATCAGCAATAACAATATAAACTTTCCTACGGAAAGTTTATAATAAAAATTGTATACTTTCTTGTTGGGGATTTGTCTCCCTTTCGTGTCATTTCTGATCTTTTTGTGACGTATAGCATGCTTTAAAAACAGGATTATTGACCAAACATTTCTTTAAAATTGCAGCAAAGTGGATACTAAAGGGTGACCTTGACATTTACGCCAGGACAGCATCAAAATATGACGATTGCCGTCTTCTGCATCTTCCAAACTTAAGACTCAGGTTAGTAATTTCTTCTCAATTTGAGTCTCTTGAAGCTCCTGCAACCTGTTCTTTCTATTGTATACATACTAAATTTTGCTAATAAGCTATAAATATAAATGATACAAATATCGTTGCAGTATTAAATTAGAATGGCTGTGTGTTGGAGACCCAAATGATCATCATTCCGTATCTCCATGTGCACCGGACAAGGTTCCTGAATTTTCACTTCAGGTTAGTTTTTTTATGATTATCAATTATGACATTGTTAGTATTTCATTTGTTGTGTGCATTTTGTTTGTTAAAAACTTTACTTTTTCTGAAACTTTGTTTGGTTTGCAGGAGCACGATTCGTACAGAGCATTTAGAACTCACAACCTCAACATGAGTCTTAGCTTCGAGACGAAACCTATCCTCAAAGAAACTGAACAGGTTGAAGGTCAAATAGTAGAACCAGTCAAGGTCAACCCTGATGATCTGCCAAACTGTGTGTTCTATGCTAGCACATTGAGATGGATGGATAATGTCAAGGTTAATATTTTCTTAGGTCACTCTTTGGTTTTGAAGATTTATTTTACATTTTATTTCTTTCACTTGCGTAATAAGATGAGATAAGATAAGATGAAACTTTATTTACAGTCGGTGGTGACAATAAAACAAGGAACATAATCTACAGTAGCTTTTAACCGACAAAAAAAATAACAAAAACCAGATGGAAAATATTTACAAATGAAATGAGAAATAACGTTGTTAGTAAAGTTATAGGTTATTTCGTATACATAAAATACAAGATCCACATTGACTGTTATTCCAGTGGTTACTGTTTCTTAACAATTGTCTTAAATCTGCATATTCATCGACTTTCTTAATTTGAACAAGTAGCATCATTAATAACACGTTGCTTACGCGCTCATTTCCTGCAGATGTGTATGCAGTCTGTCTCAAGACCAACAAGAAGAGGAAAATATTGGGGAACTAAGATACCACGAAAGATCCCATTCACAAGACATATTAAGTATGCATTTGTTATGTTGAACGTGTTACATGTAATAGACGAAAAGCTTATTCTCATTTAGTGATGATTTTATTTTAAATCATGGCTTTTTCAGGAACCTGCACTATTCATTCCACTTACATGAATTTGAAGTTCGTTATTGGGTGTCCTTTGCAAAGCAACACGGAGTGGAGATGAAATGGGGCGACACTAAAATGACACTAGGTCTGCAGTTGTCTATTGTACCAAAAAAGGACTTGTTAACTCACAGACCCAGAGCCGACTGGAGCATCAAGTATTTCAACACCGAGGTCAATGGTGCTACGATGTGGTTGTGCAGTTCTAGCAGTGATGGGCAAGAGGTATAGGCTGAATTACTTTCTGTCTCATCTATGAATACTTTTAAGCCATCGGTTATGTTGCAAATGATTAATTTATATCTAGTTTCTACTGAATAAATCTTGAATCATGCAAGTTTGATCCTCTCGCTGGATTATTATATTATTAGTGAAATGGATCCTTTCTCTGTGGACTAACTGTTTAGAGCTTGCAAGTCATTGTCATTGTAGCTTTCGCCCATATTCAAAGACATGCAGTACAGTACTCAGATTAACTTGGGATGTTTGATGCGCGTTATTGCTTATGTTCTGACTTGTTTTTTTATGTCTAGAGACTCTTTGGACCGTTAATCACAATATCTTTAGAGCAATTGTTAGTCATTGTTGATAACAGCTTAATATTAAATTATTTTTTTGGTTCGTGATTTAGGAGGTTTCTCTAAGGGTCCCTGTCAAGAAAAGTTACTTGATGAGTTTGGAGAAAATGAGCTACCAGAGAGACGAGGAAAAGTCCCCTGTTGAGGAACCTTCTGCAGACCTCAATGAATCACAAAGTTGCGTCACTGTGAGTACGAAACACACATTGTACTTTATGAGTAGTCCGCTACAATTGAGTAATCATATCACACACAATATCAGTTATAATATGATCATATTATTTATCTTACTTCAGGAAGAAACTCCGACACACACAATGAAAATAGAAGACCTCAAAGGTGAATGGTCGCCAAGTAATAGGAACATTGCAATGCGATTGTATGACGGGTACGTGGCTGCGCAGACGCTCAGGAAAAATCTTGCTTCTGATGCTTTGAAGGGCTTCAAGCTGGACAGCAAGTCATCCCAAACTCCCAGTGTATGTATAATGTCTTTATCTTTTCATGGTATTAAATAAACAACATGTAGTTGTGGCAGTGGTGTCACTGTGAAATGTTATTGTAAAGATCGATAACGTTTGATATTAGCTGTGGTTTCAAATCATTTCAACTCACATAGGATCCTAGATACCTGAGACTTGTGTCATCCAACAGTATGTTCATTCATTTATTCCAGAAAAATCGATCGTCATCAGTTGGTTCACCGCAGGTTGGTGGGTCTTTCACACCAAATACCAGTGCTTATACTGCGACCTCTCCAAGCCCATTATCGAAGATCCAGTCGGGACATGCTTATTCAATGCTGCAGAAACTTGTTTCGGAGGCAGATCAGAAGTGTGTGGCTGTGTCAGACGAGGTGAGAAATCAACAGACTCTTGCAATTAAAGTGCCAACATACATCTGCGGTATTGAAAGTGTTAATAATTGGAAAATTTTAGTTGTTTATTCCTGAAATTTTTCCTTCAGGTCACTGGTGCTAGCGTCCAAGTAGATCAGCTTCATGGCATTGCTGCATGCCAGACGGATGATGTCGTACAAAAGTTTTGGCATAGTAAGTACGGAATTGACTTTCACCATCAAAAACTGAACATGTTGATCTTCTGAATTGATTAATTCAGTCTCAAGTGTATTTGTAAAATAACTACAGCACTTCCATCATGAATCGTGTTGAATTGAGGTGATATTTTAATGACTTATTATTTGCATCCAATGGACAAAGAAGCTATTTATTGTCCACAGAAATTTGACTTTTCCATAGCAATTTAACAATGTTACAAAGGAAAACAATAAATATATATTTATACATTTCTGAACAGAGGGAGACTCCCTAAAGACATAAGTAATGTCACTGACAGGAAGTCTCCTCAGAAATATTGTATACATGCAGATATGCCAAGTCACACTCATTCAGAGTGAGTCTCACTCATTTGGTAGCCGTCTCACTCTTCTAGACTTTAGGTATTTTCTTCATAACTCTAAGAGAACCAGAATAAATCTAACATGTGAATGTAAGCTGATTGGAAAGGGCCAAAACTCACTCATTCACCACTCCAGAACTTGGCATCTCTGTACATGTATGTATGAATTTAAAGAAAATGCCCTTTAGGATACTAAGAGACCCCATTATAACTATTTACTTATCACTACTATGGGATAACCTAGGATAGCTGCTGAAACATTTGATTTTTCATTGCAGTTGAGCTGTACAACAGCCAGGTCCTACTTCGAGGCTGTGAAACACCAGGGTATGTCATTGTGAGTGCGGCCAAGTGCTCCATCTTGTCTTGCGAACACCGACCTGTTTGGAAACAGAGACAGTTGAAAAGCAAGGACACCTGGGTGGGATCAATTGAAGGCATGCAGGTGAGACACTACTTCTGATATATATAAATATCTTAAAATGTTTACAGGAATGACCTCAGTTCATCTTCATGTTAGGGGAAATTTGAAATTCTAAATTTATTAGATTTCCAACTTTTAAAAGCTTGATTATTATGTTAGGCCGAAACAAATGATACATAATGCTGTCATCCAAAAATAAAAAATTGTATGCACTTACCCAAAGACTCTACAGCGATAAAATATTACTTATAGATGTTATACTTCTGTACATGTGGATATGCAAGGAGGTGGCTATGGGAGTCCTAATAGTAAAGAGCTATTGAGCAGCCAGCTTATTAAGGACAACTATTTGAATCAAATTAACACTGTGTCATTTCATTTGGCTCCATTTCATAACACTTCCATCCATTCATTTTTACATTAGGGCTGTTCCATTTTTAAAAAAAGGGGGGGGGATGGACCTGAAAACTTTAGACCCCCAACCCCAATAACTGGTTTTTGACTTATGCTGCTTTTTTCTACATTAAGATATTAAGAAAATACTGGTCAACTCCCCTCCCCCGATATCAGTTTACCCCAGATCCCCCCCCCCCCATCCCTCCCGATATCTGAAAAATTTTCAGGTACACCTGAACGATCGTTCTCGATTTATTTCGATCCCTGGTATGTAGATTGTAGAGCTCTGGTAGTCTCTCCCTCTATTGAACCTCATTTGTTTCTGACATTTTAATGGCAATGTCTGGATAGTAGATGGTTATCTTTGTTTCCAGTATTTTGCAACAGTAGATTCACCAGCGGGAGAAGATTCAGTGATCTGGCTGAAGAAAGAGGACATTGAGGAACGACAAGAGGTTGAAAGTGTAGACCTCACGGAGATCCCAGACATGGTGGGCAGTGGTCAGAGTGTGGGAGGAGTGGTCAGCGACACCGTCGGAGCCACTGATTTGGTAAAAAAAAAGATTATTAATAATTGCTGATGGTTAAGGGTGTCCAGCAGTCAGGCAAGAGCAAAATGTTCGGAAAAATTATGGAATATAACAAACGGTATATATACATATCAAAGTAAAATTTTGCTGCAAATAATTCAAAATATTCATAACCTTCGTGAATGTACAAAAAACATTGAAGGAAAATTTCTGAGCTTCTTTGTCTTTGGCTGTACTGTCGTTATGATGAGAAATTGATTTTTTACAAGTATGCAATGTTAAAATTGCACTATTGCATTGTTTCAAATGTAAATTATTGATATGCATGACGTAAATTTCCACAATGAAGTTTATAAGTTGGTCATGACAAAGTTTGGGAAATTTTTTTCTCTTCAACTGCTGGCCACACAAATCCTAAATCTTAAAGCATTCACGTATCTGTGCCACTGAACTACGATAATGTGTTATGATGATGGTCGGTTTCAGGAGACTGGACAAATTCAGTTGCAGCGTATCATATCCAGATGCAAGTGTCAGTTTTTCTTCGCTAGTTATGGTGAGGTGGATCCTGAATCAAACCCAGAGATCCCTCCTCTGGTAAGCCTTTATTTTCAAAGTTATATCTGGCATAGTTTTGTTATCGTAATTTTTGTAAACAATTGTAATTCAACTAGTTGTATTTTTTAATTCCAGCCCTCCGAGGACTCTGACATGATGCAACGTGAAGAGGGTATAGACTCCTTCACCCTCCTGCACCACGAGTTGAACATTTGCACCAACAGTCTGCAGTACCGTATGATCCTTGACACCATCAACAACAACCTGCTATACATCCAACCGAAGAAAAAAGAAGTCACGGACAAGATACTGAACATGCGTTTCGGTCAGCAGCTAGGGAACATGGAGGACCCTAGACCTGCGATTCTGATGAGACAAAATAATTTGAGGTTTGCGCAATTCAATTTATATTTTTTGGAAGTTTATAAATCTTGATGGCGAAGAACTTTGTGGTCCTTGATGGCTCAGGCATTTATATGTATCAGTCACAGCCATAGAAATGTTTTATTTCATAATCATATCCCAAGAGAGAGCCAGCCTCAAAGGTTCATAAATTTTAATGTTATGTATTTTAGGCAATTGGTTGAATCCATCCGAAGAGTGGAACGTGAGTTGCATTTGATTCACAAGCCCTTGGATGTGGACCCTGACAATGCTGACTTAATTGAACAAAGCATGGACCTCGAGCAACAGTTGTACCAGACAAAGCTGCAGGTGGCATCAGGGAGTGAAGAACTGGATATCATCATTAGGTATTGTATGCATTATATGCATTGTGCATTGGGTATAGATATAATGTGACTGGTTAACAGGTGATTGCACTAAAGCTTAACGCTGCAATGTTGCCCTTTCTAGCTGCTTCAAGGAGAGTCAGTTGCAGTTCAGATTGCAAGAAAAAGGCACGGCTCGATCTCACCATGCACAGATTGTGCGCAGAAATGAAGTTTTCTTCACAAAGGCGGAATGGCGAATGACGGACACTGATGGGCAGATAGGCATTGCTGATTTGGTGCTCAGAAATTTCTTGTGAGTATCACGTTTTTCGGGTTATGGTGCCCGTTGTGATTATAAATTGATGCACCTGTGTAATATATATATATATGCTGAACATGTTCATTGAGACAATGGTATATATCCTCAGGTACAGCAAAGTTAACAAAGATGATGATTCAGGATCTCACCAACTGGAACTTGGCTCTGCTACAGTGGAAAACCTGTTGCCAAATTCCATTTACACTTCCACATTGACACCTCAAGATAATGGACAGGCTAACCACCAGATGGTGCTTCGCATATTATGCCGCTTCAAGGCACCAGGTGGGACAATCATTCAAGATCATGAAAGAGTCAGTTCAAGCATATTTCATCATGAAAATTATTAAGTGATTTTGATGTTTTTGTTTCAGTTGGTGGTATCTCAGTGAAAGAGCACTTTGAAGTCAACGTAATGCCATTGACAATCCAATTAACGAACAGGTTCTACAAAAAACTCATGGCCTTCTTCTTCCCTGGAAAGAATATAGAGACCGAGGAGAGTGCTGGTAAGCATTATGGTCAAATATTTAGTGAAAATAAAAGATGAGATTGGTTGACTTACACTGCATCCTACATTAGACAATTGGCTGAGCTTTCTCAGTTGATTCTGGCCGCTACAATGAATTGCTTGTTAAATTTTATTAAAGAGAACAAGTTGCTTGCAGCTGATGATGACGATGCTGCCAGCAGTATCAGCGGTGGCTCCACTATGACAAGCCAATCATCACAGAATGTAAGAAAGGACAAGAGGACTCGAGGAAAGCCACATTCTGACATCAATGACATTGACAAGATGAAGGTAATTTGGCATTAATTGAGGTGGTACTTAGCCACAAAGTTGATTCAAGTAGTCCTATGTCGTCAATTCTGATAATCAGATTTGTTGTAAAATTGTGAAATTTAAGAAAAAAAAATGGTCTATTGTTTTTGTAAAAAAATAAACGACCAATTTATGAACTTTTTTGTTTTCATTTTATCAAGGAACGAGCTGCTAAAAACAACATGTTCGTGTTCATCAAGATACCAGAGGTGCCAATGAAAGTTAGCTACAAGGTATGGAGCAAATAACAATGTTCAATATCAACATTTAATTTAAATTTAAGTGCGTTCAGGGTAGACCGTTTTTTGGGGAATATGACTCATTGAGACTCGTATACTTTTTAGGGTAACAAAGACAAGAATATAGAAGATGTGAGAGACTTGAACTTGTTGCTGCCCACCCTTGAATACCACAATCAGACTTGGACTTGGCTGGATTTCCTTATGGCTGTGAAAAAGGACACCAAGAAAGTCCTGATTGGCCAGGTTTGCATTTGCTTTCATTGCTTTAATCTAATTTATGTGTGTTGGGAAAAAGTGCAGTATAGCGGAACCAAATTATTGACCATATTTAGCAAGCCTCGTTGCCAGAAGACGTAAAATGCTTGAATTCAATGAGTGACGTCACAAACTAACAGCGGCGCTGAGACAAGAACGCAAATTTATCATAGTTTATTTTCCTTTTTCTTGGGGGCTGCTACCCCCAAACCCCTACTCTACACAAATGTATTCTTTTTGTGTGCCAGAACGAAATTTGGTCAAAAATGCAGATTATTTTCATTTCATGGATGCCAAATATGGTCAATAATTTGGGTCCGCTATACTGCACTAAACCTGTGTGTTGAATTTCAGGTGGTAGCTGTCGTGGTACTGTACAATGCTACATTCATGCAAACTACAAGTACCACATGTTTATTGAGTTGTTATCTTTTCCAATAGGCCATCAAACAAAAGCTCCACATGAAGTCACGGACAAGCAATGATGCTGACATGAAGTCAGAAACAAACAAGGAGGCCGATAAAGCAAGAATGCTACTTGGTGCTAAGCTTGTGGTAAGAGTTTAATTTATTTTTGGGGGTGCTGATTGTGATTGATAAAAAAATAAAGGGTCACTAAAATACGCACAGTTCCTCATTGTCTTGTTTTGTTCACTTTATTTTTCAGCCGGGTTCAGAAAAATCCTCCAGCAAGAAAAATTTATTTGGCAAATCAAAGAAAGGAAGCTCAGACTAGGGAGAAACATGACGTTTTTGTAATTCTGCCTTTGTAGATAAAAATACTCACTTTTCCTTTTCTTTGCTGTTCCTCAAATCATATGCTACTTTGAAACTGTAGCTTTTTATCTTAACTCCATCTTGCGGTAATTTTACTCTTAATGTCCTTCTGAGTGCCAAACTTTCTCCTAGTTAATAGTTACATAATCAGCTACAAATAGATGCTCTATTTTGTGTATGTTTGCAGTGTGCAGTGAGTGATTTGTCTGTGATATATTCAAGGATAGGCATTAAATGTCTGCAACAAACGATATCATAAAAAATAGAAATAATAACTTATGTATTGGATCATGATTGTTGGCTCTAGTTGAGTATATTCCTTTGTCCGCTGGTTGGATGCAGACATGGTGTCAGTGTGTTATGTAGATACCAGTGCAACTGTTACGAACAGTATTTCGATTATTATAATGCAATGGCTGATCATTTAGATTGTTCTATTTAATTTTCTTCTCTTTTTCCCCTCATGATTACTCTGGCTGGCCTGTGATCATGTTTGTGATTGCATTATTTATTTGAATGGAAAATATATGGTTGAGACAAACGTACAATTATGTACTGATTTCATTTTAAACCTTAAAAGTATTGTTATACTTTATTTACTGATTTAAGTCCCTGTTGTAAACTGTTTATTGAGACCTTAATGTTTTACTTATGGTGATTATTTAAAAAGAAAATAAATGTAAGATTTTCTGCCAAATGTATACAGATTTCCTGTTTTTTTATGCATTTGCTTATTTATAAGCGATATTTTGTGGTAGGCCTACTATGGATATGTAAAAACGTATCCAGATATTTCTCAATGCTACCTTGTCTGAAGCTTTCGACTTTATAAATATGATCAGCTGCCAGAGGCAGAGGTAATAATGAGATGATAAGGCTTGGGAGTCAACATGTCACACATTTACCCCATGGGTGTTTTTTACTTGCCTCAGCATAGACACCGAGTACGACACCTCCAATTTAACGTCTGATGCGATCAACAGCGAGATGTAGCTCATGAAGAGTGCCAAGGCCAGGGATCGTACCCGGGACCTTAAAGCTTAACTACAACATGTATTAGGCCACCAGCTGCTCAGCTAATTCGATAGAATTTTCAAAAAATACATCAGAAGTGTGACATTTTATCTAACTTCCCCCTCCACCCAGACTTTTTCACAGGCTACGTACGGACCTGGATTCCCAAGAAAAAGGATAAGCCCGCTTTTGCTGGTGGCAGCACTAGTCATGAGGACCATGCACAGTCTGCTTTCCCTAAAACACAACAGATGGCAGTGTTGTAGCACGGAGCAGACTAAAGTGTATACCCGTCGTGCATACTAATATTGTGTGTAATTCTGAATATGCACATTCCGCATACGTAATATCTGGAATTACACATTTTGTGTTGTTGTGCATATCCAAGGAGATGGAACTTCTTAGGCCTTTCATAATAAAAAGTTACAAAAATGTACAGGGGAAGGGGGTTGATGTATATATTGTATAGAATGAGCACACTATTAACTTAATAGTGCCAAAATGCTGTAGTAACATTGTAACTAGTTATTCAGTTTATTATAAAATATATTGTTATTTTGACCATATTATTTCTGGGACAATTACTGAATTTTTTGCCTCATCAAATGCACATTATCCTCATAAAGTGTACATTCATTTATTGTCATAGTAAGAATACTGAGAATTTACTTATCACCTACAATTATCACTATTATCACTTTATATTCGTTCTCCTCATGAAATGTATATTCTCCCCATGAAATGCATTCTCCTCATAAATTGTATATTCATTAATTGTGATAGTAATAAAGAATACTGAGAATTTACTTATCACCTACAATATCAATATTATCACTTTCTATTCATATCCCTCATGAAAATGTACATTCTCCTCAAGAAAATGTACATTCTCCTCATGAAATACTGTGAATTGTTGGTGGGCATTGACAAACAATTACATATAGTACATGATGTTTTAGGCATATAAACAGTTACATGTATAAAAACTGAAATTACATAAACGGTAAAATCTTTGCCTATTAGGATTATATCTGTGGTCGATTATGGTGATCAGGGGCGAATCCATCCAGAAATCCGCTTAAACCAATTGCATGGGGGGGGGGGGGGGGCATAGAGGCTGCAGCTTGCCGCTTTGTTAGCCCATCGATCTAAGGTGGATTTCAGGTAGTTGATTGCCACTAACATTTTGTGCCCAAACTGTCAGTTAAATTCAGTAAATGACCATCACAATTCCTATGGTCACACTGACATATACATACACATATCTTAATTTATATCATAATTTCTAACTATTTAATATGTACAGTGTTACATTAATTTCATAAAGTAACAAAACACTCTTAACTTTGAGCAACAACAACTGGTTGTTGTTGACCAGGTGAAATAGATAAATTCAATAGAAGTCTAAAATTTTCCTCCCTGCTTAATTTTGTTCCAGGCCTTTATAATTACATCTCTAAAGAAATATACATTATGGACTTGCAACAAATCCACAAAACAGAACTTTCTGTGGCAAACAAGTATTTTTGCCAACAAGCAACAAAGACAAATGTAGGATTTGATATTTTATTAAAGTTGCAAGCATTTACGAAATGGTAGATGTTTGAACATGAGTATTTGATTTAAAATATATAATCCCATTAGACTTTTAGTTTAAGAGTAATACTATGTAACATAAATGTAGGACTAGTGAAGACTAGGTATTGACTACAACAATCCAGATAAATGATGAGAACATAATCTACAAGAGTAATACAAGCAAAATAATGGATTAAGATTGGAGTTATAAACATTTGTATAAACATTAGCGAGCTATACATGACATGTAAAGAATGTAAGCAATTTGCATATAGTAATGCTACAAAACATGAGGATATAAATTTGTTTAGAGTTCATGGATAGATGTTGGGAAACCCTCGAAGAGCGCCATAAGGAGATGACTGAACAGGCATTGACTGGGTTCCCAACCTGAATCCAAGATCAAGTCTCTAATCACACCGGTCGAAGCTGGGAATCATCTGGCATGGCCGGAATGACACCCCAAATGGGCTTAGATAAAGATGGTGCCCTCTGGTGTGGCCAGAAGGGGCATTGGTAGAATACAGGAGAGAAAGACATATTACTGGATGTGCCACCTGGCATGGCCGGAATGACAAGTGGAAGAATGGAGATATGGTGAATGTGTCACCTGGCATGGCCGGAGTGACGAGTGGACATATTGGTAACATGGCCGAGGTATCACCTAGCACCCGGAGAACAATTGGGAAGAATGGAAAGTATGGATGGCTGTGTCACCTGGCATGGCCGGAGTGACAAGTGGGAAATGGATATGCTGGGTGTGCCACCGGACATGGCCAGAGTGGTCACTGAGGGAGGATGTGATGCCGGGGCCAAATGTACTGGAGATAGGCACTGCTACGCCAACGGCCAGCTGTGCGGATGGTGTTGTCAGTGTGCTGGTCTTGTGCGAGCTGGGTAGCTCGTCCAATACGAAAGGAGTGTGTGTTGTATTGGGCAGAATTGAGACCAGCCTGTTGTATTGTGGCTTTCAACACACGACTGAATGTGTCTCGATCAACAGGGATTTTGTCTTGGAAAAGGAACAGTGGTCCTTTGGATTTTCCCCGGATGGCTAGGTAACTGGAAAGATGGGCAATGGGGCAGCATGTATGGTCAGGGTCTTGTTTCAGGATGAGAGTAGGGGTGTGCTGTCTACTATGTTTGTAGGAATTAAAGGTTATTGTCAAAGAGGTTGGTGAAAGGCCAATTTGGTTAAGCTGTAGTGTATGGGTTTTGTTTGTGGGGCTTCCCCTGCTCTCAGGCAGGCATGATACATTAGGCTGTAGACAGCTGCCCACAGTTGCCGGTCATAGCTAGTGATGTCGCTCTTCTGCAGGGACTGAATGATGGTGCTAAGTATGTCCTTGGTGATTGGCAGCAATTGCCTAGATCTGGTACTAGGTGTTGTGTTCTGGACACCATGCAGGGCTTTTGACACAAGGAAAGTGGTAGTAGGATCAGGTAGATGGTGCAGCTTATGAATAAAAGATATGGCGGACGTGTAGGTCTTGATAGTCCGGTATTGCAGGCCTTTTTGGTGGAGGTGTGTTATAAATAAGCACACAACGTGTGGGGATGATGGAAATTGGAGTTCCTTATGAAGTGTGTTTGAGTGAAACAAACGAAATGCATTCCAATTTCTCTGGTAAATATCTGCTGTGGAAGTCTGGAGGGAGGCTTTTAGCAGCATGTGAAACTCAGATTGAAGTTTGCTGGTGTTAGGTGTGGTGGAACCGGCGTAGGGGATGGCAACATCCCATATTTGCTGAGGAGCTCCTTGGTGACAGCCTGTCGAGAAATAAGATCACATAATGTGTTATTTACGCCAGGAATATGCTGAGCAGTATGAAAGATGTTATGCTGCAAAAGGACTAAGACAAGTGGGCGCAGTATCTGCATGATAAGGGGACATTTGGAAGTTTGATTATTTAAGATGTGAACAGCTATGTTGTCTGTGTAGAAGAGGATATTGCTATTTTGGAGCTTTGTAGCAATCATGGCTATAATAACATAGACGGTGTAGATTCTGCCAAAGTGGGGGCCAAAGGCCCTGTATCCACCGGGAACCGTAGATGGCGCCAAATCCAGTTTTTGATGCGTCAGAAGCTAGCTTGATGGTCGTGGACTCGTAGCTGTATCTTGGCTTTATCATGGTAATGCCATTGTGATGTGCAAGGAAATCTGACCAGGTGGTTAAGTCGAGTTTCGTGTCCTTTGTTAGGATTACATAGTGAGCAGGGTTCTTGATTCCTTTTTGTGCGGTCATGGAGACGCCTCAGGAAAGCTCGCCCACAGGGGATGACTGTTGTTGAAAATTGTAATTTGCCAATAAGTGATTTCAAGTCTCTTAATGTGAGGGAACGTTTAGTTAATGCTATTTGGAGATCCTGGTGATATTGTGTAAGCTTAGTTGGTGATAGTCGAGCCTGCATGGCCAGAGTGTCAAGTTCAACGCCTAAAAAGGTAATTGTAGTGGATGGGCCTTCTGTTTTATGTGGTGCTATCGGTACATTAAGGTAATGGCACAATGACTGGAAGGTGTTAAGATCTCGTAAGCACCATTCGTGTGTTGGTTGGACAAACAGGAAATCATCTATTACCTTAACAGTAGATGTGAGGCAGTATTTTGTTTGAAGAATCCATTGAAGGGCTGAGGAGAAAGCCTCAAATATGCGGCATGATGGTGCAGCCCCCATACATTCCATCAAATTGGAAACCGAGTAAGTGGTAATGTGATGGGCTGACAGGTATTATCCTGAATGCGTCTGCTATGTCGCTTTTGGCTAGATAGGCATTGGGAGAGTGATGGTGAATAAGTTGTATAGCATCATGGAGTGATTGGTATTTAACAGTTGTATATGAGCGGTCTATGTTATAGTTGAATGAATTAATATTGTAGATTATGAAGTAATCGATACTTTCCAGGGGTAGACTTTTCACGGAGGGCAAGCAAAAACATTTAAAGTTGGGGAAGGGCGGAGTTGTGAATGGGCCAGCTATGCGGCTAAGAGCAAGTTCATGTTGAATCTTTTGTTTGACTATGTCCGGGAAGTCGAGCACTGTTTGGGAATTCTTAGATTGGAGTGGGATATCTGGCCCATCAAAATGTAGGGAAAAACCTTGGACAAAGCCATTTACTATGTAGTCATGGTGTGGGTAACCCTGCAAGAGGTTACTTAGTCTCCTTGCGTTTAGCGGAGTTGGAAGGGTGGTGTCGGTTGTGGGAGTCAGTGGAGTGGTCCTGGCGATATGGGCGTCTGTTGGTGTAGCAGGGCTGGAACATTGGTTGATTACGGCCACAGTTGGCGTAAGTGTGGCGGTAAGTGCATTGCTGGTTTTCACACCTTGTTCCTTTCTGGTGGTATGAGAAGCAGTACCCGAATGGCACTCGAAAAGACTGTTGGCGAAAGGGCTGCTGGGAGGCCGATGTAGCGGTGGCCGGTTTCTTGGTGCTGGTTTGACGGAAGGCTTTCAGGAGGGCCTTAGTCTCCAGGTCTGCCCGGAAAGTAAGCCAAGAGCACTTAGTATGCTCCCGGTCAACCCTGAACTGCATGTCATAAAATTGCCAGTTGGCACCCAAGCTCATGAGCTCCTTGATCTGCCGGCAGTAGGTGAGCATTGGGGCAATTTGATCCGGGAACTTTTCTGTGTACACAGCCATGTAGATGTCCATGGCTCTGCTCCATTCCTCTTCTGTGAGCTCCTTCTTGCGTTTGGGGGTGAGGTTGAAGGCCGCATGATCATCATCCAAGGATGGATTAGGCAAGGAAATCTGAAATGATTGGGCCTGGAGGGGTACAGCAAGTCAGCCAGATCGATGAACTCGTCGGCCCAGACACGTTCCTTGATTTTCTTGGGAACATTCATTCCAATCGGTGTACCAGCAAGTTGTACGGGGCATTGGGCGGGGAGGGTGGAGAGGGACAAGGGTAACACATTTAACTCACCTGGAGGGATGAAATTTTGTAGATTGCTAGGTAACACTGGTGCAGTTGGTTGTAGGGTCTGGTTGGTGTTGTTAGGAATAAGCTGGTTGCTGCTGTGAGGAAGAGAAGGATGAAGGTTTGTCGTTAACGTACTCAGAGTGGACTGCATCGATAAGAATGCAGCCTGTTGTTGCTTCAGCAATTCTGCCATTGTGCCCAGAGTGCTTAGGATACTGGCTGTTGTGCTTCACATCCACTATTTGTCTGCTGAAGGGTCTGAGTAGTGGTGGGTGGCGAAGCAGTTTCCTCATCCTCAGAGCTGCTTCCAAGTGGTTGTTGGGACTGCTGGTAGCGTGCTGGTAGTTGTCGTCGTCGGGATGGTGTGTCTGGCGGTTGCTGAGGCTCGCTTGGCCTTCACCTTAGGCATGTTCCCTGCAACAGAAGTTGAGAAGCAGCAGTACCCATAATATAGTAGATCAATAAGTAGTGCAATAGTACTAGTCGTTTGAGTAAAAAAGGTGTAAGTTATAAAGATATAGGACTGTGTCGGCACCCAAATATAAATAAATTAAAATTTTTTGGGAGACACGGCAGGCGACGGCAAGTAGGCTGAGTATGGATGTAAGGAAGTGGATAAAGTGTCGGCACCATGATGAGATGGAGACATAGGCATGGCAATTTGAAAAGATGTAGCAGTGAAATGCCACAATTGAGTGGAGACAAATAATTATAAGGAATGGAGAAGGCGTGATAGAGCTTGTAGGTGTTGGCACCACGGCAGAGTGGAGACACGCAGGAATAGAGACATATTAGAGTGAGATGTCGGCAGCTCAAGTAAGTTGTGAGAATAAATGTTCAGATGGAAGTTGTAAAGCGCCGGAGTGGAGACACTAGGCAGAATATGGTGGATTAGTGAGCCAAGGAATTAGAGAGCTTGTTGACTGCAAGTAAAATGGCCTTGCGGAGAGAGGCTATGTACTTAGTTCTCTCAAACTTTGTATTAGGATGGATGCCATCACGCGACCATTGAGAGACTGGAATAGCCCAAAGTCCTTTATGAACATGATAAGTCAGTTGTCTCTCACCGTCACATTGTACGAAGAAAATGGTTCAGCTGGTAAGCATTTTGCTTGAACTGGTCCGGGGTGATGGCATGTAGGGCAGGGGTACAATTTAGAAAACAAATCCGAAAACATGATGGAATCAGTATGAACTATGCTACAATACAGTTTTAATTTGACGAAATCGGACTAATATTAGGGGAGCAGCAGCCTTTTAAAGAAGCGCTCAGCCCTTCCTGCATTGATACAGTCAAGGCGCGGACGTCTGCGAGAGCACCACTGTTTGCCTCCGCCAACCTAGCTACCTTCTCAGACGAATATCTCGCTTAATATTTGGTCTATTTTCAATCCGAAAACACGTATAGAATCAGTATGATTTATACTACAATTCAGTCCTGATTTGACGAAAATCAGATTAATATAAATGGAGCAGCAGCCGCCGCAAGACAACTGCCTTCTCAGACAAATATCTCGCTTAATATTCGGGTTTTTTTAATCCGAAAATACGTATGGAATCAGTATGAGCTATACTGCCATTGTCTTTATTTGAGGAAAATCGGACTAATATTAGAGGAGCAGCAGCCTTTTAAAAAGTGTATACAACCCCCCCCCCCCCTCCCTGCCTACGCTGACGCTAGTAGCAAAAAGCCAGCGGGTTACCCGTGAAAGCTGCCGGGTTACCCGTAGAACCTCTCAACAAGCCGCCGGGGTGAAATTAGGGCCGGATAATTCGCCGGGTTCTACGGGCCACCCGCCGGCTTCCACGGGTCACCCGCCGGCTTCCACGGGTCACCCGCCGGCTTCCACGGGTCAACCGCCGGCTTCCACGGGTATTTTTATTTATTTTTACACCCGTGAGATTTCTACGGTTGTGTCATGCAAGCATGGCACAACCGGCTACCGGGGCCGGGTTTCGCGGCTTGGCCAAGGGTCCCACGGGTGCTTGCCGGGTATCCACGGGTATACACGGGTGGCTGTATTGGGGCCGCCGGCTTGGAGCCGGGTAGCGATTTCCGCAACTATTACATAATACTACGGGTTCACTATGGCAAAACCGGCTCGTGTGACAGTGGCTTTAGAGGAGCAGCAGCATTTTAAAGTATATACACTCCCCCCCCCCCCCCCCCCTCCCTGCCTACGCTAACAGCAAAAAGCCGGCGGGTTACTCGTGGAACTTGGCGGATTACTCCTACTACCCGTCGGCTTATTCCTAGGACCCGTAGAACCCGCCTAGTGACCCGTAGAACCCGCCTAGTGACCCGTAGAACCCGCCTAGTGACCCGTAGAACCCGCCAAGTAACCCGCCGGGAGCACCACTGTATTTTGTATATACAATATACTACTTCATATATACAATTTACTTATATCATTTATAATTTTTTTTTTTCTCATGTCCTAAAATGGCTTCCGTACCTTTCAGGTTAGAATATATTATTTTTATTATTATTTTATTTATAATTATTAGCTAATGCTATGATGTAGCTAATCTATCGTGCACACTAGCAGTTACGCACGACACGACGTCGTCGTGCACACTAGCAGTTATACGCACGACGTCGTCGTGCAGATTGCACAACGTCGTGTTTATTGGCTACAATATGCACGACGTCGTGTATATAAGCGCTTGTATACACGACGACGTTCGTATAGCCATAGCCTTGTAGTGCAATGGCGAATCTGAGTTCGAAGAAGCCATGCAGTGATTGGCTGGTAGTGGTCATGTGACCGCTTTTGGCGCGAGAGGCACTGAAGGGTTTTCCAGAAATTGCTTGTCATGCAAAAACCCAGCTGTACATGCACAACTGGTTGATATGTTATTTGTTACTCATTGATTTTAAGATGTAAATGAAATCATACATGCAAAATTTTCATTTGGGATATATATAATACATATACTATGGCCAAATGCACATCCAACTAATGCTTGGATCATCACTGGAAATTGACAGGAAACGGCCAATTTGCTGCCTGTGGAGTGTCATGCATGACATAAAATAACTTTTTTCACAAACATGCCGTTGTGATCACCTTATAGCAAGCTTTAATGCAAAATACTGAAATATCAAAATTCTTTTTGAAGTAAGTGTTTCGTCCAACAGAATATATTATATCATCTTGACTTGGGTTGGTTTCAGGTGGCAAAATAAAAAAAATCATCTCGACTTTATCTGGTTTCGGTTGAAAAAAAAAGGGGGGGAAAAAGAGTTTTATAATGGAGCATAGTCTGTTACATTTAATAAAGTGGGCGAAATATATGGAAGCTGTTCTATGTGCTTTGTGATAAGGACATGGATCAGACTTTAGTATGTACAGTAATAGTTAAAGCAAAGAAGAAAGTTAGCTGTCCCACTTTATCAAATTGAACAGCCTATAGATGTCCTGTTAGTGGCAATCTTAACTTAGGTTAATACTTGCACAACCATGCATTGTTCCTATGGTTCTCTCTCCAGACCTGGACTAAGATGGAAATCTGAATTCAAAACATCAATTTTAATAGTTGTCATTAACAAAACACTATAAAAGTTGGCCTTAAAAAATTAATAGCCACAACTTATACAATGTGAAGGCTAAGACAATTGATACATGTAATAGAAAAGTCCATTTACCTTTTGATCGACAACATTATCCATCAGACAAAGGGAGACGACTCTTTGCATGGCACTCAATTCAATGTTCCTTGTTTGCATCACAATGGCATACACTGTTGCTAACTTCGTCATAATCTTGTCAATTTTATCTTGCTCGTTTAAGTTATTCTCAGGAAGCATCATATGCACCAGTAGAAGCACAAGCTTGGGAAATATCAAAAGCATTTCACCTACAATGTCAGAAGTATTGAAATTCTCCAAGTCTTTCCTTTGTTTTTTTCATGAGCACAGACAGATCACCATGCTTTCGTCTACCCATGAACTTCGCTCTTTTGTTCATGGTTCGAAATAATTGATTGAGAATCTCGACTTTCATTCGGGGAATAGAGAGCACAGCGGCTGCCACCAGTTCTGAACTTGTTGTATAATTAACAACTGCCTTTAGCTTGCTACTTTCAGACTTCATGAGTGGACCATTTGTTTTTAACCTATAATTCAATATTTCTTGGCCAGTCTCACTGCCTGTGTTGTTTCTTTGTCTTCTTCTTTGGTTTCCTTTTCTTTAAGGTGACTGTCTGGCATTTCACATACATATGATCCACAGCGCGTATGTTCCTGGCAGGAATCCTGGTCACCTCTGGTTGACATATTCCAGTTTGAAGAAACTGCAAAAAGAAATGTTTTTTAATGCAAACACCAAAACACTAACTTATTTCATAATATTATTTATAAGTATAGAATGGCACGCGGGATGTGCAATTTGGCGGCATGGTTGAAGTGACGACGTCATAATTATTAGCATTACTAAAGCATACCTTACAGTAGCTGTCCTGTATCATAGGAACATTCGCACCATCACTGATTGAGTATTGATGATCTGAAATGGTGTCGGCTACTTGACTAGACTAAACAGGATCGTGCTTGTCTGAAAATATATATAAGCTATATATGCGGAAATGTAGAATGGAAAGTGAATGATGTCATACATTCATGCATGGATTAGGTGAGCATGAACACTGAACTATTAGTGAGAGAGATAGGTGAAGGGTTCTGCAAATTGTAATACAAGCATGAAACTTGGCACAATTGTTGATATACACTGTATGTATATTGAACATTTTTGGATATGGAGCCATTCAATAATGGGGGTGTCTTGGGAACGGCAGCCATACTGGAAAATGGCAGCCATCGAACATACAGTTTAAACAGTTTAATATATTGAATTTCTAATTTTCATTAGATGTTAACCTTCAAATCAGCTATAAAAGAAGAAAAAACACATTTTTAATTGATGTTAATGGATCATGGTATCATAATCCAATAAAATCTTTTAATAAAAGCCTTTTTTTTCAAATTATTAACACAACGACTATTGTTACTGCTGTCAAAGTAATACATCCACTGGAACTGACTGCACATGTGGCACACACAATTAGGGTACCACATTACACTGAGTTTTCCATAGATCTTAACACTATCATATATAAAACATCATTAGACTAACATATACATCATTTGATATACTATACTACAAGTATCCGACGAATTGCACAGCAAACTAGTCAAACGTACAAGCAAAGATGATTCAATTTAATATTATGATGAATTAAGCAGGTTTTAGAAGTCTATAGAGTATATATTGGGCAGTGAGGATCTCTTAAAATGCTATTAAAGGTTCTTAATCGTTCAGTCTAACTATCAGTGAGCAGAAATGTAAAAATTTATAATAAACTTATACTAAAACTGGTGAAACAGACTTGATTCCAATAAAGTCTTCTAAAATACAACTAAAATCAAATACACTCCATTGTTTATAACTTAGGATTAACCTGTTCCAGCACAGGCACATAATGCTGTGCATTTTAGTGCTGCTTTGCGACATTTACAGGCCCTTTGACATCCTTTCTTGCAGCAGTTCCCTGCAGGAAGAACTAGCTTCAGGCAAATTGGTCCACTTGGGTGTCCAAATGTCCCCATTATCTCTTGACTATCCCCAATCTGATGGTTCTGGAAGATTCATGACAGTAATCAGTGTTTGTCTCCAGCAAAATGCTCCTTGGTATGTGGTAACGTCATCAAATGTGAACCAAACATCCCAGGCAGTTTTCTTACCGATGCCACAAAATCCTGAAGTGTATCCGAACCCGTAAAGGCATGAAACATCGGCAAACTGTGTGGACTGGGATATACCTCAGCTTCTGTCCAACTCCAAATGTAATCCAAAGTTCATCTAGCCCTGTTGTGTGGAAAACGTGGACTGCAAGCACAACAACATCAGTGTCAACTCTGATAGAGACTGTTTTGCATCCTTTCTTACTGGCATCAGCTGTGTGAATCATCATCTTTGTATCAGATTCTTCAAGGTTACAAGGATGAAGTCCGCCTGAATCCACATTCTTGGACAGGACATTCTCGCCATAAGTTGTTAAAAGGACTTGTCTGTTGCAATTTTGTCAATCTGGCTTGCAAGGAAACGGAAGAGTTCAACTTTGTTCTCACTGACACGTAGAAACTTGTACATGTTATTAAGATCTGCAAGTTTATATACAGTGGAATGACCTTCATTATGCCTTGCATCTTCAATGTAGGCTAACAGTTCAGCAAGAGTTCAGACTGATTTTTTCTTGATCATCGACATTTTCGTTTCTTTCTACAGAAGTAGCTTTATTGTACAGTGAGGCCAGACAAGCAGCATGGTATTTCGCTTCTAGTGCCACCAAATCTCCGGCACTGAGCTTTTCCAGAAGTTTATCATCCTGCAAAATAACAGCGCAATGTCTGACTCTCTCATCAAGCTGGAAAGTTGATGCCTCCGTTTTCTGTCTTTGCTGTTAGCCGGCTGATCACAGAAGAAGCACAGGTTAGCATCTTCAAGGTACAAGGTTTTATCGTGCCCGGCCCTCTGCCTGGTATACTTAGGCTGTGTTGAACTTGCATCGTAATCAGCATTTTGTCTCTTCAATCTTTTTGTTTATGTCCTTTTGAGAACAGTGTTGCTAAATTTCAGTCTACAGATCTTGTGCCATCTTGCCTTCCTTGCCCTTAATGTTTCCTGGATGCCATTGCCCTCGAAGGACCTGGGCCTCCACGCGGCGAGGATGGAAACACTTGGGGTGAAGTCCTCTATCCCCAGTGGCTAAAACAGGACAGTGCGCATTGCACAAGCTGCTCCAGCTATCCAACGCAGACACTTATTGATTTTGTGCATGCTTCTGGTTTCTACTACCAACTATGGATGATCAATCTTACCCTAGAGAGCCTCTACATAGCCCACTCAGGTGCTGATGAGGCGTTAAACAATAACTCTACCTACCTACTCTACTCCTGGATGCCATTTCCTTCATCAAGTCTGCCAACATCTATTTGAGTAGGGAGATCATTGCATTCTAAGAACTGTTCAAGATTTTTTGCAAAAGAATCATATCCTATACCAGCATCTTTCCTTTTACTTTCTGCAGGACATTGCAAGCGTGCTTCTTTGTCTGCTTGTCAAATGAAACACTTTTCCCAGTCTGTACTTTTTTGTTGGGAGACATCTTGTGAAGCTCCGTTGGGATTAAAAAAATTGAATGTTTTTTCCATTATGCTAGTTCTAAGTAGTTCAGCCTGCAGACATCACAAATGTGTACACCACCACCATTACTATTACTACGACTAATATTCATGCACCATCACCGACGACCTGAAAAGGAAGAGCAACTAAAGCTAAGCAAGCAACAGCAACATTAGTCAAAACTGTGTTAATGTTTTTGTTGGCACTACTGCTACCATCAACCTAAAAAGAAGTAAAGAAAAAAAAGAACAATTGAACAGCAAGGTTGTCATGATGAGATGATGTTCCAATCATCTTTTCACTACTATTCTACCTGGAAGTAAGACTTGCAGCCAGAAGCAACACAAATGCTACACAAAAATACACAAGGTTTTATGAGGAAAAATGTTTATCAAATCACTATTATTGCACAAATGCACATATATACCATAAAATCCTATCAAACATTACATGAATACACAAATCTGAACCATTTTCCCATAATAAATTATAGTTTGGAACACAACTTTTGACTTTGTATTGTGAATTTTGATTGACTTTGTTGCGCGAAAAATTACAAAATTGTCTGTAATTCAAGATGGCCGCCATCGTGATTGTGCGGCTTTTTACAAATGGCTCCATATCTGAAATAACTCAGTATATATAGGTCTTAAACTGTGCCAAGTCTCATGCTTGTATGACAATTTGCAGAATCCTATATATATACGGTCACCTATCTCCATCTCTCACTATATATATATAACTTACTGAATCTTGCTGTAGATCTGGTAATAACTGCGGTTCTTCATCAAGGCCATCATCCCAGTCACGTAGAATTTGTGCACTTAAATCATCTGGTTCTATGCTGCTAACACTCGACAAACTTGGCATGGGTGTCTGTTGCAGAGTACACAAACATATTTATATCAGAGTCCACCCAATACTGTTATAAACAAGCGACCCAGTTAATTGTAATATCCCTATCATACCTTGTCCAATACTGTATGTTGCTTGGATGCAGCAGCTGATTTTGAATTAACTGACGATGTCAAAGGAGTGGATTCATGTGGCTCTCGTCTCTGTCTGCCGTTCTCCTTACTGTAATTACATGGCTTGATTGGACTCTCCAACTGAAACAGATATAACTATGTATCAAAGACTTCCAAGAATTGAAAAAAAGCATGTATTCATAATATAAAAAATAATGCCACAGGTATTCTGACACCTCCAGGGGCAGAGCTAATTATTATTCAACAATGACACCCCTACAACTTTGTCTTTACCGGACATAGTGTCACATGCCTGCAGTGATACAAAACTGAAAGCTCTTTGGGTCTCTGTGTGAGGAGTCCATCCCTGAGCACTGCAGAGACTTCATGTTTAGTGAGATATGCAAAACTTACATAATCACACGAATCAAAGGATTTACCAGACAAGTAATGGAAAGATATCGTAAACTCAAGAGGGTGAAAAAAACTCTCTTCGAGCTACTTTGCAACAAGAATCGAGCCCAGTGTAAAGTCCATGAAGTCTGTAAACTTCTTGAACTCTAACTGTCCAGTCTCAGTAAGATTTTTCACGCCTTCCTTAATTATACTGTGAAAAAATATTTGAATATATATTTCCGTATGAAATTTGAAGTTTTATTTTTTTTCTTGACACATAATTCATACAATTTTACACTGATAAAATACATTCACTTTAGTTAAGTATATTATGATATCTTGTATAAAATACAAACACAAGACCTTGCTTTGCAGAGTAAGGGTGGCTTTTTATTCCAGTGTAATATGAACAGTGATGTGTACACAATAGATTCAAATCTACAACTGCCATATTTTGGATCTAGAATACATGACATGCCTTAGGTTTTTAGGCAAAAATTTAGGGTGAATTAAAGAGAAAACAATTACACTTCAAATTAATAAAATTTTGGCAATTTTTACATTCCTAGTTTATCTGGATAGATGTACATTTTGCAACTGTTTAAGTCTATTTGTTGGTTTGAAAGTTCCGAGACGATCCCTTATTTGGACTGTGGTGGACACAGTTTGTGGATCCCTTCTTGTACTGTTAAGGACATGGCTTGTGAAACGCTTTTATGCGTTTTGGCGAGGTTTGATGATGGCGAGGTTTTTGATAGTGGTGATTGATGATAGCAGACACGGCCCCAGAATTGACGTTCAGCGCTGGTTGGTTTGGTGATGTAACTGGTGGGTGATCACGGATGATCCTTAGTGATCACGGACACGGCTTACGATGTAAAGGTCAGCGTTGGGTGTTTGGTGATACGGATGAAAAGTGTGATGGTTGATGATCACAGACACGGCTACTTGCTTGGCTGCTGTTATCATGTTCTGGAAGTCTGCAAAGATTTTGTTGGGAGGCTTCTTAGGAGTGGTGTCGTTCGTTCTGGCCACAGATGGTGTCGTATCTCTTCTGAGGGTTGATGTTCTTGATCTTTTGCTTGATGACATTCAGCGTAGCACCTCCAGTGGAGTCTATGGTGACGGTGTCAGCTGTAGTGGTCACATCACGGATAAGGGAATCCCCGATGATGAGGGTTTCTTCTGATGTAACTTCATCAAGTTCATCTTCGTCATCGCTGGTGTCTTCATCAGACTCTGAAAAGTTTAGTATCAAGCGCAGAAAATTTTGACTCAATAATTTGCAATGAGTTACGAGTTTTTTGCTGTTGAATGTTAATTTGAGAAAGGCAAGCATTCTGTGATATTAATACATCAAGTTTAGCTTTTAAGTTGGCCACTTGAGCAGGTAATAATCTACAATGCAGACAGGGCCAACTGCCTTCCACCTCTGAGGTAAACTCAACACACTGTATATGTAATGTATGATAACACAGAGAATAGGTTACATAACTTGTGCCTCTAGTTGTTCGTTTCCCTTCAAGATCACATTCGACAATGCAGACCTTGTCCCGTTCTGTGTTCTTCAGCTAGTACGTTACAATCACTACCTTGGCCTTTTCACCTTTGGCAGTTTTTCATCATTGACTTCTTTTGTCGTTTTGGTTGTCTCAGAGGTGATGTTTCCTCTTGGTCTGATGGCTTGCAGCCACTGCCCTCGCAGATGCATTCCGCATTCTTGTTTGCTGAAATTCAATTATCCAATCATAAGTTAACTAGCATAAGTAATAGTACATACACATGTATGTGCATCACTGCATCAAATTGAATATACAATGTAGTTGTATTGATACTCTCTTCAGAGACCAGGGTAACAGTAAACAGTTAGTGGAGGGTGCTGTTAGAAAACAATAGATGGTGTTTAATGAAGTTGCGGCCTTGTAAATGTATTTCTACATGTCAAGATGTGTTTGTTCATCTGCGGCTGCAGGGCATTTCAATACACTGGTCACACGTCAGTGTAACATTATTCCTAAAAATTGGAGCATTCCATGATCTGACACATCTGAGGAATTCTTTGTAATAACCCCATATGATCCTTACTTGATGTTTAACAATGAATGCAAAATACTTACCCAAAGCTGTGCAAGGTCATATTATCAGCTCGATGACCGATGGCCCTGTGCTTGCCGTAAGCTTCTTCGATGGGGTCCTGGCAGAATCTGTTAGTGAGGATGTACTGAACCCCTTCTCCAAGCAGGAAGGGAACAATCTCACACATGGAGTGCACTTAAAATGAAATTAAAATATAACGATCACCACAGGAATGACCACATTTCACTTTTGAGAACTTCTCTGTATGAGGAGGCACACTTATCTTCCAGTATGATAAATGGGGCCTTAGTATATGTCATGCAGGTTTATTATGCAGACATGCATAGAAATGCATAGAAATGCTCTTGAAGAGGGCTTATCACAAATACTATAGTTGCTACATGCATTTAGATTAATATTCACCTGTCATTACCAGACCTTTAAAGGTTTGGTCGCTGATGAATGTCTTCTTTTTGTCGATAGCTTTCCCAGGCCAGGCCTCCATTTGCTCTCTCCAGTCAACAAAGTAATGTAGAAATTCTTCCTTTAGCCACTGTCAAAAATACATAGAAATTTCTGTAGTTGGCCAAAATTTAGCATCATTAATTGACATGTTTTAAACTTAGTTCTTGAGCAAACCTGAAGGCGTTCATCTTGAGGAGATGTGTACAGTTTCAAGAATGGCTTCCTCTTTTGGCCAGCTTCAGCAATATGCCTTACATTCAAGCAGTCAAACCATTTGTCAACCAACAGCAAGTCGAGAAGTTTCCTGGACACTTTCATCACCATAAGCAGACAGAACTTTGGAAACTGACTCACTCATGACCTACCATATTAAAATAAGAATTCTAATCAGTGAATTTCAAAACCATTGTTGAATCGTGAATGTGACATTGTTGAACCGAATATCATTTACAATAAAAATTTGATTGGAATCCTACCTGTGCTGCAAGCTTCACTTTCATTGTGCTCTTTGGTGTTAGATTCACATGATCATATGTTAGCCTAGTCTTGTAGAGCTCTCCTTCAATGTCCCTTTCCCACATGGTTTTGATGTGACTCCATAGGAGGAAAGAACCGTTAACCTGCACCCAAAAAGTGACATTTAGACACGTGATTTATTTTAACGCTACAATATGAGTGACAAGTATAAGCATAAAAAAGCAGCATTATATAGTGCCGGGACATATTAACCATTGTACAGTTGTTAAATTGTAAATTACAAACAGTACTCTAATGCTTGTGATTTATTTGTGAAATAAACATTTATCATGTAATACACATATTTTTTTTAAGTCTACTTAGTACAGGCTTTATAATGTATTCAATACATGACTAGTATTGACCACCTGACTGTGTCAGCACCCTTTGGCTATCAAGAAATCATGCCAAGATCTATAAACAAGGTAATAAGTAAAAAGAAAAATATTACAAAATGACTAACATATCAATGTAAAGACCAAAAGAGAGACCTTTACCACAGATATTACAGTGACTTAGAAAATGACTTAGTTGAGCACAAGCAATAAATTTGATCCTCACCACTTATGGTGATCCAGGGCATTCCATAGATATAACAACTTTAACAAATGATCAAATCATTATCAACCAGCTTTAAAAAAATTCTAACTACAGATCTAACATTATAACATAAATGTCAAAACCTATCACCATTTCACAAAAATTTTAATGCACAATTGGTTAGCATTTTGAGATTACTTTTACCACACTTTCAAATTGTAATACTTGCACCATAATTGTAATACTGTTCACTACAGTAAATAAAACAAGCAACTATGTCATATAAACAGATAAATAGCACGTTTGTGAAATAATTAATTTGCTAGGCTAGTATAGTGTACTGTGGCTCTTCTGTTAACCCACTGCAAATATTTATCATACTGTAGATGGCCCAACATGGAGCAAATGACATTCTTGAAATGAGCATGAGACCTGCCACTTTTTTCTGTGAAGGGATCAAGGGAATGAAGATCAGATAGATCAGATGCCAGGCCGAGTTCATCTGCTTCGGCCGAGGGCCTTCGGAGTTTTCTACTTCTTTTCTTGCTGTGTGTTGCATTGTCATAAGCGTATACAAGAGCATTCAGGCTCGCTAAAGCACCAGTTTTATTTTCAATGTTTTTCTCTGTTTTGTTACTGTACATATGCTTTATATGTTTCTTGTAGGCATTCACACACCATTCCATGGCTAAGTCACAAGGAACAAAGCCATCAATTTTACCATTGGTGTTCACAAACAAGGAATAAAACATCGAACATGCTTCTTCTTCTGACAGCTTACTCAATTGCAAGACTACATGGCCAAATGTGCCACGTGCGTTTTCCATGAGAAGGATAAACGCATGGAAAACGCATGGTTTTTAGCTAATTATTATGAGGCAAAAACCATGCGTTTTCCATGCGTTTATCCTTCTCATGGAAAACGCACGTGGCACAATTGGCCATGTAGAAGTCTCAAAATTTCATCTGCATATTTGCACATTGAACTGTCAGCTTTCAAGACAACCATCATTAGCTTCAAAGTTCGAAGCATTCTTCGTCTGTTTGGAGTTTTCACACGAGTTCTCAAGAAAGTTCTTGAACAGAAAGCCAAACTCCAGCATTAGACTTGCAAGGTCAAACACTTTGTCAGGTTTATCTTGATGTACCATACCAATCTCTGCGTCAGTTTCTGTTGATTCGTGCGGTAAATCTAGCATTATTTGAAATGTGGACCCATCGTCAAGCTTAATACTGAATTCGTTTGCTGCATCTCATGAAAATTGATGGTACAGTCCTTCTTGACACATGCTTCGACAGCAGCAATGTCAAATCTGCAGTGTCCATTACCTCGGTTTAATTTCCTAATGTGGCTTGCCATATCCTGAACACTGCTAAACAACATCGTAACAGCAGTACCATCAGATGTTTTGCTCAGGCCATCATCAGTGCGACTCTGGAAGTCCATAATAATTAGTTTCTGTTGAATATTCATGATTGCAACACTGAAGAAATTTGATCCAAGATGATGATCTGCTTTCTGCAGAAGCTGGCCTTTTTGTTTTCTTGCCTGAAATATGAAATATATATATTAGCAAATAGTTATTTAATATATATATAAATTTTTTAATACTTTACCAAGTTAACTTATTTGTTGATTGGCTTCCGACAGGAATTATTACCAGTAAAATACAAATAAACAATGCCCTGATTGGGTTATAACATGAATTATAGATGAAATTTTCATCCTTACCAATTGCGTTGGCCCACTGCTCAGGTGACTCAATGCAGGGGATCCAGACACAAGAGGCTGTTGACACTGTGACATTGGCTGGTTGGCACATGCGCCTGAAGGTCCAGTTGAACGATCTGTAGTTTGCACAGGTAATCTTGAATGTATTTCAGGTAAATTTGCAATAGTTTTTGCTGTGGCAAGATGCATATTTAAGGGTTTGCCAGAGTTTGATATGACTTTGCCCATGTTGGTGGTTCTGATGGGTGAAGGAACAGGCTTATTAGGCACAGAGACCGGCATGATTGTGACTGGTAGCTGGACTGACGGACGCCGTACAGCGGTTGACATGGCCTGCAGATTAGGTCTGATGACATACCTGATTGGTGGATAGCTACATTTTGTAGGTTGTTGCATCATTCTAGCTTGTCCAACCTGCACAGAAGGTCTAGCGGCACAGGTTATATGGATGGGTGGACGGATTACAGAGTTATGTCTGATAACTGGAAAATTGGTGTCTTGTGGACGAATTACTGGTGGACGGATAACTGTGGTACGGGTGACTGGTGGATGGATTACTGTCATACGGTTGACTGGTGGACGGATTACTGTCGTACGGGTTCCTGTCAGTATTGAACGTTGAGCAGCGGAAGTGTTCGGGGTACACACCATGACTCTTGGAGCACCGTAGACTAGCTGTAGGATTACTGGGAAATGGGTGGCTTGTGGACGAATTACTGGTGGACGGATAACTGTGGTACGGGTGATTGGTGGACGGATTACTGTCGTACGGGTGACTGGTAGACGGATTACTGTCGTACGGGTGACTGGTGGACGGATTACTGTCGTACGGGTGACTGGTGGACGGATTACTGCCGTACGGGTGACTTGACTGGTTCCTGTCAGTATTGAACGTTGAGCAGCGAAAGTGGGTGGAGTCTGCACCATGAGTCTTACAGCACCATGGACTGGTGGACAGATTGAGGAGGGAGGACAAGTTTGCATGTCTGTTAGGACAGATTTACTGTGTTCAGGTGTCAGTGAGGCATGGATGTTTCTCGTCCCAGTCAATTTTACAGATGAGCAAAAAACTTGAGTTGATGATGTCCGCATTGATGGTGCTGCAAAAATAAACAAATAACAAAACATTTATTATCATAATCTGACAATAATCACTACAAAAATCTCAATCATTCAAGATTAAAAATTTATACTTACAATCCTCGTTCTTCCTGTATTTGTATGTACCGACTGTTGATTTAATCATGCTTCGGAACTCATCACAAGCCCAATTATATTGTACTGCTGGATCTGATGGCAGAGTTTCTGGTGGCAAACTGTCCTTTATATCATCCAGCTTAAAGTAATGGCCAATCATTTCAATAATGTGCCCGTGGACATAATTTAACATGAAGTCTTTGTCCTCATTATAAAATTTCTTCACATCCGGGCTGACATAATTTCTTTGTAATCTAATTTGGGCATTCCTCATAGTTCCAAGTTCACTGCCACTGTCTTTGCTGTATAAACCCCTAGAACATTACAGCAAGTATTTTCATTGCCAAATGAAAAAACTCGGACGAAATTGGCTTGAGAAATTCTACACGTTCCTGGGAAGTCTGACCATTCAACAGGAGTAATTTGCTGCCAGAAAACATTACTCTTGTCAGGAGATCTCCCCCAATGTGTACACACGTACACGTGTTAGGTGGTTCTTTGTTACCAGCAGCTTGGTATACCCGGGTAATCATCTGAGAGTAGTTTCTCATGATCTCAACCATGTCACCATAATGGCTCTCATTTCTATGGAGAGCTGGTGTCGGAATAACTAAGGTCTTCTTCTGAATCATGTCAATGTTTTCATCAACAAGATAGTTGGGCAAATGCTCTTTCAGAAATTGAAAGCAGGGAAAATATTGAAGAGCTATTTTGTGAGCCATGTACACATAGTCATCCACCAGTTGATCAATTTCTGACAAACTGAGACATAAATCAGCAGCTGTCGTGTCTTCTAAGCTTCTCTGAGGACCATTTTTTTGGCAACTTGGAAAGCTCAGATCATGGCCCAAGACAATAGAACCAAAGTAGTGTTCCATATGAGAATGGTGAAGCCGATTTATATTCCTCACTTTGACCCAAAAGTTTATATTGTCTCCACAAATTCGAATCCGTAGGTTGGACTTAATTGCTCGCATGATTAAGACATCTCCATTTTCTTTTAAATCTTCAATTAGATCTAAACTGGTCTCATATCGGATACTAATGCCAGGGGGTCCAAGATGGTCGAATACCTGAAGCCAATAAAACAACTCATTAATCATAGTGACAAAATCATGGCTTTACTTACATATTAATAGGACAATCTGCTGCATAATAATATAAAAAGATCAGAAAAAGATAAATATGTTTGCATAGCAGGCATGTTGCTAAAAATTCTTAAGTATTTTTCATTTCACAAATTTGACATGATGACCAGTCAATTACTGACCAGATGTTTTTCCAAATTTAAGTAACCAGCTGTTTGACATTGGCACAATCTCTAATATTATTACAAAAATACTACTCAGCATGTCTGACGAGAACCATTTTATATATTTTTTCCTATGGTACAAATATAACTAAGTTAAAGGCAAGGGTTCACTATAAGGTGCTACAGTTTTATCAAGTTGCTTACCTGGAAAAAGTGCAGTATAGCGAACGCAGATTTATGACCATATTCAACGAGCCTCATTGTCATGCCTATGACGTAAAAATCCTTGAAATCAATGTATGACGTCACAAACTAAGTAGTTATGACGGCGGTTTTCATAATTCACGGTAGATACTGAGTTTATTTTTTACCTTTTTCATGGGGGCTACCGCCCCCAGACCCCCACTATTCTACACCCAATGTTATTTTAATTGTGCTAGAATTCAAACTTGTGAATTTTTTTATAGAATTTAATTTTATATGGACGCCAAATTAGGGCATAAATTTAGGTCCGCTATTACGCACTAAACCCGCTTACCTTAACATCACCGAGTCCTTCAGTCAGAATTGTTGCAATCATTCTCTGTACAAGGGACAAATTATGCACTCTCTTCTGAACACAAATAGCATACATCATACCAAGTCTTGGCATGACACTTTGTAGTTCCTGAGCATCATCTTGTTTCTCAGAGGGTGTACGGGGAAGTAGCGTTTAAATTCTTGCACAATGCTATACCAACTAAAGTTCTCTAGCTGTTCGTATGATGTACTGCCATATGGCTTCATTAGGGCAGATACATAACCTTTCTTGGTCTGTCTCAGTTCTGGGATGACTTCATCTTGCCTCCTAATAAGCTGATAGATAACAGTGAGATTTAAACCAATAGCTGTGTGTGACAAGGGAGTAAAACCAAGACTGTGGTCGATTGGAGACACAGGACTCTGTACGGGCCATGGTAATAGTTTTCATTGTTTGGGAACAAAAAAGTCATGGTTGGGTTCGATCATTTTCCTTTTCTGAAGATCTATGTTGGAGTAGAGGGAAACAATTATTTTTTTTTTAATGACTGTTTTTCTTTCTGCTTGATTTGTCGAATCATTTAGTACGAGCTTCTTGGGTACATGTTTACTTGGAGTAAACTTTTGGTAAGGACTTGATGTAATCGCACGTTTCACACTGGATGTTTGCACAAATTCATTCGTTGAATCTTGGCATTGTTTGTAGAAGGCAGTAGCTTTCTTGTTCAAATTGAGTAGTTTGTCTTGGTCACTCGCACAAATTACACCTTGTGATACGTTAACACCACCATATTTTAGTAACAGCGCATACAAATTCTTGTCCTTTCCAGCATCAGAATGAATTAAATTGTAAGTGAAACACCACTGTTTTCACACACAACACAAGCGCGGGACACCGATTTCACAGGTGTCTTTACTGGTACTGGAGAGATTTGCCCTTCTGAGTGATAGAACTGAGGTGCTGCCACAGGAATATACATTGTGGTGCTCTGGAAAAGAAAAAGGTGTCGAAATCAAATCAAGCGGTTTGATACAAAGTCACAAATTGAAAACATCATTGCCAATGAACTTAGAACATGATATAGCTCACAACATAGAAGCCTACAACTACTATACACAGATAGGATATTGTTTCATATATTGTGTATATGACATAATTTGATGCACAAATGAATATATTTATAATATGAATTACATATTTCATATGTATATAATAGTACCATATTTAAATTTGGGGAAAAACAGATAAACATGACAGATAAGTATAAATACTTAGGAACTGTAATCTCTAATGATAAAGACATATTTAAACAAAACCTTAAAAATCTGACAAACAAATCTAACAACGCAATATGTGCATTAAATGCATATATTAAAAAAACAGTAGGACAACTGCAACCCAGCCTTGCCCTTAAAATGTATGACATGCAAATTAGTCCAATAATGGAACATACTTCAGAAGTTTTGGTTTCAGAATAAAAATATAAATAACCTAGAAAAGATACACTTATCATATATGAAAAACATCTTAAGAACCAAAATTTCAACTTCAACTATAGCCCTATATGGTAAACTTGGAAGATTTCCTATAGCCTTAAGATTGAAATGTAGATTAGTGAACTATTGGAAAAGGGTTTAACTCAAGACATCCAGTAAAACAAGCCTACAATACATTACTTAATTTAAATAACATGGGACAGACTCACTGGTGTACCACTCTCAGGAATATCTTATCGGAAACAAATCATCTACATCTGTGGGATGAACAGATCTCGAGCATCACAGATAAACAATACCAACTAATTAAAGAAAGCCTCTATACAGAATTCATTAAAATTACTTACAATAAATAAATAACACAGATACTAAGCCGAAGCTAAGAACATACAAACTCTTCAAAAATCATTTTCAGTTTGAAATTTTCTCTCCACCCCAAAAAACATAAATCATGCACTAGCACTAACCAAATTTAGAATAAGTTCACATAACCTTGCGATAGAAACAGGCCGCTATACTAAACCAAAAACGCCCATAGTGGAAAGACTATGTATACACTGCAACACAAGAGAAATTGAAACTTCTAACATGTCCCCTGTATAATAATGAAAGATATATATTAATGCAGTCTGTATCTCCACACATTATAGAACTAGATAACCTGAACCATGAGGATAAATTTATAAAAATCATGTCTAGTAGAGAAAAATGTGTTACTGATGCATAGGTAAATTTATTTCACTGTGTTTTAACAAGAGAAACCTGATCAAACTGTAAAGTAATAAAAAATTAGAGTAATAAATAATTACGAAAGTAACGAATGACCAGACTCATACACAAGCTAAACCTAAAATTATTGTCACACTATATGACAAAACACAACTCAATAATTTGAATCAACCACAAAACATTAAAGTTAGTACATTAGACAAAATTTGGGCATTGTGTCAGAGTATTATGTGTTATGGTAAGCTCACAGGGTCAACTCAAACCTACCTGTTGCATACCTGGACAATTAAAGGCAGGGCCAGCGCAATGCTGCCTGACAATCGACTATTCTTATTATTAGAAAACATTAATGTAAATGTTTTTGCAACTGTCACTATTCTTTTGTTTATTCTATGTTTTATGTTCTTTAGTTTTTTTCTATGTACTATGTGCTAGACATTATGTTAAGTTACCTATTATATGGAAGCTACGTCAATGCGGACATTTATCATTCGGTGCTAACCAATGTGATTTGATAAACTGACATTTTGAAATCTTGGACAATGAGGCCTATATCCCTCATGTAATTTAGCAAAATGTTAAAAATTTTGGATGGTGCAGTAAACCTGGTGCTAGGCAATATATAACAGATACTATGAGATTGTGATTTATTTCATATATTATTATTTTATTTTAATTTTTCAGTATTATGATATTCAGTATTATGAGATGTGTTCACTGTGATGCTATAGTATAGAAAATGAGATATACAATATTTGGATCAGTAGTTCTTGAAGTAGTATTTAGTTAGTATATATTCAATATATGTAATTTTTATGTCTGTATTAACAATTTATTGTGCATTCTATGCACCTTGTTTATGACGAATGGGTCAAAACTGACTCCGTATGGTCAAATAAAATTTATCTATCTATCTATAGACCTAGTGCAAAAATAATGAAACTGAAGTGTGATATTTCCAAGCCATACATTTTGTAATTTTCTCAGTCATTTTGAAATAAAAAATCTCTACCTCTTCCAACAAAAATGTTTGGTATTAATTTTAAGTAACATTAGTCATTACTACTATATTATACTATATATATACATAAGCAGTTGTAGGCAAACTAATTTTTGTACCGATCATTTTGAATATTGAATTAAATGGCAAACTGACTCACTCACCAGACATAGAGTTAGAGTTGGACATTGTTGATGTTGACTTGAACTCAACCAAGTTGCTTTTAAACATATTAATCTTCTTCACCATGGCATGAGCATGAAGAGTGAACATGTGGTCCATTCTTAGCTGCATTAAACGGCCAAAAACGACCAGGACATTACACTCCATGTGCACATTTAGCATCCTCAGTTGTCCGGTTCATGAACATCGTGGTCAGAAATAGATGACATTCATTAAATAATCACCCTCGACGCTATTTTCACAGCTCAAATTCGAGTCTAACAGGTCGAATGTACTTCCAAAAAGTGATTAGTGCTGCCACCAGTGTTGATTTCAAATAGTATTTGGCGTCCTCTGGTGTTAATTGTATGACACAAGAAGCGCCCTTACTTCCAAAAAGTGATTAGTGCTGCCACCAGTGTAGAATTCAACTAGTATTTGGCGTCCTCTAGTGTTAATTGTATGACACAAGAAGCGCCCTCACTCGTTAATCGCGAGAAACTAGCTTAGTACGGGCCATGGAACAGGCTAGGTTTGATGAATCCAGTGACCTTTCATGCATGCTATTGTAAGGTGCTGCCACCTAGAGATAAAACGTAGCTTCGTTGCAACACTTATTCTAGTGATGTCTTTTTTGGTGGCGGACGAAACGGCTACTGGCGAAAACGGCTACAGCCAAAACGGCTACAACCATAACGTCGACAGCCAAAACGGCTACACGACGATAACCAAAACGTCTACACCAATTTTCGGGACATAACCAAAACGTCCACACGATATAAAACCTTAGCCAAAACGTCCACACGCTTTTTCACTACTTTACCATAACGTCTACAGTGCCTTTTCCCGCTGCCCAAAACGGCTACACTTACAGACCAAAACGTCCACAGACCAGCACAGCTATAATTAGACAGGACCAATACAATGGAATAATTGGGGGAAGAAAATCAGATCAAGTGTCAAGTTTTACTCAGGTGTCAGCATTAATTGCAATTGCAAGCCGTTTTCATTTGACGTCTTGAAAATTACGTCTCATTTACGTCTCATATTGGTCACCGACGTCATGACCAATTTGAGACCAGAAAAAGACGTCATTTTTACGACTTGCGCCTACTGGGTTTGAATCTATACAGAAAGCATGGAAAGGAGACTGTTTTGTTTTGCTTGAAACTGGGTATGGAAAGTCCCTGATATTTGAACTACTCGGAGGAGTAGTCTACTCCCCTACATAGAAAAATCTGTTATTATCGTGGTCTGCCCGTTGGATGTGATTGTCGAACAATTTGTGGAACGCTTTCATGGAGCAGAGAGGATTGAAGATTTAGCTGCCAGAGTGAAAAAGCTGGAAGATCTCCCACATGGCTTACAAGTTACAATATGTAATTGGGCACCCAGAGACAGTGACTGCCAAAGTCAAAGAAACTTATAATCTACTAAAATTATTAGGTCCTAAGGTACGTAATTATTTCTAACATATCATACATATTTAACATGCAGTTTTAGTGTGGATCAGTATTCGATGTGTGAACTGAATGATAGGCCGTATTATAGCCTAATAAGTGAATTAAGACTGATCTTTATTTAAGACTGAAAATGTTATATACCAAAGGCTTCATTATTTTTGCACTAAGCTATTAGTTATTGAACTGAATCTTAATTATTTTAACCTTGAAAATTCAACCGAGACACATCGAAAATAAACCATTGCCTATAGTTCCATTTACACACAAATCCGGAATAATAACCATATAAACTGGGAATGACTTAGGTAATATTATATTGTATAGCTAATCATTATTCTCTACGGTTTTCAGGTCCTTGCTCTGACTGCTACTGCCACGAATGCCACAAGAGAAAAGGTGATTAACACTCTGTTGATGGGGACATCTTATCAACTAGAAACGGTGCTGGACAGTCCAGACAGGGAAAAGGTTTTCCTTGAAGTTAAACGACATTTACCAAGCACTGGAGGGCACAATATATGTCAGAGATTCTTATGAAGACATTTTGTTACCGCTTGTCACGGAACTCGAAGACTCAAATGAGCAGTTTCTAAAAACTGTGGTATACTTGCCTCTGGTATGGTGTGGCATTGCACATGGAATTGCCTTGGATTATCTGCCCCATCATTTGCACTGCAAAGTTGCTCAGTACCATGCACCCTAAACGAAAACACTGAAGAAAGTCATTCCTGAGCAGCTTGCCAATGGTACTTTGCGCTTAGTTTTTGGCACAGAAGCCCTTGGAATGGGGGCAGATGTCAGTGATATTCGTCGAATCATACACATATCTTGTCCTCCTAGCATCGAGACTTACTCACAGGAGATAAGCAGAGCGAGTCGTGATGGGAAAGCAACGCTTAACGTGAATGCTTCCGACTTGGCCAATAGAAACACATCAGAAGAAATGCAGGTAAACTGCAAAACTACCGAATGCCGGAGAGGCAAACTGATGTATCATTTTGGCGTAAAAGTTACCAATGTTTGTGCCCACAGTTGCTGTGACAACTGTGCGATTATGTGCAACTGCTCTGTATGTGCTGTAATAGAAAACGAAACCCAATAAAAATAACCCAACAGCCGAAACTTGCAAAGGAATGTCTTCAAGAAGACCTTATGTGGAATTATTTCCTTTCCATCAATGAACAAATACAGGACAGCCTCTTTCCTGAAGCAGTCACAAGTCTGTTGCTGAAGTTTGCTGAAACTTTGATCAATGACTTTTGTGCTTATGACAAAGATTTGGATTTGCTTTTTGTACAGTACCCAAATATTGATGTGGCTCATCTAATGACAATTCGAGCACTAATTCTACATTTCAGGTCAAAACTTTGATCATTCCTAATGTTTTCACCTTATGTCTTTGAAAGCATGGTGAACAATTCATAGATTTACTCAATTGATGTCATTGAGAAAAATTTGTATGAATAGAAATAATACAGTGAGTGATTGAATTGAATGCATGTTTAATAAACAGACAAAATCATTAATAACAGAAGCATGGTGTCGTAACCAACTTTCAACCTGCAAGTCCTCAACTATGGTGAATCCTTAACCTGTATACATCTGCTGAAGCTGTCATCCAACTATACAGCCAGATTATAGCTACTTGATCTTCCTTGCAGAAGTTGGTTTACTAATGTAAAAATTAAAGTTTGGTTTACTAATGCAAAAACTATTCACAGATGACAAAAGTACTGTGACTAAAAATACTGATCAGTAAATTCATACCACTTCTAATACATGTATTACTTAAAATTATATCCAGAAAATTATATAGTTTCAAACTTAAACTATACATTAAGATAATAATACTGATACATAATAAAGAATACTTCATATTAAATACACGTTTTACATCAAATTATAACCAGAAAATTTTATAGTTTTAAACAAACTATACATTCAGATAATACTGATACACGAATAATAAAGAATACTTTAAGTATATTGAACCTCATTTATGTTGTATGATAGAAACTGAACAAGTTCTAAATGGCACAAATTGCACAACCTATCATTTTCTTATGCTATAAACTTCAAGAAAACATTCATATGTTCCCAGGTTTAAAGAATGTGACAAGGAAACAAAAATTACATACACAATAACACATTGTTGTATTTATTCATACAAAAGCTGACATATGAATGAGATTTAAATTAGCCTCCAATAAGCACATTGTAAATTAAATTTGGAACCGGTTTTGTGCTTGGAAAACCACTGATGGAATTTTTCAGACAAGATATGCAGTGACTGAAGGCCTAATGTTGCTGAAACGCCCGTGTTGTCTGCCTGCTGTGAATGATAATTTTCAATTATAAATATGGCATTCGTCGGCAAGGGCAGAAGCAGTTTTGTGGCTCTTTAATAAAGTGGCCAAAATGTATGGAAGCTGTTCTTTGTGCTTTGTGATAACGACATGGATCAGACTTTAGTATTTACAGTAATAGCTGGGAAATATCAAAAGCATTTCACCTACAATGTCAGAAGTATTGAAATTCTCCAAGTCTTTCCTTTGTTTTTTCATGAGCACAGACAGATCACCATGCTTTCGTCTACCCATGAACTTTGCTCTTTTGTTCATGGTTAGAAATAATTGATTGAGAATCTCGGCTTTTATTCGGGGAATAGAGAGCACAGCGGCTGCCACCAGTTCTGAACTTGTTGTATAATTAACAACTGCCTTTAGCTTGCTACTTTCAGACTTCATGAGTGGACCATTTGTTTTTAAAATATAATTCAATATTTCTTGGCCAGTCTCACTGCCTGTGTTGTTTCTTTGTCTTCTTCTTTGGTTTCCTTTTCTTTTTGATGACTGTCTGGCATTTCACACATATGATCCACAGCGCGAATGTTCCTGGGAGGAATCCTGGTCACCTCTGGTTGATATATTCCAGTTTGAGGAAACTGCAAAAAGAAATTTTTTTAATGCTAACACCAACTTATTTTTACAATATTATTTATAAGTACAGAATGGCACGCGGGATGTGCAATTTGGCGGCATGGTTGAAGTGAAAACGTCATAATTATTAGCATTACTAAAGCATACCTTACAATAGCTGTCCTATATCATAGGAACATTCGCACCATCACTGATCGAGTATTGATGATCCGAAAGGGTGTCGGCTACTTGACTAGACTGAAACACGATCGTGCTTGTCTGAAAATATATATATGAAGCTATATGTGGACATGTAGAATGGAAAGTGAATGATGTCATACATTCATGATGGATTAGGTGAGCATGAACACTGAACTATATATAACTTACTCAGTGTTCGAAATAAGGTGTTCTGGAGTGGTTGTCCACCGGACAATTGGGCCAAAATATTTTATTGTCCGCTCAGATTTTCAGTTGTCCGAAAAAAAACAACAAAAAAACACCAACACATACATAGTTCATCAATATGACATCTGATTTTTTTTTAGCTCCAAATAAGTTCCAAAAGCTGCTACTACGTTCGTAAGTGAGGCGCCACTATCTGCAGGGTGAAGGCAGCATCACGTACAGTGGGTTATGAAGTAGACTGGAGCCGATCTCTGAAGCGGCCGCCAGCTAAGTTATGAAGTGGTTGTCCGACGGAAAACCCCGTGGTTAAAAATGGTTGTCCGGCTGACAATTTGGTTGTCCCGGACAACCGGAAACCCCTTATTTTGAACACTGACCTACCAGATCTACAGCAAGATTCAGTAATAACTGCGGTTCTTCATCAAGGCCATCATCCCAGTCAGGTAGAATTTGTGCACTTAAATCATCTGGTTCTATGCTGCTAACACTCGACAAACTTGGCATGGGTGTCTGTTGCAGAGTACACAAACATATTTATATCAGAGTCCACCCAATATACTGTTATAAACAAGCAACCCAGTTAATTGTAATATCCCTACCATACCTTGTCCAATACTGTATGTTGCTTGCATGCAGCAGCTGATTTTGAATTAACTGACGATGTCAAAGGAGTTGATTCATGTGGCTCTCGTCTCTGTCTGCCATTCTCCTTACTGTAATTACATGGCTTGATTGGACTCTCCAACTGAAACAGAAATAACTATTCATATAAAAAATAATGCAACAGGTATTCTGATAACTAGAGCACATAGAAATGTGCAAATGGCGCGCAGTATGTGTACCATTTGACAGCTGACCTTATGAAAGTGAACGTTCGCTAACCACGACGGTAGCAGGGCGATTCGGCACTGCGCGATTCGTCCCTGCCAAAACGGGTCCATCCGTCACCCGGGAAAAGTCTGTTCGTCACCTGGAACTGGTCGATTCGTCACCCGATTTTCGTCACCCGCATAAAAGTGCAGAATGGTGTTACATTATTGCTGTTATGTACTTGCGGAATAAATATCTAACGCCAATATAATTGAATTGTAATGCCTGATGGACTAACTAAATACAATCGTGAATAAAAGAAAAACACGACAGCGTACAGAATCACAGAAAACGGCTTCTACTTGTTAATTTAATTGCTATTGTAACCTAGTGATCTATAATCACAATTAACACATAAACGGCACATGCTGGCTAATTGATATTAAATGAATGCCACATTATTATGTTTGACATCGATTTTCTCTTTTGTTTTACAATGTCTTTAATATATAAATATGCTTGCTAATTGATATTAGATTAAAGCAACAATTTATAAATATATAAAGACAAAATAATAAAATATTATTAATATGATTTCTTCATATTACTATTCCTATGCACAAGTGCATTATTCATATTTAGATGATGATTAGATACTTATAATTACATATTAATTCTTGGTGCATATCAAATGATGCATAATAATTTCAATAAAGTCGTACAGACCACAAAGAGTTGTTCTATACTTTTTCTTTCGCCGGATTTTTACAAATTTTTTTTCATTGTTGTTGTTTAGTTACATATTACTTCATTGAATTCACATCTGATAGTCTTGGCTACACGTACTCCCAGACCAAGCCAACCAAAGCTGATAAGTTCATCTTATATCTATGTTTCATAAAATACACTGTTTAAACTTATTAGGCGAGTCATACTTTTTAATAAATAAATTGAACAGTCATCATGCCTTGCAACATTCTTGTCTTAGAGTTCTATGAGCTACTTAATTATTGCATAACATAATTCTTATGATGGGTTATTATCTCTCAGGAATAGCTCTCAATTGGAAGTTATTATTTCTTAAATAGTCCAATGTAATACTGACATATTTTTGACAATTTGACAAATGTTCTAAATTAGTTTTGGGAAGCTTTTATTGGGGGACCATGTCATCCATGGAATTGGTTAAGAAAGATGCCACATTTAATGGACCTGTGGAAGAGTAAACATCTCAATATTCTGTAATTTTTTAAATATAACCTTTTGTAAATATTTCTGTTCAGTATTATCCTATTGTTATCTTAATACAATTGTGGATATTGATAAAAATCACTTACTACTCAGTGTAAATTGTATCTAGTCCAAGCTATATAGCACTATATCTATAAATGGCTGATTAAATTGTGCATTTTAATTTTTAAATTGTTAATAAAACTGTGACAATTGTATCTAGTCTAAGCTATGTAGCTCTATCTCTATAAATGGCTGATTAAATTGAGCATTTTAATTATTGTTAATTAAATTGTGATTGTTAATAAGATTGTCAGTTGTCTCCTTGTCGTCATTGTTGCTGAATTGCATGATCCTAGTATAATAAATGGACCAGTTTTGGCGGAGACGAATCCCCCGGTGACAAATCGACTAGAAAGCACGACGACGCCGGAACGCATAACTTCGTGAAAAGTTGATCAAATTTCACAAAGTATACATTAAATAAAAGCCAGAACATCATAGAATACCTTTCTGAACAAAAACTCCCTCTCGAAACAGCAAAATTCGCCGTTTTGTAGCCGTACATACCATTTGACAGCTGACCTTATCAAAGCGAACGTTGTTGACCACGACAACCGGAGAGCATTTATAACTTTGTCAAAAGTTGATCAAATTTCACAATGTATACATTAAATAAAAGCCAGAACGTCATAGAATCCCTTTTTGAACAAAAACGGTATCCACTCTCTTTCGAAACTGCAAAATTAGCCACGTAAATCGGACATTTTGTTGTGTTGTAGCGTTGACCTACATAGCTGTCTAGACAGGTCACTGAACATGCGCGAATGCATTAAAATACGGAAAGAGGCCCCCCGGTGGGTTTTCAAAATCGAAGAACAATCAACGCTAAGACACTGCAAAAATTCCCCGTCGGGGGCCTCTTGCCCTAGCATGCACAAAGCCATACAACAAACTTCGGTCATTTCCGTCAGAGTTCGCCATCTTGTGACCGGAAACAGCCGAGGGAGCAGCGTAGTCAACAAACAACGATTTCAAGAAATGTACGGCACACATAAAACATAACAGGAGTGCAAAACACTCCAAAAGCAGTACACTAAAGATGGGCAACGTGGCAAGGTGCTACTCCTTGTAGAAGTATGCTATATACACTCTTGAACGTACACCCGAACTGGCCCCATTGGATTAACATGCAAGTTCAAATTTGTCGCTCGTAAAATGGCAAACCGGAAGCATTACGCGTAAACGCCTCCGAATAGCAACGAAAGAATTGGCGCTGCGCGCCAATAACTATTCATAATATAAAAAATAATGCAACAGGTATTCTGACACCTAATTATTATTCAACAATTGTTGTTGTTACAAAAACAGGGCTATTCATGAACACTTACCAACAGTTGCCTAAGCGAGCATGGTGCTTTGGTGGATGTCTGACTGTCTTTACTCATAGGCAAAATGACAGGTGATAGTGTAATGAGGGACTCGTCATTGATATCATTCACAGCAGGCAAAATCTCCTGGTCATGACAGTTTGGGTAGGATCTCTGCAAGCATGGAAAGAAATCATTAACACTTTATCTTTGATAAACGTATCAATAAGAATTTCTTAAAACATACATAAAAAGTTTAGAACTAAATTCAAATCCTCCCCAGACGATGGTTCATAAGGCTTTGACATTTGCATTGAAATTGTTACATACCTCAGGCCATCCAATGTTTGGGCTTTTGCAGATTTCTGTATTATAAACTGGTTCATTATGCTGGGGAAACTGCAAAACAAAAACAAATGTAACAGCGACGGTCTATTGAACATCATGCGATCAATAAAATGCAGTCACTGTTATTTGATCATATCAGGCGTCTTTTAGTGCTTCTTTCAGGTTTTGGCGTCTTTGGAACAGGGTTTTCATCCTTTTCTGGGCTGTCCAATTCATTTGTCAAGTAGGACACAACAGACCTATATAATAAGCCAATAAATATATCAATGTCATTATATTTAATATGTATTATTATATAAGAAATTTACAGATGACAGGATAGGTGCAAACAGATACTTACCTAGGTCTAAATGTAACATCGGTTTGGGTGGAGCCATCTGATACACTTTTGCCTGCGAAAGTTTGTTGACCAAGAGCGGCAGCTTCCTCACACAATATCCTGAAGCCATCAGTGATAGGTTTGTCATGGAGCGTCTTGTAGACTTGTTGACATGTTTTGGCTGAAAGAATAGAAAAATCTCAATATTTGTGTATAGCCAATAATTATACAGTGCAATTATTGTCATAACAATTACGAATAATGTTAAAAAGTAGTAATAAAAACCATATATTTATATATATTACCAGCTCTATTATTTTTGTGCTTTGCATTTAAGTAAAGAGCACACTTTTGCCAATCTGGTTTTTCAATCAACAAAGAAATGTAACTGTGCAGATCGATCTTCTCCTCCTGTCTCCATTTACTACATATCTGGGAAAAAATGAAAAAGTCAGTTAAACATTCAATGACTAAGCCACCTTAAAATTCTCAATTCATATTTAGTAGCATTACACTCATTACCTTTCTTTTAGGAGTCAAGGGCTTAGGTAGAGCTTTAGCCTTTGGTGTCAACCCTGTGACAACACGTAATCTTTTCCGACCTTTTCTTGGTGTACGGAACATTTTATGCTGAAAGTAAAACCACCAGGATAACCAACAGCCTTATACAAAACACATGAAAATACCGTCAGCAATTGATAAAACTGAGTTATTACATCTATGATATACATGCTTCTATAACAACATAGCAGCACATGATAAAAACCTGAGAAATAACCAAGTTTAGTCCTCTATATTTTTCTAAACTATTTATTTCACCAATCCTTACCAAATTGCATAGACTTTGAGAAAATGTAATATTATAACATTCTAGTCTGAGACAATAAGATTGAACTGAGAATGTAGAGTTTGCATTAGCTTTAGTACACTCATTTGGGTATATGTAACATTTTGGGCTCTCTAAATACAAGTTAATTAAATGACTTCTCATTGTGTAATTTTTCTTAGGCTTTACCAAACGTAATACTGAGGTTGACTGTTATTTAAAATGAGTCTACTTCGGATGGAGGACTACGACAAATAGAAACAGTTTAATTTCCCAATGGGAGCTTTTATTAAATATAGGGTTATTCCGCGTCAAATCATCCAGGGGGTGCCTGGTGACCCCCCCAGAATGCCCTGAAAAAAATTCATATGTGCTTATTTACCCATAGTATGAAAACTGCCAAATATTAGGTCTATATCTCAAATAGTTTTCGTTTTACAGCCCTTTGAAATTTAATTATTTTTTTAAGTTTTTTCGCCAATGCATTTTAGGGCAACTTTGGCAGCTTTTAGCTGCACTCTAAATGCTAGTGTAAGGCTGAAATTTGCTGCATTGACTATATCCATCTCAAGGAATTCGAAAATGGTCTCAAATCAAGTGTATCTCCAGTTTATTTTGCATGGTTAAGCTACAAAATCAGTCGAAAAACTAATATAGCAAAAAACGATTTTTTATTTAATAAACCATAGCTCCAAGACTAATCATGATATAATGCTGATTGTTTTTTTAAAGTTCCCTGTGATATTTCTCTGTAAAAAAAAGATGAAAAATTTGAAAGAGGTGAATAACTGGTGACATGGTCAAACAATGATGCAAAATATAGCGATTTTTTTTTTTGCAAAATCGAAAAAAACCCACATACAATTATATATATAAATATTTATTACAGGAGATCTACTAAAGATTTAAGCAAAATTAATGTTGTTTTATACAGAGAAATATCATAGGAAATTTAAAAAAAAAAATCAGAACCATATCATGATTGGTCTTGGAGCTATGGCTTATTAAATAAAGCCTCGTTTTTTATTATATTGGTTTTTCGACTGATTTTGTAGCCCAACCATGCAAAATAAACTGGAGATACATTTGATTTGAGACCATTTTCCTTGGGATGGATATAGTCAGTGCAGCAAAGTTCAGCCTTACACTAGCATTTAGAGTGCAGCTATAAGCTGCCAAAGTTGCCCGAAAATGCATTGACGAAAAAACTAAATAAATTAATTAAATTTGAAAGGGCTGTAAAACGTAAACTAATTGAGATATAGACCTAATATTTGGCAGTTTTTCCAACTATGGGTAGACAAGCACATGTGAATTTTTTCAGGGCATTCTGGGGGGGGGGGGGGGGGGAATTTTCCAAAATCTGGATGATTTGACATGGAATGACCCTATATGAATCCTCTAATTAATTGTTGACATGCAATTTGACAGTTGTGGATTTGACATTTATACTCTGAACCCTTGGTATTGGTTAGTGAATTTGTCTGGCTAAATAAATGGGGCTAAATACTAAATATTTCCGAAGGGTAGAAAGCAACTGTGACAGGGCTTGATCCCAGCACTTGTAAAACACGCAAACTTTGAAGCGCCTGAAAGGCTAGAAACTCATGATGACATTTCTTGAAATACATCTAAAATGGACTTCGCCTGTTTAGGACTAGTTTTCAATCAATTTGGAAAACTCACCACACTTTGTGCCATTGTTTAAGCTCTCATTAAAACCGTTTTCGCATCTCAGGATCTCCCTTCCCAACTTTCGGAGTATGAATACCTCTTTTTAACGATCAGGTCACAAATAGTTCCCGGTTTCGGGCGGGCGTAAAAGTGGTTTAAAGCTGCTATAAAATTCTGCAGTACTATTTAAATTATAGTTTAGATGATTATAAATACTTAATAAAGGTTTTTAGGCCGAAGAGATTATTAACTAAATTGTTTATTTGCTTGGCAACACGGATCTACATCTTTTAGTTTCACCAAAATCCCACAGGGAGCGTATTCGTCTAATAAGACCAAAGCGTCACCTAGCGTTAAAGACAAATGCGGGTATCATCAGCGCCACATTGTGTAGATCGTCATAAACACACATGCGCCCTCTTGTGAGAATTACGAAAAGCGCCGTTGCAATGGCAATGGGTATCAGGTCGTAACGTCCGAAAACGGAAACCGAAACGTCCAAACCCGTTTAGTCCGATTCCGAAAATATTGATAACTCACTAATTAACATTTGTGACAGATTCTGAAGGCTCAGCAAGTATTCACAAAATAGTGGTAAAAAATCGGTGGTGAAAATGCATTTAAACCAATTCTTTTGCTTGGAAACATATTATTTTCCATTTTCTCATTAAATTAACAAAAATCAAAAAAATAACTCGACATGTCTTTTGAAACTCCTGCAGATATATAACATATGGAAAGAAGCCAAAATACATCATGATTATTGAACGATTCTGTTATGTCCTTTATGTGGTCTTCAACACAGTGTGGCGCTGGCGTTTGCCACTACAACACCAGATGGCGTCTACGTATACACTGTACGGTGTCGCCACAAGTGACAATCATATGCAATCATAACAGATTCCAATTTTGGCATAACAGCCAACAAGCATCAGAGATGCATTCTACATCCTTTTCAACTCTTAATTGTTGTAGAAAAAGTAAACATGCAGAATTCTGGCAATCAAAGAGGAAATATAATGACAGGTACTCTTTTTAATGAAACAATAATTGTAAGAATCAGTGCAAATATTTGTGACAAATGTGCTGAATCACAAAATTCTTTACCTATATTTTGTTCTGGTTTTAAAAGCTAATGAACTTAACAAAATACTTAAGGTAAAGCAAGTATGGATATACATATAATAAATGTTGATGGAACTACTATAGAATCCTGACTGTGTTAAACTCCTGGGTGTCTTTATTGATAACTAGTTTCTCATTTATGTAAAAAGGTAGGAAAGCAAATTAATGGATAATGTAGAATATCATGTCACCTAAATGAAAAGTCTTTAATGAACATTTACAATGCATTTATCTTTATCAAATTTTAACTACGCGACAACTGTATGGCACTTGTGTGGAATAGGCAACACAAAAAAAAACGGGAAAAGTTACAAGAAAGAGCCCTAAGAATTATTTTGAAAAATTATGGTGTAAATTATTGTAGTCTCCTTGCCAAATCTAATGTGTCAACTGTGTATAAAAAAAAAATTTATTATGGTTTTCAAAATATTAATTCAAATGATGCCCTTCTCGCCTGATTTTTTTTTTTCAATAAAAAGCATATTGTTATGATTTTTGTTCACAAAACATGTTAATCAAACCTATATGCAGAACAAATAAATATATGGCCTAAATTCATTCAAGTTTCACGGGACATCATTATGGAATACACTACCAAATAATATTAGACAATGCAAAGACTCATTTACTTTTCGTCATGAATTATGTAAATTGAATGGACCAGTCTGTTCTTGTGGATCATTGTTGCTCAGGTTTTTAATAATATGTTTTTTGATGTTATTGATAGTATAGTAAAATTTTACTGATGTTTTTATATGAAATTTATTTTGAGCGCTTTTGCTGTCATGACATGCAATTTTAACTCTCAGTCATTGTTAATGTTATTTCTGTTTTAACTGTTTGTGTTTATCGTCGGTTACAAGCACATTGTGCTTATGTTTGTTGTTTTATTTCCTATACCGACGTTAAATAAAGTTTCACTTTATCTTACCTTTTACCTTATATGCATTGGCTTGGAGAAATTAGATTTCAGCATGATAGAAAATAAATGTATACATATAAAAAATGGATATATGTCAGTAATGGTATGACTCTGCTTTTGCCCCAAAAAAAAAGCATGCCAATTCATTGCAATGTCACAAATATGTATAATTTTGTTTTACCCTGTCTATTTTACAAGGCAGCTCCTCATGCATTGTTGTGGCCGGAATACATAACTCACATTTAGCATAAGGTATCTGTCTCAACAAATATTGTTGCAAGGCAAATTAACCATCCTAACTAAAGCTACAGAGGAGATGATTGACTCTTGGCTACATGGTTACATGAAAATGACATGTTATCTGAGCATTAATCATACATTTAAGGCTTTAGACTTCTTAAATTGGGCTGCTCTTGTTATGTATTCTTGGATATATCATGGAGTCACTCTGTATGTATGTAGAATTTTTTTAAAGCCGTTTTCAATCTAAAATGTCAAGTAAATTAATATTTAAGCTTACGCTTCTGTACGACTACAGTTACTCCATGGCATCTTGACATACAAGTATTGTGAGGCTGCTCGTGGTGTCACTCATACAAATTATATGTTCATATCAACATCTGCGGCTAATGGCAAACATACTGTTTGGACACTCTGCGTTATTGTCCATAACCCTATATGAGAAGGTCATAACCCATTTATGGGATGATTTGTTTACCCTCTTCCTATACTTTTGACTGAGTTTACAATAAAATCTTATTTTAACTTATACCATTACATGTATACACATGGTGCTGAAACTGGGAGGGGGTGTTTTCGGCAAATATGCTTAGGTAAATGCAATAAATGGGTAAAATAGGCCTAATACCTTTGGCACAAAAATTGCAACGTTATGCTTAAAAAGTAAATCATTCAATCCAAACAAATTCACATAATCATATGTCATTACATATTTTGGTAAATGAGGTAATTTTACATTTGAGACATTATATATTGGTGATGCATGTCACATTTTTTGAAATATCAGAACATTCTTTAATTTTGAGGCTCATCAAATAATTTCAGTACATAAAAAGGCTAATATTGCATTTCTGAACTTTTAACCTGCTGGTGATTTGCTCAATTAAAGACAATTATTGGTATATATTCAGTTCTACCACTGAGACTGCCATGAAATTTTACAAAGTTAAAGTAAGTGTTCTTGTTAGAAATAATGAAAGAAAAATGGGGGGTCACCATAGTAAAAAAAGTTGTCTGACAAATACCAATTGCATTGTTAATCCAATGAGAACATTTTAAATGATATGTTTCCAAGCATAAGAATGGGTTTAAATGCATTTTCACCACTTTCCCACTATTGTGTGAATACTAAGTTAAGTTATCCCAACATCTTAAGAAAAATAAAAGTATAGGTCACCAGCAATATAATGACGCTGCATGACATTATATGTTTGTACCACTGCATCTGGCCCCCTGGTGGTAAAAACGAAATTGATTTGATGGTTAGTTCTTGCATATAAATTATGTATGGGAAATTTTTACTGGTGTAACACTTGTTTTCATTAAATAAAACATAAAAATAGACTCTATGTGCTAGTTCTGGAACTTAACCCCCAAAATAACAGAAAACAGCAGAGGCTACTGGAGCGCCATCTGTGTTTTTGTCCATGCTTGAAAGTGAAAGATTATACTGAAATAATGCAAAAAACCATTGCAACGGCGCTTTTTCGTAATTCTCACAAGAGGGCGCACTTGTGTTTATGACGATCTACACAGTGTGGCGCTGATGATACCCGCATTTGTCTTTAGAGAATTCCTTTCTTTAAATTGCTTAGGTAACCTCTCCTTCCACCTTTTCTTTGGCATTTAAGTGGCTAATAATGGATGCCGGATGCTAACATAAAATTTAATTAATCTGCGCACATGTATGCTGTATGTCTGTATATATATATATATATATATATATATATATATATATATATATATATATATATTTGTGTTGTATGGCTTTTATGGTTACCAGTGCTATGTCTTGTACTTTGTAATTAATGTACGATGACAGGTGCTCGTTCTTGTGTTTTATTTTTTCCATTTATATTGTACATTTGTATATATTATAGTAGATGATTGTTTTTAATCGTACTATTTAGTGACTGAGTTCAATGTGTATTTATGTGTAGAAACATTACAATATTTTGGAGACTACATACATTGCTCTTTAACAATCAGTATTATTTTAACATGTGATTTTTACATTATGGTGCATATTAAAATATTCATTGGGTATATTTATTATAACTTCATGTTGTATCATTCTTGCATTGCTTTCTTTAGTTTTCTTTCTGCTATTCGATCTATTGTACCTACTTGATGTTTTTTATGTTTTAACTTGACGCATGTATCTTTTTGATATGGATTTGTCAATAAAATTGGGTTTAGTGCAGTATAGCGGACCCAAATCTATGCCCATATTTAGCTTCCATTAAAACTTAAGTTTTATCAAATATTTCACAAGATTGAAGTTCTAGCACAATTAGAATAACATTTTGTGTAAAGTAGTGGGGATTTGGGGGCGGTAGCCCCCTAGAAAAAGTAAAAATAAACTCTGTCTTTACCGTGAATATGAAAACCGCCGTCATAACTAAATTAGTTTGTGACGTCATAAAGAGATTTCAAGCCTTTTTACGTCATAGGCCTGGCAATGAGGCTCGTGAACTAGTTTAAATATGGTCATAAATCTTGGTCCACTATACTGCACTTTTTCCAAAAAAGTTTATATATATAGATTTTTATTGACAGCAAAATATCAAATTGATACATGTGTCAGCATGACAAAATAATAAATGGCAAAAAAATTATAGAAATACATGGATCAACAGTTATAATAATTAAATAAGTGGAGCTATATTATGACTAATATACTAATCAACTAATACTAATCAACACTACATAGTCTGTCTAAGAAATTCTAAAGCACCCGGAACTAAACAAATAATAGTAATAATACTGTTTAAAAAGCACCAACAAATAGTTTTAGCACAACAATTCAGGTTCAATAACAATACTAGACACTAAGATATATAGATATATATATACATGATGTACTCTTAACTACTATCAACATGGTAAACAATATGAAGTGATATACAATATGAGATGGGAATGTTGACATACAATATGAAGTGACATACAATATGAAGTGACATACAATAGTAGATATTTACAAATATACAAATGTACAAAGTCATACACACACGGAAGCAGTTTCGTCAATGTGCCGCCAGCCACTCAGTTCCAGGAGACATTAAGTTGATATTTATATAAAACCTTTATATTTTACTGTCTAATTTTAATGCTACCTGTAGAAATTTACCAAGAGCAAAGTTAAGGTTAGTGTTCTTAGTTGTTAATATTTGTAAGAATTGTTCAGTTGGATCAAAAATAGTAAAGCCCTCAATGTATTTACAAGCAATGTAGAATAAGTTTAAGCGGATATCATTCCATTTTTTACACCTCATTAAACAATGAAACTCATCTTCTACTTGGTTCAGATTGCATTTTTCACATATTCTTTCATCTGCAGGAACATAGGGACGTTTGTGTCTGCCTAATTCAATATTAAGGTTGTGTGAGCTTAGTCTAAAACGTGCTATATTACAATAGACGGATTTAGGTAGGGTATAATTCAGATAGGGCTCTATTCTAATATCATTCTTGAAGGTTTTGTATGTTCTGAGTTTTGGGTTTAGCGTACTATCATTTATCTCAGTGAGCATCTTAGTATGAGCCTTTTCGAACAAGGATAAAATTTGCTTGTTTATGCAATGTCCAATAAGTTATACATATATATATATATATATATATATATGTATAACTTATTGGACATTGCTAAATTTAGCAATACCTGGACTCTGTAGGCCTAGGCCTATATTTGTTAATATACACACGTAGGAATTTCTTTATTTTTGTCCATCTGATCATACATTACAATAGTTGAAGAAAAATCATAATTCACTTCTACTACATAGCTTGACAGTGGGGCTTCTTTGACCTTCACTAAGGTGGATACTGCATGCTGGCCCCCTGGTATATAATTCGCTCAGAGATATTTTGAGGTCTCACCATCAACACATGTATCATTCATAATCCCATTCACTGCTCCTAGCTTCTAATTTCTGCAGACAGTAATTAATCACAGGTTTCTGGGTACCATCATTCTGAAAACAAACAAAAATTCATAAATAATATAATTCTGTTTGATTGCACACAATTACAGTAGACTTTCCACATAAAATAAAACCAACCTTTACTTCATCACAGTATACAGGTATATATATATATTTATATATTTATTTACTAATTTATTTTACAATAAATTGATAATACCAGAGACAATACTCCTTAACTTCTGCGGCTGACTGTTTAACAATAATGTTTATCAACCAGGAAATTGCTAAAATCTGCAGATTATTTATTTCACAATCACGCACCTGGTGTCAAATTCTGCAACATGCAACTGATGCATGTGATAAGGAGAGTACTTCCTCTCTGGTGATAAGCTTCGCTGGCCCGCTGCGACAAGCATTGAATTTTACTGTGCTATTTCAGACTGGGGAACACGTTAGCTGGGCCCCACTCCAGACTAGACCTGTGCGCCAGCCAAAACTTGAAATATTGGCTGGCTGAATCATGATATGGCTGCTGAGCTGCCAAGCCATGGACCTTTAGGTGGCGGCTGGCTGTTGTCTGATTACTGTCTGATATAATGGCTAGCCATAACTTTAAAGTTACACTATATATAATAAAAATCGGAAGTTGCCATTAGTTCCGTAACTGCAGCTTAAGTAAGCTCTAATAGGAAATAATGAAAAAGAAAAGCCAAAATGAATTTGAAATAATACAGTATGCTGGAACCTAAAGAAACATCTCTTCTTTACTTCCAGTTTTGATGAAATTCAAAGGGCATTTTGTCAGCCTTTTCAATGCATTTTGCCAAAAGCTGATCAGCTGGCTGCAAGCTATTTTGGCGGCGGCCAGATGCTCATCATTAAAGTGGCTTAGCTAAGGAGCTCAAGGTTGAAGGAGCTGGCGGTCTCTAATTAGTTCACACAGTCACCGCTACGAACAGCGCAGTCGAGGCCACAACAGCTTTGATGTATTGTAAGGTGCTGCCACCTAGAGATAAAACGTAGGTTCGTTGCAACACTTATTCTAATGATATATTTTTGCTCGTGGTCTATATATTGACAAGAAGAAAGCCGCTGTCATGACAAACTTTACAACTTGCTTTAGCACGGCTGAACTGTGCAACAGGCAGACATATAAGTTATGTGAAACCGAAGCAGCTTGAATCTATACAGAAAGCAAGGAAAGGAGACTGTTTTGTTTCGCTTAAAACTGGGTATGGAAAGTGCCTGATATTTGAACTACTCGCAGGAGTAGTCTACTCCCCTACATAGAAAAATCTGTTATTATCGTGGTCTGCCCGTTGGATGTGATTGCTCCATGAAAGCGTTCCACAAATTGCTCGACAGATTTAGCTGCCAGAGTGAAAAAGCTGGAAGATCTCCCAAGATGGCTTACAATATGTAATTGGGCACCCAGAGACCGTGACTGCCAAAGTCAAAGAAACTTCTAATCTACTAAAATTATTAGAGCATAAGGTACGTAATTATTTCTAACATATCATACATATTTACCATGCAGTTTTAGTGTGGATCAGTATTCGATGTGTGAAAATAGGCCGTATTATAGCCTAATAAGTGAATTAGGTAAATTCTCTAACTCAATTCAAAGTAGGTGGTCCTTTAAATTTGACATTTGCAATGTTTACTGCATGGTTATGTATCTCTCAATACAATTCTTAATATATTAAAAATTCAGGTGTCCCATATGGTGGTAGATGAGGCGCATTGCGTTGTGTCGTGGGCTCTCCAATGTGTTGATGATGAGCCATTTCGGAGGGCATTTGCCAGTTTAAGAACAGTCCGATCAGTTGTGCCAAATGCCAAGGTAACATTTCAATTATTTTACATACTACATGCCAAGTTCATATGGAATAAATGTAAATAATACCTCCAGTAAGACTGATCTTTATTTAAGACTGAAAATGTTATATATCAAAGGCTTCATTATTTTTGCACTAAGCCATTAGTTATTGAACTGAATCTTAATTATTTTAACCTTGAAAATTCAACTGAGACACCTCGAACATAAACCGTTGCCTATAGTTCCATTTACACACAAATCCGGAAAAATAACCATATAAACTGGGAATGAAATGGGTAATATTATATTGTAGCTAATCATTATTCTCTACTGTTTTCAGGTGCTGGACAGTCCAGACAGGGTAAAAGGTTTTCCTTGAAGTTAAACGACGTTTACCAAGCACTAGAGGGCACAATGTCAGAGACTCTTATGAAGACAGTTTGTTACCGCTTGTCACGGAACTCGAACACTCAAATGAGCAGAAAAACTGTGGTATACTTGCCTCTGGTATGGTGTGGCATTGCACATGGAATTGCCTTGGATAATCTGCCCCATCATTTGCACTGCAAAGTTGCTCAGTACCATGCACCCTAAACGAAAACACTGAAGAAAGTCATTCCTGAGCAGCTTGCCAATGGTACTTAGCGTATAGTTTTTGCCACAGAAGCCCTTGGAATGGGGGCAGATGTCAGTGATATTCGTCGAATCATACACATAACTTGTCCTCCTAGCATCGAGACTTACTCACAGGAGATAAGCAGAGCGAGTCGTGATGGGAAAGCAACGCTTAACGTGATTGCTTCCGACTTGGCCAATAGAAACACATCAGAAGAAATGCAGGTATACTGCAAAACTACCGAATGCCGGAGAGACAAACTGATGTATCATTTTGGCATTTATAAAAGTTACCAATGTTTGTGCCCCCAGTTGCTGTGACAACTGTGCGATTATGTGCAACTGCTCTGTATGTGCTGTAATAGAAAACGAAACCCAATTAAGAGAACCCAACAGCCGAAACTTGCAAAGGAATGTCTTCAAGAAGAAATAAGACTTAATGTGGAATTATTTCCTTTCCATCAATGAACAAATACAGGACAGCCTCTTTCCTGAAGCAGTCACAGGTCTGTCGCTGAAGTTTGCTGAAACTTTGATCAATGACTTTTGTGCTTATGACAAAGATTTGGATTTGCTTTTTGTACAGTACCCAAATATTGATGTGGCTCATCTAATGACAATTCGAGCACTAATTCTACATTTCAGGTCAAAACTTTGATCATTCCTAATGTTTTCACCTTATGTCTTTGAAAGTATTGTGAACAATTTATAGATTTACTCAATTGATGTCATTGAGAAAAATTTGTATGAATAGAAATAATACAATGAGTGATTGAATTGAATGCATGTTTAATAAACAGACACAATAATTAATAACAGAAGCATGGTGTCGTAACCAACTTTCAACCTGCAAGTCCTCAACTATGGTGAATCCTTAACCTGTGTATACATCTGCTGAAGCTGTCATCCAACTATACAGCCAGATTATAGCTACTTGATCTGCCTTGCAGAAGTTAGTTTACTAATGCAAAAATTAAAATTTGGTTTACTAATGCAAAAATTAAAGTCACAGATGACAAAAGTACTGTGACTAAAAATACTGATCAGTAAATTCATACCACTACTAATGCATGTATTACTTAAAATTATATCCAGAAAATTATATAGTTTCAAACTTAAACTATCCATTAAGATAATAATACTGATACACATAATAAAGAATACTTTAAGTATATTTGGGCCTAATACATGTTTTACATCAAATTATAACCAGAAAATTTTATAGTTTTAAACAAACTATACATTCAGATAATACTGATACACGAATAATAAAGAATACTTTAAGTATATTGAACCTCATTCAGTTTCTATCATACAACATAAATAAGTTCTAAATGGCACAAATTGCACAACCTATCATTTTCTTATGTTATAAACTTCAAGAAAACATATGTTCCTAGGTTTAAAGAATGTGACAAGGAAACAAAAATTACATACACAATAACACATTGTTGTATTTATTCATACAAAAGCTGACATATGAATGAGATTTAAATTAGCCTCCAATAAGCACATTGTAAATTAAATTTGGAACCGGTTTTTGTGCTTGGAAAACCACTGATAGAATTTTTCACAGACAAGATATGCAGTGACTAAAGGCCTAATGTTGCTGAATCGCCCGTGTTGTCTGCCTGCTGCGAATGATAATTTTCAATTATAAATACGGCATTCGTCGGCAAGGGCAGAAGCAGTTTTATGGCTCTTTAATAAAGTGGCCAAAATGTATGGAAGCTGTTCTTTGTGCTTTGTGATAACGACATGGATCAGACTTTAGTATTTACAGTAATAGCTGGGAAATATCAAAAGCATTTCACCTACAATGTCAGAAGTATTGAAATTCTCCAAGTCTTTCCTTTGTTTTTTCATGAGCACAGACAGATCACCATGCTTTCGTCTACCCATGAACTTCGCTTTTTGTTCATGGTTAGGAATAATTGATTGAGAATCTCGGCTTTTATTCGGGGAATAGAGAGCACAGCGGCTGCCACCAGTTCTGAACTTGTTGTATAATTAACAACTGCCTTTAGCTTGCTACTTTCAGACTTCATGAGTGGACCATTTGTTTTTAAAATATAATTCAATATTTCTTGGCCAGTCTCACTGCCAGTCTCACTGCCAGTGTTCTGTTTCTTTGTCTTCTTCTTTGGTTTCCTTTTCTTTTTGATGACTGTCTGGCATTTCACACATATGATCCACAGCGCGAATGTTCCTGGGAGGAATCCTGGTCACCTCTGGTTGATATATTCCAGTTTGAGGAAACTGCAAAAAGAAATGTTTTTTAATGCTAACACCAAAACACCAACTTATTTCATTATATTATTTATAAGTACAGAATGGCACGCGGGATGTGCAATTTGGTGGCATGGTTGAAGTGAAAACGTCATAATTATTAGCATTACTGAAGCATACCTTACAATAGCTGTCCTATATCATAGGAACATTCGCACCATCACTGATCGAGTATTGATGATCCGAAAGGGTGTCGGCTACTTGACTAGACTGAAACACGATCGTGCTTGTCTGAAAATATATATATGAAGCTATATGTGGACATGTAGAATGGAAAGTGAATGATGTCATACATTCATGATGGATTAGGTGAGCATGAACACTGAACTATATATATAACTTACTCAGTGTTCGAAATAAGGTGTTCTGGAGTGGTTGTCCACCAGACAACTGGGCCAAAATTTTTTATTGTCCGCTCAGATTTTCAGTTGTCCGAAAAAAAAAAAAAACACCAACACATACATAGTTCATCAATATGACATCTGACTTATTTTAGCTCCAAATAAGTTCCAAAAGCTGCTACTACGTTCGTAAGTGAGGCGCCACTATCTGCAGGGTGAAGGCAGCATCACGTACAGTGGGTTATGAAATAGACTGGAGCCGATCTCTGAAGTTATGAAGTGGTTGTCCGACGGAAAACCCAGTGGTTAAAAATGGTTGTCCGGCTGACAATTTGGTTGTCCCGGACAACCGGAAACCCCTTATTTTGAACACTGACTTACTGAATCTTACTGTTGATCTGGTAATAACTGCGGTTCTTCATCAAGGCCATCATCCCAGTCACGTAGAATTTGTGCACTTAAATCATCTGGTTCTATGCTGCTAACACTCGACAAACTTGGCATGGGCATCTGTTGCAGGGTACACAAACATATATATCAGAGTCCACCCAATATACTGTTATAAACAAGCAACCCAGTTAATTGTAATATCCCTACCATACCTTGTCCAATACTGTATGTTGCTTGCATGCAGCAGCTGATTTTGAATTAACTGACGATGTCAAAGGAGTTGATTCATGTGGCTCTCGTCTCTGTCTGCCATTCTCCTTACTGTAATTACATGGCTTGATTGGACTCTCCAACTGAAACAGATATAACTATGTATCAAAGACTTCCAAGAATTGGAAAAAAACGTGTATTCATAATATAAAAAATAATGCAACAGATATTCTGACACCTAATTATTATTCAACAATTGTTGTTGTTACAAAAACAGGGCTATTCATGAACACTTACCAACAGTTGCCTAAGCGAGCATGGTGCTTTGGTGGATGTCTGACTGTCTTTACTCATAGGCAAAATGACAGGTGATAGTGTAATGAGGGACTCGTCATTGATATCATTCACAGCAGGCAAAATCTCCTGGTCATGACAGTTTGGGTAGGATCTCTGCAAGCATGGAAAGAAATCATTAACACTTTATCTTTGATAAACGTATCAATAAGAATTTCTTAAAACATACATAAAAAGTTTAGAACTAAATTCAAATCCTCCCCAGACGATGGTTCATAAGGCTTTGACATTGAAATTGTTACATACCTCAGGCCATTCAATGTTTGGGCTTTTGCAGATTTAAACTGGTTCATAATGCTGGGGAAACTGCAAAACAAAAACAAATGTAACAGCAATGGTCTATTGGGCATCATGCGATCAATAAAATGCAGTCACTGTTATTTGATCATACCAGGCGCCTTTTAGTGCTTCTTTCAGGTTTTGGCGTCTTTGGAACAGGGTTTTCATCCTTTTCTGGGCTGTCCAATTCATTTGTCAAGTAGGACACAACAGACCTATATAATAAGCCAATAAATATATCAATGTCATTATATTTAATATGTATTATTATATAAGAAATTTACAGATGACAGGATAGGTGCAAACAGATACTTACCTAGGTCTAAATGTAACATCGGTTTGGGTGGAGCCATCTGATACACTTTTGCCTGCGAAAGTTTGTTGACCAAGAGCGGCAGCTTCCTCACACAATATCCTGAAGCCATCAGTGATAGGTTTGTCATAGAGTGTCTTGTAGACTTGTTGACATGTTTTGGCTGAAAGAATAGAAAAATCTCAATATTTGTGTATAGCCAATAATTATACAGTGCAATTATTGTCATAACAATTACGAATAATGTTAAAAAGTAGTAATAAAAACCATATATTTATATATATTACCAGTTCTATTATTTTTGTGCTTTGCATTTAAGTAAAGAACACACTTTTGCCAATCTGGTTTTTCATTCAACAAAGAAATGTAACTGTGCAGATCAATCTTCTCCTCCTGTGTCCATTTAATACATATCTGGCAAAAAAATGAAAAAGCCTAGTTAAACATTCAATGACTAAAGCCACCCCCAAATTCTCAATTCACATTACACTCATTACCTTTCTTTTAGGAGTCAAGGGCTTAGGTAGAGCTTCAGCCTTTGGTGTCAATTAACCCTGTGACAACAAGTAATCTTTTTCCGACCTTTTCTTGGTGTACGGAACATTTTATGCTGAAAGTAAAACCACCAGGATAACCAACAGCCTTATACAAAACACATGAAAATACCGTCAGCAACTGATAAAACTGAGTTATTATAGTGGATTACTACTATGTGAATTAAAGTTCCATATATATACAATGCTTCTATAACAACATAGCAGCACATGATAAAAACCTGAGAAATCACCAAGTTTAGTCCTGTATTTTTTCTACAAATTATCTCACCAATCCTTACCAAAGTGCATTGACTGAGAAAATGTAATATTATAACATTCTAGTCTGAGACAATAAGATTGAACTGGGAATGTAGAGCTTTTAGTACACTCATGTTTGGGGGGGGGGGTCTGGTCAGAATGGCCAAATATAAAACAGCCAACATACCAGGACGGCCAATCGCAAAAACGGCCACCATACCAAGACGGCCAAAGGATAAAACGGCCACCTACCAAAACGGCCAATTGTACTATTTGCAGTTTTATACGCTTTCTCATTCATCTATCTTCTTCTAAACCTGTATATATTTTCTAGGAAGTTTAGAGTAATCATTTTAGATATTTTTTTTTTTATATAAATTGTTGTTTCTGAAAATAATCCAACTGGAATTAAAATTGATATTGCATGTTTCATCCAATTACCAGAGCGGCCAACTCAATAATATGCATAATGAACAGGAATCAGTTGAAACTCAGAGTTTCAATTCATGCTTCTGATCAATGATGAAAAAGCATGATTTACCCCATTCTTTTTCATCATTCAAAATGCTAATAGCAATTGACATAACGGTCACGGCTGATTGCTATTACATATCTGATTTCCATAAATTAGCTATTGAAACATAAAAACACTACACTGCTGATGTAATCAATTAAGATAAAATAAATTAATTTGACATAACATTATATAGACTCTTATGCTACTGCATAAAAAAGATTATACCTATTTGTACGTTGTACTGTTAGGGCTAACCTTCTTCCATATCTTAACAATGTATAATAATTAAATAAAGGCTGCTGCTCATCATTCATAATCTTATCAACTTAAAGAACTGATTTGTAGAATTGGGTGAGAAGTTTACACTCAACATTAATGTTTCTCATGATTTTTAAAAAGTGAACCCGTTGTACAAATTTGTTGTACACTAGTTGTATTTGCTGAGCCAGACAATTTATCATCAATTATAATTCAGAGGTATTTGTAATCATGAACCCTTTCAACATGCTCAGCATTTATCATAACTCTGTCACAATCAACTTCTCCGAAGAAAATCAATCACCATGCATTTCTTTTGTCTTCTTTACATTGAGATTAAGATAATTTTTATCACACCGTGAGACAAACTCCACTTGACCTAAAAATTCCCTTGAATCATCATCCTTGATTAATTTTACCCAGAATCACTGTATCATTGATGCAATTTATATAATAATGAATTAAAAAAATATTGAGTTGGCCGTCCTGGTCGTTGTGGGCGATTGGCCGTTATGGGCGGTGGCCGTTTTGGCTAGTTGGCCGTTATGGGGAGTGGCCGTTATGATCGTTGGCCGTTTTGACTCTACTCCATGTTTGGGTATACATGGGAAAAAAAACCTGAAAGATTACCCAACTTTGGTCCTACTTTTCGTTTAAACTAACTCACCAAACCTTAGCAAAGTATGTAGACTTTGAGATAATATCATAATAGAGCACCGTAAATGATGGCAAGTTAATTGAACCTGAAATGTATAGTTTGCATCAGATTTTGTACACCCTTGTTTGGTAGTTTCTCAGTGTAATGCAAGGGCATCCCACATGTACAACGAACCAACTGATAAAACCCCTAACACAGTGGTGTCACGCAATAATTACCATTTATTTCTGTAAATATCAACTAACTTACCTCTTTTCTCGATGTACCCCTGATAACTTCATCTTTTCCTGCTGTCTGGAGCGAAATTCGCGATCTCATCTGACACACTTTCAACCATGTTGTTATTGCAAGTAGCCCGCCATGATAAGTCACGTGACTTATCTAATGGCGGCCTCCACTCCAGTCTAGAAATCCTCTTGCTAGACGCAGCGGGCAGCGGGCCAGCGAAGTGATACAATTTTTACTGTATAATCATAAACAATGTAAAATGGCCTCAATTAACATCAACATGATCAAGCAGAAATTCGCGCTATTGTGTAAATTGCCTTTAACACTAGGTGGAGCAATAGTACAGTACTGTGTGATATAGATGGCAGCACTAATCATGAAATGTATTTTTTTCATGCTTATGCGCCATCTGGCTGATTACAAATAATTTACAATGATAGCAGAGACATTTACCGAGACGTTCCACCAGAGACGAGTTTCGAGTAATCCTGGCGCGAGATTTGACAGTGTTATGGACGGCCGGTGATCAAGCAAATAAGGTGTAATTTTCGCTGAAAATGAGTGGTTATGGTCGTATTTTCGTCGCACTCTGTAAGTATAACATTATAACAAAATAATAATATTTTATTGAAGTAACTACATGTGTCGTTTTGAGTCTAATTTGTCGTAAATTAGCGAAGTTATTGTCACGAGAAGTGAACCCTACTCAAAAGGAGTGTTACAAACATCTCGTTTTTACCTTTAAAAAGGGTGAAAAAATCATGTAGGCAGGCTAAATTCATGCAGAAAAGTAAATTTGTTCGTTTGACAACAATGGTCGGTCTACTAGTAGCACTGGAACCGCAGTCTCCTACACTGTACTTGGGCGGAAGGAGGGGACCAACTTAGTCTACTAGTAATTCATTGTCAACTGTAACCTAGGGGTTTGTTAATTTCACCTATTATCGCCCATTTATTTTACAGTAATTTCGTTAAAATTAGCCCGATTCCAAAATCTCTCCATTTTTATGGAAGGAAGGTTTCATTCTAAAGAAGCATTTCGTGAAAAAAATTCCTCAAAAAAGTTAAAAATAAAGAAATGGAGGATATTTAAAAAATTTGTGTTGATGAGCTATAGTTCAAACTTCATATATAAAATGCCATTCATTGATATATATTGGTATCTTTACGTGAAAAAGGTCCTCATGAGTGTTCAGTTTCTTCGTCAACAAGTTATTTTACTTATTAACCATGTAATCTGAACATCAGAATTTTTTTTTTTTTAAGTTTTTAGTAAATTAATTGTTGTCACCAGTGAGTTCAATCATCTCAGCAGTGTTCTCTGTTGATGTCATAAAAGATTATTATTATTTTGCCCAGATTGGAAGTTGGAAGATCCTTGACCAGAGAAGAAATGGACTGTCATCTTTTAAAAACCCCTGAAAAGCCTGTAAGAACTAGACGAAAGGCTTCAACACCCACTGGTTCTACACCATGCCGCAAACGTGTCAGTGCTGTACGTATAACTGTGATCAAAACTACCTCAGCTCAGTAGACTCAATGGCATTAGCCAACCTACCTAAGATTTAACGATTACATACCAAACAATTACTTCAATATGTGTTTCCTGTCATGTAAAGGAAATATCGGTGAAGACTACAAGATGGACTCACAAGAAAAGCAATTTGTGGTGTCATACGTGGAAAAGGCTGGTGGCTGTGAAAATGTGCAATGGGCAGCTTGTGCGGAAGAGCTAAATGCAACATTTGGGACAAAACGATCAGCTGATTTGGTATATATAGATGATGAGTCTGAAAATAGAAAATTTTTGGTGTCCCTATATTTAGTAAATCTGCCACTTATGGTAGCAGTGTGTATCATATTTTTGACTAGAATTATTGGAAGGTGTGTTCTTTTTTCAGGGTCTGCCTGCAATAATACTTACAATAGGGAGTCCCTACGCATAACAGCACCAACTCAACATGCTCCTGTCACCGCAGTTTCACAAGAGGTGCAGACTGATGTTTCAATAATACCTAGGTAAGATTTCACCAAACTTTTTACAATTATTGAATATGAAGACAGTGTTTATTTATTCGTGTTTATTTCTTTGACGAGTGAAACTTGGGATTGTCACGGTAACATCTATGGTCAACATCCACCATATTTATATTGCCAAATTTTGTCTGCCTTATTCACAACTGAAAGATACCTATGAATTTAAAGTTTATTATTATGCAATTTAAGTGTGACATATAACTTTGTTCATCGGCTTTTTGTTTTTTCTTTTCCAGTGATGTCATTCTCTGCTATCGTTTACCGGGTGAGGCAAGAAAATCTGCCAGAGACATTCCTCCAACTACCCAGTTTTCTCCCACATAGTCCTCTCAGGGTACACTTCGAAGCTTACTGGTATGTACCAGTTGCAATTTTGATTTTCTGTGTATCAGTATTTACCAGGTGTAAATTATGTTTAAAAGACAGAGATATGAAATATGTATAATGTTTTGCAGTTAATGAAATTATGTTACCTTGCAATGTTGACATGATGCAACAATAGCCTTGCTATTCACAATGAATCAAATTCCTCACTAGTAAGCTAAGTTTGTTTCATTTTATTTTACAGGAAGGATCCTTTGATGGTTTATCCACCCCAGTGGCCGCGTCGACACCAATCACACAGAAAATAGTGTCAGATAAGGGAAGGTGTCGGAAGGCACTCATTGCTCTTTCACCATCCAATAAAACTGTGGTAAGTTCTTCATTATATCACATCCATTGATCGTCCTTGTTTAAGCCCAGATAAAGTGAACCCAGAGATGTCTCTGGTGATAGTAGTGATTGTTTTCAATAGTCATTTATAATTTTCTAATCTAATAAGTGATTTCTCTTTGTAGGAGATGCCAACACCGGTCAGTTCTTCAGATATTATTGACAGTGGAGTGGGTCTGCTCGATGCTTCTCCATTCTTGAGTGATTTAAATGTCGGTGATGAGCCTGAACTCAATGATGTGCCATGGGACCACGAATACTGTCCATCAAAGCCATCAAATGATGAACATGACTATGCAACTGCAAGGAACAAGAAAACTAGGAAGAAGCCCAGAAAGAAGCAAGCAAGTCCTGCTTTGGTATCATCACTGAAGAAGAAATGCCAAAACAGCAAAACATTTTCTGTGACCTCAGTGACCAGTTTGAGGCGTGCAGTGTTCACAAAAAATGCAGACAGTATTGCCAAAGCTGCACTGGGTGACTCTGCTGTGAATCTTATTATCCTGAGCTGGTACTCCAGCTTTTGAACATCATGCTACCACAGGACAAGAGGAATGATGATGATTCTGCTGTATCAGCCATAGTTCCGAGACTTGCATCAATTTATTCTATTTTGATGTTTACAAGAAATTACGACCTCAGTATAGCTTCAGAGAGTGAATCCCATGTGTTTGGCAGAGCATCTCGCTGACCAGAAGGTAATTAGAGTTTTTATAACCATTTTATAACTTTCTCTTTTCTAGTTTAGTGTTGCATGTGTTTGTTGATATTAGCGTTTATTATTATAATGTATTGATATTTTCATCTCGTGAAAGACATGTAGTTTATGTGTTCTTTGATTACATTTTGTGTTATTATTGATTACAGAGTTCGCTGTTCGGAAGCTGTTCATTCAAACCTGCATGTGTAGGCTAACCAAACATCCTGTGTGAACCCTATTTTTTAACATATAAAAGAAAGGTTCAGAAACTAACTACAACCTATCTAACAGCATGCATTTGTTTTATGAGACTTTGATGGCATGAAATCATATGTATGTGCTAATCCTGCCTCTTCTTACAGAAGTCAAGTTCTTTCTTTATTACCCACGAAAAAAGAATGATTATATTATTAATTACCCAATATGTTTGCAGATGTGTGCGATTTATTTTCCAAGTAAAAAATCGGCTTGCTACCCTGGCCTTTACCCAAACACCAAGACACGTGTTCCGAGATTTTGCCAATCTTGACAATTAATGAAGGCAGGAATGCTATGCATTGGAGTGCCTGTTTGGTCCTGTTTTGTGTTAATTATTCCAAAATCAAAACTAATGCCTCTGAAGCCTTATGACAATACATTTATATCTTAGAGATTTACTTATTATCAATAGATCTTAACTGATTCCATTTTTTATTATCAACTTTTCAGGTCTACGACAGAGCCAATGTCCTTGGCTATAGTGTCTCATTCTCTAGGGCCTTGGTTGTCCGGCAGCAGCTAGCTGAACAGAACTTGTTGCTGATCGTTAAACTTGCAGAAGAAGGAAAGAGGCTGCGCTTCCTTGGTGATAACCTGAACTTTACTGTTGTTGTCAAGCATGAGACCATAGATACACACAAACACATGGTCCACATGTTTGCAAGTGCAGTTTTGGCATCGCCCATGTACTTCATGGATGCATCTCAAGAACCAACCATCCCTCTTGACCACCTCAGTGTGGATCATATTCTACCGAACGACCAAGATTACGCCAAATTGAGGGGACTTAGTACAGGTATTGCCTTGAGGTACATTGTTAAGTATGTCCCTCAACTTGCATGGATGGAGCAGCATTTAGTCAATGGAATTTATTCCCAACAACAATTCACAGACAAAACTGACGTGATTACATTACCTGTCCTCCCTTACAACGAACAGAACTATGAAGACGTTGTAAAGATCTTGGATTATTATGAAAATGTTGTACAACAAATAATTGCAAAGTGCCCCGAATTCCAGATTGGTGGTGACCAGCTCACCAGAGACCGGTTCAGTGGGACCTTAAACCTCAGACTTGACAATATAGATCCAGCAGAACGTTTTGAGCACCTGTCTTATGTCACTTTTGAGTTTTTCCATCTCGGCATGAACTATTTGGAGAAGTATGTGCTCGGGTCTTTGTGGAATAATGATGGCCCTGCTGAACTTGGAACAATGAAATGTGAGGCAGAAGGAATTTTTCGGCACTCTGTTGATACCAATGTCATGAACGCTTATGATGCTGATCGGGACTTTGCCTTGTCCTTCTTTGGTGCCTATGTTGTGGAGGCAGCGCTTAGTTACTTTGGAATGGAAACACGCAATGATGCTCCATCTAAGCATGTACCACCGGATATGGTGACTGATTTGGAGAAGACTCAGTGGGTGATGGAGACAATTGGAAAATTTGTGGATGAAATGGTGTTCCCTTGCTGGACAGGGAATGATAAGGAAGACTACGTTGTCCAAGGTATGTCAAGGACAACTTTGTAATTTTATTTTTTAACAAATAGCATTTGCATTAAACCTTGCTAGTGAAGTTGCGTTGAAATTGACCACCTGATGCAATTTGAGCTAGATTTAATGTTCTTTCAAGGTTGGCCACTGTATAAGTACATAGAGTGTCAGTCTTCACATATAGCCGATATTTATTATTACATGTTTGCTTTATACATATTATGCTTCTCTGACAAGATCTTCAAGGACACCTTCTATTGTATGGTAACTAAAAAAGTTTTTTTTACATTTTACAGATATACAAGAGAACCTGAAACTGGTGACAGTAACTCTGTCAGATGATGAAGTTATCCAACTGTCCATCAACAAACAAAGAGTGGAAATGCTTCGAAAAGAAATGCCGGACAAGATCAAAGACTATGGGCATCATGTCCTCGAATCTTGCATGACTTTCGCCATGCTATTGCAGTTATGCAAGAATCCGAGTCGCGAATACATCCTTCCCCTTGCAAAGATGATGTGCCTGCAGATTTATTCAAAAAATCCGAAAGCCCACTATGCTAGAGAACTTCTACGGCTGCTTGTTGTGCAAATGTCATTGTTATCGGAACAAGAGGCCAAACGTGTCCTGCAGGCATGTTTTGTGAACACCAAGGGCAAGGCCGACTCTCACATTCGCGCAGATCTTCAGATGGAATACATTGTGAAAGATTGCAAGGGTAATGTCAAATATATGTATTCGAACAAAAATGAGCAAAACATTATGACTCAATCTGCTGCAAGCCCATTTATATGTGCCATTGGTAGCAATTTTGATAAGCAGCGAGTGTTGTGCAAAGGTACAAGAAGCACCAAGTGAAAGACGCTGACAGTGATGAACTGTTTATGATGAATGACCTGCGAAAGGTGCAACCCTTCAAAACAACTGAAGGCAGAACATTCAGGAAGTTTGGTTGCATTCCTAAGTCTAACATTGAGAAATTGAATGGCTATAGATTGCATCATTGGTTTGAGGGACACAAATTAAGATTCAAACCCTGAATTTCATTACCGTGAGTGGCTGTCGCAATTTATATATATTTTACATTGTTAGTGTCAGGGCCAATGACTGGAATAGCAATAATATAATTCATCCATGTATACCAATGCTTATATATCATATAGATGTACTTTTTTACGAATGTGCTCCCTTCTTTTTTACTTTATACTCTTTTTATATTTCTTCCTATAATGTACGAAATGTGCTATAGCAACTACGCAAAGACTGATTGGTGCTACAGTTTTTAGCTTTTACATTGTGTAGACTACATTTAACTTTGGACAATTATTGAAAATGATCCTTATGGTGCAAATGATGCAAAGCAAAGAATGGGTATCATGTTTTCAATCCCATAGCATATGTAAATTCACAGGTAACTGTTCTAAATCAGCAACTATGTACAAAATGTGCAGACAAATCACCAACTTTGTAGTGTGAATAACTATGCTCATTAAACGGTTCTTTACAAATTACATATTTTGTTAATAATGTAAAGACAAATTCTCATTCATGTGACCTGGTATATACATGTTGAAATGATCAGGTTTTTTTTTTTGCTTGTCATTGCGTTGTTTATTTAATGTTGATCAGATCAATGGTGCCATTGTTGCTCATTTACTTATGGCATATTTATAGCGCAACTGCTCAAGAGTACTGTTTTGATGTAGAGAAATGACATAAGGTGAAATACTGTAAATATTGTAACTTTTACTTGACAATACCAATATGTAAAATGTGTTCATGAAACATTACAATTTAAACATTTAATTGATCATTACGAAAGAGTTCTCATTAAAAAACCAATCTATTGTACAAAGTAGTTATTCATTTCTTAACAGACCGCTTGTGACCGCTGATCATAAAAATGAAAAAAAGCAGAAACAACAGACCTGGGTCTGTTCCAAAGAACACAAACATTTGCAGATGTTTTATCATTATACTTTATAGCAAACTGCAAATTTGTAAAATTTTCAGAATGTTTCCAGCATAGAGAGGTTTCAGTCTAGTATTCGACTGGGCTTTTTCGTGGAGCACTTACGTTTAAAGCACTAAGTGTTCCGAGGTTACAAAATAATCGTAAATTTTCGTAAAGCACAAATATTCACGAAGAAAAAAGTGCGTAAACGTCGGTAAAACTGAGTCACGTGATCATTTGTGGGCAAAACTGTAATGGAGAGCGTCGCCGATTCGCATCTTCAGAGTCATTTTACAAAAAGAGATCGGCGTGGATTCAATTCAAACCATAAGACAACTATAACATTTTTGTACATATATAGGAACTTTTAATTTTGAAAATCGGACAAAAATTGAAGGAGCCGTTAATAAAATGTATCAAGAAGCGAGGACGCAATAGTTCTGCCACTATCCATCGGTGGAGCCACCAGCGGGCTGAATGGAGAGCTAGGTGCTTGATTCTGACACTTGTTTATACCTTCGCTGGCTTAGAAATTCTGCAGATTATCTCCCTGCGCTTACGCCACCTACCGTAGAGGGACAATTCTGAGGGTAAGTCGGTCCCCTCCTCCGCACGAGTGCAATGGAGTCGGTCTTGGCCGCCATTATCACGTGACTTTGTGTCAGGATCCTGACATTTTGATTGGCTGATTCTTTTCTGATGTTTGATTGGCTAATTATTTAGGGGCGTGTCCAAACCAACCTTCCAGAGAGCACGATGCAATGACCAATCATAGCATGGCTTAGACTTAGCCATTCATAACCCATGTAAGAATTGCTATTCACTAGTACAAATTTCTGTTCTTCTTGAGTTTCTATATCATTATCAGCTGTTTAATAAATTACAAAAATTAAAAATGAGGTGACATTTTCATTGACACCTATCAACAACAACAACAGTATTCATTTGTCCAATACTTTATATTTTTATTTTTATGCAAACAACAAAAAACAGTATATTATACAATGTACAAATTCAATAAACAGATTCAGAAGAAAAATTGTCTATTTCTTTATCATTTCCTCTCTGCCAAACCCCGTCCGTTACAGCCCAGTCAACTTTTAAGAGTCCTTCCTCTGATAATTTTTCTCTGGATATTTTGCATAAGCTCTGAAAATACCAAATGGAAATTCTCAGTAAAATTTTGGTCACTCTATTCAATTACAACTAAAAATTTATATCAAGTTATTTCCATAATGTCTTAAACTTGTTGGCAGAATACATAACACTAAACAAATGGCACTTCATGTGTATTAAATGTAATGCCCATAGCTGTCTAGAAAAACTGTACATTTTGAAAGTAGGATGAAAAATTAAAATAATTATAAAAGGCTTTAGTAATGTAATTGTCAAGTCGCATCATCTAAATTAATCATACGAAGGTTAAATGTTAATGTACCAGCTCTGAGTGCCCCAGCAGGTCTGAGACAATGCTTGCTTGGTGGACAGGACACAGTATAAATGATTTTGATCGTCTGGAGCAGAATGATTGGCCTGAGAGGTAACTGGTTCAATGACCAGTAGTCGATGCGTGGATCCAACCCAGTAAGCTCTGCCCCCTTTGTCCAGTACTTTTTAATTTGATTTTCAAGAGGGATCCTACAATACATGCATTTGAACTTTTATCAAACTCCCCCAGCCAGGAGACAAAATTAAAAAAATTATATATCCATTATGGCCTTCATTAAAATGTATTGGATTTAAAAGTTTGTGGTATAAAAACGAAATTTTGCCACTGCCCCTATACAGTCAAGAGTTCATGTGACCTGCCATTCAGCCTCATTCTGAGTTTCATTCAAGAGCCTTAATTCTACTTGCAAGCATGGTCGTTAGGGGATTCAGCCTCTTTCTGGTTTTGAATTTAATTTATAACGGTAAATAAAACAACAAATTCAGGTTTAGGAAGGAAACCGGACCTTAGCTCCCTTGAGAAATACACGTAGAAGGTCCTGGCTAAGCGGGAAGGATATAGAAGAATTATTCAGGGAGAAGATAGCGTTTTAAATTTTGAATGGGAGATTGTGTAATTTTTCTTAGGCTTTACCAAACGTAATACTGAGGTTGACTGTTATTTAAAATGAGCCTACTTCGGATGGAGGACTATGACAGAAAGAAACAGTTTAATTTCCCAATGGGAGCTTTTATTAAATATATGAACCCTCTAATTAATTGACATGCAATTTGACAGTTGTGGATTTGACATTTATACTCTGAACCCTTGGTATTGCTAACAGTGAATTTGTCTGGCTAAATAAATGGGGCTAAATACTAAATTTTTCCGAAGGGTAGAAAGCAACTTTTAGATCTGACTAAAATCTGAACATGTGACAGGGCTTGATCCCAGCACTTAAATTAAAACACGCAAACTTTGAAGCGCTAGAAAATCATGATGACACTTCTTGAAATACATCTAAAATGGACTTCGCCTGTTTAGGACTAGTTTTCAATCAATTTGGGAAACTCACCACACTTTGTGCCATTGTTTAAGCTCTCATTAAAACCGTTTTCGCATCTCAGGATCTCTCTTCCCAACTTTCGGAGTATGAATACCTCTTTTTAACGATCAGGTCACAAATAGTTCCCGGTTTCGGGCGGGCGTAAAAGTGGTTTAAAGCTGTTATAAAATTCTCATGAAATGCACATTCTCCTTATAATGTGTACATTCATTTATTGTCATAGTAATAAATACTGAATTTATCATATTATTAGTATCACTTTATTCATATCCCTTGTGAAATGTACATTCCCCTCATGAAATGCACATTCTCCTCATGATTACATGACAATAATGCGGACCACGCAGACCATGCGGACTAGCAATAAACCAACACAGAAGGGGCACTCGTTTGTTGGTCTAAGCTGTCCAACCAAAGAATCCACGATTGTTCAACTGGGGTATAATGCAGACCAAAAGAACATATTGTAATGAAGACTGTGTGATTTCTCAAATAATACAAAAGTATGTCCATGAAATTAGCAATGAAGCAATTAAAGGCATATGAATAAAGCTCATTCAGAAACAAAGATAATTTTTAATTAATGGGGAAGAAATTGGACCTGTACTTTCTCATGCCTGGTCTGCACTTTCCATTATTGACATAAAACATTTTTTACACTTTCTCAAATCTGGTCTGCACTTTGTCAGACCTGGTCTGCATTTTATCAGATCTGGTCTGCACTTTCTGTTACTAATATAATACTTGGTCTGCATTCTTTCAAATCTGCATGGTCTGGTTAATTTACAGACTTTGGTCAGTATTTTCTCAGACTTGGTCTGCTTTTTATCAGATCTGGTCTGCATTTTCTATAACTAACTTCAAACTTGGTCTGTATTCTCAAATTTGTCTCAGACCTGGTCTGCATTTTCCTAAACTTGGTCTTGCATTTTCTAAACTTGGTCTGCACTTTCCAGATCTGGTCTGCATTTTCCTAAACTTGGTCTTTCGCCACCTGGAGGGTATATTCGAACTCACTCAGCCGTGCAGCATTCATGGTATTTTACGCGCAACAACAATTTTTTCCGTGCAACAACGGGTTTTTCTTGCGCAGCAAAGTTTTTCTACAGCACAAAAATACTTTTCTGCCATGCAGCAACACCACTACTTTCTTCTGGGCCACGGTATCAATTAACATCAACATGATCAAGCGGAAATTCTGCAGATTATCTCCCTGCGCTTACGCCACCTACCGTAAAGGGTGACAATTCTAAGGGCACCCAATTTCTGCCGAAAGACGGCGCTTGTCCGGTGCGTAGCACCGGTCTTTCTGATAACTGACGCAAAGCGTCAAGGGATAACGTAAAAAATTGATCGTTAAATAAGCGCCCCAACGCCGTTACAACGCTTGTTCAGTGCCATTTACTTCGTTAGAACGCTTGTTTAGTGCTTTTTACGAAAATAGTACCTTCTGCAGTGGTTGGAATTCGATGGTAAAGTTGTTCAATTTCATGACGTTAGTAGAGTTAAAGTCAAAAGAAATCGTCTGAACCAGTTTCACAGCGAGTGGCTTCTTGTAAGAAAAAAACAAGGCGTAGTAATCGCACTACTTTGTATGCAGACGACGCGCGGAAGCATTTCCCTCCCCGATTCTGGGGGAGCGGCAAATCGGTTATGAGAAAGGCCGATGCTTCGAGGTATGAATATGTGACAAAATCAAGCACCCAGCTCTCCATTCAGCCCGCTGGTGGCGCCACATATGGATAATACTAGAACTATTTTCTCACTGGCCCCATTTAATCCTCATTAAAATCACCATAAACTAAGCATTCAGGGACCGTTTCAAGTAAAGATTAAATGAAAAAATGACAAAATAAACTCTTATTTTAGGAAAGCTGCTCATTTTCTATATCCTGGAGAGAATTAGGCCACATGGGACACTAATAAATGCACCATTAATACATGATATTTTAGTAAAATAATACCTTTCAACCTGTTTTCATTTTACAGAAATCCTTTACTAGGTATTTTATTATTGTGCATTCTTTAAAAGTTAAAAAACCAAAAATTAATTGCTAATTAATTTGTTGTTATATAAATCAATTAATGAAAATATTGAATTTGATCATCAATTAATTTAATTTCAAAGTGGAGATTTACCCATATGATATATATAAATAATTTACTAGCTGTTTTTAAAAAATGAATTATGATTTGCACTCCTTAACTCTACAGGGGGTAGGGGGGGGAGCATTTAATAGGCACATATAGAAATTCAGGCGCCTAAATCTGCAAGGGATGATTTGATTCATCAATAATTAATAATTTTTTCGATGATTTTCTTTTAGAGAGAAAACCAATTAATAGATGTTTTAAAACAATGATAATGATTTTATTACTTATTAATAATCTAATTTATTATAGATTTCAATACCTTAATGATGCTGGCACTCATGTTAAGGCATTTTTTGACTGTATTTCGATTTATTCATTTTATAATTATATTAATTAATAATTATTTTTATTACATCTTTTTATGTCAAGATTAAATAATTAATTAACCGATAAAATATGAAATGCTGATGACTAACAGTTCTAGAGAATCAATACATAAATGGTATATAATTTGATTAATGATTCATTCAATTGTAATTGATATATTTTTTATTTCTTTTGATTATTTTTTTTATTATTTTAATTAATTGATAATAAATTTGAATTGTTGATTAATGATACTACTTGGAGAATCAATACAAACATTGTTATATAATTGGATTAATAATTCATTCAACAATGATTGATATCTTATTTCTTATAATTTTATATTATTGATTTAGATTTCTGATATGAATTTTTTGGAGATGATAATAAAATATTTGAGAAATAATGAATTTTAATAATATTATATGTTGGTTGATTGTTACTAATATTGATTTATAAATTTCCGTTAATTATAGATTTAATTTCTTTAAGGATGCCAGCACCAAATTAAATGTTAAGATAATGTAAATTAACAGATTAATTAATTTGATAATTATATATATTTTTTATATTAGTTCATTGCTTTATTAACCAATTAATAATGAATATGAATTGCTGTTTATGCCAGTACTTAATAAATGATTATATGATTTGATTAATTAATTTACTTAAATTTTATTTGATACATTTAACATAATAAAATTATTGGCAAGACATCTTTAACTTATGTCGCTAAAACCTTTGAATTATTATGTCATATTAATATTTATTGGTAATCAATATCACCATCTTTAACCTTGCAATAATATATATGCAAAATATTTTCTGAACATATCCTATATGTATGATGATAAAATTATCATTTATGGATGAAATTCAAGTAATTTAGTAAAGAAGACTATCAAAATTGATCTAAATATGTATTAATATTAATATGGATTAGACGCTTGACTAAAAAATATGAACTAAAAAGAATGCTTATATATAATGAATCTTATATCAAGTCAAAGATAGTAACTGAATGATACAAGCTTTCTGATGGCTATCATTACATTTTTGTAGTTAAGGGATTTAACACCAGATGTCAGGAAGGTCTAGTCAAGTAGTTTAATACTTTGCTGCTGAATGTCGCCACATGTACTTTTGCACAGATCCTTTGGAGGGGGGGGGGGGGAGGGGGTGGAAGGGCTGATGAAGGGCCTATGAAGCCCATATTTTACAACCCCTACCCCAATGCAAAATGTATGCCACAGGGGCAGATATGGATAGGGGTGTTTTTTTTTGGGGGGGGGGGGGTGCTGGGGGAATGGGGGTAGTATTTTGTTTTGTGTCTGTCTAAAGCTACAGGTTCATGCTTGACTAGTGTTAATGAAACTTCCCTTAATCTTAGTTAAATTTGTGACATGACAAATGGGTCTAAAGAGCTACAGATTCATGATAATTCAGAAACCTTTAAGCTACTTAGTCACAGTCATGTCATCATGAAATGAGATGTTCTGTTATAATAATAATAATAATAATTTAGTAGCCATATATTAAAAGAAGTTACAAGTTCAAATCACCAAGCAATGTACATCAGGCAGACTGACACAGGGAAAGCTGTGTATATGCCAAGAAAGGAACTAATAAATCACTATTTAATACAATTAAGTCAATGGATTTGATGCTAAAGGGAAAGAAAACTTTATTAACAATAATATTAATAATAATCAAATTAAAATAAATTGAAAAAAAGATAAATTACTCACTGTGAGACATGAATTTGCCAGACACAGTATCCTATAACTGTCCTAAAACATTAAACAATATGCCAAGTATTTTTAAACAGATGAGGCTTATATCGAAGAATGCAATATACCAAATTGTTACTCATGCAAATTTAATAGGCCTACAAATCAAAATTACTTGTCATAATCTTCATTTACACATATTTCCTTTCATTACATTTTCTTTCACATTAAATTTAATAAATTTGTTACTGCATACTCTTCCCTAAAGCGGCATATCATTAAGCCTTTGTGAAAAATAAACAATTATGCAGCTGAGCAATATGTTGATGTCTCTGAAAGTTTGAGGAACTTCAGATCTCTGAAGAGAATGTCGGACGGGAGATTATATTTTGTAATTTGTAATGCATTTCGTAATGCCTTTTTTTTGTAGTTTGAATAGCGACAAAATATAGGAATTAGGTGAATGGCCATATACCTCAATGCAATAGGTAAAGTTACAATAGAGTAAACTATAACACAACATAATAAGGTTATGATATGGCAGACTTACATAATATTCCTATCCCCTTTGAATTATTTTTCTTTATGTTCAGGATGTTTCAGGATATAGCAAAGTTTCTTGAAATAACGCCCTATGTAGCTCTTTGTGGTGAACTCTATAATAGAAATGGTAAAATAATTGATGTTGAACAAGCGATAGAAGGTAAAGACTATACTTAATATCTATACTAAACGATAACTCATCCCATATCTTCAGACCAAAATTGAGTGGTAACTGGGACTCAATCAGGCAAACTAGAGATCAAACACACAATAATTTTGGTCAGGAACTCATAAACCTATGTAAGTCCAGTGGCATTAGGATAATGAATGGCCTAGTGAATGCTGAAAAAAGAACTATACAGCGTACAACTTACAGAGATAAACTTACTACATTCCAAAGTTCAAATCAAACAGTGTTGGAAATTATGGAATAAACTTACAACTAAATCAAGTCCATCCAACAACCTCCCTAACATTGAGACATTCCATGAGTACTTCTCTAATCAAGCTAGACCCCTAAATGGCAGCTACTTCGACAATGAACACATAAAAGAAGTAAATGACCAAATATAAATTATGATGGCAACTGAAGTGCACACCCAATCTATAACTGATTATATTTGTGATAGTGTTATTACTGAAGAAGATGTATTGTTACATATGAAAAAACTAAAGAACGGTAAAGCAGCTGGAATTGATGGTATTCCTAGTGAGTTCTATAAACATGTAACAAATGAACTAGCAGTGCCTTTCTGTACCATATTTAACTATATATCTGATAATGGTGATTACCCATCTCAGTGGGCAGAAGGTCTCATTAATGCTTTGCATATAAAAGGTTATAGTTATAACCCAGATAATAGAAAAATAACAATAACTGTGGCAATGGCAAAAATATTTGACTCAATAATAAATGTCCGACTGTATTTTAAAAATGATGCTATAGCAGTTGAAAATCCCTTCCAATTTGGCTTCACACCATCGCTTAGGACAACTGATTGTGTCTTTGTATTAGAGACTGTAATAAGGTACCAGCAATTTCATAGAAAACCTGTCTTTCTTTGTTTTGTTGACTTCACCAAGGCTTTTGACTACATACACCGAAATGCTCTATATTTTAAACTACGAAACAGAAAATGGGTAGGAAAATGCTAAATATAATGATCAGTATGTTTGACAAGGCCCAAGCTAGAGTATATTTAGATGGTAGACTAGGTGTACCCATAGATAGTATCTGTGGGGTACTACAGGGAGGCATTCTCAGCCCCAAACTTATTGATGAGTTTATGTCTGATCTCCCAAATGACCTAAATACTAATGATGGAATTGACATATATGGCACATCCTTTATATGCAGATGAAATAGTCCTCAAATCTGAATCTGCAACTGGTTTACAAAATAGTATTAACTCACTGAACAATTTCTGCTCTAAATGGCATCTATAATAGTTAACACAACTAAAACTAAATCATTGAAAATAGGTACAAAAAGTAATATAACATTTAACAATTAAGCTATCTTAAACGTATACTAGGAGTAAGAAAACAGACCCCAACATTAGGAGTATTTGCTGAAACTGGTAGATATCCTCTACTAATTAGACAGAAAATAAGTACATTAAACTACTGGGCAAGGTTAGCAAAATTGCCAGATTATGACATACTAAATAAATGCCTAAAGGTACAAGAACTATTACACACACATGGCCAAGATAATTATTATAGCAAAGTAAAACACATAATTGACTACTCTGAAATAACAGACATTCAAGAAAGATCCAGAAAAAATGGTTATAGAGATGAGGTTAAAAATTTACAAAAAAGAGCTAAACAGAATTATAAATGCAATAAAGGACTCCGAAGTAAACCCCAAACTAAGGACTTATAAGATCTTTAAAACCAACTTAAACCTCAACCTCTCAAAAAAGACTTACAGTAACATAGCTAGGTTTAGAATTAGTTCAAATAACCTCAGGATAGAAAAAGGTAGACATGAAACCCCCCAAGGTCCGACTCGAAGAAAGAATCTGTGAGATAATAACGAGGTAGAAGACAAATTTCACTGCCTCTTAAATTGTAATGCCAATAATGTGCCCAGAATAGAGGTAATTAAAGAACTTAGTAAATATATTTCTGACTTTAATAATCTAACCCCAACTAAACAGTTTCAAGCTATAATGTCCAGAAAAGAAGCAGGTGTAATTTAATGCTCTTGGCATATTTCTTAACCATGTCCTCTAAATTTATTATTTTTAATTTTATCTTTTTTCCTGGGCTCCAAATAATATTATTTTTAATCCATACATGGATAGCCAGATTGGTTGCAACCACTGGCACAAGCAGTTTATTTGTTTGTATTTTTAATTTTATTTATTATTATTTGTTTGCATTTTAAATTCGTATTGTATTATTAGTATTTGTACCAGTCAAACTGGGACCGAATTGCTGTAAAATAAATAGTTACCATTTAATATAAACTGTTAGCTTAACCCTTTTAGTATTATTATTTTATTATTGTTTAAGTACTGTATTATTGTATGTTGTTTGTATGTTTGACAAATGTATCATTTATGATAATATCATGTCAATAAAATTATATATATGTAACTTATATGAAACACCCATGAAAGTCTGTCATCTAGTGTAACACCTATGAATTTGCCATGTTCAACATATGTAATATCAGTATTATTAATCAAGTATTGAATTTTAGCTACATTTAACAATAATTCATTTGACTTTAGCCATTTAACTATTTTTACAAATTCATTATTAATTGTTGTTATTGTTTCATTAACAGATTTACCTTTTAAAAAGAAATTGGTGTCATCAGCATAGATTATTGTAGTTATATATCTGAGACATGAACGATATCATTAATATAAATAAGAAAAAATGATGGACCCAATATTGATCCCTGGGTGACACCACATTTGATTAAATGATGACTTGAATTAACATTTTCAAATGAGTCATATTTCTGAATTTTTGTAATTAATTTGTCAGCCATTCCAGAAAATGACTATGCTGTCAATAAGGTATGATTGTCAAACAGCTACGGTTCCATAGTGCTCCAGTAACCATTGAACTACTTAGTCACAGCCCTGTCAAATGAAATTACATGTTCCATGTAGTAGAATAAGCCCTTCTAGCAAATGACTATGCTATCAATAAGCTGTTTCATAGTACTTTTTTGGGAGAACATTTAACAAATGACAATGCTGCCAATTAGGTATGGTAGTCTAACAGCTACAGTTTCATGATGACTCAATAGCCTTTAAGCTACTTAGTCACAGTCCTGTCATAATGAAATGAGATGTTCTTTTCCAGCCATCATAGCAAATGACTATGCTGTCAACTAGGTATGGTAGTCAAACAGTTTCATAGTGCTTCAGTGGCCTTTTGAACTACTTTGCCACAGTCCTGTGAAATGAAAAAACAGTAGACTAAACTGTTGTTTCAAATGACTATACACTATCAATAAGCTATGGTAGTCTTAACAACTACAGTTTTATTACTTCAGTAGCCTTTTAGCTTCTTGGTCACAATCCAGTTATGGCCCTCGAAGGTCCTGGGCCTCCACGCGGCGAGGGTGGAAACACTTGGGGTGAAGTCCTCTATCCCCAGTGGCTAAAACAGGACAGTGCGCATTGCACAAGCTGCTCCAGCTATCCAACGCAGTCAATTATTGATTTTTTACATGCTTCTGGTTTCTACTACCAACTATAGATACTCAATCTTACCCTAGAGAGCCTCTACATAGCCCACTCAGGTGCTGGTGAGGCGTTAAACAATAACACTAACTAACTAACTAACTAACAATCCAGTTATGAAATTAAATGTTTTTCTGCGAGCCCATTTAGCAAATTAAAAAAATGCTGTCGATAAGGTATGGTAGTCTACCAGCTACAGATTTATGATGAGGCTGTAACCTTTAAACAACTTAGTCACAGTCCTATTATCATGAAATGAGATGTTCTTTATCAGCCATTGTAGCAAATGACTATGCTGTGAATAAAGTATGATTGTCAAACAGCTAGTTTCATAATGCTCCAGTAGCCATTGAACTACTTGGGGAGAGTCCTGTCAAATGAAATAACATGTTCCATGTATTAGACTTAACCCTTATAGCAAATGACTATACTGTCAATGAGCTGTTGTAGTTTAACAGCTACTGTTTCATGGTGTTTTAGTTGTCTTTAAGCTACATGGTCACAGACCTGTAATCATGAAATGAGATGTTTCAGGTGCCCTTGTAGCAAATGATGATGCTGTCAATGAAGTATTGTAGTCAAGCAGCTACAGATTCATAGTGCTCCAGTAGCCATTGGACTACTTGGGCACATTCTTGTGAAATAAAATAACATGTTCTTTGTAGTAGACTAAACCATTGTAATAACAACAATACCATCAATAGCTTCTTGGTCACAATCCTGTTATGAAATTAGAAGATTTTTACGAACCCACTAAGCAAATTACAATGATGTCAATAAGTTATGGTAGTCTACCAGCTACAGTTTCATGATGATTCAGTAGCCTTTTTGCAACTTAGTCACAGTCCTGTCATCATGAAATGAGATGTTCTTTATTAGCAACTGTAGCAAATGACTAAGCTATCAATAAGGTATGATTGTCAACCGGCTACAGTTCCATAGTGCTCCAGTAGCCATTGAACTACTTGGTCACAGCCCTATCAAATGAAATTACATGTTCCATGTAGTAGACTAAGCTCTTCTAGCAAATGACTATACTTTCAATAAGCTATGGCAGTCAAACAACTACAGTTTTATGGTACTTCAGTAGCGTTTTAGCTTCTTGGTCACAATCCTGTTATGAAATTAATATTTTTGTAAGCCCGTTTAGCATATTACAATGCTGTCAATAAAGTATGGTAGTCTACCAGCTACAGTTTCATGATGATTCAGTAGCCTTTTCGCAACTTAGTCACAGTCCTGTCATCATGAAATTAGATGTATTTTATCAGCCATTGTAAAATGACTATGCTGTCAGTAAGGTATTGTTGTAAAACAGCTACGGTTCCATAGTGCTCCAGTAGCCATTTGAACTACTTGAGGAGAGTCCTGTAAAATTAAATAACATGTTTTGTGGAAGACATAACAATTTTAGCAAACAACTATACTATCAATTAGGGGTGGCAGCCTAACAATGACAGTTTCATGGTAGTTTAGTAGCCTTTAAGATATTTGGTTACAATCCCGAATTATGAAGTGATACTTTTTTTAGCCCTTGTTGCAAAAGACTATACTATCACTAAGGTATGGTAGTCTGAAAGCTACGGTTTCATTGTGCTTTAGTAACCTCTGAAACACTTGGTCACAGCCCTGTCAGATGAAATTACATGTTCCATGTAGTAGACCAAGCCCTTCTAGCAAATGACTATGCTATCAATAAGCTGTGGTACTCTAACAACTACAGTTTCATAGTATTTCAGTAGCCTTTGAGCTACTCGGTCAAAGTCCTGTTATTATTTTTTTTGTGAGCCTTTTTAGCAAATGACAATGCTGTTAATAAGGAATGGTAGTCTAACAGCTACAGTTTCATGATCACTGAGTAGCCTTTAAGCTACTTAGTCACAGTCCTGTCATCATGTAATGAGATATCATGAAATGAGATGTTTTTTGTCAGATTTTATAGCAACTGACTATGCTGTCAACTAGGTATGGTTGACAAACTGCTAAAGTTCCATGGTGCTCCTACTTTGCCAAAGTCCTGTGAAATGAAATAACATGTTCTTTGTAGGAAACTCAACTGTGTTGACAATTGACTATGTACTATCATTAAGCTGCGGTAGTCTTTAACAACTACAGTTTTATGGTACTTCAGTAGCGTTTTAGCTTCTTGGTCACAATCCTGTTATGAAATTAATGTTTTTGTAAGGCCGTTTAGCATATTACAATGCTGTCAATAAGGTATGGTAGTCTACCAGCTACAGTTTCATGATGATTCAGTAGCCCTTAAGCAACTTAGTCACAGTCCTGTCATCATGAAATGAGATGTTCCTTATCAGCAACTGTAGCAAATGACTATGCTATCAATAAGCTGTGGTACTCTAACAACTACAGTTTCATAGTATTTCAGTAGCCTTTGAGCTACTTGGTCAAAGTCTTGTTATTATGTTTATTGTGATCCATTTTAGCAAATGACAATGCTGTTAATAAGGAATGGTAGTCTAACAGCTACAGTTTCATGATCACTGAGTAGCCTTTAAGCTACTTAGTCACAGTCCTGTCATCATGTAATGAGATTTCATGAAATGATATTTCATCATGAAATGAGATGTTTTTTGTCAGATTTTATAGCAACTGACTATGCTGTCAACTAGGTATGGTTGACAAACTGCTAAAGTTCCATGGTGCTCCTACTTTGCCAAAGTCCTGTGAAATGAAATAACATGTTCTTTGTAGGAAACTCAACTGTGTTGACAATTGACTATATACTATCATTAAGCTGCGGTAGTCTTTAACAACTACAGTTTTATGGTACTTCAGTAGCGTTTTAGCTTCTTGGTCACAATCCTGTTATGAAATTAATGTTTTTGTAAGGCCGTTTAGCAAATTACAATGCTGTCAATAAGGTATGGTAGTCTACCAGCTACAGTTTCATGATGATTCAGTAGCCTTTAAGCAACTTAGTCACAGTCCTGTCATCATGAAATGAGATGTTCTTTATCAGCAATTGTAGCAAATGACTATGCTATCAATAAGGTATGATTGTCAACCGGCTACAGTTCATAGTGCTCCAGTAGCCATTGAACTACTTGGTCACAGCCCTATCAAATGAAATTACATGTTCCATGTAGTAGACTAAGCTCTTCTAGCAAATGACTATACTTTCAATAAGCTTTGGCAGTCAAACAACTACAGTTTTATAGTACTTTAGTAGCCTTTGAGCTCTTGGTCAAAGTCCTGTTATTATGTTTTTTGTGAGAACATTTAACAAATGACAATGCTGTCAATTAGGTATGGTAGTCTACCAGCTACAGTTTCATGATGATTCAGTAGCCTTTAAGTAACTTAGTCACAGTCCTGTCATCATGAAATGAGATGTTCTTTATCAGCAATTGTAGCAAATGACTATGCTATCAATAAGGTATGATTGTCAAACAGCTACAGTTGCATACTGCTCCAGTAGCCATTGAACTACTTTGCCACAGTCCTGTAAAATGAAATTGCATGTTCCATGTAGTAGACTAAGCCCTTATAGAGTTGGTAAACTATGTAATTCTTTTACAAATAATATAGAAGATGAATTTCATTTATTATGTGTATGTAATGCCTATCATGATTTAAGAACTAGTCTTTATAATAATATTAGTTACATTAATAGCAATTTCGATGAGTATGCTGATTTTGACAAATTTGTGTTTATTAATAACAAATATCAGGTACAATTGGCTAACTTTTTGCTGAAAGCTATGGAAATGAGGAAACAGTTAATTTTTGTTATTTAGACGTCATGTATTTAACTGAAATGGAGTGACATATAAACCCTTTATGGTGTCAAGTAAGATGTTTGTATTGTTGTAATGTAAAACCACATGTCAATAAAAATAAATAAATAAATAAAAAATATAGCAAATGACTATTCTATGAATAAGCTGTGCTAGTGTGATAGTCTAACAATGACAGTTTCTAACAGCTACAGTTTAATGGTGCTTAAGTAGCCTTTAAGATACTTGGTCACAGTTCTGTAATCTTCAATATGATCATTAATTGAGATGTTTTATGTGCCCTTGTAGCAAATGACAATGGTGTCAATAAGGTATGGTAGTCAAACAGCTACAGATTCATAGTACTCCAGGAGCCATTGAACTACTTCGGCACAGTCCTGTGAAATATAATAACATGTTCTTTGCAGAAGACTGAACCACTGTAACGAACAATTATATTATCAAAAAGCTGTGGTAGTCTAACAATGAAAGCTGCATGGTAGTTTAGTAGCCTTTAAGACTCTTGGTCACAATCCTGTAATTATGAAATTAGACTTTTTTTAGCCCCTGTAGCAAAATACTATACTATCGATAATCAATAAGCTGTGGTAGTCTAACAGATACAGTTTCATGGTGCTTTAGTAGCCTTTAAGCTACATGGTCACAGTGCTGTAATCAATTGAGATGTTCCATGTGCCTTTGTAGCAAATGACAATGCTGTCAATAAGGTATGGTAGTCAAACAGCTACAGATTCATAGTGCTCCAGGAGCCATTGAACTACTTGGGCACAGTCCTGTGAAATGAAATTACATGTTCTTTGTACAAGACTAAACCATTGTAATAAACAACTATACGATGTATAAGCTGTGGTAGTCTAACAATGAAAGTTGCATGGTAGTTTAGTAGCCTTTAAGACACTTGGTCCCAGTCCAGTAATTATGAAATGAGACTTTTTTTGGCCCTTGTAGAAAAAGACTATGCTACAGTTTCATTGTACTTTAGTAGCCTCTGAACTACTTGGTCACAGCCCTGCCAAATTAAATGACATGTTCCATGTAGGAGACTAGGCCCTTATAGCAAATGATTATACTCAATAACCTGTGGTAGTCTAACAACTACAATTTTATAGTACTTCAGTAGCCTTTGAGCTACTTGGTGGCAGTCCTGTTATTATGTTTATGGTGAGCCCATTTAGCAAATGACAATGCTGTCAATAAGGTATGGTAGTCTGACAGCTAAAGTCTCATGGTGCTCCAGTAGCCTTTTGAACTACATTGCCACAGTAGACTAAACCATTGTGACAAATGACTATACACTATCATTAAGGTGTGGTAGTTTTAACAACTACAGTTTTATGGTAATTCAGTAGCCTTTTGGCTTGTTGGTCACAATCCTGTAATGAAATTCAATGTGTTTTGCGAGCCCTTTTAGCAAATGACAATGCTGTCAATACGGTATGGTAGTCTAACAGTTACAGCTTCATGATGATTCAGTAGCCTTTGAGCTACTTAGTCCCCATCCTGTCATCATGAAATGAGATGTTCTTTGTCAGCCATTGTAGAAAATATCAAACAACTACATCCTCAATATGCCATGGTTACTGTAGTCTATAAAGCAAGGCCTCCTTCTCCACAAAGCTACACTGTGCAGCTCTGCTAGAAATAGGCCTGATTTTCTGGTTCATGCATATCAGTCGCATTGATTGCGAAAATCTGTGGAGCGCCAATCCAGAGTCAATATTTATAAAATGTATCTATATTGCAAATTTTATATGGCTTGAAGCAGTTTAAGCCAAGTGTGACACTACTGCCAATATCGGATTGGCCTACTACATTAGCCTATAAGTTGAAATAACAGACTTTAATGTCAGACTGGTAACATTGGCCTGATATCCGCCTCATGTTGGCCCAATTTTTGCTCTTCCCAACGGCAGGTAGGCCCACTATCATGTGTTTCCCACAATTTTTACCATCAGGTTAGCCGACCGTCTGGTCAGCCCAATTTTGACCTACTATTTCTCATTCAGGTTGGGCAAATTTTGGCTGAAATGTTAGTGAATTATCATGTCATTCCACTTTTAAATCAACTTTATGTTATCCCACTATGTTACTGATGTCTGGTTGGCTGTCGGCCCGAGGTGAGTATAAGCCCAACAGCAGTTTGATGCCCACAAACCTTGGTTCAGTTTGTCTGATTTTTTTCAAGACCAATGCTTGATATGTAAAAAGGCAGTACAATGTGTCCTGTAATATATTTTTTTATAAAATCAACTACTATTATTTGCCTTTGACTTAGTTAATGTTCATACATGGCATTAAATCAAGGGGTACAATAGATTATTAAATAAAATATTGAAGTATGTTGATTAGGGGCGAATTAAGGAAATCTGTAGAAAAAAGACAGCTAGGAAAAAGGAATAAGATTCTCAGATGAACATCCTTTAATATGTAGCAACAATAAAAACAAGACTACATTTGTTAAAAATATTTCCAGAAGATTTATTTTGTACACCATTTTGATTTTGTCCTAAAAAGGTGATAGAATATTAGCCAGATACCACTTTGGCATATAAGGTCTCATAATTACAGGATTGTTAATTTTAAATATCCTAATTAATTTTTGAAAACAGCATGAATATTAAATGGGAGTCTTCTAAAGTCTGTGAAATCAGTGCCAATGACACTGAAAGTATCACATGGTATGTGACTTGCAGCCAAGGGTGACAATACTGCAAACAGACAGAGCCGAATTAAGCTAAATCTACATCATAAACTTGTACATTAGATGATGTACAATCAAGAAAAGTTTGGCATGCATAATATATGACAGTTCGCGGAACAAAAGAAGAGCACACCTGAGTTGGTTATGCGACGTCCTACAACTACTACAAACAAATCTGGTCATCTTATTTGTATCATCTATGATAGAAATGACTTTACTGCTTTATATTTATCAAACCATGCAATATAGTCTCCTGCTTTATATTTATCAAACCATGCAATATAGTCTCCATCAATCTGCAAAAATTAGACAATATATATTTCATTCCTAGGTTAGAAAAATGAAGTAGTCAAACGTTTTCCATTTTACTACACAATATTGTATGTTACAATATTACAACTAATTTTACAATGCATGGTATGGTTTTTTACAATGCATGGTATGGTTTTACTGGACTGAATCCTCATATTCATGATGTAAGAGACTCTAGTTGACACTACACTTTATGTCCCAGAATTCCTATCAAAGTCAATATATCTTGTTATTGAAAAATGCATTTACTTGCAATATGCATGCATAAGATTGACAATGAAGTCCTTATATTGGAAATGTTTTCCAGGAAAACTCCTTGCCATGTGCAAATAATTTCTGAATATCATATGAATTTTTAACATCAGCATAAAGTTTTCATGTGTCATGTAAGATAACATTGACGACAGAGGTTTTATTTGGGAATTGCGTTGTTCTGCCACTTGGCTGTTCAGATTTCTCATGCCAGGATAATTATTCATATTGTATGCTTGGGAGCAACCTGGAAATAATAAATAATAAAATTTAAAGAATTCTGTCACTGAAATATCAATACATAGGTTGTTTCTATATAATACGCAAAATGTTTTGTCCAGGATTAGAACCTTTCTTAGTTCATTAATGCAGATACTTTTGTGGCACTAAGAAGTGTCATCCCCCTAGAAAAATGGCAGCTTAATATTACCTGTCATTAAGAGTTGAGATAATGAGCAAATATTACTAATTGTTTGTATAAAACTACACCCATTGGCAATTCCTTGCATTTTTCGAGTAACTCAGTCAAAGAAAAATCGGTTTATAGATTTTTATTCAATAACAACAACTATGGGTTCAGCTTACCAGTATGATTTTTCCAATGGAGTCTGTCCACAACAAACTTTGTTCTCTTAAAGAAATCAGGGTCTCTGTTTAGGCAGTATTGATGTAACTTACATCCATTGTCGTACACAATAATTTCTGGAGCTGAAGGATGCAAAAATGTAAAAAATCAACATTAAACCTGTTATTGCCAAGATATCAAAGATTCAGAAATAAGCTATTATGAAGATCATATGCTTACCTTCTCTAAAACGTGTTCTCAGCAAGGTGAAGGCCATGTCCGGAGACTCAAAATTCATCATCAATTCAAATCCATAGCATATTCCTAAAATAAATAAAGCGTAAAATTGACATACAAAATGCCTAATTAGTAAATAGGCATTGTTTGTCAGCATTTATTTCTTTGAGAACTATATAATACATACCATGCTGACAATTCAGTATGAATAACCCAGGTGTCAGAGTTCTGTGCCCTTTCTTTGGTGAAGTTTTCTTGCAACTTAAAGCAGACTCTGATGTGTGTATCTTACTGTCTAAGGCATATCTTCCACGTTGGCACAAAACTGGCAGGCATGGAAAATACCCTGTAGTGCTAGCTGTAACAGGTGGTGGAAGGTCATGACACCTGCCTCTAAATGGTGCTAGTGATATGTTGATTAGCTCATCCAAAACCTGTCTCACACTGACTGGTATTTCTTCATGTTGCACTAACAAGTTGAATAGCAATGGGGTTTTCATCTGTATTAACCTGCAATTTAAAGAAATTAGATGTCTTGTTATCTGAGAACTTTATACTACTTGCTAGCTTTATGCACAATATAATTCAGATCTTACTTCAAATCAGTGCCTGGATTTTGTCTAGGGTCATATCCATCAGCAACTGATTCCAAAAGGTCTAAAATATCATCATCAGGAGGAATTAAGGCACACACAGGGCTGTCTTGGCTCAGTGACAATAATATCTCTCTCAGTTGTTTGGGACATTGTGTTTGGTGACCACTTTCCATCAATTCGTTCAGTAGAGGCACTAGAGATGGCTGGTACAATGTCATCTGTACTCAAAATATAAATCAGTAAAAAAAAAAAATTTGCAAAAATTTCAATTTGGCAGCTATTTAAATGTCTATGGTATTATATTTTGAATTCAGCTACCTGATCCAGTAGCTGCTTGAACCTCTCATCTGAACCCTCCGTTGTACAGTATTCTTTCAAAAGTGTGCGTCCATGTTTAACTTTTATGAAAACTCTAGTATCAAAACTAGTAAACAAAATTATAAAGGAAAAAGTTAGCACATATTAAGAATTTATATAAGGTGATAAAATTTTTACATATTATGCCAAAACATTATAAACAAATGTATGTACTGCTATGAACTGTGAAAAAAAAGTATATATATATGTATAACCTAATAATTCGTCCTTAAAATGCTAAAAATTACTTATCTTCCACTAAGGAGGTTTGTGTGTTCCTTTGGTGCCGTCATATGCCCCTTCAGGTAGGTCTTTTGCATTCCTAGACAAATTCCATCTAAAACCACAACTGGTGGCTGAGATCCACAATCCAGGCACTGAAAACCTTCTTTGAAGTTGAAGTCAATACATCTGGCATGAAAAATAGAACCCTGAACTATTGTTTGCGGGATTGCATAGAAATATGTCAAAGGATATTCCAAACTGAATGTATAGTATACTAAACATTCTTGCTTTGCTATTTATTGAAGCTAAACCTCAATAATCAACGTCTTAAAATGAATCAAAACTATGTTGTTTTTTTCCACTGCACCAAAATTACCTCATAAATCTTAAACAAGCCTTCCTGAACTTCCCATAATGCAATGTATCCACATCTTAAACAAATCCGAGCATCATCATCTTGTGGACATATGTTTGGAAGTAATGGTGCATTGTCAGTCTGAAATATCATTTCACATGGTTAGGGCAAAACAGAGTCATACAAATTGTAATGGTAAACTATTTTGTGTGTAAAAACTAGACAACATCTCACCCCTCCGTCAAAAAATGTCTTAGGTAGTCAAATAGGATTCCATGACTAAATGCGTAAGTGCCACAATATATCATGTTGTTCGATAGACCATCAAATGTCTTAGCTTGATTGCAGGATGAGAAGGTGCATGGTCTCTGATATACTGAAGCAAGAAAAATTATGATTTTATATGCTGTAACAAATTATTCACATCCAATTCATATAATTTGATTATGAAAAAAAATAAGATTCTTGGACAGTTAGATTATGAAATGGAGAGTATTATTATAAATCATCAGGGAATAGAACTATTCGTTGGGTATGTAGAATAATAATAACTGGATCTATGTTAACATAGTAGAATTATGAATATATTGACCTTTCAAATACTTCACTGACTTCTCACAATAAACTAAGCACACAGATTGCAAAAGGTCCTCCCTTGGCTCTTCAATAGTTGACCACTTTTGGCCACAGATACAAAAACCCTCTTCACTGGCCATGACAAAGTTTGCTATTCTTTCTTCATTCTCTGTAAAAGTAATACACCACTTATACGAGATGCCGTGAAAATCAAAAGTTTCTACAATTTTTCATGTCATTGATGTTCCTATAATTCTATAATTTTTATTTGAAAAGTTATTATTGGTTTAGAATTTTTGTTTGGCATTTTCTATCAATTGCCTCGCATGAAAAAGTGAAACTCCTACCATGAAGATCTTGGTACAAAATTATCTGCTATTGATGATGAGGTATGAGGTTATCTTAAAAATAAAATGTCGGCATATAGTCCATAACTCAGTGGTGTTAATGATGAGGTGTTCTAAATAGTAAGTCTTTATTATGGGTTCCATGTATTTTGTTATGAAACTGTTTGAAGGACAAAGGCTTTAGGACCTAACATACGTGGGTATAGTTTCACTGTCTGGTCACTGTAAACTTTCTCTGCATTGCCATTTTTTTCGGGAAGTATTTCCATGGCCTGTCGAAACAGAGCTACTGGATTATCATCATCTGGTGCAAGGGGCAGTTGGAATATCAGGGCTGTTGTATGTTGGCATTCATAGCTTCCACATGTAAGGCATCGTATCCGAGCTTCTGGTTTATCAGAGTGAGTGAACTGGATTCCGCACACACCCCAATTTTGTCCATTTTCTGGCAATACAGCCAGTCTGTCTTCATAGTCATTCACATGAGATAACTTAACCTACAATTAGATATTATAAAACAAGGTAAAATTAGCAGAACACATGAAGCCAAATTATATATTTTTTCAAATAGGAAGATAATTTATAGTTTAGAAGTCTGAAACTCGAAAACATGAAGCAAATCTATATATTTTTCTTGAATAGGAAGATAATTACATACTTCACTGGTTTTCTGATTGTAGCTGTGTTCTGTTTGACATTTTTTCCCTGTCCAAGAAAATGTTTTAACCTTTACAGAAAACAGTATGTTCCATTTTGCAAACGTGTACTACTCAATATACTAGTTAAAATGGGCAAATTATAATTTGAATCAAACCTACATTTTCTGTATGCAGCCTCAGGTGATACTTCATAATCTATGTCAATTGTCTGCAGTAGTTTCTTGATGCACAAGATGTGTTTGCAAAGTGTCCCATTCACAACTGCCGATGTTATGATTGGTTAAAAGAAATTTAAATTCAATGGCCTCATCAAAAGCTTAAACTCACAAATTTAATAGAGCTTTTTCCCCAGGAGACTATGAAGTAACAAAGTGACTGTAGGGAGATAATGTGACCAAATAGTGACTATGAGACTACAGTGCCAAGAGAGCAGGAATATTATAGTATTAAAGTCAATTTACTGCAATGAGTTCTTTGCAGTATATGAACCAGGAATGTCTTGATTGGAAGTTCAGCTCACTACAACTAGACCACTGAAGCGGTATTGAAAGCAAGATATAAGGTCTTTGTTGAAAGTAGAGTTTTCAGGCTCAGATCACTTGCTTAGGCCTTGCCCACCTGACAAAAGAGGCACTGGTTAATGTTCCCTGAGACTATAATGGGAGTGTCTTGTGACTGAATGGAGACTATGATGTGATCGTATTCTGTGGGACCAAAATATGACTGAGTCACAATACGAATGTAGGTTTCCATGACTGTGAAGATATCAAAGCCATACATTGATGGCAGTCCCTATCAGTCTCGAACCAGGAACATTGGGATCAGAGGTTAGAATAGAATCAGAATCAGAATTTCTTTTATTTTCCATACATACACTTAATGTTGCTGCTGCTATAGTGTATCATTAATGAAATGGATGATAAAGTATGAAGTATGGAGGGAGACCCCCACAAGGCAATTTGCCGCTTCTTGGAGGCCACCCATGATATAGGTCAGGGAGCATCAGCCATACACCAGGAACACTGGTACGTCATGTTTGACCACATGAAACTATTGAATCATCAATAGGTATATTTCTTATTTTGTCAAAGAGGTGCAAAAGAAAAGAATAGTATGCAATCAAATGATATTTATGACATATTTTCACAAGTGATCTGAAATCAGCTGGAAATGGTGTAATGATAAGGAGAAGTAGAATCCCGAAGGAACCAACAGATGAACAAAATGGTGGGTATTTGAACAAGGCAGGCCAAGTTGAAGGATAGAACTACTAGAAGTGCAAACACCATACCTGCTCTCTGCACTGTAGTCTCATAGTCATATAAGATAAAGTGTTCATTTTAATGTTGCATTGTCTTGTTTTTCTGATCAGATAGTTTCAGTCAGTTTTTGCTTTACACACAGTGATTCGAATTGACATGTCGCAACATTCATATATAGAAAAAAATCACAAATTTGTGATAATTTCAGAAATTAAAGTCTGTCTAAAAAAATTTTTGATGGCAGAACCAGCTCTAACATAAAACTGTGAATGCCTGCTGAATAATGGTTGATATATGTAACTTGAAGTGTTATTATGTTGCAAATATGAATATTGTGTGGATATCTTCTGAGACTATCTGGATGGATTGTCAAAATAATTCAAAAAGCATACATATCAAACACCTGCAAGAGAGAATACCTTGTAAAGCTATGTAGCCATGTCCAGCTCTTTTTTTGCCAGAAACTCTACATTCTGGCTTGGCGATGGTATTTGGAGAATTATTTGAGAGTGTGTTTTAAAGACGCACACAGACAAACAGAAATCTAAATGCACACTTTTAAATCTTGATTTTAACTTGCTTTCATCATCACTAAGCCTGAACTCCACCCACAATGTAAGGTTACTCTCAGAACAAGAAAATTCTTTGTGAAAAATATGAAGATATCTGGCAATGTGTGATGGCAGTAAATATGTTATTGTCATTTGATAAAAGAAAAAAAAACCAAGAAGTTCTATGAGCTGGATTCGAACTAATGTCCCCACACTCAGCAGAATTAAATTGCGCTCTATTCACTGTGCCATCACATTTGCCTGTGATGCCAATGTGAGTTTTTGGAAGTGCATGCCTTTGCATTCTATAAATCGCTCGCCTGTAGGGGAATAAGCCCAGCGTTTAGCTCGTTTCACTGCAGTTATACTCCATAGTTAGAAGTTCAATTGTGCCTAAAACTTTAATTTTTTAAACTTCGGAAGTTATAACCAAGGTCTTTATCCCAAACCTAAATAAACTTTAGGTGAATATTGCCCAGGTTAGTTGTGCGTGAGCATTTCTGGGTCGAACACATTAAAATAAGTGAAGAGGCCCCCGACGGGTTCTTCATAATTGAACAACCAATCTAATCAAAGCGTCTGCAAGACTACCCTCCCTGGGTCCTTGACCTAATCTCTTTCACCCACCAAAGTTAGTCATAATATATATCTGGCATCGTTACAAAACCATATCTGTCATAGATATATTGTGTCATAGGTCTAGACGCCAGATATAGGAAAATGAAGAGATGGCCATGGCTTCAAAGCAATAACAGAGTATACAAAATCTGTTTGATGCCATTTCAAAACGTTTTGAGGCCCAACCAAAGAGACCACAGTGCTTTTTTACAAGGTTTATTAATCTAATAAATAATTTTGAACAATATTGAAAAAATTAACAATGTTCAGTAATTTCATTTCTAAAAGGATTCTTTTTGGTTGTTAATCTTGCTCATGATTTCAAAATATTTGTTATTTGGGCAATCAAACATACCTTGCATAATAACATCAAACTGCCATTTTTCACATTTTTTGTTTGTAAAATTCCTATGAAAAGCCAAAATTACTAAGTCTGATATGTTAATGATTAGGACAGTCCACTCAGAAGATATTCATATTTGCATAGCAGCTTCAGACACGTCGTAGTGCCTGCCATAATTTTAAATTTATTTTTGCAATTATCATGCTTGAGCAAATACTCACCTTGGTCATAGGGCAAATCATAACTATCTTTCAGACTGTAAACATATCTTTCTTGGTCATGGTCACACTGACATGAATAAGTCCATTGCCATTTTGATTGAAACTCCATTGGTCTTCGTTTGATAAAAACATAACTGTTCACCTGCATTTTGAATGGTTGAGTAAATAAAATACATTCCATGACCAATTCAAAATATTGAAATATACTGCATGTATCTGAAAAGGGGCATTCTCACTGTCACGAGTAAGAAAGCCGAGTGATCACAGATGTAAAAAAAAAGGGACTACGTGCTCACTTGTGGCACTATTAATCAAGTATAAACAAATCGCTCAGAGTAAGCACGAGTGGCTGTGAATGGACATGTACGTCCTTATATTACTCTAAAAACACTCACCAACCACTCACCTAGTGACTCCCAAGTAATTCCTGATTGAGTGCTGCAAAAATGTAAAAATTCCACTAGTGGAACGTCTGCCAGATTTTTAAATATGCATAAAACATTTTGCCTTTCCATGGATAGTCATGGATGATTTAGAGGGACCAGGAGTCTACGAATTAAGCATGAGTGTCCGTAGAACGCTCACCGAGTGATTAACATATGAACAAGGATAAGCCAGAGTATAAAGTTTTGGTCATCCACGCTCACTCGCCAGCTGCATCCATGAAAGTGAGAACGCCCCTTCACACACATGGGCTCCACCAAGAAACCTTATCAAGTCTCCCACAAAAAAAAAAATAACCAAACCAAAGTTATAAAATTTGAAAAGGTTTGGGGTGAAAAACAAAAATTTCAAAACCCATTGTCTCAGTACCCTTCACACAATGGCCACCCAAAAGTCTAGAGCAATGTTTTCTGTGGCAGACAATACAAATCCATGCTCCATATCTCTTTTCTGGTTCTTCAGATTTCGAATACCACTTTTTGGTTAATAAGGGGGAGTATTATCATCACAGGTCTGATTTAATGATGCAAGGTGATTACATTATGGTCACTGACAAACAAATTTCGGTCAATTTTCTAAAACTTCCCTATTCACAGAAGTAATCCATTTTTTTTAAATGTAAATTATTGCCTTTTTGTGGCTCTGCAACTTTGAAAAGTTGGTCAAGATCACTTGTATTGGGTCAAAGTTAATATATTGCACAGGGGTACAGCATACTAAAGTTTCATCTCCCAATTCCATAAAATGAAATGCTGGGAAGGAAAATGATAATGAGAATACAAACAAAAACAAAGTTATTCACCATAGTAATGGTGAAGCCCAATTATCACTGTACCTTAAGCTGTCTCTTCTTTTCACAATAGTCAGGAAAGAAAAACACTGTTTCCCACAAGTCTTCAGAAAATATTTCATAGGGTGTTTGTATCAGATTTCCATGTGACAGCAAATATGCATAATGTGACTCCGCAGGTATGTACATCACCTGCAATATTGATAATCTAATATCATAAACTGCAAACTGTTGTGAAGTGCTTTCAATTACTTTACATCAGAAGCTCTTGCAACAGTATTCATCAAAAACTTTAGAAGAGTGTGGTTGTAGAATAATAAAGGTGGTCATGCAGCTAGCCATGATCGACAACAATGTAAGAATTAGTGAGTCTTGAATGAAATACCTCATCAAGATCTCTGTTGAATTCTACTGGACTTGCCTCATCCTCATTCAACTTATCCTTTGCTAAACCCACTGTGTCTGTGTTTGTTTTCTCCTAAAAGAACAATAACCATTACACAGTATTTCATTTTAGTTATGAAATGTAGAGTAAATAGTGCTACCATTCGAACATGACTTGCCTGTGTTGTAATTTCCATTAAATTTTCAGTCTCGCGAGTATTATCAACTTGTGCCTACAACAAATGCATTCGGCATTTACTACACTTTAACGAAATTGCCAATCATATGAATAATGACATCAACAAGTTATTGTAACTGTACCACAGTGCAAGGAGCAGATCTCATCCATTTCCCTTTGCGACTTTTATTCCTGAATTTCACTTTGATCTGATATTCCGGTTGGGTTGTCACAACTGAAGTTAGAATGTACTTTATAACACCACAGAAAAAAGTAACATTGTATTAGCTGTTCTCTAAAACGTGGTACAGGTTAAATTTTGCTGATGTAGTACTTTAATGTTTTGTCTTCACTCAAATGTAAATTTTGACAAATATTTTTACATTTTCCAAATTTACTCTGGTTACCCACACAGAAAGCAGACATGCTAACCATTACACTACATGCCATTGCCATTAACTGGCCTGTAATCAATGGCTCATGGGTGACACACAGTCAAGTTAATAATCTACATGCTGGCATAAAAACTCCTCTTGGTTTACAACAAAACCTTACTTCAATAGGTATTTTTCAGTTTTCTATTTTCAGGCCAAATATGAACATTTCTTACACATTGTCTTTAAAAGTGCTGGTTTTTGTTGTTTTTATTATGTTTTCGTTTTTTCTAATGTTAGTAAATGTGAATATAATTAGTCATTCATGTTTGACTAAAGATGAAACTATGTCTTAGCCACTTTGTTTCAGTGTGTGTAGACAATCACTAGGATTTTTGTGATGGGTACTGTACATTACACCAGCCAGTGACATGGCTTGGTTTTAGCATGGAGTCACTAGAGAAGGAGGGGAAAGCTGGGGTTTTATTGCGTTCTATGTATGTCACGATGGTCTTTTAATGATGGGCATTTAATCTGGTGCCTGTCTTTATGACACCAGCTGATAAACATTCCTGGGGTTTAAACCCCAAATAACTGTGTGCTGATTGGCCAAATAAATAGGGGGATTCCGAAATATATTATAAATAGCACCCATGTGCTTTCATGTTTATAACTAGATTGTATTCACAACATTGTTCTCCTTCTCATTCTGTTAAAATGATTCAATCATACAACATATTGTATCAAATAAATAAAGAAAGAAGCTGTTGAACAATAGATACAAACTCCTGGCAAATCATAAAGATCACGATATATCAATAATATAACCAATAATAATAAACTAATTTGTCATCATTTCACATCCTACATTTTCTAAACAGTGTGAGGTGATGGGAAAATATAAAATATTTTTCCCCTGAGAATATATAGATGTTAATATGCATCAGGACAGGTTAATAATTTGATTTTGGTGACTGCAAGGGGACTTGCATGAAATTAAAATTTTTATGGCCATTTAAAATATAGATGCACATGTGTGATAATAGAGCTTTCCCCTCCTTCTCTATGGTTTTAGTGGGGCAATAAATTTCAATAAGGCCATCTGTAACAACTGTACACTCTGTGATTATTGTTTTGTACAGGATTTCCCTGGAATGCAAAGTGAATCAAGGTGAAACCACAGTCATGCAAATGTGGAATAAATATAACATAGAAGCCTTTATGAAAAAAAAAAAGTGTGAATTTTAATCTGCCAAAACTATCAGAGGAAAGTAAGGAGAACTGGGCCATTAATCACATTTAAATTTTTGCCTATTTAAATAATAATGCAAAGTTATTTTTTTTGCCTATCTAGGTTATACTATAAGTATTCCTCTAATGTTAGGTGCCATTTTGAAAGAAATCTCAACCTTTCTTGTATAAAGGGAAAATTATATTTCAGGAAAAAGTGGCCCAGTTCTCCCTCAGGTAAGGAGAACTGAGCCATGGGGGAAGGAGAACTGGGCCCCTGTTGTCAGTTAATAACAAACTGAAAAACTGGAACAATTATTAATGTTTTCATGAAGCATTATCAACAAACAGAATTGCATTAAAAGAACAGAGCTTGAATATGAAAATCTGACCTACAAAAAAGCCAAAAAAATTATTTTTGAAAATTACATTAATTTCAGCCTAAAACTTCATATACAGTGTGAACACAGCATATTATGGTTGAATTTATTAATATTATTACAATTTAAAATTCATCTTGGCATAAGTCTGTAAGTCTAACCAAAGCTCCATTGTAAAGTTAACAGGGTTTAAAGATTTTATATTATTGCCAAAAATGTGGCCTGTAATACATCTTAACTTCATCTGTAATACAACAGTAAATCACTGTATAGATATTTGACAATGTAGGGGAAATATGCCTGGGTTAAACCAACTTGTATTATAAGCCATAAGTCAACCATGATGTGACATAGCTAAGATTATGGTTTTTCCTTTTGATTTTCTAAATGCAAGCAAGTGTTTTAGCATAATTTCTAAAGGCTGGTGGTTTATAATTTCCTTATCAAATTTTTTTACTGTATTTTATAACATTGGGAGACCAAGGACAATCCAGTTCTCCCCGCTGGAGGTGGCCCAGTTCTCCCCAAAGCTGTTGCTTGAAAAAAAATGGCAACCATATTTTTCCACATGGAGAGAACAACATGGCAGTTACATGATTGTACTCTGATCATGCTGGTTATGACTATATGTTTATAAATCTATCCTTTATCAGCTTTTGTAAATGAGCATTGTATACATGAAAATTTTACTTACTGACTCAAAAAACAAAATATTCGCTTTGTCAGAGAAATAAATATCTTAAATGGTTTCTTGCTTTCAGACATGCACTTAGGAGTAGTTTGACCCAATTTCAGGATAATATCAATTATACTTTTAGCTGTAGATAGGGTGGCCCAGTTCTCCTGCCCTCTATAAAACATATAGTGTCTCCAACTTCAGAGGAGCTTGATTGTGTGCCAACTATATAAACTTTAGTGTTCCTGTATAGCAATATAATATTATCTAGGCCCTTAATACATTTCTATTCACTTAACTGAGTACATGTAAAATGCCTTACCATTGATTGTTTTGCAAGTTTTCAATTGTTTCATGGGTGTGCTTTTATCTGCAATGCTTTTCTGTGTCCTGTAAAAGTTAATCAATGCAGTGACATTTAGTCATCATTGTGAGGATAAAAGCAAATTATGTCAGATTAATAAGTCTTAGATATAGGTAATAATACTTGCCTAACAGACACTACAAATGCACTTTGTCCTTCAGCCATTCTCCATATGCTGTCACTTCTGAGCTTATCCTAAAACAATACTCTATTTACATTGTGTTTACATTCAGCAAGCTGCAACATGTCTGGCACTTATCAGAAAAAAAGCAGTAAAACACCACAAATCTACACCACATCTTTCCTGTGTTTGATTTACTATGCATTATGAGTTGTGCCTATGTATCAGATTACATGGCTGTATATATCATTTGTTGTTACAGTCATAGCAATGTACTAGACTGACTTGTATATATATTATAGGTATTTACAGTACTAGATCCTTGGTAGGGGTTATATGAAGATCTGTGCAACATAGTACCAGGTACCATGTTTCCTAAGGCTAACTGTACACCATGGCTACCTGTGAATTGTCTTGCCTGATAAGGAATCAGCCATTATGCAGCTTTTATAATTGTATTGGACATAGAAAAAAAGCACATTATTAAAAAAACAAAAACATTTTTCAATAGAATATAAAGTTAAAAAGCACATCATTAAAAAGGAAATCATTCATCAATTAAAGATACATTAAGTGGTCATACTAGTGAGGTGGCCCTCAAAGGCAGATGCTTTATTAGTGACAAGGAATTTTGAATTAGTACGTGAGGCTCAATGGTAAGTAGTGTTAATGCTCTGCATTCCTTGAGACAGTGAGATTTGCTGGCTGGATGATTGACAAATAGCCTAGCAGTGTTGACATAGTAAGGTAAATGCATTTTAACCTATGTAATAGCAATTCTACTGAAATAGTGTAGGGGCCTAGCTCAGTGGTAGCACACAAGGCTTCAAACCACTGGGTCCAGGGTTCAATTCCCGGTCGAGCTCCCTGCCTGTCCAAATTTCGCCATCAGGCAGAAATACAGGACATAAAGCCCTAATTCTACCACCTTATAGTGCCTACCAGAAACATGGTTACAAGGGCAAAGAGTGAAACATTTTCCTTTCTTTCAAAGTGCATCAGCCCCGTCACAGTAATCAACATTTCAGGAATATATTTCTATTTGTTGAAACTCTTGCCTGGTTCAGAAAATTCAATAGCATTTGGACAGTTGTTTCACCATTTTCAAACAAAACAAAACAATGATCTACATCATTTGAGGACTTTGGCAGAAGTTATTTTGAGTTCTTGCTCAACTAAATGTGTAACCACTAATATGCTAGGCACTCTAAATAATATGCTAGGCACTCTAATAATATCTCTCCATAATAAGGTAACTGTGCCTTAAGTGGCCATATTTTATTTGCCTTATGGCCACAATATACTGGAGTCAGTCTTGTTTTAAACAGCAGCTCAAGTCAGTCTACCCCTTACTATTAGCTTAACCCCTTCGCTAATATGACTCCATTTGGTTTATATATACATATAAAGTGACATTTTTAGTGCAACAAAGGATACTGTCCAGCAAAAGCAAATTCAACTTTGTCCATGTTGTATGGGTATGGCTCAAAGGGTTTAGTTTCATTAGTTCTTGGGTCAAAAACAATGTGGTGCCTAAAGGTGAAGTAAGCTCTTCTGAACCCATCCAGGTATTCATCTGAAGTTCCATATTCTATTGACAACTGACTGGTAACCTATTAAAAAAATATTTGGACTTTTTAACATCTGACTTACTTTACCTGCATAAATTGAAAATCAGCACATTATTCCCTGTTATATAAAAAAATATGCCAGCTTTTAAACAATGTATATGCTGTATATGTATAAACAGCTAGTCTGTATATTCCAGTGATGTCACTGATGACCTACATGTTCAAGGGCAACATCATCATCTTCACTGATCTTATTGATGAAACGTGTTGCCCTGGATAAACCAACTCCTTCAATGTTCTTCATGTAGTCACAACCTGCCATGATGCAAATGAATTGGAGTTTTGCATGGCTGTATTTTCTCAGATGTAGAGATTTGTTGACGTCTTCCGAAGAAATCAACTGCCCCTCGCCATCAGGATTCATTTTGTATAGTACCTAATGAAGTAGATAGTTTGATAGCATTTGATAAATTATAATAAAAGATGTAAAAAATTCTAAATAACCTGAATGGCAAAAATTCTAAATAACCTGAATGGCAATTATGCTGCTACAGTGCTACAGGGGGTTAATGGTGCTATGGTTATTGAACAAATAATAATATAACGCAGGAGGGGGGGGGGGGGTAGAGATAACTAAGAAAATAAGGAATAAAAAATAATAATTAGAAGTCATACATTTATTATTATGATTTAATTGTTAATAAAATGAATTATTTTGAACACAACTTCCTTTTTGTGCCCCATACACCAGGACATCGGAGTCCTCTGTGATCACCAGATCTGCAATGCCGCTAATGCTGAAAAAAGCCAGTTGAGCATCCGCTTCATATGGTGCTACAATGGTATCAATGCCATGTTTCCTGCATGCCTAAAACATTGTTCAAACTTGTATTATTTTAAATATATATGAATGAATTAAGTCAACTTAGTCAGGAGAGATAACAATAAAGGGAAAATGTGAACCTCTCACCTCTATGACTATGAATACCATATCATATGACACCCTTTCAACACGTCTCAGCAACTTTTTTGCTGTTTCTACATCACCAGAAGCAATATATTCTTGTGCCTTTTGTAAGTTTTTCAATCTTGACCTAAAAGGTATAATGCAAAATACTCTAGATTTTTGTCAAAATTGTATTTATACCAGACTGAAAATATTAATATATTTCATGCACATTTGAGGTTCAGCTAGTTACTTATTTAATGAGTTTAATTATGTGTCCACCAAAAAGGTCATTTATTTCTGTGTGTGTCTCTCTCAATGGTCTGTGCTAGGTATAGGAAATCTAGACAAGCATAACTGAAGTAAGTATTACACAGGGCCATGTGTTGCCTACTGGGGTTGAGGGCTAATTCACCCTTAGGAATTCTCCCCAGTATATAACCGATATTTTAGCTTACTGCTTTGAAAACAGCATTATTAGTTACATTGAAATCAGCAAAATAAATTAAAGCCATTAGCAATCATACCTCTCCCGGTCTTCATGGACCAAGGATTTGTTGGGAAGAGCACATCCATCGAATACTAAAATGGGTTTCACTCCATAGGTGAGTAATACTCGGAGCCTTCTCATTATGTAATCTACATATCTAAAACAAAAATTCTAAAATATTGTACATGGCAAAATAAACTACTTATTTGTATGTATGTATGTATAAATCAATTTACATGACTTACATTGGTCCATTGTTATTTTGACTAGAGTCCGTCCAGTTTGCATGTATAGCCTTATGTAACCATCCATGTCCATCGATTGCAGCAGTGCAATTTCTGAATTGTTTTATATGGCCAGGTGAAAATGAATCTGCAAGGAAAGGCAGTAGGCCTTTGACACCCATATCTCCAGAAGTTGTGAAAACCTCATAGAAAAGTGCACTTTTCCACACAACTTATATCACCATGGACCACCTGAACTCCATAATATCACAAATGACACCCAAAATAAGTGTCTAGCTAATAATATTCCACCCCATGCCATGCCCATACTATAAAACTAGACCAGATGCCTGAGTGTTCTGCATTTTCTTGACATCATCTCATACCACTATGTGTTCGTTGCTTCTCTGCACTGCAAGGCAACAGTAAACTGCAGCTCTTTCTATTTACTTTCTTCCCCTCTTGGTCAGAAAAAGTTACATATTACATCGATCAAGGTACATGCAGTTTATATCAAAATATTTCACAAGACGATTGTTATGCAAAAGATCTAGTTTTATTCAGCTTTGCTGTGCATTAGATACTAATATGTAATGCTCTATGAATGCTCTATTGATGATTAGCATATTAAATAAGGACTTAGCAAATATTGATGAACTAAGCAAATTAACTCGTTTTCTGCAAAACTATCAGAAATGCCAACCATTCACATCATGTTGATAATTATTAATTTTGAGTACTAACCTGGATAAGTGCTTGGATAAGCAATAATTAGAGTAAATCACTTAAGCAAACAGTAAAACTGCAGCTCTTCATATTTGATGTCTTCCATTCTTGGTTAGAAATAGGTAAATGTTAACAGCGATCGAGGTACAAGCAGTTTATATAAAAATATATCACAAGACCATTGCATCGATCATAGGTGTATATATATGTACATACCTGCCAAGAGTCACCTTAAATTTATACATTATTAGAACAAAAAGGAATACATACTAAATCAATTAGAAACAAACGGAAAAAAAAGAAGAATGATTAGTTAGGAGAAAAAGAAAGGAAGAAAAAAAACAAAGTAAAATATTATATTATATGCGTACAATGTTTATAAATTATCTGTTCAGGAACAATGACTGTGAGAAAAGATTAAATAAAGCAAATACAAGTATTTACATTGCAAACAATTTTTGATGGTTCATGAACTATTGTTATGATTTGAGGTGATGGCAACTGTAAATTTGTTTCATGGCATAGGCCTCTATTTCTTGACTACATACATAACAGTTTTTAGCATAGCATTCTGATGGGTATTGCGAAAGGTTATTGTCCTTTAATTTTTTGAAGAATTTTTTTGATCATATGTACGTATGTATGTATGTAATGTATTGTAATGTAAAGCAATGGTATATAATGGTATGCAATGGTATGTATGCATGGAATGTATGAGTGGTATGTATGGTATGTATGGTATGTATGGTATGTAAGGATGTACGTAAGGATGTAAGTGTGCATGTAAGGATAGGATGTGTGTGTGAGTATGTGGGGAAGGATGTGTGTGAGGATGTACATATATATGTGTTTGTACACAGAAGAAATTTTGTCATTTGAAAAAATTTTCTTAATACATTTCTGAAAGGTTTATCCATATTAAATTTGAAGCCTTGAAGAAGGTTTTTTGCTGTTGCAAATTGATGTGCAGGGAGTGAGGCCCATATACAAGACATAAAAACCATAACAGTACATAAAACACCAAAAATATATATTCCTGACACCAAATTGTATGTTTCCCAAACAGAGTTAGATTTGCTTTGCACATCATGCAGTTTACTCCAGATTATACACAGAGACATACAAGGTTATCTCCCCTTGATAATGGCCCATAAACTCACCACAAATGATAATGTCCCAAGACACTGTTTCATCTTGACTGTATCAGCCACAGAGCATGTGTTCTGATAAACAAGATACAATAATTATGGAAACAAAATTATAAGTCAGTTTTGCAAGATATGAAAAATGATACGAAACACTATATATTTCCATTAATGACCATCATTTTCAGCATTTTTGTACAATAAATTATCTCTGCTTTATCCTTTGTGTAGTATTTTTCATATTTTGCATGGAAACATTATGTTAGTAATGGTAGTAGCATCTTATTGGGGACCAAGATCAATTGACAATAAAAAAAAGCACAAATAATAAAGTAAGAAAAATAGGTCAAATACAATATGTAATTAGACAAACCTCAATATTTTGCTTTGTTCTGTTGTATTATTTTTTCAAATTTCTTTGATCAATTCTTATTCATAAATTACACATGTAGATACTCAATGGTTCAATCTTAAGAGGGGCATGGGGATGGGGGGAGACCAAGTGTTTCCAAACCTATATATAGGTCAGATGCTAGGGCATCTGGTGCACCTTGGTCCTTGGATACATCACGTGAGTCAGTTCATGGTCTCATGAAGACCTGTGTCTCTTTTTACAAAGCAGAACTTGGATTAACCAGTGTTTGATAATTTCACAGGTCTCCTGAGTTGTTGATGATTCAAAATACTTTGAAGGTAAGTAATTCAATTTTATAATATAATTCCTTTAGGCTTTAGATTCATAGAATATTCATAGAATATTCATATAATATTGTATGTAGAGGAATAGAAATATTCCAAAATGAAAAATTAACCTGAAGTGTTGTGACCCGACACATTGAAGAATTAATAGAATATACAGACTAGTTATTATCAGGATTTTCTGTGATATTTGAATTCATACATACATACATACATACATACATCCTTCCTTACATACATACATACATTCATTACATACATCCTTCCTCACATCCTTACACACATACATACATACATACATACATACATACCTACGTACTTACCTACTTACGTACTTCTTCTATTCAACTGCAAGTTGTTTATTTACTTTTGTTTATCTATTAATTTCAGTGCCCCACAAGTGAGAAATAATCTTGAAACAATGTCAAGCAGAGGAAAGCTTGGAATTACCAAAGGTACACCTTGATATAATGGCAAAAAAAAAACCTTGTATAATATCTATCTACAGGACCCGAGTTATGGCCCTTAAAAATAGAAATATGTAGTTGGGTTGTAAGTTGAGAATATAAACACTGAAGCAGGCTTTATTGTTTATTTTTCAGGGGGATCAAATTAAGTGGGACAGCTATACTTTTATAATTTAAATTAAATATGTAATATAATTAGTATTTCATGTCATTTCAGGGGGAAAGATAAACAGGCGCTGTGTTTTATGCCACAGGTGGCAGCAGAACATATGGCGGCATTACTCAAAGACACACAAAAAAACAAAGGAATCTATTGAAGACCTGATTCATGAAGAACAAAAGCAGTGTTCTAATTTACAAAAAATGGCAGCTGTGTCCAAGCAGAAGCTAATTTCAATTGGCGAAGAGCATGGTAATTCAAACATTGACCAACTAGAGAAAATAGCAAGGTCACTGGGACACATTGTCTATGGTTTGTACTTACAATAATCATTTTAATGTATAGCATACACATTATCCTGTTTCAGAAGGCTATTTGAAGTTAATGATGATTTAGCCTTTAAGGTTTAGACACTCTTATACCATCAATCAACCATCATGAATGGCAGGAATTTTCACAAATGGTTTTTTACTATAAGTCCTCTTTTAGTTGTGTTGTCAAGATATGCAATTTATGCTATCAGCACATTAAGTTTGACTGTTTGTGTTTCATTATATATCAACTGTAAGTCCTTTTTTTGTTTTCAGAAGAGAAAGACATTCATCTGAGATTGACATCACCCGTGAATGATGATGAAAATTATGAGAAAGTCATTCATAAGTTTCCTGTTCGAACTGATTCAACCATTCCAAGTAATGCACAAATAAAAAAAATCACTGGACTAATTAATGTTGAGGACACAAAACGAATTAGAGATGCCTACAGTCGAAGGGTTGATCAGAAACGTGTCATTTTCATCACTAACTACTTCCATGGTGAGCGCCCTGGAAAACATCAAATCAACCATCTCATGGATCAGAAACATTGGGTAAAAACAAAAAGAGTAGAAAAGATGTTGGGCAAAGTAAAGTGGGTGGATGGCAAAAGGCAGTGTCACTTGACTGATGCAGATTTGCTGGAGCTAACATCAACACAAAACTGGGATTTGGAAATATTGGATGATCTACCAGGCAGAGGACGTGGGGTTTTAACAACTAAACACCTGAAAAAAGGTTCTGTTGTTTGTGATTACAGAGGTGTACTAATTGGACCACTGACAAAGAAAGGATCAGTTGCTTACTTGGAGAGTCATGCTAATCACTATAATTTTCAAATTCGAGGTGACAAGGGATGGTATGTTATAAATGGAGAATATGAAGATCAGTCATTTGGAAGACTGATTAACCATTCAAAACTGCACCCTAACTGCAAGGCTATCTTGAAGACAATTGACTGTCGTGTACTTGTATTCATTGTGACCACAAAAGACATCCCAGCAGGTCAGGAGCTGCTCTATGACTACATGGGATATGAATTACCAGATTGTGTGGAAGGCTGCAATTACTGCAAAATAAATTCATGATGCAAAATAAATGTATGATGCATGTGTTTTTTAGTCAATATAAACACCTCAACAAAAGTAAGTCCCCCCCTAGATAAACTCGAATATTTTCAAGACGACTGCTCCAATTTTTACCAAATTTTGTGTGTGGTTTAACATTGGTATAAGCATTAATCATGCTAAATTATAACTTAATCGGATCAGTTGTGGTTGAGTGAGCAGCAGTGATATGCTCAACAAGCCTTTTTCAAAAATCCCAAGACTGTTTGTGAACAACTTCGGCTGCTGAAAAATGAATGCCTGCAGTCCCTCAATAAATTTGACTGAAAAATGAAATCACACATGAGTCCAGCAATCAATCAAAGACAAAACACACAATTTATTGCACAATTACACTTAAAAATAAAGAGGGTACAAAACAATAACAGTTACTGATAGCAGGTGACAAATTTCCTAAAGTGTTCAACATTCAATATGAGGTGTGTCCTCCGTTTCTCCGAATCACCTCATTACATCTTTTTTTCATGGTCTGCACAAGTTTTTTGAGCCCACTCTTCCTGCAGGATCGGTTGCAGCATGGCAAGGGATGTCTGCTGGTCGACTCTTCTTCAAACTTCCCTCTTCAACTGATCCCAGAGGTGTTCAATAGGGTTGAGATCAGGAGTGTTGGCAGGCCAGTCCATCCTCTCCACCCCCTGATCCTCCAAGAACTGATCCACTACTCTTGCTCTGTGAGGGCGGGCATTATCATCCATGAGGATGAATCCTTCTCCAACTGCTCCTGCATAGGGGATGACAAGAGGGGTGAGGATCTCATGCAGGTAGTGCTGAGCATTCAGGTTGCCCGGAATGATCAGCAGGTCAGTTTTGCCTCCAGCGCTGATTCCTCCCCACACCATGACACTTCCACCTCCATATGCAGTTACTGGCTGGACACAGCAGTCAGCATGCTGTTCTCCCCTACGATGCCAAACCCTGCTCCTTCCATCCGTGTCCCGTAGACACATCCTCATCTCATCAGTGAAGAGGACCTTCTCCCACTCTTGTCTTGAATACTGACTGTGAGCTTGGGCCCATTCAAGTGGAGCTCTCTTTTGCACCCTGGTTAGCTGCGGCTTCTTGACTTGACGGTGGGCATGAAGGCCATTGCTGTGTAAACGGTGTCTCACAGTCTGATCACTGATGTTTTGTGCTCCCTGCCCTCGCACTTCAGCCACCTGGTCTCGGATGTCAGTTGCGGAAATCACACAAAAAAAGGTTTTTTTAATCAAATTTACCATAAAAAAATTAAACAAAGGGAAAATAAGGTAAAATGGCCCACCTGTCATTGTGCGTCTTCGAAGGGCAATATTGGCCATCAAACGATCCTGCCTTGCAGTGGTGACCCTGGGACGCCCTGTTCTTGGTCTGTCTTTGACCTCTTGGGTGTTTTGGAACCTTTCCCGCAGCTTTCTTATGGCCTTCGGGGTTACACCCATCCTCCTAGCCACAGCTTTCACTGAGAAATTTGCCTCCAATAACCCTATGGCAATAGCACGGTTTTGCTCAGACATTCGAGGCATAACCAGTTGTGATGAGAAAAGGTCTTAGCTTTAAGACCATTTAATAAACTTAATTGCATAACAAATTCTGTTGTTTTCAGGCTATTCTTAAATGTTTATTGTGTTTAATCAACCTGTCCTGAGTGGATTAGTGCTGAGAGGCAGAACTTGAAATTTTTGAAACTGGGTAGTCAAGCTTTCACTGCTTTGCATTCAACCATGACTGATCCGATTATGCAATAATTGTGCATGATTAGTGCTTATATCAATAGTAAAACACACGCAAAATTCAAGATCGCTGCAATCGTCTTGAAAATATTCAAGTTTATCTAGGGGGGGACTTACTTTTGTTGAGGTGTTTATGTAGAAATTACTTGCGTAAATATAATTAACACGTGGTCATGGTCCCACTGCATATTTTTCTACTTTAATTCTCTCTGTCTTCATCAATCTTATTTCCAGTTCCTAAACTAATCATGCCATCCTTCTTATTCAATGCCTAAGAGTCTGCGCATAGTCTGTGTAATCCTTTGACCTGTGACCATATATGGACTGGCCACTAATGCATCCATTATACAATTTTCATTTTCCCACCTGCCCTATTTTTTTCTTTGTATAACCCAAATGTGTCTTAGACCCTTCATCTTTAGCCTCATAACTCTACCTAACCGTTCAGAGAGCAACTTTTTAAACATGTTATTCTTATTTATCAGTGTGTCTGTGTGACTGATTACCTAGTTGTGGTACGAATAAAAGGCAATTATGTCCAAACCTTGTTGATGTGATTGGTTATTTGTTAATTTGTAAATACTACCTCTCATTTGAGTGAAGCAATTACTGTATGTCTCTCATACAGTTATGAAATTGAGGTTATTGCCATAAAGGGGATGATCATTATGCAATTAATCAGGGAAATTGACGATGAAATGGTACTGTCACATGTGGTTTGAGAGCAATGTGCTAATTATTGCTTAAATCTGTAAATATTCCAATGGGGAAGTTTATTCAAAATTAGTATTGTTAATATATCTTAAAACCACCTTTTATCATAATGCTGGAAGACACATGCTATTTTTCATCAGACAGACGTAGCTGGCCATGGTAATACTGTGCATCAATGAATGAAAGAAAGAATGATTGAATGATTGAATGGAATGAATAAATGAATCAATGAACGAATGAATGAATTAATGAACAAATCAATCAATAAATCAAATAGGATAGTTAAGTTAAAAAATCGCATGAATTTGATTTTTTAACTAATCACTAAATATCTCTACCCTGTCAAGGTATGCAACTATAGAAAGAAAAACATAGATCATGCACGGAGAGACACATAGCTAGACAGACAGACATGTAACCATGTTTTTATTGATAATGGCCATATACGCTATATGGCATCAGGCTGCCACAGCTATGTTGTAATTGAAATTATGAATTGTTAATTTAAATATTTTATATATAGATTTTATTGACATGTAAAATATCATAAGTGATACATATGTCATTCAGTTAAAAGATAACATGAAAGAGACATTAATGTAAATACAGAAAGCAATAAAATTTCAATAATCAAGGTTCCAGCCACCAAGTTAACTATTAATACGTGTTTAAAATCCACATACACAATAAAAAAATAAATAAATAAAAAAATAAAAAATACAAGCCGCTAATAAAAACATTTCACTCTTAAAGTCCAAAACATGACAAGCACATCATAACTAATAAACTAATAAACTAAATTAATAACTGTGTGGATACAGGAGATGGTTTTCTCTACACATCGGCTTGAAGGAGAAACTTTCCTAAACTATTTAATAACTCAGGTTCCTTGTTTGTCATTATTGCTGTAAACTTAGTTATATCATCTAGAGACAAGAAGTTGTTAATAAATTTAGTTGCATTCAAAAAGAGGTTAACACGGTGTTGCTCATTACCAGGAAAGACTATAAATATTGCAAATGTCATGGTCAATAAAACATTTGATTTGAATTGAATTGAATTGACAAATTCAACAATATCTACAGCATTAGACTTACACTTGAGTGTTCATGATTTCTGATTATGAGTAAAAGAACCATGGGTAACGGCAGTACCCCATAACCATGGGGTACTGGTAATGGGTAGAGACTTGTGAAGTTAAAAAAAAAAGGTTAAGGATTATCTTTACACACTGACCTGAACTGTATGGCATCTGTTTTAATTATATCTATGTTTTTACATTATAAAATACTGTCACATAGAAGATACAAAGAAACCTAGTAAATATCTATCTATCTATCTATCTATCTAGATGTGTAGCAGTAATATTTAACTGTGTAGCTGTCTATCTAGCTGTTTATCTATCTATCTATCTATCTAGCTATCTAGCTATCTATCTATTACATATAATTTTATGGTGCCATATCTAGATCTCTTGGATAATGTGTTAATTTAAGTATTATTAACAGTATTGCACAATGCCACACAACATTGTATTAAGGAAATAACTTAAAGTGGTATTAATTATGGGGATGACTGTATATGGAGTCCCACTGTATCATCATTGTGACTCAAATCCTGCTTATATCTGTTACCTTGTTTAAAACCATGTGGTGTTTTATGGCAAGCTTACGAGGCTGGTGGTCTTTAAGAAGAAACATTGAAAGGAATACTGACATAAAATATATAGACAGTTATATTATGAAGGCTGTGACTTAACATAGTATTCAACTTTCTCTGCCATCATATTTGATTAATGCTAGTTAAGCTATACAGCACCATGATATTTTTATATTGTTCTAAGAGAGATATAATCAAAATGTCAGTTAACTTGATGCCTCCTGGGTGCAAACTGAAATTTGTTAACATACAGACTGTACTAAAAAAATCCATCATATATGCTATTATTTAAATGGAGAATAAAACCATTTTATCCCTCAAAGTCATATTATTTTAAAAATGTTCAATTTATTGCTTATGCTTATCTGCCTTCACCATAGGATATAACCATGGACTTAAATACATATGGTACTGTAACTTTACAGCTTAACATGATCCTAGACTGGGCTAAAAAGGGGTAAAAAGGAGGTTAATGGACATGTTGACATGTCTCAAATGAAAGCAGAAAGGCCAGATGAGAAGTTTCCAGTCCTTGGTATTTATGTCCATGATATAACTTAATTCTATTGGGTGTCAACAGGTCAGACATGCTCTTACAGTGCAGCTGCTGATCTCTGTTGCACTTCAGTGATTCTATGTCTGTCTCAACATTATTACTCCATTGTCTGAACTTAGAACACAAAACATATTTATTTCATATTACACATATCAATTGATACAATGGATGCTGAGTTTGAAGCTTAGTTAGTTTTTATTACCAACTGCCACTGGCAGACGGAATGATGAGAGGACATGGCTAGGCATCCACCCCATGTACACATTTACCCCATGGATTTCAAAAGCAAACATGCAAATTGACGTCTCAAGTGCTCTCTGACAATCACAACAGATATCTTGCATACAAAACAGATCATTTGCTAATCGGAGTGCAATTAAGCAGTGAAAGCTCTGTGTATGTGTTAATGAAATGGCAATGATAGTGAACATATAGAGAAAGGACCACTGTGACAGTTTACTTCAATCCCAAAATACTGAGTTATTTAATTAATTATGCAATTCCTAACCTGACATATGAATGTGACAAACTGTAATAATTATTGTATATTGCACTATATAAGGAAAAAAGTGTACCAGGTATCACAATGGACAATAATAACGGTACAACATAGAATTTAAAAGATTGCTTTAGTGAGCAATATTTTTGTGTGAAATATCCAACTTCTGAATACATATGATTTCTCAGATGCCAAAAATCAACTGCTAAGAAAGAACTTAATAAGCGAGCAAGACATCTGAGAACATCAACTGAAACGGTAAGGCTATCCAGATATTTATTCAGTGAACCAGAAAAATTGGGATGCAGGTCTAGTTGGACAATTAATTTATTGATATATTTATAAATTTAGTATATGCCTACTATCACAACACAACTGGCATCTGTTAAGCTTTGTTTTCCTAGGCCAGGGACAGCCTGAGAGTCAATGAATTAATATATTCCTTCCCTATGTCTATATCTGTGTCTGTGTCTATTTCAATTTCAATGTCTATGACTTTGTCTTTTTCCATGTCTAGTGCATGTCTAGTATATGTCTATCTGTTACTAGTCTGCAGCTGATCTTGGAAGAAATGTTTCTTCCAAGAGCTGATCCAGTGAAGACGGTTCATACCATATTAAATTGCGGATTTACCCAATGGGTTGGCTCTTTTACTTGCCTCTCCATAGAAACCAAGTAAAAAGTACTAAAATTTAAAATCTAATTCAACCATGGATGTATACAAGACCAACATCTGGCTGAGATTCATGAGTGTCTAGGATGGCAATCAAACCTGAGACCTATAGAAGAGCTGGCCAGTGTAATAACAGTGGACTAACAGACTGCTGCCTTAACTGAAAGGCTATTATATCTTGGTGTGAAAATTCTCTTGTTCTGAAACACTATATGAATAGATAAACTTTACTTACTGAAGATTAAAACCTGTTAAGCATTGCTTATCCACCACAGGGCCCCACCACCTTGACTAATTTGCTGTTTCTTGTTTGTATCAACTTTCATGAAAATGTCTACTTATAAATATCTTTATATCCTAGATTACCAAGAGGAATGAAAAGGATGGCCCACTGGGCTAATGTATAAAAAAAATTGTCAGAATTATTGAGTTAGAGTACAACCTATTTTTGTTATATTTTCCATTCGGCCAATAACAACATCTTCCTGGAACGCCAAATGTGTTAACTGATTTCATAAGGATATAGTAATTCAATGCAGTATAATAGCCCTTTTCACGAAAATTCATTCATTCTGTTGCCAAAGAGTTTTTACTGCATGCCTACTAATACATATTGGCTTTTTAAATTTTTCTCCAGCATATGATGTGAATGTAGGGTACTCACCTTTTCCTTTAATCAAAATATAACCTGGTGGTCAAATGTGGAAGGTGTGTATGGACTGAGCTCCGTCATTAATGGGCTGAAAATACTGGATATCTTGCTGTGACATGGTATATTTCATACTGGATAATTAAATTTAAGTCTGTGGTACTCTCTTGGTTATGCAAACTGGATATTACAACACCAGGTCGAAAAAAAATCTTCTGGAAAATTCTGAATCCTCAGGTGTGGAGTTGTCTGCCATCAACATGGCTGCCATAAAGCCAAGTGAGAAATCTTTTTAATGAAATTCTTCTTGAGAAAATGGAAAATATAGAAAAAAAACTGTCAAAACTAGACAAAATCGAAGAGAAATTGGACTCACTAAATTTTGACATGCACGAAATTAAAGAGAAACAAATTGAGATGGAAGAAAAAACTGAAACTTGTGTCTCTAACATGAAAACTCTACAAAAGGATAACTACATGATGAAAATAGAAAATATTGTTCTTAAAAAAACAATTAGTTGGACTGAGAGAAAGGCAAATTAAACTTGAGTGTTATGATAGAAGAAATAACCTTCTACTTCAAAATATTTCTGAATCTACACCTGAGGACTGTGAAGGCAAAGTTAGATATTTTATTCAACACACATTGGGCTTGCAATGTGAGAATTACAAGTTTGAGAGAGTCCATAGACTTGGAGCTAACCCTATTAAACGACGAACTAGGCCTATAATAGCACGATTTTGCTATTACAAAGAAAGACAGCTTGTTTGGAAACAGTGAGACAAACTAAAAGATTTAAACTCATGGATTGCAGAGGATTTTGCAGACGAGGTTAAGGAATGCAGGCAAATCCTTAAACCAGTGTTACATAAAGCAATTGAACTGCTGAAGAAAACAACTTTCCTCAGTATTGATCAGCTTGTCATTGATGGTAAAACTTACAATGTAAACAATTCAATAACCTTGCCACAGAAACTCAATCCTGCCAAGCTGGCTACAGTGTCCTTAAATGAGAAAAATCACAGCATTTAGCGGTGCAGCTTCCCCATTAAGCAATTTCCACCAATCTGCCTTTGAACTGCATGGCCAGCATTTTGCACACAATGAGCAGTATTACCAATACCAAAAAGCAAAAGTGAATAATGACATGGAGACTGCATGAAAAATCTTGGCTGAAAACACTCCTGTCAAGTGTAAGCAGTTGGGTGATAAAGTGAAGGTCATTAACACAGAAAAAAGGAAGAAGGACTGTCTCCAGATCATGTATGAAGGATGCAGGGCTAAATTTGAGCAGAACAGGGTGCTCCATCAGTTCCTGATGTCCACATGCTAACTAAATTGTGTATTCTTCCTAAGCATGAGTTACATTCTTGTTGCACATCAGTTTACATAGATAGATGCAAAGATTTTTCCTACACTACTGGACAGTCTTGGAAGCAACATGATGAGGTGGGGGGGGGGGGCAAAGGGGTAAAATTCATTATTATGGGTCCTGTTGAATGCCCCAGGACAGTGTCTCACCCTGCCTGAATCAATCTATTTAATAACCACATGCCATGTGTTCTGATAAACAAGATTGACAAAATTAATGGGTATACATTCTTAATCAGTGAAAAATATCATGAAAAATGATACTAAACACCATGTATTTCCATTTAATGACGCAATTTCAGAGTTTTTTGTTATAGTACAATATTATCTGGAGTCAGTGCATGAATACAATTAATACGTATACACATATTCATATGTTGCAGTTTAATTAGTAAAGACAAAATAGCCAAAAAAAAGACACAAATCAGTATTGAAATGCAATTGACCATTTATTTTCAACTTGTGAACTGATCAGTAGGGTTATCATTGATTTTGCTTGATATCAATATCATTATTATTTAACTTTCATATTCAATATAACAAAAATTTGCAAATATCCATGACCAAGCTAAAAAAAGAACATTTTTACATTGAATATATATGTGCCACAGGTATGAATTCAATCTTCCACTGTCATGAATCATTGTTATTTTGTGCTCGAGAAGAGTACTAGAAAGTGTTAAGTGAAACCTCAGCAGGTTTATACAGCACTACTTTATTTATAATTGTCTGTTTCAAAAGGTGACTGGGAATGTGATGGACAGATTCAAGATCACTTTGAGTTGCAAGTTCAGTCGATATGCAGCTGGTGAGATCATAATCCATTGAGGTTTATTTTTATCTGTGCACCAACATAAACAATTTTCATAACAGAATTTCACAAAACTGAAACATCTATACTCAAAATCCTTGACAGCATTGTCAACATTTTAGATAAAGGTGAAGTAGCTTGTCAAGAAGGACCTATCCAATGCTTTTGATGCAATTGACCATGATACTGCATCAGAGGCACAGCTTGGGGAATGAGAATGTGTTTTTCAAAAAGCTGCTGCTCCCTTGATATAGGTCTGATTTTAGTGAAATAAAGACTGGAATTGTTCAAAAACATGTCCGATTCTAAAACATGTTGGAATATTGTTTTGCCCTCAAGACAGTCTGAAAAGTTTTAATAATTGAATGTCAGAAAAAAAAGGCAATTGACATAAATATCAGTATTTTAGCTAGCAACTGACAGCTAATTATGTCTACATTCTGAACATGACCCTGGCCCTAATCAGTTTTAATTATGATTTTAATAATAAAGAAGTAATTGTCATCTTATACATGACATTGTAAAACCATTCATATGGCTCTGCATTTCATGGGTGGGTGAGTGGGCTGGTAAGCCAGTATTTTTGAGGAGCAGAACTTCAACACTTTTGTATGTGTACATTGATATAATTTGGTATTCATTTAGTATTTATGGCTATGTTTTGCGAAATCAATAAAAACATTTTTTTTTCATTTCTGGAACAGAACTCTGACACTATTTCAACTACATGGCTGAAAATTTTCGTGATAAAATAATTTAGTTGTGGCTTTTGGGGGTTTTATGACAATAAATGGAATTATAGTAATAAGGGAAAAAAATATAAAGAATTCATATTTTCTCAAACCTGCCTATCTTCACTACCATTATGCCTTCATGCCTGAAATTTGTCTATAAAATGTCTAATTTATAATACTTTAATTTCTAAATCCATTCTGACACTTATTACATGCTTTTTGTTTCAAAATAATGGAAAATATGAAATATTTGCTCAAAAGTGTGTTGTCTGTCACATTCCCTGAAGCCTGATGCTTTGTGTTTGCAGCTATATGCATGGGATTATTGAGAATTGAAGTTTCCATGTATGTTTCATAAACTTTTATGACTTCATTGTCATGTTCTTTGCATAAAGTTCATATTTTCCCAAACCTCAAGATTTAAACCACAAATATACCTGCATGCATGAAACAAACCTTTAAAATGTCTAAATCACGGTAATTTCACTTTCAAACTTTCAGATATTTATTTCACACCTATTCATGATAAAGGGAAACATATAATTTTGCTCAGATTGTGTTGTATGCACCATTCCCTATACCCTGGAACTGTGTGTAATATGATATTGAAATATGTTTTTGGAGAAGTGTATATATATATATATATATATATATATATATATATATATATATATACATATATATATATATATATATATATATATATATATATATATATGTATGTTTTACAGATTTATATCTTTGTTATACCTTTTCCATGTAAGATATTTATCCAAAAAATATATCCAAATAATTGGAAACATAAGAGAAATTATCCTTTTGTCGACTGCAATTCAAGAAGAATTAGAACTTCATGCACACACCTTGATAATAGAAGAATGATTATCAGAGACTGATAGATAACCATGAGAATTAATATGTAGATAATCATATGTACTGGCTTTGAAATTAAATGTAAATTTGATCTGTATGTATAACTTGTAAGACCTTATTCTGTTATTATCAATTTCTCCACTTATATTTTTATTTGCACACCTACATGTAAGTGGCAAAGTAGCATAAACAGTAAAAAAAGCCAAACCAAAAACAAAATAAGTTTATTTAAAAAAAAACGTTTGTAAAGAAAATTGTAATAACAAAATAAAAGTATACAGTGTCTCAATAATGGACACCACCTTATCAACATCTAACTCACATTCCATCTGTCCATCCCCTATGGCTAACAATTCTAATAAAGTGCCAACATGGATCTGATCATAATTAACCAATTCATCTATTAACCATTGCTTCTCATTTCGATTTATATCTGTTATATAATTAACATTGTATCTAAGGACTAACTCTCTAATGTTTTGTCCACAATTGTCACTACTGTATAGGTAGGGGTAGACCCCTGACTTCATGCCCCACTGCACATGCCCTCAGGGTGCGAAAATTACGTAACTCATTAAGGAAGGTGTGAAAAGTTACGTAACTCATTAAGGAAGGTGTGAAAAGTTACGTAATTCGTTAAGGAAGGTGCGAAAAGTTACGTAACTCGTTAAGGAAGGTGTGAAAGTTACGTAACTCGTTAAGGAAGGTGCGAAAAGATACGTAACTCGTTAAGGAAGGTGCGAAAAATTACGTAACTCATTAAGGAAGGTGCGAAAAATTACGTAACTCGTTAATGACCAATAAGTATTTTCTTTTATTTCGTTAATGACGTGATTATTACTCGTTAATGAGTGTAACGACTTAACGAGGTTAATTACATAACTCGTTAACGAGCGTAATTATTTCCCTTTGATGAACATAATAACTCTTTAGCACGCTACATAACTCGTTAATGATCGTAATGACTTTCTTTAATTACATAACACGTTAATGATCATAATTATTTTCTGTAGACATGATGAGTACATCCTTAGTTATGATAATTATTTTCTGTAGACATGATGAGTACATCCTTAGTTATGATAATTATTTTCTGTAGACATCATGAAATGAATTTAGTGAAAATCTGTAAGGATGCAGGATCAGCTGCCTTCATGACCTGCATTTAGTGAAAATCTGTAAAGATGCATGGAGGGTTCCGCGTCAACACACATGCATGACCACCTGCCTTCATGACCTGTATTTAGTGAAATACTGTAAAGATGCATGGAGGGTTCCGCCTCAACGCACATGCATTATATTCTTTAGTGATAATTAAATTGTTACATAACATTGTTTGTGATCATAATTATTTCCTTTAGTGATCACAATTATTTTCTTTAGCGACCATGATTATTTTCCTTAGTGATCAAAGTTAGTGATCAAAATTAAGTCATAATTACATCTTTAGTCAGATTCTTGTGTATGTACATTATCAGTGCAAAGCAAATTGGTATTGGCATTCACTCAGATGACTCACCAAAATTTCACAAAGGGTTGAGGGGGGTTGATTTGCATCAGTGCACATCAGGGTAGAGAGCATGCCCAGACATGTATGACCACCTGTCTGTGCCCAAGGGCATAAGGCATGGACACCTTTACACATTGCATAAAAAGAACAAAATTAAAACTATTTTGGACAAACTGGAAAAAAAACACAGCAAGAACATCATTATTATAAAATACTAACTTTTCTTCTAAAAAATAAAAAATAAAAATGTAAAACATTTAATTTTACAACCTGCAATTCATTATTATTAATATTGAAACTTAAATACAAAATAACAATTGTCTTAGTTAAAGAAACTGACTAATTAAACTTACCATAGGGAAGCATTGACTTATTCACTCTGTAAATAAATCACCTCAATATACACTACCCATGGAGTATTAGCTTACTTTAAAAAAAGTGAAAGTAAAACAGAAAAAAAACCTGCACTGTTAGCTACTTAGTATACTCACCATAATTGCACTGGTTTCACATCAATGCACACCAATGCAGAGAGTATGAATTGTCCAGATTTGTTTTTATGACCACCCCCACTTGATCTCATATGAGCTCAAAAGCATGGTCACCCTCCAGTGTCATGAAATTAATAAAAAATAAAACACTTTGGAAACATAAGAAAACTAGAAATACATATAACTTACAAAAACAAAAAAGCTAGCAGAAATTTTTTTTTTTCTGAAATTTTAAATTCAAGAACTTAACAAAAGTAGAAAATTGATTATGACAATATGCATAACTATATTAATATTAATATTGAAACTTAAATACAAAAAAAACAATTGTCTCAGTTATTCACTCTGTAAATAAATCAATATACACTACCCATGGAGTATTAGCTTACTTAAAAAAAAGTGAAAGTAAAACAGAAAAAAAAACTGCACTGTTAGCTACTTAGTATACTCATCATAATTGCACTGGTTTCACATCAATGCACACCAATGCAGAGAGTATGAATTTTCCAGATTTGTTTTTATGACCACCCCCACTTGATCTCATATGAGCTCAAGAGCATGGTTACCTTGCAATGTCATAAAATTCATAAAAAAAATAAAACACTTTGGAAACATAAGAAAACTAGAAACACATATAACTTACAAAAACAAAAAAGCTAGCTACCTATCTTAGAAACATTTCTACAAAAGTAGAAAATTAACTATAACAATATGCATAACTACGAAAAAAAAAGATAAATTATAAAAAAAAAAGTCAACATGTCATTAGATTCAAAATTAAAACATGAATTGAATAATAGTTATTGTGAAAGTTAAAGAAACTGACTAATTAAACTGGCCATAGAGAAGCATATTTCAACCTACTTATTCTCATTCTTTAGTAAAATCAATCAGGTATACACTATCCTCGTACTTTAAAAAAGGCAAACTACAAAACACATACATAACAGTATTATTTGTAAACAAAATTACCCAAAACAAATGCTACATACTTATTTCTCAAATTTAAAATCAAATACAAAAGTTGCTAACCTTTTACCCAAAATTTAACAAAAATCATTGTTTCAGAAAATCCAAAAAATGAAAGTATGTTCCACATCTGTGCACACCTGGTCAGTGCCTTATTGTATATTCAAGATCCAACATGTTGTTATAGATATGGTTCAAAGATTCATTTTCAGGAGATCATGTTACCTTTCCTATATGGAGAAGATATGTTTCACATCAGTGCAAAGCACGTCCATTGTCATAAAAAGAACAAAAACTATGCTGGACAAACATAAAAACAACAAAACAAACTGCAAAACATGCACATATAATAAAAACTTAATTCTGATCCATGTAATCTTACTTCAACCAAATTGAAAGGTGAGAGGTTAATATATTACTTCTTAGCTCACCACTAATACAGATAATCTGAAATATTTTGTTCACATTTGACTGAAAATTTATAAAGTAAATATAGCATAACTGAAATATACATAGATTTATTTATCCTGTTCAAGAACAACAGAATGCAATATCCTGTCAAGTTTGAAATCTTTCAATAAACAAGGTCTGCATAACACTTAAATTGATATTTTGTAGTATGAAAAAGTTACACTAATTACTTTATTATATTTGTTGTGATGAAATATTACAGTGAATGTGATCAAATAATTTTAACTGTAGTATCTTCAAGCCATTGCTTCCTGTCCAAACGCCATGTATTATGTTCAAGAGACTAGAAGCAGCTTTCTTCCAACAATGCTTCAGGGCATGTACCCTCCCCCATTTCAAATGGCATTTTGGTATATGCAAGCAAGGCAATCACATTATATGACATTCTATCTGAAGTATAACACTTAGTTGAGACATAGGCACAGAGGTTAGGTCAAATATGTTATTTAATAGTCATATTCTAGCAGTTGTATGATCACCCAAAGAGATTATGCTTGATGATAGGAATAACCCATATTTTTTGCTTAAACCTTTGCTTAACTAGACTTGGTGGAAGTGATTGTACAGAGTAGCTTGTGTATAACCTATGCTAATGATATACAATATTAAACATTGCAGCTCGTGATGTACTCTATTTCTGCGAAATGTATGCATCAAACTATAGTAACCACTAACAATAAATTGCAAAATAATTATTGTGAAAGTTAAAGAAACTGACTAATTAAACTGGCCATAGAGAAGCACTTACTACTTCTCATTCTTTAGTGAAATCACCTTAGTATACACTATCCTTGTGGCCTACTTAAAAAAGGCAAACTACAAAACACATACATAACTGTATTATTTGCAAACAAAATAACCTAAAACAAATGCTACATACTTATTTCTCAAATTTAAAATTAAATACAAAAGATGCAAACCTTTTATCCAAAATTAAACAAAAGTCAATAAAACAGAAACTTTAAGAAAAACTGTGCATTGGTAACCACTTAGTAGACTGCACAAGGGGGGTTAGGCAGTATCAATGCACATAAGTGCAGTGAGTATGTATATAAAACAACATGCTCAAACAACAAGAAATAATCATAACCGGAAAAGAAAATCTAACTTTGAAACTATTTCAGAAATTTCAAATCAAAGTCAGAAAGAATAAAAATATTACCAAATACAAAACTTCAAACTAACTCAAACTTCCTAGCCTTAATGACTCTTAAGATAGTTTCCCTCCTAATATATGTTGAGGAATGCATCCCCTATGCAGAAACTGGCAGCAATTAGGGCAAATACCTGCATGATGAGAGGGCCAGCGATGGGGGCTATAATTCAATACCAACGTAATCAAAGGGGTATATGCCAGTATACTACCCCAATATTTACACAACATGCATCCAATAATTGCTATAAGCATTTTCTAAGATGAAGTGCAATGTGTCAATATAATATAAGAGTTAAGTTTCCTGCAAGGAAGGCAGTCACAAAGCAAGCCTGCACAGGTTTATATATATACTTCTTAGCTCACTAATTAATACAAATAATCAGAAATATGTTGTTCACATTTTACTGAAAATGTATACAGTAAGGATAGCGTAACTGAAATATACACAGATTAATTTATCCTACACCAGAACTACAACACAATATCATGTTAAGTTTGAACAAAAAACAAGGTTTGCATAACATTATCCTATTGTAGTTAGAGTAACTCAGTGACTATGGGTGGAAAAGGTTACACTAATTGTATTTCCTTCATTATATTGCAACTAATATTTCTTTTGATGAAATATTACAGTGAATGTGTTCAAAAAAATTTAAACATTTCTTAATATTTCCAAGCTGTTGTTTCCTGTCAAAACACCATGTATTATATTTAAGAGACCAAAGAAAGCTATCACCAAACAATGCAACAATGCTTTCCTCTTTGATAATTTCAATGGCATTTTGGCTTTTGCAAGCAAGGCCGTCACATGACATGACAGTCACTTTGAACTAAAACCCTCCAGTTGAGACATAGGCACAGAGTTAAGGTCAAATATGTTATCTAATAGTCTGATTCTAGCAGTTGTATGGTCACCCAAAGAGATTATGTATGCTAAATGATAGGAATAACTCATATTTCCTGCTTGAACTTTAGCTTAACAAGACTTGGTGGAAGTGATTGTACAGAATAGCTTGTGTATAACCTATCATAATGCTATACAATATAAAACATTGCGGCTGGTGATGTATGCACCAACTGGTAACCATTAGCAATATTGTTCACAAGGTTTCTGGTACCCTGAGTTTGTCGCACTTCATTTAGTTGGAAACTTTATTCAGCATTTTACTCCGATTAGTCATCTCTCCAAGCAACTGATATTAATTCACATGAGCAGTCTATATATTTAATAGTGCGCACAAATATTCTTTCATAATTTTCAGTAGCATTGTTCAAGGAGCTTTGGCAGAAACACAGATGTCTAGAAATTGAGACAGAAGATGTCCATTTGGGTAATATTAATGCAATGAACAAAATAGCAGCCAAGCACGTTTTGCTTTGTTGTCTTGTCTACATTGAACTGTATGAGGTCTGTTTTTATAACTATCTTTGCAGTTTCTTCAACAGACATTACAGTGAAGTCTGAAAACACACACACACAGCTGTCAGAGATGCATTTGGGTAATTTGAATATGATGGTCAGACAAAAGAAGAACATTGGGGTAATTTGAATATGGCGGTCTTGTAAATGATACGTTTTGCTGTCAATTGTCATGTTAAATGTGTTTTGTTATCCCTCTCTACATTGTATGAGAGGAGTGTTTTTCTACACTGAACTGTACGAGGGTCTTTTAGCTCTATATATTCTTTTCTAGACATGACAAAGACAATTTTTGAAGTTGAAATGTTTATTTGTAACCTGATACATATATTAAATGAAACATATGATATGACTAGACAGTAGAAAGGCAAGATGTTCAAATTCATAATGCTTCATGTGGGAGCCTCTCTTGGTGAAAATTTTGTTTAGAAGATATCCGTTACAGACGAATATCAACCCATCCTCTGATAACTGATATTATTATGTTTTCTCTGATGTCAAAAAGTCTCTCTTCCCTATTTGAATTTTTGTTTCATAAGCCCAACAAAGCGTCTGCTGGATGATTTCCATTAAATCATTATAATGTAATTAGATTGTGTTCCAGTGACCTTGGGTAAAAAGGTTACACTTAAAAATTATGTGAGCCAAATGTAAAGCACCTTCTTCATTTTCTTCAAGGTATATGAAAAGGGCCACATCCAGGTTCCTGATAATAATTCTGTTTCAATTTGTACCATATTTTATTACAAAAGATACAAAATAGTAATTTAATAAAGTATGTACGGTGAATGTGCACAAAGAAATTCAACCTCTCTTGATAATTCCAAGGTATTGTCTCCTATCACAGAGTTTAATGACAGAGAGTGTTAAAAATTATATATATTTTTATATATTGATTATTAATTAATGTAAAAGAAAAATTGATAATATCACAATTAATAACTAAAAGAACAACAACTGATAGCTATATGCATCTATAAATATACAGACAGTTCTTAACTCTTTTGCCTGAGAGTGAATAAACTTATTTCCAATGCCCTTTTTAGCGTGTACCAACATGGGAATCACATCATCTGACCACTGTTTAGTATAGCCACAGAGTTGAGTCATTATGAAAGAGGTAAATTCAGATATAAAATTATACATATTATGCATGTTACGAGTTGTATGATCATGGAAGAGGTTCTATACATTTTATGATAGAAATAACTGTAAGACACTTCCTGCTTATACTTTAGTTTGCCACACAGGAATTACATGCCTGTAAAAGCTGTGGTAATCAGGTAATAATTTGAACTATTGTGCACATCACATTTAAAGCATTTTAATCTAAGTATTAAAACTATATGCATCAATTTTGAAAATTATAACACTGAAGATTAACAATGTTGTTTACAGTGGTTTTCAGTGCCTTGAGTCTGCTGTGCCTTGTTACATTTAGGATTTCCCTTTCTTAGGATCTTTCCTACTTCACATACATTAATGTGATGAGATTTTTATCAGTAACTTTTGTAGTTTGTGTAGCTGTAATTTAAATTCACTATAACTTTTGTCTCACTCTTATTACACAAACATAAATGATTGGACTGAACCAGTTTCAAAGTTTGATATATGTTCTATTTGGTAATAGCAATTTTAAAAAAAACCTTATATATAATAACACATCATGTATAGCAAACCAGGTATTGCTCTCTCATAGCCATTGTTAATTAACTCTGTAACACAGCTATTATAATAGGGCTTTCATCATACAATGATAGAGCAATGATGACTCAGGTTTGATATACGAAACGAGCCTTCTGATATAATTCATCATGTTCATATAAATAGGAAACATATGTTTAGTCTTACTCATGTCATCCACCATAGTTATTATTTATTAGGTGACAAAGAATGACATATTTTCAATCAGCCAATCATGCCAGCTGTCTGTATAGGTCATGTAGATTTTGACTGTTTAAGTGACACTTGTCGCAGGTCTCTTTTAAGATCCTAATTCTACTTAATTTTATTCTATCATAAGCGATGCAAAACAACAATATGATAATTCATACAGTTATTCATGAGTGTCTCAATAATTTTATTCCATGCACACGTATTCTTTTTTATTATTATGACTGCTTAATCAGTTTTGGTAAGCTTTTCGTTTAATCAGTTAAATAACTTTGAATAATATAAATGAATATTCAAGATGTCATGGAACCTTTCAATACCATCAGACTTTCCACTCTGACCTATCATCTATTTACTGGTAAAGTTCTGTGACACAATCATCTTGAATATTAATTTTGAAGTTTTGTCTAAGTTTTCAGAACAATGTCAATCAATTTCAAAATATTTTGACTTTACCAATAAAATTTACTTACAGTCAAATTATGGAAGAGGAATTGTAAAATAGACGCACCGTATATGCTCAAATTGTGATCCCATTGGTACAAAATATCCAGTGGAACTCCATATCAAGACTAACCTTGAATAAACAATTTACTGGGTTTTAATGGTGAGGCTCACTTGATGGTGAAGTAAATGCTAATTGGGACACTACTTAGAAGATCCATTGGTTCATAAAACATTTCTACACTACTGAGTAGAAAATACTAAAGAAAAGGGAAACCATGTTTGTCAAATATAATTATATCAAGGTAAATCCCTGTAAATTCATAATGGGACCATAGTGGACTAAGTGTACCTAATATCGTTAAATTCCTTTGTTATTCTTAAGGTGGGGGAATATATTTTAAATCCTGAAGTACCAACAGACTTGCTAAAATGTTTCTGATAACATTTTGTGTATAATATTTCGTGGTTATCATGGCAAATACATTGGCTGGATATATATATATATGTGTTTCCACATATAAGCCATGCTAGGTAACTTGAAGTATCAGCAGGTAACATGTAATAGTTATTCCAATCAAAACCACACTGAAACTATTCTTCGGCAGTAATAGAACTGGTAACTTGTTGAATATGAATATTTCAATAACATAACATTGAAAATGTGTGTATTTGTCATAGATCTATGTGCTAACGGCTTATTGATTATCCTGTTTTATTATAGTCTACGGTATACACTCAGTTTCTACAGAAAGCACAAGAACACAAGGCAACATAATGCTTGGGATGTAAAAACCAATAATCTACATGCAATGGTAACAAATTCATTTATATTATTCAAAGTTATTTAACTGATTAAACGAAAAGCTTACCAAAACTGATTAAGCAGTCATAATAATAAAAAAGAATACGTGTGCATGGAATAAAATTATTGAGACACTCATGAATAACTGTATGAATTATCATATTGTTGTTTTGCATCGCTTATGATAGAATAAAATTAAGTAGAATTAGGATCTTAAAAGAGACCTGCGACAAGTGTCACTTAAACAGTCAAAATCTACATGACCTATACAGACAGCTGGCATGATTGGCTGATTGAAAATATGTCATTCTTTGTCACCTAATAAATAATAACTATGGTGGATGACATGAGTAAGACTAAACATATGTTTCCTATTTATATGAACATGATGAATTATATCAGAAGGCTCGTTTCGTATATCAAACCTGAGTCATCATTGCTCTATCATTGTATGATGAAAGCCCTATTATAATAGCTGTGTTACAGAGTTAATTAACAATGGCTATGAGAGAGCAATACCTGGTTTGCTATACATGATGTGTTATTATATATAAGGTTTTTTTTAAAATTGCTATTACCAAATCGAACATATATCAAACTTTGAAACTGGTTCAGTCCAATCATTTATGTTTGTGTAATAAGAGTGAGACAAAAGTTATAGTGAATTTAAATTACAGCTACACAAACTACAAAAGTTACTGATAAAAATCTCATCACATTAATGTATGTGAAGTAGGAAAGATCCTAAGAAAGGGAAATCCTAAATGTAACAAGGCACAGCAGACTCAAGGCACTGAAAACCACTGTAAACAACATTGTTAATCTTCAGTGTTATAATTTTCAAAATTGATGCATATAGTTTTAATACTTAGATTAAAATGCTTTAAATGTGATGTGCACAATAGTTCAAATTATTACCTGATTACCACAGCTTTTACAGGCATGTAATTCCTGTGTGGCAAACTAAAGTATAAGCAGGAAGTGTCTTACAGTTATTTCTATCATAAAATGTATAGAACCTCTTCCATGATCATACAACTCGTAACATGCATAATATGTATAATTTTATATCTGAATTTACCTCTTTCATAATGACTCAACTCTGTGGCTATACTAAACAGTGGTCAGATGATGTGATTCCCATGTTGGTACACGCTAAAAAGGGCATTGGAAATAAGTTTATTCACTCTCAGGCAAAAGAGTTAAGAACTGTCTGTATATTTATAGGTGCATATAGCTATCAGTTGTTGTTCTTTTAGTTATTAATTGTGATATTATCAATTTTTCTTTTACATTAATTAATAATCAATATATAAAAATATATATAATTTTTAACACTCTCTGTCATTAAACTCTGTGATAGGAGACAATACCTTGGAATTATCAAGAGAGGTTGAATTTCTTTGTGCACATTCACCGTACATACTTTATTAAATTACTATTTTGTATCTTTTGTAATAAAATATGGTACAAATTGAAACAGAATTATTATCAGGAACCTGGATGTGGCCCTTTTCATATACCTTGAAGAAAATGAAGAAGGTGCTTTACATTTGGCTCACATAATTTTTAAGTGTAACCTTTTTACCCAAGGTCACTGGAACACAATCTAATTACATTATAATGATTTAATGGAAATCATCCAGCAGACGCTTTGTTGGGCTTATGAAACAAAAATTCAAATAGGGAAGAGAGACTTTTTGACATCAGAGAAAACATAATAATATCAGTTATCAGAGGATGGGTTGATATTCGTCTGTAACGGATATCTTCTAAACAAAATTTTCACCAAGAGAGGCTCCCACATGAAGCATTATGAATTTGAACATCTTGCCTTTCTACTGTCTAGTCATATCATATGTTTCATTTAATATATGTATCAGGTTACAAATAAACATTTCAACTTCAAAAATTGTCTTTGTCATGTCTAGAAAAGAATATATAGAGCTAAAAGACCCTCGTACAGTTCAGTGTAGAAAAACACTCCTCTCATACAATGTAGAGAGGGATAACAAAACACATTTAACATGACAATTGACAGCAAAACGTATCATTTACAAGACCGCCATATTCAAATTACCCCAATGTTCTTCTTTTGTCTGACCATCATATTCAAATTACCCAAATGCATCTCTGACAGCTGTGTGTGTGTGTTTTCAGACTTCACTGTAATGTCTGTTGAAGAAACTGCAAAGATAGTTATAAAAACAGACCTCATACAGTTCAATGTAGACAAGACAACAAAGCAAAACGTGCTTGGCTGCTATTTTGTTCATTGCATTAATATTACCCAAATGGACATCTTCTGTCTCAATTTCTAGACATCTGTGTTTCTGCCAAAGCTCCTTGAACAATGCTACTGAAAATTATGAAAGAATATTTGTGCGCACTATTAAATATATAGACTGCTCATGTGAATTAATATCAGTTGCTTGGAGAGATGACTAATCGGAGTAAAATGCTGAATAAAGTTTCCAACTAAATGAAGTGCGACAAACTCAGGGTACCAGAAACCTTGTGAACAATATTGCTAATGGTTACCAGTTGGTGCATACATCACCAGCCGCAATGTTTTATATTGTATAGCATTATGATAGGTTATACACAAGCTATTCTGTACAATCACTTCCACCAAGTCTTGTTAAGCTAAAGTTCAAGCAGGAAATATGAGTTATTCCTATCATTTAGCATACATAATCTCTTTGGGTGACCATACAACTGCTAGAATCAGACTATTAGATAACATATTTGACCTTAACTCTGTGCCTATGTCTCAACTGGAGGGTTTTAGTTCAAAGTGACTGTCATGTCATGTGACGGCCTTGCTTGCAAAAGCCAAAATGCCATTGAAATTATCAAAGAGGAAAGCATTGTTGCATTGTTTGGTGATAGCTTTCTTTGGTCTCTTAAATATAATACATGGTGTTTTGACAGGAAACAACAGCTTGGAAATATTAAGAAATGTTTAAATTTTTTTGAACACATTCACTGTAATATTTCATCAAAACAAATATTAGTTGCAATATAATGAAGGAAATACAATTAGTGTAACCTTTTCCACCCATAGTCACTGAGTTACTCTAACTACAATAGGATAATGTTATGCAAACCTTGTTTTTTGTTCAAACTTAACATGATATTGTGTTGTAGTTCTGGTGTAGGATAAATTAATCTGTGTATATTTCAGTTACGCTATCCTTACTGTATACATTTTCAGTAAAATGTGAACAACATATTTCTGATTATTTGTATTAATTAGTGAGCTAAGAAGTATATATATAAACCTGTGCAGGCTTGCTTTGTGACTGCCTTCCTTGCAGGAAACTTAACTCTTATATTATATTGACACATTGCACTTCATCTTAGAAAATGCTTATAGCAATTATTGGATGCATGTTGTGTAAATATTGGGGTAGTATACTGGCATATACCCCTTTGATTACGTTGGTATTGAATTATAGCCCCCATCGCTGGCCCTCTCATCATGCAGGTATTTGCCCTAATTGCTGCCAGTTTCTGCATAGGGGATGCATTCCTCAACATATATTAGGAGGGAAACTATCTTAAGAGTCATTAAGGCTAGGAAGTTTGAGTTAGTTTGAAGTTTTGTATTTGGTAATATTTTTATTCTTTCTGACTTTGATTTGAAATTTCTGAAATAGTTTCAAAGTTAGATTTTCTTTTCCGGTTATGATTATTTCTTGTTGTTTGAGCATGTTGTTTTATATACATACTCACTGCACTTATGTGCATTGATACTGCCTAACCCCCCTTGTGCAGTCTACTAAGTGGTTACCAATGCACAGTTTTTCTTAAAGTTTCTGTTTTATTGACTTTTGTTTAATTTTGGATAAAAGGTTTGCATCTTTTGTATTTAATTTTAAATTTGAGAAATAAGTATGTAGCATTTGTTTTAGGTTATTTTGTTTGCAAATAATACAGTTATGTATGTGTTTTGTAGTTTGCCTTTTTTAAGTAGGCCACAAGGATAGTGTATACTAAGGTGATTTCACTAAAGAATGAGAAGTAGTAAGTGCTTCTCTATGGCCAGTTTAATTAGTCAGTTTCTTTAACTTTCACAATAATTATTTTGCAATTTATTGTTAGTGGTTACTATAGTTTGATGCATACATTTCGCAGAAATAGAGTACATCACGAGCTGCAATGTTTAATATTGTATATCATTAGCATAGGTTATACACAAGCTACTCTGTACAATCACTTCCACCAAGTCTAGTTAAGCAAAGGTTTAAGCAAAAAATATGGGTTATTCCTATCATCAAGCATAATCTCTTTGGGTGATCATACAACTGCTAGAATATGACTATTAAATAACATATTTGACCTAACCTCTGTGCCTATGTCTCAACTAAGTGTTATACTTCAGATAGAATGTCATATAATGTGATTGCCTTGCTTGCATATACCAAAATGCCATTTGAAATGGGGGAGGGTACATGCCCTGAAGCATTGTTGGAAGAAAGCTGCTTCTAGTCTCTTGAACATAATACATGGCGTTTGGACAGGAAGCAATGGCTTGAAGATACTACAGTTAAAATTATTTGATCACATTCACTGTAATATTTCATCACAACAAATATAATAAAGTAATTAGTGTAACTTTTTCATACTACAAAATATCAATTTAAGTGTTATGCAGACCTTGTTTATTGAAAGATTTCAAACTTGACAGGATATTGCATTCTGTTGTTCTTGAACAGGATAAATAAATCTATGTATATTTCAGTTATGCTATATTTACTTTATAAATTTTCAGTCAAATGTGAACAAAATATTTCAGATTATCTGTATTAGTGGTGAGCTAAGAAGTAATATATTAACCTCTCACCTTTCAAGTTGGTTGAAGTAAGATTACATGGATCAGAATTAAGTTTTTATTATATGTGCATGTTTTGCAGTTTGTTTTGTTGTTTTTATGTTTGTCCAGCATAGTTTTTGTTCTTTTTATGACAATGGACGTGCTTTGCACTGATGTGAAACATATCTTCTCCATATAGGAAAGGTAACATGATCTCCTGAAAATGAATCTTTGAACCATATCTATAACAACATGTTGGATCTTGAATATACAATAAGGCACTGACCAGGTGTGCACAGATGTGGAACATACTTTCATTTTTTGGATTTTCTGAAACAATGATTTTTGTTAAATTTTGGTTAAAAGGTTAGCAACTTTTGTATTTGATTTTAAATTTGAGAAATAAGTATGTAGCATTTGTTTTGGGTAATTTTGTTTACAAATAATACTGTTATGTATGTGTTTTGTAGTTTGCCTTTTTTAAAGTACGAGGATAGTGTATACCTGATTGATTTTACTAAAGAATGAGAATAAGTAGGTTGAAATATGCTTCTCTATGGCCAGTTTAATTAGTCAGTTTCTTTAACTTTCACAATAACTATTATTCAATTCATGTTTTAATTTTGAATCTAATGACATGTTGACTTTTTTTTTTATAATTTATCTTTTTTTTTCGTAGTTATGCATATTGTTATAGTTAATTTTCTACTTTTGTAGAAATGTTTCTAAGATAGGTAGCTAGCTTTTTTGTTTTTGTAAGTTATATGTGTTTCTAGTTTTCTTATGTTTCCAAAGTGTTTTATTTTTTTTATGAATTTTATGACATTGCAAGGTAACCATGCTCTTGAGCTCATATGAGATCAAGTGGGGGTGGTCATAAAAACAAATCTGGAAAATTCATACTCTCTGCATTGGTGTGCATTGATGTGAAACCAGTGCAATTATGATGAGTATACTAAGTAGCTAACAGTGCAGTTTTTTTTTCTGTTTTACTTTCACTTTTTTTTAAGTAAGCTAATACTCCATGGGTAGTGTATATTGATTTATTTACAGAGTGAATAACTGAGACAATTGTTTTTTTTGTATTTAAGTTTCAATATTAATATTAATATAGTTATGCATATTGTCATAATCAATTTTCTACTTTTGTTAAGTTCTTGAATTTAAAATTTCAGAAAAAAAAAAATTTCTGCTAGCTTTTTTGTTTTTGTAAGTTATATGTATTTCTAGTTTTCTTATGTTTCCAAAGTGTTTTATTTTTTATTAATTTCATGACACTGGAGGGTGACCATGCTTTTGAGCTCATATGAGATCAAGTGGGGGTGGTCATAAAAACAAATCTGGACAATTCATACTCTCTGCATTGGTGTGCATTGATGTGAAACCAGTGCAATTATGGTGAGTATACTAAGTAGCTAACAGTGCAGGTTTTTTTTCTGTTTTACTTTCACTTTTTTTAAAGTAAGCTAATACTCCATGGGTAGTGTATATTGAGGTGATTTATTTACAGAGTGAATAAGTCAATGCTTCCCTATGGTAAGTTTAATTAGTCAGTTTCTTTAACTAAGACAATTGTTATTTTGTATTTAAGTTTCAATATTAATAATAATGAATTGCAGGTTGTAAAATTAAATGTTTTACATTTTTATTTTTTATTTTTTAGAAGAAAAGTTAGTATTTTATAATAATGATGTTCTTGCTGTGTTTTTTTTCCAGTTTGTCCAAAATAGTTTTAATTTTGTTCTTTTTATGCAATGTGTAAAGGTGTCCATGCCTTATGCCCTTGGGCACAGACAGGTGGTCATACATGTCTGGGCATGCTCTCTACCCTGATGTGCACTGATGCAAATCAACCCCCCTCAACCCTTTGTGAAATTTTGGTGAGTCATCTGAGTGAATGCCAATACCAATTTGCTTTGCACTGATAATGTACATACACAAGAATCTGACTAAAGATGTAATTATGACTTAATTTTGATCACTAACTTTGATCACTAAGGAAAATAATCATGGTCGCTAAAGAAAATAATTGTGATCACTAAAGGAAATAATTATGATCACAAACAATGTTATGTAACAATTTAATTATCACTAAAGAATATAATGCATGTGCGTTGAGGCGGAACCCTCCATGCATCTTTACAGTATTTCACTAAATACAGGTCATGAAGGCAGGTGGTCATGCATGTGTGTTGACGCGGAACCCTCCATGCATCTTTACAGATTTTCACTAAATGCAGGTCATGAAGGCAGCTGATCCTGCATCCTTACAGATTTTCACTAAATTCATTTCATGATGTCTACAGAAAATAATTATCATAACTAAGGATGTACTCATCATGTCTACAGAAAATAATTATCATAACTAAGGATGTACTCATCATGTCTACAGAAAATAATTATGATCATTAACGTGTTATGTAATTAAAGAAAGTCATTACGATCATTAACGAGTTATGTAGCGTGCTAAAGAGTTATTATGTTCATCAAAGGGAAATAATTACGCTCGTTAACGAGTTATGTAATTAACCTCGTTAAGTCGTTACACTCATTAACGAGTAATAATCACGTCATTAACGAAATAAAAGAAAATACTTATTGGTCATTAACGAGTTACGTAATTTTTCGCACCTTCCTTAATGAGTTACGTAATTTTTCGCACCTTCCTTAACGAGTTACGTATCTTTTCGCACCTTCCTTAACGAGTTACGTAACTTTCACACCTTCCTTAACGAGTGACGTAACTTTTCGCACCTTCCTTAACGAATTACGTAACTTTTCACACCTTCCTTAATGAGTTACGTAACTTTTCACACCTTCCTTAATGAGTTACGTAATTTTCGCACCCTGAGGGCATGTGCAGTGGGGCATGAAGTCAGGGGTCTACCCCTACCTATACAGTAGTATTGTCAAAAACATGTCTAACAACAGAATTACACTAATCACACTTTTAACAAATTTATTAAATCTCATATCTAAGTTAATATGTAATGGAGCTGCATACTGTCACTTTGGATACTCCTAGACGAGTAATAACATAAATAGCATTTTAGACAATTATAGACAACATGAATTGCATGACATATGAAGTAAACTTAAGTAAACTTAAGTTGGAAATTAATAACTAATTCAGTTGGTACTGTGCTATGAGGTGATGAAAGCAATATATATATATATATATATATATATATATATATATATATATATATATATATATATATATATATATATACATGTTCTATCATTGTAATATAATGTAATGGTGCAATGCACACAGCTAAAGACATTGTATTTAAGGAAATAATTTAAAGGTGGTCTTAATTATGAGAATGACTGTATTTGGGGTTCCACTGTATCATCATTGGTACTAAAATCCTGCTCATGTCTGTTACCCTTGTGATAAACCAGGTGGTTTTTATGGCATGACTGGCCAAAATTTATCACAGGCTAGATATCCCAAAACATTAAAAGTGTTGGAAAATATTATTACAAGGCTAGTGGGCTTAGAAGGAACATTGACAGCAAATATCTGAAACATTAAAGGTAAGTATATTTATATACTTTGTTATATTATGGAGGTCATTATATCTGACATAGATATATGCTTGTTCCAAGAGAGGTATAACCATAATGTTAACTTGATCCCTCCTGAGTGTAAATTAAAATTTTCTTGTGTAATAAAGACAATAAAAAAAACTCAAACTATCAATAAAAATGAGTAAATATGCCTATTTTTCTGATCTCACCCCATCAGACATATTATTGTTATTAAATAGAGAATAAGTTAGTTGTATCCCTCAAAGTCAGATGTTAATTTAAGATTTTCAACTTGTTGCTTATACTCCTTTGTCTTCAGAATAGGGATATAACCCACAAAAATGTTATATAATCCCTCTTTCGGATATAACTGTCACCTATTCATAACTAACATGCCAGATACATGAGCAAAATCATTTTGCTTTTGGCTATTCGAATAAGTCAGTCAAGTCAGTCATTTTTTGGCCAAGTCAGTCACAGAGGCTAGAAAAATTGATTCACAGGTCTAATGGGTAACTAGATTATGTACAAACATGCAAATTGACCTAACAGACGTCTCAAGTTCTTTCTACCAATCACAACAGATAATTTGCATACGAAACAGATAATATGCTTACTAAACAACCTGGATTTAAGTGCAATTTAGCTTTGAAAGCTCTGTGTATGTGGTTAATGAAATGGCAATAATGGATAAACGAATCTTAGAAAAAGGACCACAGATTAGTTCAATCCCATAAATGAAAAGTTAACATAAACAATTGTATAATACAATATTTTTATTCTTCAATATAGAAGGCAAAAAAATGTACCAGGTAACACAATGGACAATAATAACTGTACAACATAGAATTTTAAACATTGCTTAGGTGGCAATATTTTTATAAGTGTGAAATATGCAAATTGAAATTGATGACATCACAATCTAACTAGCCCCTGATTAGGGACTGGCCCCTGTTCTTGGGCTGGCCCCCGATCTGAATCTTACATATATGAATTTCTTGAGATCTCATTTTTCAGATGCCAAAACTAATGAAGAAAGAACAAAATAAGCGAGCAAGACGTCTCAAAACATTAGCTGAAACGGTAAGGCTATAATCATTATCCAGATCTTAATTCAGAGAAACAGGAAATTGGGATGCAGGTCAAGCGACAATGAATTTATTAATAAATTTAGTATGTCTACTATTTAGTATGTCTACTATTAGCAACACAACTGGCATCTGTTCAGCATTTTTTATTTTGTTAAGTAGGATAATATGTTTACCACAGTCAGGGACAGCCTGAGAGTCAATGAATTAATCTTCCTTATGTCTATGTCTATGTGTGGACTAAACAGGTCTATGTCTGGTACATATTCTTCAGCTTATATGGCCAATAACCAGCTGCCAGGGGCAAACATAATCTGTCAGAAGAGCCAGCCAGTGTACTAACAGACCAATGCCTTAACTAGAAGGCCATGCAACTGCCATTATATTTTGGTCTGTAAATAGATAAAAATGTATTTACTGAGGGTTATAACCTGTTAAGTATTGCTTATCTATCACAGGGCCCTCTGTTAGTAAAATAAATAGTTTGATTAAAATATTCCAAAAAGGGGATGGATAATTTACCTTAAATAATTGCATTTGGTTTTTATATCATCTTTTCATGAAAATGCCTGCTTAATATCTCTACAATCCTAGATTACCAAGAGGAATGAGAAGGATGGGCCAATGGTACTAATGTACCTTGATGCCCGCGGAATAGTGTCTTTTGCGGGTATGTACACTTAGCCTATATTTACCGAGGGTTTATCTCAACTTGAATAATATGTCATAGTCACACAACAAGAAAAGGTTAGCAAAGGGAAAAATGTCAAGGGGCTATCACACTGTCATGTATTATGATGGACGTAAAAAATGGTCTGTACTTGTCCATGACCATACGGTAGGCAGTCGTGAAATCATCTGTCAAACGCTCGCCAATAGTCGGTCAAACACTCACCGATCGTCCGTCCATCAGGCATCCATCAGGCATCCATCAGGTATCAATAAGGCATCTATAAGGCATCCATAAGGCATCCATAAGGCATCCACAAGGCATCCATAAGGCATCCATAAAGCATCCGTCAAGCACTCGTTTTTCGCATGTAGATCGCACTTGTGAGTGGTTCAAGGATGACCATGTATGACCACATATGTATGTAGAACGGTCGTAGAATGGTCATAGAATGGTCATAGAGCGGTCGTAGAACGGTAGTAGAACGGTCGTTGAACGGTCGTAGGACAGTCGTAGAACGGTCGTAGAACATACGTAGATCACTCCTCTACTGAGTTATGTAATTAATATGAACAATTCACTCTTAGAACGTCCGGCTAAATTTTAAACATGTTTAAAAATTTTGCCCTACCCACGTAAAATGCTTGGCGAGTGAATCAAGTATGGCCGAAGATGACCAAGAGCAAAAAAAATATTCATCCTTTGTCATACATGGGTCTTATACGTGACAGTGTGACAGCCCCATCAAGTCTGCAAAAATTTGGAAGGCTTTTTAAAGTCTTAAATAAAAATAAGAAAATGTTGTCATATTTGCCATTCGGCTAATAATAGCATCTTCCTGGAATATTAAAAGATAACTGATTTCATAAGGAAACAATAATTCAAGGATGTATAAGAGCCCTTTTCACAAAAATTTCATTCTGTTGTCAAAAGAGTTTTTGCTGCATGCCTACTGATACACATTGGCTTATGAACATTCCTTATTTTTTTCATCATGTCATGTGGATGCAGCAGGGTATTTTCATATGCCTTTTACTTTAATTATTCAGGGTCATCAGAAATGATCGACTTTTTAAAAACAGACAATAACTTGAATAAGTTCAGCCAGACTGCTGAAAACATGAGTCTTGGGAGGCAAGGTAAGTCAAAGTGATAATTTCCATACTAATGACTCAAATTTAATGTACAAATTGCCAACACAAAATTACATTATTTAAAATCACGCCTTTGAATATATATGTAGGCAAGAACGGAATTACTGAGATAGCATTTCAAACCATATCAATGTCAGTGCGATGTCTGAAACGTAAAATCAACATAGAAACAACGATGGCTCAATTTGGAATGCTCTCTGGGAAGTTTAGCCAGGGGGTTAAATCAGGCCATGCCTTGCTTTACAGGCAGATGATAAAAGATAACAATGAAGTTGTACCCTTGTTGGAAAGCTCATCCCTTTTAAACCTCTCTGATGTAAAATAATAATATTCCTTGTATGTCTGTTTATGTTAGATCAGAAAGTACAATAGTGAAAATATCAAAAAATATTCATTGTATTGTTTTCACAAGATTTAGGTTTTACCTAGAAATATTAGGGCTGGAAATTGAAGCTGATAAATGTTTTTTTACGTGCCTGTAGATACATTTGTCAGTTTGGCTTATACCAGTTTTAGATATAATCATGATAATCAGTATCAATATTCTAAGGTTGCAAAAATTGGCATTGGCAAATGTTGTGGTTTGTCACTGCCTACATCACAACCAGTTACATGCCTTTTACAGCAGTATCTGGCCCATCTCCACTTAGCCCATAATATCTCAGGGGTCAACTTACTCCTTTCACTGGCTTAACCTACCCCATGAGCAATTTAAGTTGAGCAATTGCTTCATACATTTTGATTGCAATGTTTTCTTTTCATCCGTCGTCATACGTATGCTGAAAACACTCTCAGTTTAATTATACCATGGAGGCTCCATTATTATCCCTGTCATGAATCTAAAGATGGCCTAGCTAACCGCACTCTCCCTTGAATGTGAATATCTAATGGCTCTCTGCCTGCAAGCTCCAAAAAATTATATACAATTTTGAAGGCATATTCAAGTTCCAATCATGGCCAAATTAACAGGGACAGTTACTAAAAGGGGTGTCACACTATCATGTATAAGACCTACGTATGACGATGGATGAAATTAATTTTTTTACTCTTGCTCATCCTTGTCCATACGTAATTCACTTGCCGAATGTTTTAAGGATACTCTTGCTCATCCGTAAGATGCTCCTGCTCATGCTTGACTTCTCAGGAGCATAGTTGGGTAGGGCAAAAAGAATTTAAGCATGTTTAAAACGTACATATGTGGCCATCCTTGGTCATACGTAGCTACTGTCTATCCTTATATACTCCTCATTCACTCGCATTCATTCGTAGAACACTCGTAGAACCCTCGTAAAATGCTCATGGAATGCTCATAGAATGCTCGTGGAACGCCCGTGGAATGCTCATAGAACGCTCGTGGAATGCTCGTAGAATGCTCGTAGAACACTGGGCGGACCTCCTTTGGCCGCCGGTCGTCTTCTGTGCCCATCCTTGCCCATCCTTGAACCAGTCGCACGAGCGATCTATGAGCGATCTATGAGCGATCTTCAGGTGCCTAGGAACGTTTCACGTATGCTTCAAGTATGCCTCACGTATGCCTTACGACGGATGATCACCGAGTGTTTGACAGACGTTCTCCGAGCGACCTACGACTGCCCCACGTACGTTCGTAGACAAGAATTTATACGGGATTAACAGAACCATGTATAGCCACGTACGAGTGAGCAAGTATAACACATTTTTTATGTCCGTTATCATACATAGGTCTTATACGTGACAGTGTGACAGCTCCTTTAGTTATAACAACTTCTGTTATTCAAAGATGATTAGTACCAAACAGTCTTCTAATCAAGAGGAACTGGGCTCAAATTCTTTTTTGAGAATCCTAACTTGGTTAACATACCAGTATATGAAACAAAAATTAAGTTTCTGGCTTTACTAAATGTAAGCAGTAATAATGTTAGAAAGAACTACTAATACCTCCAAAAATTAGTTTTATTGAAACAACTTTCACTGGCAGTAGTGAATTCTGTGAATAGTGCAAAACATAAGATTACATGGTGTACCCAAAGTAGCCTGTAAAACGGGTATGAATGTAACAATTTAAGATTCTAATATAGCAGTTTCACTGAAACAGAAACAGACACATGACGATACTGACATCTTTTTGTTTTTATTTTTTAAGGCCTGTACTAAAAAACCTAAAAACAGCAGCCTGTTCTTACTCGTGACAAATGTATTTATAATTTTTCTTAATCAAGTACAGTGACTGGTAAGCTCAGTAGGGTGTGTGTTTGTCATGTAAATCTGTTTACGCGAGACCTGAATTCAAATCCGCTGTAGTCTATGTCTTTTCACTCTCAGGAGAATTTTCTTTATTACATTTGTGTCATGATAACATTCACAAATATATGAATGTTGAAATGCGTGATAACATTGAATAACTTGATTTGTTTATTTTGACATAATATTACCAAAACAAGCCATCCTTACTTACAAATGACTGACTCATGTAGTGGTTGGAGCGTAGGACTCTTATGCATAGCTTAGGTTATGCAGGTAGGATATTCGCTCAGCTGGAGAAAAACCATGAATAAATTTCTCTGAGTTATCTTTAGTTCATTATTACTAATGTAAGTTATATAATGGTCCAGAGCTGAAATGACTGATATGAAATGAGTTGTAACATTTCATTGTTCACAATTTAGGTCTAGGCCTTTATAACAATATGCAAACTGACTGCAATGCCTGAAATTAATTGATCCTCAACTAGAAATATTTTTGGTTCATGTTCACGTCTTTATGAAAGATTAATGCCAGCATTGCATTCTGCCACATTTGCCTGTTATCAAGAACACAATTAGTTTAAGATACATGCTCTATCTTTCATGTTCTTTATCGTTGTGCCCTATTGAAGGTGTCCTAGGCCATCTGCATTCCGAAATGTATTTTGCCTGTGGATGTTTAAAGAGATATATCATTAATCATGTGAAGCAATAAAACTTCTCGATGTGTAGTGGCAAAAGTAAGGGAATTCATGAGTTGAATTCTATTAACTGGCATACTGTACGGTTATTTTTATTTTTTTCTAGAAGGAGAATCAAAGCTGCAAAAATATGCTGCAAGACCCCTGGACCGAAATCTATTTGAGGAGGGGACTGAAGAAGAACTACAAAAGTGGGGCTGGGCAGAATTGCGGAATGCGATCAATCGCTGTGTCTGTCCGAATCAACAAAATGGTTAGTTTTTAAAATCATTACAATTTGGCTGGATCTGACATAAATGTCTAACAACTGCTGAGAATGAAATCATTTTGTACTTGGTTATCCGGATGTCTTATTTCCCAAAACGGAATTTATTTTTTGGCTACGAATGCCTATCTCTCCTATTTCAAATTGCTTCAGTTATCCAAGCATTCCGTGGGTGAATGAGGAGTATATCAGGATGGACAGTGGCTATGTATGGCTACGTATGGCAATGTACAGTTACGTAGAACCTTCATAGAATCTACGTAAATTGGTAAACCTGAGTTATGTTATTAAAAACAATTCACTTGTTGAATGTCAGCCAAAGTTCTAAACATGATAAAAATTTTTGCCCTCTCCACGTATGCTCCTGAGTGGTCAAGCATGACAAGGAGCGTTCTACGGATTAGTGCACGTATACATAAAATGCTACCCGTGTATACTCCTGTGTCTTGAAGCTTGACAAGGAGCATCCTACGGATGAGCAAGAGTATACGTAAAAGGCGAGTGAGCCAAGTATGGACAAGGATGAGAAAGAGCAAAATAAAAAATGCATGCGTCGTCATACGTAGGTCTAATACGTGACAGTGTGACACCCCCTTTAGAACTGACCAGCATAACTGCATCTCTCTGTTTGACTGAGGAGTGTGTCAAGCTGTCTGTCTGTCCACATGAGTCCATTTTGCATGAGCAGCTTTACCTGCATCTCCAACTTTTCAGCCAGAAAGGATATCCCTCCTGGCCCGGTGCCAATAGGAGATAGGGTTATTGCATGGAGGTATTAATACCTCCATGGTTATTGTTGCTGCCTGGGTTCTTGTTTATACTATACGATACATTCATTGGTTTTTCATTTTAAATAGCAATTATGGATCATAAACTTAGTTGCGTGGGCATATACTCTCATGTCCCAAATAACTTATAGTAATTTTTATCCGACATTCCATGCTGTCTCAATTATCATGCATTGAGAATGATTGCAATCTGTATATGCAATACATAAGTTAATTAAATTATTAAGCCAATAAAGATATTTTCTTGATTGTTTGTATCATTTTAGAGAACGCATAGGCCTATTTGCTTTCAATCATCTATTCAGTAGCCCAGGCCACTTTTCCTTAGTTTTGATTGTTTGACATTGGTGATATGCATTGCAGAAAAAAAAGATGTATCCATTGTGTTTTTTTTTGGGGGGCATTTAATTTTTCAGTAACAGGCCTACTCTACCTTGCAACTTTAGCTTAACGATGATCATGAGCCAAATCACCTGATTCTTTGAAATTTTTAATAATGACAAACAAACACACTGAGAACCAAATGTGTTTGACAGGGTTTAACTGTATTAGATTTTCAGTTCTTACTGTACAGCTTATGGCTTTTTTTCCTCTTCAGGTAACATAGTCAAAGTAAAATATTTCTGGGACAGGGCAGAACAACCTGTATGGTGGCCACAGGATGTGGCATTTGAGAGCCCAAGCAAAAGACGTAAGTAATATGATATGACATGACACAATACAATAGCACATATCATGATATACTATGATATAAAATGATATCATAAGATACAATATTATATAATATATATTTTGATTTAGATGATGGTTGTTCTGTTCTGCAAAAACCGGATATGGTGAAGGTCATAAAAGCATACATACAAGCTTCAAAACAGGTAAATCTGTTTTTACAATCATGAAAGATTTAAAAAAATTTGTAAAAAGTGCAGTATAGTGGACCCAAATTTATGACCATATTTTAGCAAGCTCTATTGCCAGGCCTATGCCATCAAATGCTTGATTGGAATGAGTGACGTCAGAAACAAATGGTGGCGGTGATCATTTTCCAGTACTCAGCTTAGTATTGTTTATTTTTCTTGGAGCTGTGGCTATTCTACACAAATGTTATTCTCATTGTGTGTTAAATGAAATTTAGCCAAAACTAGTGATTATTTTCATATTACATGGACGCCAAATATGGGCATAAATTTGGGTCCGCTATACTGCACTAAACCCAAAAAATCACAGCGCAATAGCCTCTGGTGTAGCACAACTTGACCCCCCCCCCCCCCACCACTCCATCTGTGACAGCTGACTGTTATATATTTAAGTATTAACAATCAGCAGTCAGGGGGGGGGGGGGGTGGTAGTTAGTTGTGCATTTAAACATTGTGAATTGAACTTCATTTTCATTTTCCAGGCTTTCAGATTGCATGGAGCATTTGTAGTAAATATGGTGAACCTCCAAGCTGTATCACTCTTTCGCATAGGTTCCTTTGAGTGGCATGAAAAGGGCAAAATTAGATGGTTCTCAACTGGACTACGTTTATCTAAATATATTTTTGTTTTGTGCATCAACTGTTTATCAAAGTCTAAATTGACTTCTGTAGTGAGTTACAATAGTGATAATTTTCCAGTTGCAGAACTTTGTTTTAACATGCATTTCTTTTCTTTCCCTAGGGTGTACTTATTTTTTTTATAAAATGCCCCCCCCCCCCCCTGCCTGTGAAAAACTCAATACAGCTAGTAAGGTCACTATGATTACATTACTGGGTTTAACAATGGAGGTATTATATAACCTCCATGGTTTAACTTGGTAAATGCTTTGGTGATGAAATCCGATTCAATATTTAGCCATGCATTCTTTGAGTAATTATCCATTTTCCACCAATACCATGTTTTGACTATTTGTCTCATCAAGCTCCCAGTGTCAAGTTTGTCCATCGTTTCACTCTGGTCAGATCAACATGCCTTGAGATAATGGTGTTTTAAATGCCAATGTGTTGGCAGGGGTGTGCTCACTTCTCTTAGATACTGTAATTTGAAACAATCTAGAGGTTGTGGAATATTTGACCCCATATATGATTAGACTGAAGGATACATGTGACCTTGACCTTTGGTCCATTGCAAACTTTATTACTTTACCCAAGGTTATATGTGGTATGATGCAGGGTGGTATTACTACGGACACTGACCAATACATACATCAACCCGTGTATTTATGTTTTTTTTCAGGTGTGAAATTCCCTAGTTTGATGCTGCTTCATTTGGTTTTGCACTAGAGCACATCTACACTGAAGGCAACACCATGAAATATTTTTTCTAATAATTGATAATAGGACAATGTGTTTTTTGAATTGAGATATTTTGAATTATGTAATAGTAATAAAGAGGAAACATGACATTTTAAATCTTATCACACAGTCTAGTTTTTATTCAAAACATCGTACCATTTAATGGAATACTGTTACATTAATTTTAAAGGCACACAAGATTGACTGATTTCCATGAACAAATAGTCACAGGCAACACGATTCAAGCTTAATACACACTTTTTGAAAATGATTACTGGAAAATGCTCTTGTAATTTTAGGTTTAGACATTTTGTGTGCCACACAAAAACCAATTGTCTATGCCATAAAATTAAAGTATGCACTCAAAAAATCATTTTTTTAAAATGATGAAAATTTTGATGAGGGCAATAATGAGATATATGGTAAGGAGAGTGATTCCATGATGTCTGTCATTCAATATAAGAGCTACAAATTAGAGCTCTGTGTTTATACATACAATTAAGCAGCTGGCCTAATGGTTAAGGCATCTGCCAATTCAACATTGGCCAGTCTGCTGAAGGTCCAGACTTCCATTCCAAGCCTGGGTGCTCTTCATAAGCCACATTCCAGCAGGATGTTTATCACATTGAGAGTACCTTGTACTGGTTTCTATACTGAGGCAAATAAAAGACCCCATCCATGGGGTAGGGGAAAGTAAGGAGAACTGGGCTAGCGAGAGAACTGGGCCATTCTCCCTACAGCTGAAAGTAATATGGATATTATAATGAAATTTGGTCACATCACTCCGATCATAATGGCATGTCTGAGAGCAAGACACCGTTTTAGGTATTTCTTTTTCTGATCAAATAAAATTACTGTCTTTGTTGTCATTAAGTAAAATTTCACTTTGTATACAGTTGTTCATTGACAGAAATTGATAAAGGATAGATTAGAAATAAAAATTGTTATAATCAGCACATAATCAGAATGCACTCATGTAACTGACATGTTCTTGCCGTGTGGAAAAAAAAATGGTTGCCATTTCTTTCAAGCAACAGCCTTGGGGAGAACTGGGTTACCTCAGGTGGGGAGAATTGGGCTTAAGTCCTTTTGTATACAATACACCATTGTTTGTTTTCACCAGAGCACTGAACTTTGTTCAATAAATTTACACTTTTCCACAAACAATAAATGTGTCCTCTTACAAAAGCTAAAAGAGAGTTGTCTTTTTTTTTTCTTCAGAATTGTTTTTCTTCTTCAAATTGAATATTTCATCCTGGTTAATTATATCATTTTAGCCATGCCTTAACATAGTGCTCTCTATTTTTCAATCAGAACTTGTGTTATAAAAACGACTAATAAGCCCACATTGTTTAGAGAATCCTGGAGCCCACTTACAGTGTACATGTCATGGTTAACATTAATAACATATGGATGTACATGTGTCCAAGATACATGAACATGCTGGCTGGTCATGGTATGCTAGAATAGTACATAAATCCAAACTATTTTACCCCAAACTTGCCTAATCTTGAAAAATGTTTTTACTCCTTGATTTTGCACAATGTATTTTGTGTATGACTTAGATTCATTTTGCACATCTGTTTACTCCATGTATATACATGGAGACATACAAGGATATCTCCCCTTAATATATAATACAGGATTTATGCTTCCAGAACCAACACAGATTGTTCTGCTGATGAGGTGAGGGGGCTAAGGGGTAAAAGTCATTATTATGGGTCCTGTTGCTTTCATGGCCCATAAAGTCACCACAAAAATGCCCTAAGACAGTGTGTCATCTTGCCTGGATCTATCTATTTAATAGCCACGTGGCATTTGACAAGATTGACAATATTTATGGGTACAAATTCTTAATCAGTGCAAAATATCATGAAAAATGATACCAAACACCATATATTTCCAATTAATGACCGAGTTTTTGTTGTAGTACAATATTATTTTGAGTCACTGCATGCATTCAATTCATAGGTTGTATATTCATATAGCAGTATGATAATTAAGACAAAATAGCAAAATCATGGTAAAAAATCAGTATTTGCAATTGAGCATTTATTTTCAACTTAAGTGGAGAAACTGAGCAGTAAGGTTTTAATTTTTTTTGGATATAAACCTTTGCTTGATATCAGTATCCTTATATTATTAAACTTTTTACACTCCAATATCACATAAATATGCAAATATCCCATTTTTAGCAATCCCTGATTAATCAAATATTTTAACAAGAAAAGTAATTTGAAATTATTTACTTCTATTTGATGATAACTTAGCTAGTTCTACAGCCAACAAATTTGAAACTTTGGTGATAGATAGATAGATAGTAATAAGAAAATACGAAAGAAATGCTTTGTTTTAAAATATTAAATTCATTGGAATAAATCTATTTTTTCTTTGAATTATTGGTACTTTATAAGACATACAGTGTAGTGCCTTGCAAAATACAGTCTCACAACAGGTAATTTGAATTAGTTTTCATGTCTGGTAAAATATCCATGGGTTTTTTATTTTGTTAATTCTTCTTCTCTTTATTGCATAGAAATGCCACCCTGACAAATCAAAGCTGCATGGGAGTATGAGAAATGCATACTATATTATGTAAAGGGGCACACAATTACCGTTTTTGTTTGGACAAACCCATTAGTAGGTGTTTTAATCAACAAGGTGTGATAAGTAACTATCTAAATATAATCAACATTAACCAGGCTAGCATTTATGTAAGTATCAGTCTTTAATGTTCCATAGAATATAATAGAATAGAATAGGATAAATTAAAAATCTCGTGTGTCCTCCAAATTTCTCTAGGCCTAATGGTCTGCTGAACTCGTATGTGTTTAATGTGTACCATAATTTGAAAATAAATCAATGTCAATGTCATTCATTTGTTTGCATCAGTAGCATCAAGCAGTCAATATTTCAGTCAATCTATCTATCTATTCTATGAATCTATGAATCTATCTATCTATCTATCTATCTATTTACTCTAATTTAAGACCACCTAACTATTAAGACCACCCCAGTAACCTCACTTGTAGACCACCTAACTTTTTTGTCAACTCCTGTATTAAGAAAGCCTCACTCACAAATCACCTCACTATTAATAACATCTTAATAGACACTCAGACCACCTCATTATTAACCAAGACTCAAAGATCCCATACTAAGAACACTTCTAAGTAAAATTGCTTGTGCATGTTATTACAGTTATTATAAATAGTTTTAGGTTATAAATATCATTCAACCACCAATGATTTAACACTGTTCACTTTTGTACCATGATGTCAATTTAAGTAAATAATTCTAAAGGTAGAATATTATATGTAGATCACTGAAGATGGGGAGTTATTAAGCACTTTTTGCACCCGTGGCACCCGCCGAGGCACCCGTGGAAGCCGGCGGGTAACCCCTGGAAGCCGGCGGGTAACCCGGCGGGTGACCCGGTGGGTAACCCGTAGCGCCCGGCGGGTGCTGCCCCGCCCCTTTTTGCTGCCAGAAACTGTCGCCAAACCGGCGGAAAGAGCTGTTACATAACTATTACGTAATACTACGGGTTCACTACGGCAAAACCGGCCCGTGTGACAGTGGCTTAAGGGAGCATTAATGAATGAGTAAGTATCTTTTAGGGAGCATGTATGATAGCCTTATGACACATGTCACCACCAAAGATTGCAACACATGGCGTTTTGTTAAGATATGACGCAATGTCTTCCCTAATCTGGTTATAAATATCATTGCTATAACTACTATTAATGTTGATGGTGCTTCCCTGTGGGGGTATGTACAGCCCACCTAAATATATTTCTGACTGATTGCTACTTGAAATTTTTAACCAGATTACATGCTCTTTAGCTTTTATAATAGATACAGTTTTAGTTGTACATAGCACATTCTTTATCAGTACTGCAATGCCACCTGATGGCCTTCTAGCTTTAGGGTGTTGAAAATTCCTTTGACAATAGAAATATTTGTACCCATCAATGTTAGCTTGAAAGCTATCTAGTTTCATGGTTTCAGACAAGAATATGTCAATGATATGGATGACTGAATGGGCTCTTAAGATATCCTGAAATGATGACCCCAAAGAGATTCACAATGACAACCAGTATTAAGGATGTCTTCAAACATGCTTGCAACTTCTGCTGTAGTCTTTGTCTTGAGAGGTCTCACCCACAGATACCTTGAAAACAGATCATCATTATACTTTACAAGATTAGTCATCTGCAGTAAATCAACATCCCGCTGCATGTCCTGATATTCCACAATTATCTTCTCAGTAGAAAATGAGCCGAATTAATGGTATGAGTTGTCTGTTGCTGTAACCATCTTGATACCCCTGCAAGGTCAAGACCTCGGGGACGATCTCTGATATCTTTCACATAATCCCATAGTTTATGGGCTCCATAAAAACTGGCAGGGCTTCTTGGGGCATAATAAATCCTTGACATAAACTCATCAATCTTTTCCTCATCCATTTTCATTTCTTTTTTTTTCATTCAACAAAAAAAGTCGACCAGATTATACCTCGCCCTCGTTTGTTCTCGGTATAGATGACATCATTGGTTGAGAAAGTTGATGTGGTAGCATTCTGGTGACACTCTTCATTTTGGGTGCCGGGAGTATGGCCCCTAGACTGGTGCTTAACAAAATCAACCAAGTGTCTGAGCTGTTTCCGATAGAAAGGTTGATAATAGAAGTAATGATCACCGTATAAAGTATAAGGGTTTGACTGATGAAGACTACTTGGCTCTTAGGTACAACTCTACCTAAAACACACCATTTATCAGAGTTTACTGAACTCTGAGAATATAAGACACCCCCTTCACCTTCCATTTCTAAAACTTAAATGGCAAGGTTTTGCTTTCTTTGACTCTATTTGTAGGTTAAAAAACAAGAAATTTTTTTGTTTTGTTGATCACATGGTATTTATTATTAGAACACTATACACGCAGTCACACTGTAGAGAATTTTTTTTCACCAATCTACACAAGGTCCGTCTGGGTTGCATTCTGGGCGCATCAAATAGCCCATCTGGTTTTGATGGTTCTCCCTCGTGTAACAGGGAGTGACTAAGCTGATCTCAGGGATGACATCTTCAATTTGTCCATAATTGTCACACATTGTTTGGAACTGTTGTTTTGTAAGGACATTGTGCTGATCCATACAGATGGAATGTACACCCTTATCTGTCTTTTCATACTTAGTGACATGTACATGTACATTGTCACTGTTGTTAAAAGTTTCTACATAAAAGTTTCGTCCAAGGTGTACCTCATGGCTTGTACCAACTGCAGACAGCATAACACCCATTGAATGTACAAGAGAGGTCCATCTTTGAAGGTTTAAACTGACGTTTGCACACTCAGAATCTTTATCAATAGACTGTAACAAAAGGAAAAAACAAAACAGATAATTATTATTTACATATATTGAATAAGTCTAAGTTATATGCATGTCGTAATTATTATCAGAGAGACATTTCGACAAAAAAAAACAATGTAAATAACTAACCTGAATTTTGAGTAGGTTTACAGTGACGTCACCATCATTGACGACCACTTTCAAGAAGACATCTTGACCCAGATAGATGGAATATCTCTGACCATGTGATAATTCAGGAATCATACAGCACATTCAGGGTAGTTGGTACGGATCATTTCAAACAATCTGGCTGTGGCCTACTGGTTTTCCTGAACAACCAACATGTCCACCAGTTTTAACACCTGCATTTCACAGTTTTCATACGAACTTAAAGTAAGGTATGCAGCCCAGTTGATATACTCCTCCTCTTTCAAAAGCTTTAATGTACTTGATCCATCAATTGTTCCTGTTATGACGGTAGTGTATTTCATCAAAATAACCAATGTTTGCAGCTCTGTGTATGCAGGGTGACTACTAGAACACTATGTATTTGAATCCGCATAACAGTATATACAAAAAAATATACAAGAAGCCAGCAAAGATGAGCTTCTGATTGGTTCAGTATAAAGTGCATCACGAATCCCCTGATTAGGCCATTGTAATGTTAAAAATAATGTTAAAAAAATTGAACCGTTATGGAGGTACGATTTGTACAAGCAGGTTTGAGTTGATAAAAAAAGTTATGTATTAAAGATATAGCATAACAGCACTACATGTCAATTAGTTCCACCACAAAAAAAACAAGAGCTTTTAGTAGTAGATATGCAAGCACCATTGGGGTTGACTGTTGAAGACTTGAGAAAATGGTTGTCATCCCCACACTTTGTTTTCTTGTATAACTCCCACTTGAGCCAAGGTTTGATCCTGTCATCAGAATCTACCTCTAGAACAGCTTGATGATGATCAGCAATATCATCATCAGAATCTGAGGAAGATCCATCATTAGACTGTACTGCTGCAATGCCATCATAGACAAAGGGCATTAAATTTCCAATAACAGGCGGTTGACAAAGAAACCTGACTATATAATACACTCCTTTGTAAATTGTATCCATCTTGAGAAAATGCTGATAATTCACTTGGCATGCTGTAAGCGATGTAAATTGTTGAATGTTATCATATAAGATATAGTGGTGAACATCACCAATTTGGCATTCCTGTTGCCCTATAAGTATCCAACGATAAACTAATGCCATAGAATAGCATTTTTGGAACAGAGACCGTCTCTGTTTGGCAGGTAAGAATACCGAAGTATGTGTTGTGTAAAACAAAAGGACACTGACTGGTTGCTTTTCAGTACCCTTTATAATCAATGTCATTGCACAAGATTTAATATCATTGGTTGATTTTCAAACTTATTATCATAACACATAAACAAATCCAACCACTTTTGTGAAAAATATATAAAGCAATATAATATATATATACACCAGGGCCAGCACCTCCCACCAGCTTAGTACCAGGTGGCAGCTTAGCACCAGGTGGCAGTACTAACTACCACAAGGTGGCAACATCGTCTAAATTGTAGTCGCGTGATCTGTGACGTAGTAATCACGTGTTATAACACGTCATTTGGCGTTAATCTCAGGCGCTACCCCTGCATAGTAACTACTACAGATCTATCTATCTGTTTCTGCAAAGCTAGTGATCAGTGTATTACTGCATAGTGGTATTAGTCTGCAAATGAACCCAGTAGCCGGGCAGCACACTACTAAAATGAAGCTCATATCATGGGTACAATATTTGATTGGCTCTGGTGCAAATCATGGGGGGAGGGGGATGTGTTCCTACAATATCTATTCTATTGTAATCTATCACCGGTGTTCAACTTACATCAGGTTAAGGACCTCCTGCTATACCTTATACTTCAGTATACACACCTTTACTTTGGTGCAGTCATCTTGTCACATGTTGACAATGAAACTTGACAGACAGCCGACCATTCACTAATACTAGCATGCTCCATCATCTTGTCATTGCTTCACTACATTCTCTAGCTCCTCTGGAATCCGTGTGTACGTGAAAATGTTGTTAAGATTACAATAATCTTCATTAGAGCTTTTCAGTGCATGACACACTTGGTTTGTCGGACTTCCAAAAGCTTCCAGAGGGAGCTGGAGTAGTACCTTCGGCAGCCCCTGGCCCCGGTTTCATAGAGCTTTAAGTCTGGCTCAAAGTGAGTCCAATTTCTTGAGTCTGAGTCTATTTTCCCTTGAGTCTGGCTTCATAGATTATTCTCTCTTGATCCAGACTAATCGATACCAGAGGGTACCCTGAATGTTGGATCCTTTTCCTGCATGTTCTAGGGCACTTTCCCCATTGTTAGTGCATGATGACGATTTTGCACCAATGGTCATGCAATATTTATTAGAGCTAAGAAACAGACAAATAAGTAAGTAGAATTGAGGCAAAAATACTCTCCTTTTATTTTTTGTGTATTGGTGTATCTTTTGTGACTTTTTAAATGTAGAAATGATATGTATTCACACACACAGTTGTCCAAACCTCAGCACAACATATTGAAGTTAGATGTATTTATAGGTCTCATAATCTAAAAATAAGTTGATTTATGCTAAACAGTGTGTTTACAAGTTACAAACATTAAAAAAAAAAACACCTAAAGGTTTGATTATCAAACTTTTTTATATTTTTATTCTGACAAGGTAAAGATAAATTCTTTTTCTAATTTTTCAATACATAATTTATTATATTGGCCAACATTCAGTTTAAATTAAGCTCAGTGATATTTACAAACAATGTTCAGACTCACATGCAGTGTTTGCAAGTTTCTTTTTTTTTCTCAATTAATTGATGCAATAAAAATTATTTTCCATTAGCTTTTTCTTTCTTTTTCGTAGCTTTTTTAATTTGTGTCATAATGTTTTTCCCTTTTTGCTCATAGATTTTTTTGACCTCACATACCAAGTAATGACGTCACTTTATTGTGACGTCATCACTGCATTATAAAAAACAGGCTCACGTCAAGACTCAAGCTTGGCCAGGCTCAAGACTTTCAAAAAAACCGGGGCCTGGTGGATATATGTTACACATTCTTCAAATTCCCATGCACATTCTCATGCGCATTCCAATGGACATTATTTTAACAGCGGCAATATTTTCTTAAAACCGATTAATGCAATGAAGTGTGTTGATTTTTTTATATAGACCTGCACTTTGTCAAATTCTCATCATGTATGCAATCCCAAGATGTAAATCCAAATATGCGGTATATGAATACATTGTTCCACATGTACTTATCAGGTTTCAGGAAAGGTCATAGCTGTCAAGATTTACTAGTTAGATTTACAGAAGATATTAGACAATCTCTTGATAGGGTGCAAATGTTAGGAGTAATTGCAATTGATCTTTCAAAGGCCTTAGATTGTGTGGGCTTCTTTTAGCTAAATTGTCTGCATATGGATTTGATTTGAATTCCTGTGAACTTATGAAATCTTGCATAATGCATAGGCAACAATGAGTGAAAATAGGAGAAACAGTATCTAACTGGGTTTATAACATTAAAGGAGTTCCACAAGGTTCCATTTTAGGACCACTTTTATTCAATATATGTATCAATGACTTTCTATTTCTTCAACTCAACAGTAATATCTATAATTACGCCTATGATAACACCTTCTGCTGTACAGACAATGATGTAGTAGTTCTAAAAGAAAAATTACACAAGGATTGCATAACTGCCATGAAATGGTTTGAATCAAACAGCATGAAAGCAAATGCCAGTAAATTACAGTTAATGTTTCTGAGTAGAAATACTAACCTAAGCAACAACCCTCTTATGGTATGTGAAACTGAGATTAGAGCATCCACATCAATAAATATACTTGGAGTACAGTTGGATATGAATTTGAAATTCAGTTCACATATTGATGAGGTATGCAAGCAGACAGGAAAACAGATAAATGCTTGAAAAGAACAAAACACTATCTTGACAAAGAGACAAAATAGATTACATACAACAGCTACATTAGCAGCAGTTTTAACTACTGCTCAGTGGTCTGGATGTCTTCAAACAAAACGAATATTGACAAACTAGAAAGAAAAAAACAAACGTGCACTTAGATTTGTCACAAATAAAGGCCAATTAAGTTATGAAGAAATCTGTAATCAAGAAAGTGTATATAATGTATAGTGTATATAATATAGTGTATGTAAACGATGTACTAAAAATGCTGCTATATTACTATATAAAGTTAAAAAAGGCATGGCACCACAATATGTCTCTGGAAGAATAGTTTTAGGTATCATGGGGCAAAACTTTGGAATAACATCCCAGTGGAGATCAAAAGAAGCGTCTCACTCAACACCTTTAAAACAGCTATCACTAAATGGCTACTAAACCGTGAAACTGCAATTTAAGAACTCAATTGTTAATTTTATCAATCAGTTGGTCAAAAAGGGAATAGCACTACAATCAATCTATTTTTACCTTCAGGTGCAGGATCGGAAGATGAATATCAAACTACGGAAATTTATACCGACAAGGATACATCATATGAACCTGACATCACATGAACCTGACATCACATATTTGACGGACTCTTTGATTTAAAGACTTTTTGATTTTATTTTTTTACTTCCATTTTTATTTATTTTAATTTTTTATTTTTTATCTTTATTTTTATTTTTTTGTCGTACAGAAGTTTGTAACTTTGATTACCATGTAATCTGACCATATACGACTTTAAATAAATTATACATAGACTACTCTCATTTCTACGTAATCCTTGATGTACTACGGAAATAAAATATTTCACCTCTGATATATATACTCCTTGAATCTATCTAAAAATTGTCCAGGTTTTCATAAATATTTAGCCCACTAAATCATGGTAAATCCACATTTTTGGTCAAGAGTGACAGTTACAAGAATCATCCACTCAGAGCCATCTTCCTGTCACCAAGTGGGTCAGCACTGGTCAGTGGGAGCTGCAAGAATTTTGTAACCATGGCAACCTGGTGAGTCACCAGAGTCCAGGCCACTTTAAATTTGACCTAGTTCTATTGGTGGGCCACCTATAGAAAATAGAGGGCTAATTACTCCTTAATTAATAGAGATGACTTGATAGAATGCTTGTGGTAGAAATTTGTTGTCATATACAAGAGTTTAATAAATGGAATAAAAACTTATAAGTTGAACAATCATAATTTACATAGAAGAGCTCTTAATTGTTCGAAAGTCAGTCACTCATTATGTCAATACCCTAATTACAATAAATTTACATAGAAGGTACTTAATTATTTGCTTAATACATGTCATAATCTTGTGTGCATCTAATTACCCTAACTACTTTGCATCCAATTACTTTACAATAAATATGACGTAAATGGTCATAATGCATAGGGGTGTGTCTAATAATATATATATATATATATATATATATATATATATATATATGTTAAGAAAGAACTAAACCTGCTAAGACATTCATGTCAGCTAACGCGTGTACAGCATAGGGAAAGAATTTTAATAATTATAATTTCAATCTACCAAGCAAAGACAAAAGTAGTTTTTTACCATATATACATGATTATAATATGTTAATGTCTGAGAATGTCATAAAATGAGCGTAATATCTATGAATATATATAATATAGCTCAAGCAAAGACAAAAGTAGCTTTGCCCTCTGCATGATTATAATATAATGTATATAAATATATATAATAGTATAATAGAGATTAAATATATTAACGCATAGCAGAGTGCAAAGGTACACATCTAGAGGGCCAAATATGCATATCTCTGTGACATGAAGCAATCATTTTCAAAATCATTAATTAATGGCCAAACAAAACAATTAATAATTTTTACCTAATCTCTTCAATTGTGTAGTGTATTTTTACCCTCAGTGTCAAGTTACTCAATTTAGCATAACTGTAACTCGGGCATCAAAGGTTATTACTACCAGCGTTTAACACTAAATCCAAAAGAAAGTTTATACAGAAAACTTTCTTTATTGTAATCATAAATATTATGGACAGTTTAAAGTTCAGTAATACAGGCCAACAAACATGATGAAAGTCAATCATAAGCATGCAGTATATAATTAAATTTAAGTATGGAACATACAAATTCCATTAGATAAATATATGTAGAGTAATTTAAGTCATAATAATCCATGAAGTACCCTGTTTGCATCTCATGATTAGTAATAAACAGCCAGATATATGTAGAGCTGTTGAAATTAAAGATCCAGTAGTACATAAAGATCAGCGTCTGGGAGGGACATTCCTTGTTACTCGCCTATGCTCAATGTTCAAAAGGCGGGTCAGGGGGAGGAGAACTTCCTCAGTCATACGTCTCCTTTGCTGAGACAGTTGAACCTCGTAATGACTTCTTAGATTTGCCCTCATACATTCCATTTCCTCCATAAAGTGATTTTTTGTGAACTTGATAAGCAAGACTGACTGCTGTAGGTTGATAAAATCTTCAACCAGGTATTCGCCCCAGCCTGTTTTGTCATATATCATGATGTAATTTTGACGACAGAATGGGCAGGGTAGCTTGTAGTCCCCGTTCAAATCAATAGGCATATAATCAACAACTGCCATGAGTTTATGCATGGCTATTGACTCGATGCAATCCCTGCATATCTTCATTTGCTCGTCCCTGAAGCAGCATTTGAAAGCGTGTGTAGAGGGTGACAGATAACAGATGTGACAGGGTAGCTCGTCAGCATTCAGTAACGTAGTAGCCATTTTCAGTAGATTCTGTTTACGTCTGTAGTTTTACTAAAACTGACCAGTAAACCGTAATACTGACCATTGCCTCATGCCTCTAGCTAAATTCACACTTTTCTGCATTATGCCACCAATCAAACGGGGGTTGCTGGAGAAAACCCCTTAAATTTAAGTTGCACTCTTTAGCTACTTTCAGCAGCCATTAGGATCGCTGACATTGTCAAATCAACAAATCAGCTATATTGATATTTTTTAAATCATTCTGAACAAACATGGAGTTTATACCTATCACCGAAATTACGTTTACAGCTTTTAAACATATTAAGCAAAATCACATGCTAGGATACAGTCGTGCCACGGAAAAATCCCAGTTTAATCACAATCCAACAAGAGCTCAGCTTTTAGAACATCGTCTAAAATTAACAGACAAGCATCTCGTTCCCTTTCATAATGGAGGGTCCGTCCGCTGTTACTTTCTGCGGACAGAGCATGTTGCGGATGGGCCCCTGTACAGAGAGAGAAAACCTTCCTTAGATTCGCTACCAAAGGGCGCTCTGTCAGAAGCATGAAATCTGCTCGATCTTTAACACTCATGTGGTCTGCCCCGTACAAATGCGGTGCCGGGTGTGTGGCTGACACAAGGTTCCAGTTGTCCTTTGTGTTAAGGAAATGTGGAAACTGCCCTTTCATTAACTCTTGGCCGAGATTGAGAGCCTTTGGCAACTTTTTTAGGGCCATGGGTAAGAAGTTTAAACTGTCAATAAATCGGAGGTCTACACCCTCGCCTATGGTCATGGTCATAATTTTTGAACCGGTGTAAGTAACATCTGGAAATATACCATTTTCAACGCAGTGGTTGAGAATGAAATGGTTGTCAAAAGCTTTTGAGTTGTGTGCAATTACAACCATACCTTTGTGCTGGGGTGTAATCAGCCATTGACAGAAATCACGGCATGTGTCCATACCTTTAAACACACGTTCGCGCATGCCACACAAACCATTGGTGCACAATGGTTTGGTGAAACTGTCTTTGTCACGTGTTCCACACTTTGAACACCTGTCACCGCAGTTCTCACAGAGCGAATCGTGTTTGAAAGGGTCATCTTGACATGTGTCACATGCTGACTGGCAGACAAGGTAGTTAGGCAAATGTCTCTGTAAACCGCAATAACTCCTTTTACAGTTGACACATTTTCGACACTTTGCACACAGTTGATTTGGGTGACAGTCAGGACAGTTAGGAAGAGATTTGCAAGTGTAACCATTTTCACATTGTATGACTGTATCTTGACAGGTTTCAAAATCATAATAAAGGAACCTTCCCGACGTGATCTTAGGTTTCTTAATTCTGTAGTAACACAGATGGTCGTTAACCACATATTCACCACAGCATCTGCAAAACCACTCGCCACAGATATGAGATTTAAAGTCTCTCTTTGTCTTATCGATAATTTTTGTGCACTTTTTACATCTGTGAAAAGTGTCACAAAGTGATAGGCGTTCTTCGCCTTTCTTTGCCCCAATTTTGTACTCCCTGGCCTCCTTGTGTAAAAGATAGCACTTGGCGTTGCGGCACACCATGTTACAGTCTGGGCAGGCTAAAGAGTCCTCACCAAACATACACACTTGTTCCCCGCAAGTTTTGCACATAAATCTACACGAGTGTTTAACTTTCCTGGCATATGTTGTGAGACACTGCTGACACAACTTCTTGTTGACATAAAAACCATTGATGTTGACAATACTATGGTAATGTTGGTCTTTCAAATAAAGAAATATCTTGTCTTTCATGACCTTGAAGCCTTTGTAAATCACAGTGTTACCCATGTCCCCAGAAATGACAACAATTTGTATACATAGTTTTTTTTCAAATCTACTGAGTTCTGTAACAGGTACAGCCCTACGCATTGACATTCCTGTATCTAGGTACAATCTAATAGCCCTCATTCTTTGAGACTTAGGATTGGCACTGTGGACATTTCTATGACTAATAATCATGTTGTACTCTTTTTTGTTCATGTTTTTCAGTTTGGCCATACATGTTACTATAGCCCTGCCTGCACACAGATATTCACCTTCAACATCGGGTATGAAAACCATTGATCTTTTTTTCTTAATTGAGCAATCTTCCGAAGTGGTGTCTGTATTGGTAATGGCTTTTCGGCGCGCTGAACCATCGCCACCGCCCCCAGCCTCTGCATCATGCATTATACCCACATCCACCATGAAAGACTCATCTATGTTCAGACTTTGGTTTGACTGCAAAACGGCACCCACTCTAAATTTAACAAGAAAACACAATGAAATAGAACAATAGAAGCATGATCTTGTAATATCGCTCAAAAAACATATATATATATATATATTTTGACATTTTACACTAACCTTTCCATGATGACGTCGGCAGTTATATTGTGCTGGGGTTGACAGTGTATGAAAATCTCCCTATCAAGACCAGCATGTCTAATGGAGAGTCTTGTTCTGTCGTTACTGTTGACATGATTAGCATTCACATTCTCCAGAATGTCTTCAAACATATTGTGTAGGTCGTCTGTAACATCCAGCAATTTTTGACCTTGAAGGTTCTCATCAAATTTTGCCCTAAACGTAATTTCTTCGACATCATAACGTCTGGCTCTTCTCTCATTAATTCTTTCGATAACGTATGGCTTCCTGTCATTTTGATCATCATCGCTACTGGTTGAAACATTCCTCCTTTTCTTACCAGGAGGTTCAGCCATCTTTGCCACATGCGAAAAAGTGGTTGTTTTTTGGGTGTAGATAGAAAACCGCGCCAAAACTCAATGGCCAATGGTAAGTCCTCGAAAAAGGGGGGTCCTTGTTTTAATTTATTACCAATAGAATGTGTACATTTTTGAGGTTCCCGCTATCATCATTTGATTTTTGAGGGGGAAAGAAACGTTTTTTGACCTTTGGTGATTTTGAAACACAACACCTCATGATGCTATTGTGTTTGAGCACTAGTGTCACAACATAACACAAAGTTATACGTGTGCTCATTTGGTTGCTCATTGTATGAACGCTCTCAGCACGTGCTGTCTACAAGCCTTCTTTTATTTTAACCAAACACAATACAGTGCTTAACAGTTGATTTGAGGTATGGGGTCGAACAGTCCTTAACCTTTGATGCTTTTGAAACAAAACCTCATGATGCTGGCATGTTTGAACTCTGGTACTCCCACGTGACACCATGTAGCACACTTGCTCAGTTGATTAGTCATTGTTTAGAAGCCCCAACATGAGTTGTCCTCACGCTTTTTTTTTTTTTGTGTTTTATTTCTTTTATTATTATCAAAAAGGGTACAGTATAAAACTGACCATTACAAAGAAATATAATGTCACATTGGTACATTGTACAGTGAAACACAAAATCGTTCTTTGCTCTCTTGTGCTGGTCTATGTACAAGAACACCGTCACAGTATTTAACAAGAAGGTTACACGGAAAGCACAGGTCTGGATCTTCAGGAAAAGCTTGCAGATTCATTGAAACTGTCAAGAACGTATCGGCTCCATACATTGAAGGCAAGGCTCCAGACATTGAAGGCAAGTATGTTTGTCTTTCAGGTGTGATTTCTCGCTTGCACACGCATGTCTTAGCATCTTCTGATAAAGGTGGTAGTTGTGGTGGATCACGGCTTGCCAAAAATCTCTGGAAATCCACAGTCTCACCTATGAGTTCCTTCAATTCTTCTAGAATTACACAGGTGTCAGGATTTTCTTTCTGGAGCTCCGTTGTTATAGTTATATCACTGTTTTCCCACACTTCATCACTGAAGAAACTGCTTGAAACTCTTGGATCACTGTAGACATCATAGAAACGTGCGGCTCCCTTATCTTCATTAATGTCCAGTTGCAGAATTTGGTAGCTCATTTCACTTATTTCAGAGGTATCAATGTCAGACTGTGTTGGACAATGTTGTCGACTGTGCGCCATGGTTAGCCGTGAAGTTTTAACATGTGTATTATGCTACTCACTCAGAAAAACTACACATGCTGCCCCAGTTAAAATTTTAACCCATTTAGAACTGGTGGCGTCCTCTCACTGATACAACTAAAGTTGCAACTGTGTACAGTTGTAACACAACTCTTAACATGTGATTTTACATATAAACACATTAAGGCTCACTGTGCGGTTTATATTGTTAAGAATACAATGTCTAGAAAAGCTACAATTAAATAGCACTTCTTTTATTACCTTAAAAAACATGGCCATCTGCAAATGAAAGAAATTCTATCTATTTCCAGCCCCCTCACTCTGTGATAATAACATTAGATGTACCAAATTGTGCAACACCATGATGTTATATGAAGGGTTTAAATATATATCAGTGAACACTACAATGCATATAATTGTGTATCATTGTACAAATTATGGCCAATCAAATCTTCATCAAAATCTTTCATTAAGACATTATGATAATAATTAATGTTTTTAATTAAAATCAATAATTAGTCTTGCATATGCTTACACCTCTGAAAAACTTTTTATTATTAAAAAACCTGTAAAATATCTGCAACTAATTAATCATATATTAATTAGGATCCCTTGATTACACATGTGTACACATATAACTTTGATAAATACATATATAATGCGTATATACACAGCATGGTGGCAGCACCTCACATAACTGGCTGATGTGTGGTGGCAGCACCTCACAGTACAACAGTAGCGCCACCTGCTGTATGCGTTAGTCTGCATGGTGAAGCCTATACTACTGGTATATTCTATTCATTGACCAAATACGGAAGATTTAATCTGTCATTTGAAGCTTATAAAATGCAGTGGCCTGATGTTCAAGGTGCTTCACAACCAACTGCAAGGTTATGGGATTTGAACCCATATTATGGCATGGAGGATGAGATAATTCTCTGCTGAACATGTTATGGCAATTGGAAAGTGCTTGAAAAAATGCTTCAACTACTCTACCGGCAGCTTAAGTGCAGTTATTCAGCATGTGAGGGAAAGGATCTGATGGCACATTTACGAGTGAACACCATCTGCTTTAACCTTTTAACTTGAACTAACAAGAATAAATAGTTAAATTTTTCAATTTTACTCAGACGCTCACCTTGAAGTATAACCAGTTTTTATAGATGTTCCCGTCATATGGCACTGACCACATAAGTGTCAGTTTGAAGTCAGTGTCCTTAATATCATATGTGACCTTACCGACGGTGCCCTAAGCAGCTAAGTGCCACTGAAATAATTTATTAGAACAAAATAAATAAATGACTAGAAAGAACACTATAACACATGCACTTGAATTTATCAATACCCCTCCCCTGGCCGTCATGGCTTGCATTAAAATGTATTGGATTTAAAATTGTGTGCTGTTAATTTCAAATGTTCATTAAAATGTCACTTGCTCTGTCAGGTCACCTGACTTTACTATTCAGCCTTTCTGGGTTTCAGTCAGGGGCCCTGGCAACAATGGTGTGAATGGTTGCTAAGGAGCTTAATCTTGCAAGCATATAGTAGTTAGGATGGTCATGTGACCCACAGGCACGATTGCTATGGTGCCACAGGACCTCCATCCATTCAGCATCTGTCTGAAGCTGATGGCGGCCATATTGGTAGAAAGCATGTGCTCATTTCACAAGTTGGAGCGGAAAGGAGGAAAAGCATGCAAATAAAGAGTTGTAATGGAGAAAGAAAGCCAAGGTAGGCCAGGGCATGATCGAGGCCCAAACGGCAGCATGTACTGCACTAAAGCTTCTCTTGTTCAACGAAGTTGTTAGTTAACTTAATTAGCTTGGCTTTAGTACAATCCAGTTAAAGTTAAATGATAATGGAGTCCAAAGTAAAGTTGAAAGGTTTATTTCATTGTAATTGTCATGTGGAACCAGCCTTCACTCAAGAAGAAAATAGCAAGGACTCTCTGCAGCAGTCCTGCTGTCACTCTGCCTCTGTCTTCCTCTGGTTAGAGGGCTGGGTGGAGGTTAGAAACCTGGCCTAAAGTGACCAGGCTTGCCTGCTGCAGGAGCAGCTGCATATGGCTCAAAAGTGCTTATGGTGCAATACTTTTTATGAATGGTTAAGGGAGCATTAATGAATGAGTAAGTATCTTTTAGGGAGCACACTTCTATTTATATGGATTGCCATGTTGCTGCATCTCTACAAAACAAGTTTATACAGTTACTACAGTTTTTTTAATTATGTAGTAGCCTTGCAAAGGACAAGGTGACCGATATATTTTAGATCCTCGATCCATGACTATAGTTTGAATGATGGCAGTAAGATTATTGTCTTAAACTTGAAATTTCCCCGGACAGTGGTATAGCAAGATTTAAACACCACAACCTTTGCATGCCGCAACTTGCATGGAGTCTTGAGGAGCAGATTTAGTCCAGTATGTTCATCCTGTACTTCAGGTCCTGGTGAGTAAATGTACCACTTAGGATTGACCAGAAGGCTACCAGCTTCATTGTTAGCACTTAATGCACACCTCCTCTAATGCAAAGAAAAAACTAACACACAATTTAAGTCAAAAAAATAAAAAGTGATGGTCTAGCTAGTTCTAGCTTGTAAAAAAACACTGAATATAAGGAATTAATTGAACTGGAGGAACCGTCAGATGTGTAGTATTGTGTATTTGACATTGAATCTTACCTGTCATGCATAAGGTAACCAGATCTCATAACATCATTAAGAGCTTTGTCAATATCACTGAACTCAAGTTCTCCAATGACTTTACCAGAGAAGAATTTTGGTGGGAAAAGCTGTTTGTAGCAAATAAAAAAAATAGAAATTGTTTATGAAAACGGCATCCAGTGTATTTGCAAAACTGTAGCTGACAGTTATTATGCAGACATATTAGTTCATTAATTACTGTGAAATCCCAAAATTATAAGGTGGACAATACAAGTAGGAAACAGAACAGTTCACACCTTAAACAGCATATACATTTTTGTGAGAAAATTGAGTTGAAATATTTTAATATAACATTAGCTTAAACTATCATATTGTCTAATGTCTAAATATCAGGGAAATTGATTTAAGCAATCAAATGTTTCAGAGGCCTTTTCCAGGCAGGTTCCTGTGCACTCCAAGAGGAAACATGGGAAGCAAATGTTGGTATGAAACCAGGAAAAGTACCCAAATGGTCGATATACTACATCCATCAATCAATCAATCAATCAAAAATACAACCGCTTTGAAATTAAGGCCATTTGAGTGATTTGGAGAAGTGGACACAAAATGTACCAAAAAGAAAGTGCCAGGTACAATGGACATAGGACAAACATTAGTCCTATGTCCATTGTACCTGGCATTTTCAGTGTGAGCAGCTTCACAACAGCTCCAAACAGTGCTCATAATACTGAATCACCAACCATTATTGGTTTGTTAATTACAAACATTTTTGGCCACAAGCGCAGGAATATTTTACAAAGCTTAAGACTAACTGGTTAGAATTTATAGATTATTGGATCAATTAAGACAATGAATACGGCTAGTACCAACTTAAATGCCTCACTATAAAACTAATCAATACACACTAATTGGGTAGCAGTTATTTAAAATATAAATTACACAATAAAATTAGATATGTCTCATATAGAAAGTTTTCAAGAGAAAATATCCTAGCTTTTCTACAAGACCTAAACTTGTATGACTGGTCTCCTGTGACTGAAACAGAAGATGTAGATGTTGCCTATGACCGTTTCATAACTAGGTATCAGCACCTGCTTGATAACATCATGCAAAACGATCAGGTTCAATAAGTTTTGGCACAAAAGGAGGCCTGACTTGGATGGACTCCCTATTGCACAGCAATGTTAGCACTGGGCATGTCACCTGCTGCTGTAGGTTGTGTGTTTTTTTGTTTTTTATCCATCTCATCATCCCATTAACCCTGATTTGTAATGTACCTGTCATATATATATATATATATATATATATATATATATATATATATGTAAATATGTGCTTTTTATTTTTTTTATTTTTTTTTTGTCATACTCTTATTATTAAACAAATACTTTTTATATCTTATGATTTTTTGTTGTTCCGGGTGGCCTCAATACTTCAGAGGTCTCCCGACAAGACCCAATCATATTCTTAATTGTATTTATGTTAATTGTAAGAATGTGCTGAATGAATGTTGGTTGTGTGTTAAATGTATGTATATGTTAGATGGCCTTGTGAAATAAATTCAATTCAATTAATCTAATTACAACCAATTCTGGTTTGAGCAGAATGTGGCCCAGGCGCCAGTGAGTGATTCTTTGGTACAATGGTTAACGTTCTGGCTTTTAGTCCCAGGGACCAGAGTTTGATTCCCACTCCAGGGAGATTGTTACACATGCTATTTATACAGTTTAAGTATCTCAAACCTAGCACAAATGCAAATGACCTTACATGTTGACACATCGTTAAATACGTCTACTCACTGACTTGACAGTACCCATGAAGATGTATCGTGAATCTGCAGTCAAGACTTTCTTTTCTTGGTCATAAATTGCTTGTAGTTCTATTGGAACTACAAAGCCTGATTTTTCAGGCTGCAATGATACCAATATGACAAAATACTTGTTTTTTATCTTTTAATGTTTTATTGTCCCATTATGGTTTCTTGCAGCTTGAGTCGCACTTCAGAGGTAGATTATTATGACAGTCGATTCCAGATGAGCATTTTTTGTCCACCCAGCACCATCCCTTGGGTGTACACTCTCTCCAGCAACACTTTCTAAACCAACCCTGAAATAACAAATAATTGACATATGGACTTCTCTATCAAGGGCAACCTTGGTGTTGTAGGTCTAAGTAATTTCAATATCGCAAAGCCTTATCATATTATAAATCTGTAAGGTGACCTTCATTTAATTCATATAGTGTATTTATTGGATCCGCCGATATGAGAAATGTGGTTAGAGAAAATAAAATGATAGGTCACAATGATATTTAGTATGAAATTTATTATTCCTAATTTTTGACCGACCAAACTTTAAAAATTGCCCTGAGAAGCTGAGATGGCCTAAAGGTAAAAAAATAGCTCAATCAAATTATCAAGGCATCTGGCATCGCATGGCTCAGCAGAAGGCTGTCAATACCACAGCTGATACAAAATTCAGCAGCTTCAATGGTAAGGTGATTTTAATAGTGAGATAAAATGGCAGACTATTACGCGTCTCCAATTAGATTAGTATTCATTATTTTAGTACGTTCATCCTCTGTTAATGTAGCATTAATAATTGATGTAATAAATTTCCTTACGGGATGGTAAGAACAGCCGGCCCAAATTTCAGGTTCTCCTTCAGGCTGGGATGAAATTGAAAACAAAAAAAATATCAATAACATGATGATATATGTGCTTGAATTGAATTGAATTTTATTTATTTGAAGTGGATTGTCAAATGGTTTTTGGACCACTAAAAAGCTATCCAAATGAAAGAAAATGCTTCTAACTATTGAATTAAAGAACCCACATCATCTAGAAAGAGCTATATTGATAAGTATTGGAGAAATTTACTTCATTGTCTTTGTTTACATTTTAGCTAATTTATTCATTGCAACATTATGAAGAGCGTCGCCGATTCGCGATTTCAGAGTCATTTTATGAAAAATTAAGGTCGAATTGTTTCAATTCATGCTACAAGCAAAACATCTACACATTTTTGTACATAATGAACTAAATTTTGAAAATCTGACGAAAATTTAAGACACTAAATAATAAAATGCATTATGAACCGACAACGCTAACAGGCTCTGGGTCAAGTACAACACAATGTACTTAAGTACAAGTACAAGTACATGACAATATATCAAGTACAAGTACAGGTATTTATCAGACTTCTTGAGTCCGAGTACAAGTACATTTGTTCAAGTACAAGACTACAAGTACAAGTATGTCCTTAGTTTATGGTCCAGACCCAATGCAGTAGCGGATCCGGAAGGGGGGGATTTTGAGTGATGTAAACCCCGGTCCCCATTGGTCCAGTACATGCTGAACACTGGTTTAAAAACTTCTACAAAATATATATATATATATATATATATATATATATGAAGCTTGAATGGCATTCTAATGATCAGTATTTAGGCACATATTCAGTAGAATCCTGCCATTAACAGCAACTTTCCCTGATTTGGTGCAAACTCGATCTTGTGATTTTACCAGCAAGGTGGTTTTGCAAGTGAGGGTTGCCTCAGTTGACCAAATACTAGACATGTTGGTATGTAAGTGCATTGTTATAATAATTATTTTCTCTGAGGGTTAAAAAGACATGTAGGAACATGGGAGGGCTAATTTCAAAAATTCTTTCATGTGAGTCAGACAGCAATCTGGATACGCTTGATGGCATTGATTTTGATGCAGACTGTTGGATTTGCATTATTATATTTTGCTATCAATATTTGCAAGACAAGTGTGTAAGTAATAAGCCCTCTTGCAGCCTCAGTCTAGGAACAAATTTGGTGCAAGAGCCTTCTCAGTGATGGCTCCATGACTTTGGAATCAACTCCCAGAAGACGTCAAGGTGTCATAGACGACAAGATGACATTCAAGGAACATGTTGGAGGGATCATCAAGAAGGCAAACAAATTGATGGGAATCATAAGAAGGACTTTTATATACTTGGACAAAGAAGTGTTCGTACCACTATATACATCACTAGTGAGGAGTCATCTTGAGTATGCACAATCAGTATGGAGCCCACACAGCAAGGGAGGCATTAGAAGACAGGTACAGAGAAATGCCACTAGACTAGTCAACAGAACACAAGGTATGAACTATAGTCAAAGGCTGAAATACCTGAATCTACCGAAATTGCTACATAGAAGAACACGCGGGACATGATAGAACTGTTTAAAATGTTGCACAGCATCTATGACTCTGAATGCACACTAAGACTGCACATGATCGAAGGACAAACAAGAGGACATCCACTTAAACTCTTCAAGATGAGAACCCTAAGATTGGATCTGAGGAGAAATTTTTTCCCCATAAGGACGGTTGAAGAGTGGAATAAATTACCAGAAAAAGTTGTAATGGCACAGAGTCTAAATGCTTTTAAGAACGCACTAGACAAGTACTGGGGTCCAAAAATGTATAAATCTGAAGGAATATGGAACCAGGATGCAGGGCAGCATTAGCAGCCTAAATTTAGAAATATTAACAGTAAACAATCAATACCGAGGACTTATACGAGCAGGCCAGCATCAGAGGCTCAGCTAGCTATATAGTAAAATATTGTGAGAAACCAAATGTATATAATGCACAAAACTATATATACTCAATGCAGTCGCAAACTATACAAAAAAAATTGATCTGGAACAGAGGAATACAACCTACTTCCAGAACACCTAAAGCTAAAGCTAAGAACAGTAGTACAAATGGTACGTTCAAGAGGAAGTACAAAAATACAAAATTATATTCATGATGCAATAGTTATCAATGATGCAATAGTTATCAAAAAATTGCCTTTATCTGAATCTTGAAATTATTAGTACTTGAAAAGTACTTGCGAGTACTTTAGCTTCAAGTACAAGTCTAAGTACAGGTACTTAATTTTGAACAGCTTCGAGTCCAAGTACAAGTAAAAGTACTTGGTACTTAAGTCCAAGTACTGAGTACAAGTACAGTACTTGACCCCAAGCCTCGACCGCTAATGACGTTCATTTAAGCCTCATTTTCATCTCGTAGACCATAAAACACAGTGCAATGTAAAAAAATCAGCAATTTTTGATGACATGAAAAATTAAATGCTAGGGGAAGTTTATTAATTTTATAGAGATTAGTGAACCTAGCAAGGCCCTTATGGGAATTATTCCGGTTTTTAATAAGCCATGAAATGAATGCAACCGATTTTGGCCACTGTCACATTTAGTGACAATCAAGCTTTAAAGTGGATGACATAATAGAAAAAATTTGAAACTTTTAATTGAAATTTACTATAGATACATAAATTTGGTACATAGACGAAATTCTAGATGTATTTGTAGAAATCAGCAGTATTAAAAAGCAAGAAATATCAAAAGATTGATCAATTTAAGTGGTAATTAGGTATAGGTAAGCTAATGAAAAATAATAAAAATTAGAAACAATTATCTATGTTAACCTGATAATATATTACAAAGAGAATAATTTGGTAATAAGCAAGAATAGGGCATATGTTATGTGGCTTCAAAGCCTTTGGTTCTCTTTATATAATCTTGATACATATGCGTGTATATTCACATTCTTGCTTAGATAAGAGCAACCATGATATGATATTTTTGGCCTCCATATAACAGTATAAACAAAGTAATTATGAGGAAACTAATCATACTAAACATGTGTTTCTGCCATATTGAAGAGAAGCATCACAAATAGATGCTTGCATGAACGTCATTGAACGATCCAGTTGCCTTACACAGAAACATAAATATAAATACATTCTTGTGGAACATAAACAACATACGTCAAAGCCCTCAGTGTTGACCCACACAGACACCTTAGCTTGGGTGTTGTCGGTCATAACTCCTCTGATTTGTACCCCATACTCAGTCCTCTCCTGCCAACCTTTAGCCGACCATGGTCCAGCATGTTCGTACATTTGGTCGTACATGTCACCATTTGTGGAAAAACTTCTGGGATAGATCTGAAAGGACAATTATATACATGTATATATTTGGCGAGTCATGGAACACTGCTTATCAACTAAAAATCTGATTGTGTAAACCTGATGTATTTGTTTATATATTTTTATCAAAATTAACAGATTTTGTAAATGAATCACACATGATTTCTTTGTTGCATGAAATTCCTCTTTGAAAAACTTATTGGAGTTTTTTTTCCTTCTTTGAATTCTTTACTGACCTTGATGTTAAACAAATTATCATAGAGGTTTCTGTCATATGGAACTTCCCACATGATTGCCAGTTTAAAATCAGTGCCGTCAATGTCATACGTCACAACTCCTACTGTACCTCTGAGTGCCCCTGAAAATTGCAAAAATGTGCTGCAGATTTTATTTTAAAATTGAGTCTCACAGGTTATCTGACATCTACCTCTCCATTGTGATCAGCAACTATATGTTGATGGAAACCTGACTACCGAGATTTAGCTCATCAAATCAGAGGAGCAGAAGAGCATGATCTGTTTAGATGCTTGGTTAAGAATCACTGAAAGGTTGGTGTTGAAAGATGAAGTGAAAATCTATAGATTATAGTGTATGTTATTACAGTCATTCTACTCTTGTAGCCATTGTTTCATCTTACATGGTGTCTTAAGGAACAGATTAAGGGCAGTATGTTCAGGCCGTATTTCAGGATATGCTGCAGAATGAGTTCCTCCGCTGTGGAAGTGCCATTTGGGGTTGATCAACAGAGCTCCACCTTCGTTGCTGATACTTAAGGCACACCTCCTGTAATTGAGAACCGTTTTGGCATCAATGGATTGTTGTAGTTTTTGTCTTTTGTGGCAGTGGACACAATATAGTGTGAATAAAAGATTGAGCTCAAACTTCAGAAACAGCCATTCGGAGTTAAACTCATCAATTGTTCAACTTAGCAGCTTTAAGTGGTAACAGTGAATACAAATTTAGAAATGGAAGTACAATTTTACCTGTCATGCATGAGGTCACCAGATCTCATAACATCATTAAGAGCTTTGTCAATATCGTTGAATTCCAATTTTTCAATGACCTCACCAGGAAAGAATTTAGGAGGGAAAATCTGTTGTGAAAGAAGGCAAAATTATCAATATCAGAAAAATATTACCTGGAAGCTATTCAAAATCCTTTAATTTTGCAAAACTTTGTCTATGTCATATCATATAAGCTGGTGCATATCCAGTTACAAATATATTTTGCTGTAATTAGCCGGCAGTTATTATGAATCATATTTCAATTTAGCAGACATCTGTGCCAGTGTGCAAGCTTTTATATCATACTCACATCAACGTCTGGCTTGACAACATCCCCCATTCTGTTTTTCACCCATTCAGGACTGTCCGGACCAAAGTCGATTTCCCATTGCTCCTCCGTATCAAGTTCACAGTAGCCTGTCTGGAAAAGGGCTCTGAAAGAAAGTTGGTTTTTCAGTCATTTTTTTCATTGTAGCTGCATGTCACATGCTTATATTACAAATACATACTTCTATTTGCCACAGTACAAAATCTCCAATAGATGAGTGAAAACCTGAGTTCCATTAATGCTTAATGGGAATTTATCGCCATTTGCCAGATAACATGCAACATCAGCTAGATATTGACGGACCATGAGACAACAAAGGCCAATGTTGGAACGGTGTGGAAACTATCTAAGTGTTTCCTCTATGCAATTTTACTTCTAGAATATGTCATGCCCACTAGGATTCCACCTCTTCCTATTCGCATGGATATATCATGGGTATTTTTGGCTGATCAACCAATGCCCCAAACGACCATGACCTTCTGGTTTTCATATCAAATTTTGTTTATGCAAGCACTGTCTCTAAAAACTAGTACGCTATAAAATTTATAAATTAAAAAAAAGAAACGAGACATACACCACAAGGCACAGCAGCAGTGCACTTTTCATCGCTGATAACCTTCAAAAGTAGAAATAACAAATCACATAAATCTTTATTTATACTTACACAAAGCTGCAGCAATCTGTTTGATAAGCTATAATCAGTGAAAACGGGTAGACTTTTCCCACTGCAGCTGGCATTTTTGATAATTGTAATTTGTTTGTTAATGATTATGTATCGCCAATCCTGTGTAGAACAATAGTTGTTTTAAGGTATCATAGTGTAAGATATTTCCTTTGAACTTTATGTCATTGCAAATTATTTGGGTCACATGACACCCATATGTGAGATTGTATCTGCAAATGAGGTGATATTTGGCTCGATTAAGTTTTTCTTACTATCCCACTCATAACATATTTTACTGCTTATTTACTTATTTCAAGTCACTTTTTACTCATTTCACAGTTTTAGCGGTTAGCTTGGTCATAATCGATCATAAGATATATAGGTTTTTACTGATTAGGAGTTATGTATAATTAAACCAGTGCATATAAAAATAAATAAATAGAGCCTGTGGTATTGAATTTGCCTTTTTAATTAAACTGGAAGTGAAATTCGAAGTGGACTTCACTGGAAGTAATATATTCAATGGCTATTAAATATTTGGTAATTGTTTCGGTTCTTATTTTTTCAGGATCATCTTTGCAGTGTTATACATTTGTGGTGCAGAAGCCATCAGAGAAGACGATAGCCTGGTTTTCCCAGTAAGTCGTAAGTTATACAATGTGTAGTGCCAAGATTGCCGTTGACGCTGGACGTTGGGCCAACCCCTTTCCAATGCGCAAATTGATGCATTACTGACCCTATGTCTGCACACTCTGCATGTTATCTTGGGTGTTTGAATCCAAGATTTAAGTCTGACTAACTGTTCGATAGTAAAAAACTGTAAGTCTTCCAATATGCTGACAGATCTATGGATAATGAGGAGGACACACATTCAATGATCTGATCACACATAACAATTTGGAGGATAAGACACTATAGGGCCTGTAATTTTGTTTTTGAAAGTTGAGCTGATTTTTTCACAGTGAGGAAATTTCAGCTATTTTATTATAATCGGGAAAAATCATTTTTCTCATGCTGTTGTTTCAGATTGTTAAAATCACTAGCCTCGTTTGTTTGTAGTGACTTCAGTTTAAGGGGAGTCACACTGTCACAGATGGCATGGCAAGCGAGCATGGATGAAAAACATTTTTACTCTTGCTCATCCTTGGTCAAACGTACTTCACCCGCCAAGTGATGTACGGATACTCTTGCCAATCTTTAGGATGCTCCTGGTAGCGCTAAATCATCCGTGACCAACCAAAGGAAGGGCAAACTTTTTGTTCAAAAATCTGCCGGACGTTCTACGAGTGAATTGTTGAAATAAGTTATGTAACTTCTACGTATGTTCTACGTACGTTCTGCATATGTTCAACATCCATGGCCATCTATGGCCATCCACAGGTACGCAGGGGAAGCTGTCCATCCGATTATACTCACCAATCCACTCATGTTAAGTCTTGGACAGGTCTTAGAATGCTCGTGAAATGCTCGGCGGAACTCCATGCCCATTCGTAGCCCATCCGTAGCCTAACCGAAGCCCATCCGTAGCCCATCCGTAGCCCTATCCTCATTTACTCTTGAACGACTCCCACAAGCGATCTACGATTGCCTCATGTCTGTGGTCACTCATAAGTCTTATCCGTGATAGTGTGAACTAGGCTTAAATTACAGGCGTGAAATTAAACTGTTTACTTGATGGTTGATTAACTTAATGCTCGGGTCATGTCTATAGCGGTCAATGACCTCATCAGTTGACATGTTGTTTACATTATCAGGTTCTTTCGGATCTTGGGCTACATTTATGAAGTATTCATTAAATATGTTAGTTACTTCTACAGGGTTGGTGACAAGTGTGTCATTTTCAAATAGAGTGATTGTGTGACTGTTCGATTTTGTTTTGTTTGTTATGAAAGGTTTGATCACTTGCCAGAAGTGCTTACCTTTGGTATTAGATGTATTGCAATTTGTTTTACTGATACCCTCTTTAGTTTGTTTCCTTTCTTTCTTTGCCTTCTGAATTCATGCCAATTTTCTTGACTTCTAGATTTGTTAACTTTCCTTCTAAAAGGGCTGCCTTTACATTTATAGCTTTTCTTTACTGTCATTCATGTATGGTAATTGATTATTTTTAATTATCTTTGTTTCATTGGAGCATTATGTAATTTCTGATCGAAAAGTATTATGAAACCATAATTGATCATCTACATTAATAAATACTTGGGAAATGTGGAAAGGTGCTGTGTCCAGATCATGTGGGTAATCATTTTCACTGATATCTTTGAAAAATCTGTAATGAATTAATTTAGATTCATTTGAAGGACACAGGGTTCTTGTTGCAGCACTTATAAAGTTATGAAAGTCACTTATACCTAGCGGAACATTTACAGTTTGCTGAATAGAGGTTGAAGAATTTGTTAGAATCACATCATTGACAAGTAGTGTCGGGTTTTCTAGACTTTTAAAGCAGGTGGGGCCTTTACATAATTTGTTTCAAATTGTACATATCAGATATCTGCGATAGAGGATTTGGGTCAATTTTGAAGTTGACATTTAGATCACCTATTATCATATGATGATCATATATACATGTTGGCTTTCTGAGAAGCACTTGTTCAACATTGATTACATTGGGCTTGCTAGATGATGAACAAGAACATTTGAAGGTTTATATATTTCTGCTAGTTTTAACTTGCTTTCAATACCATCACTGTTTAAAGGCTATGTCAGATCTATTTTTATGAGGTATTTTTGTTTAACATAACATAGTAGGCCACCTCCATGGGCATTTCTGTCTACTCTATGAGTTACAAAAGTATTCAATATCAAACTATCCTGATGGGTATGAATCATCCAGTTTAGTCTCTTGATTTCGTGAATTTCAACAAACTTACTAGACAGACTATTGAAATTTAGATAAGAAAATATTATATTCTCGGCATTTTTCTTACTAAAGGCTATCAATTCATCACATGGTTCCTCTGTACTTATTACAGTGTTTGGATTGCATGGTACTTGGGTAGTAACAAATTCTGTGCCATCTGTTACATCTTAAACATGACTAGGTACATTGTTAGTGTGTCTCTGGAAATGTTAAGTTTGAACATGATTCATGACTATCATCATTATATGCATCAATATTAACATCAACATAAGATTAATTTGCAGTAAAACCTTCATGAGCATTCACATCAACATAAAATTCAACATTAAAACATTCATCAAATCTATAAACAGTCCTGCTATGTCCAACCACAATTACATGGCCTGTCATCTAATGGCCTTAAAGACAAAACTCCTTGTGGCCAAGGCCGTTGCAGGAGTACCGCCGAAGTGGGGCCTGGTGTCTACAGGTGTGCTGGTAGTTGGACGTTTCGCCGCAGTTGAAACACTAGTTGTTGTACATCGTACATCGTCCCTTGCTTGATGTCATTCCATTGGTCCCTTGGTGGCAGGGAATCGGCAACTTCTTGGCTTCCAGAGGTGATTTGGCTTTCAGGATGTTGCAGGCTGGGCCTGCTCTGAGCTTCTAAAGTTCACATTCCAGCTGGTCAGGGGAGTCAGGAAAAAGTTCCTTAGAGCTGAACTGCCACCACGAAAGTAGAGTGGGGTCCAGAGGGCTGTGTGAGGGTGGTGGTCAGCGTCAACATCATGAAGGGTGGGGGAGCATCAGGGGTCGAGGTGCTCCAGGTTTTCTCAGTTGTTCGGCCAGGGGCTTACTGTAGAATCTATCCTTCATCTTGTCTGTTAGTCTTATAATTTCAAGTAGCTTTGTGACACCATTAGCTGAGAGGTGGAGTTGGTCGGGGTGCAGGAGGCTAGTATCGATGGTGTCATCACAGAAGAGGAAGTTATCATGGTTTGCGAAGTCAATCTCTTCTACATTGGCGATGGTAAGGATCAGCTGGTCTAGCTCTTGTCGGTTGTCTGCTCGTGGTGGGATGCTGGAGATGGTCACTGAATATTAAATTGATGCAAACACTAAAGAAAACTGTGACATCATGCTCCTAGAATCCACAAAAAAATTGAAGATTGATTCTACATAATTATTACAACAATAATGGAAACAGTCAAGTGGCGCAAGGAGACACCAAAAAAAAAAAGTATTGTCACTAGCGGGGCGACACCTGATAAATTTACATTTATTCACTGAATATTATTATGAAATTAGAAATTAGGTTATATTGAAAAACAAAACATGCACAGAGCACGGAAATACGCATACTAGTCATAGCTTTTGGAGTGCAAATTAATAACGAGTAAACTGCCATTACAGATTGAATCTAAAGATGTAACAATACTATGAGTAAATTTTTTTTCCAAGATATTTCTTGGCATTTTGAAATGAGACTAAACTTTTAAGGGTGTACACATTATCATGATCTTTCATGCATTCGCAGAATCCGAGATGCTATCTGGAGGATGGCAACATGGCAGCTGCTGCACCATTCAAGATCCCAGATAACAAATAAACTATTCTCCGTTTTGAAAAAGGACAGCGGTGAGTGCACGCAGAAGATGTAGTTTGACATATATTATCATGATTAGGTGACACAATGATGTTACAGTGCAGTGGAATTTGTCAAATGGCTCTAATTAACATTTACCAATAGGAATGGCCCCATTGCTATAAAAGGATTATGTAAATTGACTATGTCGGGTCATGGATCAGGTTACTTTTAATATTGGTCTTAGTTGCACCAAAAGGCTTTTAAGTGCCATATCCACCCAAAATTGGATTGGTAGCGCCAATGCTGGGCCAGCCATGAGCCAATGTTACATAATTTCTGGGTTTTTTAAATGAACTGTAGTTGTTCTGTTATTACCTGACAAAAATATGTAAAGGTTTAAAGTGTTCATAATACATGGGCAAACATTTTGCAGCTTCTGAACCTTGGTGGTATAACTATATTTTGCAATAGCCGAAAAGCCAAAAGTGAAAATTAAACCAATGTGAGTCACTAAATTTAGGCGCTATAAACATCTAGTTTTTTAACCATTTATTTACTTCTGTAGATATCTTTTCTAAAATCCTCGCAAGATTCTTTTCCAGTGCACCCTCATCCAGCTAAAGCCTATCAAAATATTATGAAACAGTGATAAATTCTTCTGATTTCAGCCATTGCTCTTTCTGGAACCAAAGGCTTGATTAGTTATGACATCGAAGGCCATGATGTCCGTGTGATCACAATGTGGTCACTGACAGGGGAAGGTGAAAATAACAGATTCCTCGTTCAGGTAATTCTTAACTTAATTCCACTTATCCCATTCATTATGATGTGTGGTACACTGCATTTGGTGTATGGAACATGTTGATTCCAATGAATATAAATTTTCAAGGGTATATTGTTGGAAGTTTTTGATCACTGGGCCAACACTAGGCAAACACTGGGTCAACGCTTGGCCAATGCTAGTGCTGATGCTGTGCCATAACTGAGCTTATGATGCAGATTCTGTGTTATTAATTCATGACATGTTATCTGGGCATAATAAACATTGATATTTAAATGGCAAACTACAAAGGAGTGTGGCTTGTTGCACTTTGTCAGACTAAATATACCACAGAAAATATTATGCATGTAGATCAGTACTAATTTTGCCACAGTCATTGTTTACTAAGAAAAATAGTCCAATTAGTGATTCATAAAATTGTCTTATACATGCTTACATAGGAAAACCTGTAATTGCCAGTTTGATAAAAAAATTCTTGAGATTGGAGCAAATTTTGGTGTAATTCCAGGCATTCTCAACAGAGCGCACTTTTGATCGTGACCTCTACCGGAATATGGAAAGTCTATCACAACAGGCTCATTTTGAGGATGATTTCACTGTTCTCATCACTAATGGAGTCACAGTTGAGAGTCACATGACTCCAACAAACAAAGGGAAACTCATTGTCAGAATTGATTCTATTGAACTTGTGTAATGATAAGGGGGGACTGATAGTTTTTATCTCAAAGGAAGATAAATTTTATGAAACTGATTGTGTTGTTCTCTTTGTTTTTAGGTATTGGGTAAAGTTCTGATTCTGATTAAACTGTAGAATGCATATGTGGGTCTTTTTGCTGCAAAGTGTAGTTGAGGTAGTGTGTGTCCTGCTCTGGAAACAGAATTTTTTTCTCATTTTTCTCTAAATATTTTAAAACACAGCTCAGATATGTCAATGTGACAATCAAAATGCACAGCTAAGTTATATAGAGTAATACCATATACAATTGTGTTAGGGTAGGTGCATTAATGGTATAGTTATGCTCCGAAAACAAAATTTAACACAATTTTTAGCATTTTTTTCTGATTTTCCATTATTTTGTAATTAGCATGAAATAAATATTAAAATGAAGTTTAAAAAGTGAAAATACTATAATTTAGAAATGTTATTGATGCAATTTCATTCATGTAAGGTACATAATGTCTTTTATATGGAGGTTTGAAAAAGTAGGAATTTTCCCTATTTTACCCTAATTTTTGAAAATTCTATAGTATTTACGGCCATGAGACCCCCAAAAGGCACCACTACACTATTTTGAACATATAATGACAAAGTTTTAAGCATGTAGGTGCAGTAGTGTCAGAGTTCTGCTCCGAAAACAAAGAAAAATATTGTTTTCTATTTTGTAAAAATTTTTTAAAACATAGCCAAGGTATGTTAAACTGACAGTATTACTGTACAAAATTTCGTAAGGGTAAGTGCATTAGTGTTAGAGTTCTTCTCCGGAAACGAAAGTGTTATGCCCGCCCGTCCGCCCACACGCCCGAGCATCTGCCTGTCTGACGGACATTGATGATAACAAAAACCCTTTTCGAAATTCGTTTGCTGAGGGTTAAAAAGTTAAGATCTGCTGCAACTGAACACTTTAGAGATGGTGTCATTAAGTCAGTGGTACTCCGCGTACAACTCTGTTACTTTTACCCAATGCGATTGTCTTTTATATTGTAGTGTAAGCTTATATGACCAGCTGCCAGTAAAAGAGGTAATGATGAGATGATAAGGCTTTCAGTTTATTCCATGTTACACATTTACTTGTCTCTGAACAGACACCGAATACAAGTCATACACCTCTGATTTAAGACCTTATGTGATGGAAATCCAGATAAGATGTTGCTCATGAAGAGAGCCTGGGCTGGGGTGGAACCCTACAACTTTGGCAGAACTAGGCTAGTAGCCTGGTCCTTAAACACAACACCATTCTACCTTACTTCATATTAATCCTATAGCCACGGACAATTAAAAAAAATTTTAATTTTCCTGACAACAACTAGATTAAGGTTATGTTGTGTTCTCCTGCACAACAATTATGACCATAGGCCAAACCCTTAACCTACTTATGCTAACACCAGCCAATGAGTACGCTTACCATCAGCCTCTGAAATTATTAGCCACTGCACCCCAAACCTTTCCATGGCACTGTGCCTGCAATACCTGCACAGAAATAAAGCAGGCTCCAAAACAATGCTGATCTCTGGCACAAGAGGATATTATCAGCTGAAATAAAAACATCAGGACAAGAACACTTGCAGACAATCATAAACAAGCTCCTAACAACAGTTTGTAGTACTTAAGATAATGCTTCAAAGTATTTGACAAGTTTGAGGTCACGTTCTGGTATTTTTGACATTTCATAAGAGGTTGATTGATGGTTCAAGTGACATTATTATGCAACTATATTCATCAAATAATACAGAGAATAACACCACTGAAATCAGATTATGACTGTGCATGAATTTGTACAGGTTTTGTCAACAAAATTTCCACCATGGGTCAGTAAATAGTCCACATACCTGTTCACTGAAAACTGAAAATGGAACTTAGCGCTGAGGACTAAGGTCTAATTTTCAACCTTGAAATCCTATGAAATTCACCAAAACCAAGATGAAAGTCCAGGTGCCAAAGCCAAGCAACAAGCAGACATAGTCTTTCATTAATGCCAGATGTCACCAACAGTGTTTTTGGAGAGTGGGAAGGCAAAACAGAAGATTCTGCGATATCGCCCAGCGTTTTTCCAAGAAGGTGAAATAGGGTATATGCTTCTAAGCATGAGTCATCTTTGATGTCACCGTTAGGTTTTGAAAACAGAGAGGATCCAACAACAATGATCTTTGCATGGCTGAAATATCTGACTAAAATCAAGATATGTTGCTTTTCACATAGTTAAAATCTGAAGAAGATCCTGATGAATCTATTCACTGGAGGAGTAGCAGTTTTGGGGACAGCACAAGTAAGCCAGAAGTAACCCTGGTCCAGAATTTAGAAAGACCTTCAAGTGAAGATTACTGTGAACTCATTGAGAGAGTAGACATCCATGGCTACTACTTGGAAGACCTACAAGTTTTGAAGGGAAGATATTGCATTCAAGTTAAAGAGAAAATCAGAAACTTTGCGGCATGTAATGATCAGTCAGCCACATCAAGCATTACAACAAAAAGAGAAGGAATTGTTGAATTGAAACCAAACAATTAGTGATATTTTGATGTATTACATGGATGAATTATCATAAGCACACACATATCAAGGATTTCAATTTTTATAACATAGTTCTACTGTGTGCATTTTTAAATCTATTCATTCACCGATTGTATTTTGGAATCACTGCACATTGTCATAAAGGCCTTATAAATGATTGCAGTGTTGATTACCCTGTCCTTGATTACATCATCAAATTAATGTTAAAATTAATTCACCCAGGAGACAATACATCATTGAAATTTATTAAACAAATCAAATACTATCATATCCTCAATTACGTTTAATTTTTTACCAGTCACATTGGCAATGAATATGGAAGCAAATGGTGTCTTTTGCGATGGTTTTATTGTAACATATTGAACAGCATTTGACTGGAAAAAAATCGGCCGCTGTGATGATTGTTTAAAAGTTTTGTATTTAATGTGATCTGACCATTTATGCCTTCACACAGGAGTATCTGACCTTGAAAATTAAATGGCCATACTTTTGACCTCGTTATTGCAAAATTATGATGAAAGTCTCATATTCATATCTTCTTTTGAGGCAAAAATATTTTGACTAGGACAGCCTTCAATTCTTCAGCTTTCTGCAGCTTGGCCTGTGACATCTTACTGCATACACTGAGCCAAAAAAAGAAATATTACTCAAGACTCAGCCAAACTACAGTGTATAGTCACACCTTCATCTACATGTTTCACTTAAATAATGACTATATAACAATGAACAAGTGTCTTTAAAATGATTTTATTACCAAATAATATTAAACAGGATTTTGACCAAAAAATTCCATTCTTTCGTTGATCTGCATTTAAAGTGATCCAGCAGCTTGTTCTATGACGCATGAATATCTGACCTAAAATGGACATACAACACATCATAAAAGTCATGCAACACATTGATTAACAGCAAATCATTCATCTGTAGCTGATATAATTACTTTACCTGGAGGTATTTGTAGGTGTTGCGGCAAGGATCTCCAAAGAGTTTGTTGGTTGCAACAATTTCGCAACTGTTTCTTCCATTACACAGTCCACGGACAATTGCTCTGTAGAAAAAATTAGTGAAAGATAATGGTCTGTTTCAGCTAATTTTACATCTGGCATCATGTATATTTGACATGTTACTTTCAATCATTTACAAAGTGGGCTTGAATATGAATAAAAAATATTCACAGCAATTTTTACTATCGTGTAAAATTCTAACATTTATCCAGTCAAAAATTGTTAAAACTGACCTGTCTGCATTGGCATTTCCTACACAGTTAGTGTCATCATCATGAGGAACTGAGTAAGGACAGAAGTTTTTCTTGTTGGAAGTTTGCTTGCGGCCATAGAAAGCCCATCGAACAAAGATGACACGTCCAGGTTTGCATGTGATTCTCAGTGGTTCTGCATTAGGCTCAACACCGTTCCTCTCGCAGCCCCTTGCAACTCGTCTGATTTCACCTATAAAGGTAGATTATTATCTTCATTATCAAGGAATATTTACTTACTTACTTATTGTATAATATGTCACATAATTATTGTTGTTTCTTTGTGGCCATTATATATTGGCAATTATGGTAAAAAAATATTATCAACAGCCAGAGGAAGCACGTCAAACAACCATCAACAGCCCAAGAAGTGTTTCCCCGTCTGACAGCTATGAAGAGACGTCAACACAAGGCATTGAAAGACCCCGAGAGGGCACCCCTGCAACCACATCACTGTCACCACCTCATGGGACTTCACCGTTTACAGACAGGTCTGACATCCGTGAAGAGACCTCAACACAAGGTGTTGAAAGACCCCAAGAGGGCCCCCCTGCAACCACGTCACTGTCAACACCTCTAGAGGCCTCTACATTTACAACAAGGTCAAGGACGTCTGTAATACTCGCCACACTTCTAGCGTCCACACAAACAGTGCACAACTTCGCCAGTATACAATCAACCACTGAGAGAACACCCACTAATGCTGGCCCCAACATCAGCAACACCAAAAACAATTCGGTTAGTTTCAAACCAAACATGGCCCCCTTGATAACAGCCACAGACAAAAGATCAACCACCACGTGGTTTACTATAACAATGTCACCGGATACTTGTCTACTGACATTAATCATTCTGTATGGTGTTGTAAAGGTATGTGTGTACTGTAATTTATATAAAAACATATTTTCAGTTTTTTGGTTTTTAAAAAAAAAAAAACTGTCACTGTATAAAAAATACTATGATGTTTACGCTTTTTGCAGTTGTGTATCAGGACTGGTCAGAAAAAGTGTAAAAATATGTGTGTTCAACAGGAGGGAGGCAGGGCAATTTACAGGCCCAGCACACCTGAACCCTACAGATATTTTGGTGCAGCGGGGCGAGCCTCAAACACTGACGGTGATGATGGCGAGGTGCTCCTAACAACTTTTAGGTAAGACCAAAAAAAAATAATTTGTAATTTTGTTAGCTATGGTAAGAAGCTATAATTTTCATTACAGGCGTTGTTTTACCCTCCCCTAGCAGTGGCTCATATGTACAGCACATTTTGGGTTTTAATTCATTTATATAACAAGAGTGTAAAATATTGTGAACATATGTGCGACAATCAGAACTCTTACGGTAAACATTTTTTTATTTTTGTATAAGAAATCTTCATTACTATAGCCAACAATATTTTGTATTCCAAAATTTAGAATCTAAAGAACTGTTTATGCCACAACTTTTGCGTCTGAACTATCAGAACATTTACGGTAATTGATTTCCCCCCAATGCGTAGTATTAAAAAAAATTTTTTACTATAAGAAATCACCGCTACTAACACCGACAAAGCGCTGTATTCCAAAATTGTGCGGCAATCAGAAATCTTACGGTAAAAAAAATAATAAAAAAAAAAAAATAATAATAAATAAAAAATCTTCATTACTATAGCCAACATTTTTTTTTATTCCAAAAATTGCGAATTTAAACAGGCTCTTATATCGCCGCTTTTACGCGTCTGAATTATCAGAACATTTACTGTAATTGCGATTTTTTAAACTAATGCGTACTTAGCGTATTTGTTATGAATTGACCTAATTAGCCAGGTGTTTCAGCGCAAATATTGTCCGCGTATTTGTAAAGAATCAGGTGCAAGCTTTTGTTTAAGAACTGACCTAATTAGCCAGATGTTTCAGAGCAAATATTGTTGATTAAAATTAGTTCTTTCCAGTCGTATTAATCACATGCTTTTTGTCATTTCTTACAGAGAGACAAGAGCATGAGGAAGGTTTTTTTAGATGCCATTTTTTTAACATATTTTTTTTCGGGGCTGATACCGTTGACGACGAACACTGCGCCAGACCCTAGGACTTATGGATATGAATATGACTGCGGACAGGCTGATACAGGACGACGCGTGTGCGCCTGCTACTACATCGACGGAGGGCGTGAAATCTTCGCCGACTGTAGCGGTAGGGCCATGCTAAGGTACATACCGGAATTCACGGCAATAGAAATGGACCGCTTATCTACAATAGCTATGTCTTCTACGCCCTACTGTGCTGACAGACCGCTGATCCGACAACAAATGCTCCATGACGTACGCATCCTCTGCGACCCTGTGGTGGAGGAGGCACCAACTACACGACCACCCGAACTGTCCAGGCTTTCTAGGCCCCCCTCAGGATTGTTTTTTGAAGACAGTGACAGCGTTGAGGATGGCAACGCTCTGGGCATCGCGGGCCTTTCCATCGGCGTGATTGCCCTTGTAGCTGTCATTGCCACGTGCACCACGCTTCTTGTGTTCTTCAGACGTGTAAGTTCCTAAATTTTTGCATTTTCGACTTGTGCCGGTCCTGAATTAATCTACCCCAAAAAATGTATTATTTTAATTGTGCTAGAACCTAAAACTTGTGAAATATGTGATAAAAGTTAATTCTAATGGTCTCCAAAAATATGTGCATAAAACATTTTTGAGGTCGTTATACTGTGCTATACTGTACTAAACACATTATTTTATGTCATTATTAGTTTTTCATAATCCTAATGGGTTTAATTATTTTGGAAAAAAGTACAGTAAAACCCCCAAAAATGTTATTTTAATTGTGCTAGAACTTAAAACTTTGTGAAAATATTTTGATAAAAGTTAATTTTAAAGGCCTCGAAATATGTGCATAAAAAATTTTTTGGTTCGTAATACTGTGCTCTACTGTACTAAACACATTATTTATTTTTTATTTATTTTTTTTACAGGGGCACCCTGGATTCGTTCGGCTGGTGGAGGCCCTTTGCCGGTGTTCCTGGGGGCGTGCTCTGCTCGCCCGCCTTGCAGGCCCTGTCGGAGGAGCGGCCCTGCAAAATTTGGCATCAACGGTGGCAGAGGTCATCGACATCTCAACGCATTATATTTACACTATACAATTATTTACAATTTACAATTATACCTTAATGTCTTACTCACCTGCTTTGACAATGGCTGCACTGTTCACAGAAGTTGTTAAATCTACAATAAAAGTTAGGATACATAAACTTGTATATAGAATTACAAACGGTAAAAATAATAATTGGGCATTTTGACCTTGAAAATGCTGAAAATTAAATCTCTCAAAAACTACTTGTATGATTCTCATTTCTATAAATCAAATACACCTGCCAAAGTGCATTGTATGACCATTTGGAAAAAATAATTCATGCAAGGTAAACTGATTGCCTGGGTTTTTTCCTACTCAAATATCTGCAAAAACAATACAACTTAACAATAAACAAAATCATTTACATATTAATTACCATGAAGCATTTGACAAGTAAAATATCTATTACTCACCAGGAACTGAAATCCAAGTGCTTGATGAGCTAAACTGTTTAATGTAATGCTCAATTGCTCATTGAGGCTGCACTGTCTGGCTTTATTTGTTGTTCTAAGCAATTAAGTGACTGCCCTTAGTGATCCATTTAAGTATTGGTAACTAGTGTACTTGGCATTGAACCCTTTTGTCAAGTTTTGAACCTTTGGTTTGTGATTGAACCGTATGGTTCTTAGATTGAACCTTTAGGAACCATTAGGAACCTTTATATGTACTATAGAACCTTCAGGTTCCATATTGAACCATTTTTTTTCTTAGAGTGTACTATTCTAGTTGCTGGTAAGAGATTATAACTTCATTAAATAAAATACAAAATACTTACCGCTGCTGTGTATTACATTTAAATCAATTCCAAATGACTATGAAAACATTCAGGACTTAATGAGAAAGCAGAGACAGTGAACTGCTCGAGAAATATCACTTGCAGAAAATTCATTGCTAATTCACCAAGGAAAACATTTTAACTAAAATATAATAGAATATCGGCTGGCTGACTGAAAATATGAGGGACTTCAGTACGGTTATAAATTGGTAAAAAAGCATCAAAATTACATCTTATTTTTTGTTCTTCAAAAATTTCATTGTTTAATAATCAGTCAACGAACAACCAATAGTGAAAGTTTCAAAAACACACCAAAATATTACTATTTAATCAAAAAGGGGAAAATATTGCAACCATGACTTACTTGCAGTTAGTAAGAATATTACTACATGCACGGCAGTGCTCCAGATATTGTGATTATCCATATACGCAATTGCAGAAAATGTGCAAGAATTTCCTGAGAGTTAATTAATGACCAATGTACAGGTAAATCTGACAAGAATGCAGCACTCAATGACCAAGAAATCGTGTTTCAGCTATAGTAATTTCTAAAAGCTGATTAGCACTAATCTGCTTTATCTCTGCCGTGAACATCAAATAATACCATAAAGCAACTTAGAGACAACAAACAAGCTATGTGTTCTCTGCAGAATTCTTTGCAGTTTCAATCTTTAAGATTAAATAACTGCATATTATAAAAAATCATATTAAAAATTCATTGGCATCCTTTACAATTATTGCAGAGAATTTAACAAATTTGTGTTGTCATGTATGTTAATTTGAACAAGCTGAAGTAGAGTTTTAGCTGTTCATTTTGCAAGACATATTGCAACCATGGCTCCAAAAGATGTATCATATAGAATATAATAATAATGAGTAATTTTTTCTTCAAAAAATTACCAGCAAATTACTCAAAATTACTTGTTTATTGCAATTATACATGAATTGCTTGTGATATACATGTGCTATAAATTACTGAGACTCACAGTTATTCAATATATGTCACAAAATTAGTTACTGCTCAATAATTCCGAAAAAATGGTTTGTTAAAAATGAGCAAATTTGTCATCTCTAGGGATTTTTTGTAAATTGTAAACAGATAATGAAATTAAGAGACTTTATTTTTAATTGTATTCTGAAAGTTTGTATGCTAACAAAAATACTGAGGGAACAAATATGTGAATAAATCTTTTAATTTTATATTAAATAATTTTCTTTTTTAATTAAAAAACTTAATTTGTCGTCTTTTTTGTATCAGAATCTCAATCCATAACATATCCTATAATTAGCAGAACTCATAGAGATATAGATACTTACTAAGATCGGTTTTACAAATAATCTTAGCCTTGTGAAGATTGCCAGTGACATCACTGATGTTTGTGTACCAACTAGGAAAGTACCAACTTTTGTACCACGAAAGTTACCGCTAACCTACACCCCTCACTGGCGGTTTTAGCCAATAATATTATATATGGTTTTTATTGACATTGGTTATATCAGAAAAGATACATATGTCACATTATAACTACAGCTCTACTCAATAAATCTAACTAAAGCTACACAGTTCTACAGAAGTATGATAAACAGGTTCTCCTTATTTTATACATAATATGCGAAATATAGCTAAAAATTCAAGGTCCCAGTTGCCATAAGTTATGATGTGTATTGTTTTATGGTACCAGTTGGTCTGTCCCTTCATGTGGAGAAATTCTTGAATTTTGAGGCATTTATTTAGGATGTCATAGGATGGCAGTGACATTAATCTTCCCCAGTACTTGATCATATTTATCTTCTGTCTAATCATAAGAGGAAACCTGCCTGTCTCAGTATACACAGCTAAGGTTGGGGTTTGTTTTCTTACACCTAACACACTTTTAAGATATCTAATTTGTACTTTCTCCATGTCATTGTGTTGTTTACCCATACACCATAACATGCTATTATATTCAAGGATTGGCAGAATATAGCTATCAAACATCTTGATAGCAAGTGATGGGGGTATGTAGCCAAGGGCTGGTTTTATTCTACTTTGGAGTGCAAAAAGTGCCTTTTGCGCTTGGTTAGATATTCAGGCATTTTATCATGTAGAAGTCTATTTGAATTTAGCACATGGCCTAAATATTTGTATGAATTAACAATTTCAATATTTTAATTGTTATACCTAAAGACTACAGTACATTTGGACCTTATTTTCATGACTTTTGTTTTAGAAGTGTTAACAATAAGGTGCCATTTTGCCCAAAAATTGTGTAAAGATTCAATGCTGTTCTGTAGTCTGGTAGCAGAGCCAGATATGCGGACTATGTCATCTGCATAGAGGAGGTAGGAGAAGTGTGTGCCATTTATTTCTATTCCATCTTTAGAATTTAGGTAATTAGGAAGATCTGACATGAACTCATTAAATAATTTGGGACTTAAAATCCCTCCTTGTAATACCCCAAAAATGCTGTCTATATGGTCACCATATTTTCCCTGTTGATTTACTTTGGCCTGTGCTTTATCAAACATGCTAATAATGATATTAAGCATCTTCTTGCCTATTTTATGCTTATGAAGTTTTTAGTACAGGGCATTTCTATTGATATAATCAAATGCTTTTGTGAAATCCACAAAACATAAAAATGTTGGTTTCTTATGAAATTGTTGGTATCGAATTACAGTATCCAGTGCAAAAACACAATCTGCTGTTCCACGTGAGGGGGTAAACCCAAACTGAAAAGGGTCATCAAGGGACATGGCGTCATTTTTAAAATAGAGTCGTGCATTCAAAATTGGATCGAAAACTTTGGCCATAGCAACTGTGACAGTGATTTTCCTATAATTATCGGGATTCAACTGCATGGTCGCCTTTCTTATGCAGTGCATTGATAATTCCCTCTGCCCATTGAGATGGATATTCTCCTTGGTCAAAAATATAATTAAATATTGCGCAAAAAGGTGTGACTAGTTCATCTGTTATATGCCTATAGAATTCACCAGGGATACCATCAGTACATTGAACGTACAGAGCTGTATTTATACCCACCCTGCAAAGAACAATGCAGTTGATGCAGCATTAATGATTTAAAGAAAAGAAACAATCGGCGAAAGGGGGCGGGCCTTTTGGATGCCCAAGTCCTGACAAATACATTTATTTACACAAAGAGCCTGTGTCTAGTCGCACCGTTATCCCTGGATGTATTTTATCTCGAATACTGGTTAATACCTTTTTATAAATGTGATTTCTTATATCTTAAGTATTTTAATATCGCATTTCTACAGCTTTTAATTTGTGTACAATCTTGAGTTGAAACGACGTAAAATGCAACTAATCTTGTGAGTTATAAAAATCGCGTTTTGCATTGTTTTCAAATTAAAGACTTTATGTACAATGATATTACAGCAACTAAGGGAGCAAGACATCCTGTAGTTTTTTGTACTATTTATACATAATGCACATTTGAAAGGTTTCGTGTAGATTTATAGGTAATTTTGTGATAAACTGCACGCATGTATGTGAGGAGGAGGAGGAGGAGGAGGAGGAGGAGGAGGAGGAGGAGGAGGAGGAGGAGGAGGAGGAGGAGGAGGAGGAGGAGGAGGAGGAGGAGGAGGAGGAGGAGGAGGAGGAGGAGGAGGAGGAGGACCAGGGGTGAGGATGAGGAAATGTTGCCACTTACAAAGTTGCATACCTGCTGTTAATTGAATTAGCCATCACTTTCGTGGTGGGAAACCTATACTGTTTGGGGGCTGTAGGCAGTCGTGGGGCGAAGGTGTCGTGGGGTGAAGGTGTTTCCTGGTATGAAAGTGCCTACTGTCAGGGGGCGACAGCTTCGCATCAGAAAATGTACTCCTCGGCCACCATACTTAGGGGTGAAAGTATGTGAAGGTTTTCAACAAATATCTGTTGGGGACCCATCATGTAAAATGCCTAGCAACTCAACAAAAGCTTAATATCTACTTAAATTATTTCATTCATATGAAAACTAATGTGATTTGACTGGTAACTTTTCAGCTGTTAACAAAAATCTGTCATGAATTTGTGCTTGTGATGCTGTTGTTGTATGTCAGTGTGGCAGTGGTCACTCCATTGCAGACATCTGGCTATGACCCACATTCTGACCTATAAAATGAATGAAACTAGCCACACACACTCACTATTCTCACTCTAATTGTAATTGCACAAATTCGATTTATCAATTGCTCTTTATGTTTCTGATAGCTGATTGCATTTGAAACTGTACACTGTAATTAAATACAAGTAATAACAAATAGGCCAATGTGGAAATGAAATTATTTCTCAAACTGTTTTTGAACAGCAGATATGCAGTTCAAAAATTCTACACTCACTGAACCTGTCAATTATGTATGTTAATTTGAAAAAATTAAACATGATTATATATTTTTTAATTTGTATCTGAATTATTCTATTGGATTTGTAGAACATGTCACATTTTTCTGAAAGACTTTTTTTTTTTTTTGCTGCAAATTACAGAATACTAATAGTATTTAGGTATATTAAAAAAGAACAGGAGAGTGGGTGTTATACTTTCATTTTCAGAGCAGAACTCCAACACACACTTTCGTTTCCAGAGCTGAACTCTAACAGTAACGCACTTACCCGTATGAAATTTCATACAGTAATCCTCTGTATGGGCCTTTTGATAGTCACATATCTCAGCTATGTGTTACAAAATTTGGAAAAATAATATTTACTGAGTGTTTATATGCCACTTAGCCTACATAGCCTGTTACGTAATGCTAATTGAAGTCAAAGATGTCCTATTTTTTTTTTTAATCTTAAATTTCTTCATTTGTTCATTATATTCTGTAAGAGTGAAATATTACAGGGTTCCTGCGGGTTATTACATAGTCCGATAGTCTTACTTTATTTTTGTAAAAAGTAAGGCTGGTTTTAAGTCTTACTTTTGTCCACAAAGTCTTACATTGTCTTATTTTAATGCAAATGTACTTGGATATTAACATCCACATTGTTATATTCAGATGTTTTGGTAAATATAAATGAATGGAAATTATGAACTTTCTATAAAAACACAAGAACTGTGTTTAGTTTAATAGCCAATATCCTGATTTTTTTTAACGTCAAAATTAAATTAAATTACCACGATCACTCTATCACTGTCTTATATTTCATTTGCTCATGGTATTATAATGTCTTACAAAGGTATTACTTCTTATGAACATAAACCTGGAACCCTGTATTAATAGCAATCCATTCTGTTTGGAGTAAAGCCAAGTGAGCATCAAAAGTATTGTATATCCTTGTCCATTTAATTTGTCTGTTTCAAAGATTTGGCATGTTCCCTTAAATAATTTATAAAACTTCGATGTCAAAAATAGTGATATGGGCTATGGCAGTACTTCCTAAGGAACCTATATGAAATTCAGCAACAATGTTATACCACATAAAGATGTTGGGTCACATGACCAAACCCCTCCATTTACTTTTTAGAATCCCTAGTTTACTGTAGGCAAACTCGGTCTGGATCATCAATTTTGCACAGTGCAATATGAGAAGTTCAGTTAGCACCCACCAGGTTATAATTGCACTGAGCAATTAGAGTGTCACATTGACCTCAGCTAAAAACCAAGCAAGTTCTTTTTTCATAAGAATTGGAAGATAACCTTTCTTATGAAATGTATACACAAAATGCAACATTACAGTCTTTAAAGCATGAAAATCCGTTATTTTAACCTGAAATGTGAAAAATTTAACATGACAAGGCCGTCATGAAAACATAATAATTGTAGAGACTTATGATCTAAAACCAGAGAATAACCAAGATCGTAGGTAATACACAAGCAGAGATACGGCCCTTCAAACATGGACACTCAACACTGCTCAAACAACTATCCAGCGGCCAGAGTTACAGGCCTGCAATGTATAAACCGTATTTTAACACTGATGGAACCACACAAATGTCGGGTCGCATGAGGAATCAACATCTAGAGATATTCAGCTTTCTAATGGTACTTGTTTCATAAAGGTTGGACCAGAATTGACCATTTGAACCCAAGTTTAAAGTGGCACATTGTTGGATCTCAATGAAAATTTATTACATCTTAATCTGAAGTGTCTTTAACCCAACTGATTTTAATTAGGTTATTTTCTAAATATTATTGAGCGTAATCATTTAAAACATGGGGACTGTTAAAACAAATTTAATTGTTGGTATCTGGTAAACAAAATGAATCTTTAAGGTTTGTATTTACTTGTTAAATAAATAAAGTCTAAATACAAATATTAAAGGTTTATTTTGTATGGAATGATACTCAACACACCCATTTTCATGCTTTCATAAGCATGATAAGTCCTTGGATGAACTAGAGAAGGATTGGACACTTCGATACTTCCGTCCTAATGACCAATTTATGATGCCCTATTAGTCCCACATTTTATAACTCCCTCTCACTGGTTCCACTGGGAAACAATAGAAAGGGGCGCTAAATATGTATTCATATCGGCTGACATGCATATCTTTCCTCTGCACACAGTATAAACTTGACATTTTTTTCCTTCTTTGTTTTTTCAGACTTAAATTTTATTTCTGTTGGCAACACAATTTTGAAAATATATAAATAGGCAGGTTTTTATCAAAATTTTAAGACAAATGTGTGCACATCTGCTGAAAATTAGGCATCTTTGAAGGTCTGTATCTCCGTTCGACAACTTTCGATGATTAAGGCACACTCTAAAAACCAGTGTTCAGAGATGGAACACTTATTTGAACACCTTTTCTGTAACAGATAATGAACGCATCACAGGTGTTCTAAAGTTCATCAGCACCAGTGTTATTGTAGGGAACACCAGTGTTTAATATTTAGAGGATGGCTCAGAACACTAGTGTTCATGCTTAGAACAGCAGTGTTCATGATTACAGAACATGTAAAATGTGTTCTAAGGTGTTCTACATATGAACACCATGGATGCTGCAGACGCCTGTAACAGATAATGTGAACACCAAATACATGTTCATAAGGCGTTTCTTGAACACTAGGTGTTCTGCAGAGCTGCAGCCGTACGTCATCACTGAGCCATCCTGGAGTTAAGGCAGCATCACCATTTCATAATGAAAATATATTAATAATATTAGAAGGAGAACATACTTATAAGGCAATCTCCTTTAGTCTTCCTAAATAGTGAGGAAAATAAAAACAGTATTTATACCTCATTTTCAGATAATGAAAACTTATAAAATGACATAGCTTTAACAATGTTTAATATTCAGCCTTAGACCATAGTGTAACATAAATATTTGAACTGCGAAAACATCAATTTAATCATGTGACATATTAACCTGTAAATTAGCTTATACAGTGTGTATTAATACTACAGGGAGGTGAAATAGAAATAAAATTTTATAAGGTAGTATTTTTGTACAATAATAACTAATGCATCATGAAGATATGAAGATAATATTTCGAACCATTTTAAGATATTGTGTAACCACATGATCCAACATTACATGCTACCAAAAAATTTGCATCATGCTGATGTCTTCGAACATAATGATTTCGAAATGACTCAAATAACATAGTACTGAATGGACAAAGGTTGCATACAAAATCGGTTTCAGCCATGTTAAGTATAAATCAAAAATGTTTTGATAGCAGAAGACATCAAATTTATGCCAAAGCATCAATGGAGAGTTCATAAACAAATCCCAATCTAATAAATACCAGCATGTTTGGTCTGCAATTTAACCAAATGACAATACCCAAATTTTCTTTTGCACAAATTTTCTTTTGCAATCAGTGGTGTGATCTGAAATCAAAACATTTACTATAATTAATTACATTTTTAGTGCAATATGTTTGCATGTGGCAAACAATCATAATAAAACAACCTTTGTACTAATTATTGCAATTAATACCATTTACCAATATAAGAAGTACATGCTTACCTGGGACAAACAGCTGGTCAAAATCTTGATAACAGTGTTAAGCTGTGCAGCCTTTTGTTTTTGGAAGGACAATGGTAGATTAAATCTGTAATAAATAAATAGGATGAATAATACCATTTTTATGTCAATGGTAGATTAATGATGGAACTTAAATGATGCAAGGGCAGGGGTTTAATTTTAAATGCTAATATACTGTATCCATGGAGTCCTAAGCACTTATGACTCCATGCTGTATCTAAATAGCCATTTCTGGGGTGCATCTGACCATGGACGTAAAAGTCCATGATCTGACCATCTTCACCCTTCCACCCCCACCCCTCCTTGGCTATAAATGATGACCTATAATGAGGTCATCACTACAAGCATCTCTGCTATTTATGACATAGTGCAACAAGTGCATGTCTGGGTGTAAAATTCTCCATTTGTTTTGTTCTCTGGTTAATCCACTCTAAATCACATTTTGTCGACAAAAAATATACTATGACTTATTTATTTAGTTATCATAAAGTAACAAAATAGTTACATATTGCACTTCTTCACCAATGAACCAATTGATTCTTGCCTTAAAATTAACTAGAACATGACCCTGAACTTGGAAGAAAAAGCCCTTTACATCCAAACCAGGAATGTATTATATAAGAACATGCAATTACTACTACTAATTGATAACTCCCATGTATCCTTCAAAATGCAAAGAAACTACAATTAAAGAATATTCAATTCCTATAAAGGCATTAACAGCTTATGTAATCATAGAATGTCTTTAACAAATAGGGATTAAAACTTACCACGTGGAGGACTTTGTTGCACTGCCAGACAGGTCATCTAACTTAAGAGTGGAATAGAACACTCAATTTGTTAACAAAATTTTAGAACAACATGTGTTCATGAAGGGAACATCTGGGAGAACATGGATGTGCAAGAAATGAACATGTTATTACGCATCAGGCATCCAAATTATTTAGAGTGTGCATAATAACCAGCATGAAGACAAGATTTTCAGCTTTTCAATGAATATGGTCTGATCTATGGCACTTTACGGCTTCTTGAGTTATCACATGATTAAGATAACATGTTTCACAAAATATTAGTTCCAATCTGGCTAATTTTAGTCCATAACTTTCTTAATATTAGGGCTAGAAATTTGGTGAAAACACTTTTAGAATCCTTGGATCATGCGGCATTCACTGGCAGTGATGTCAAGAATATACAATAAGAAATAAATAATTTTGACTTAGAAATTTAGGGAGTTAATTGCTGCTGATGCAGGGCATCACTGATGAGGGGTGTGCTCAGTGTGAACATCAAAGAATTTATGTATTTAGCAGGTGTTTAGGGAAGCAGCAGGGTCCTTGGGCCAGCTCTGGGCGAATTTGACTCTTCTTAAATCACCTAATAATGAATATTGTTTTATTACTTTCCGAAGTGTCCAATCCTTCTCTAGTTCATCCAAGATGAGTCAAAGTATTTTTAAGCAGGCAAACGACGGAACTATACATCATCCATTGCCATATTCCATTCAACAGTTACTGAATTGTTGGGTTGCTGATTTGCATTAAGTCTATGGCATTTAAATTATTATTTATAACCGAACATTTTACAGGTGCATTATAAGAAAACAATAATAAGTATTCAAGTCAAGTGAAAGTAATAGAGATCATTATGCAACTAATTTATAAAATTGCTAATTATAAACAAAAGCTGTTGACTGGATTGAGTGTGGCAATTAATACTATGATCAAATATTTAATAATTGTATGCACATGAATTCTACAACATTTATGGCTGTCATTGCAAAGTATGGGATGCTAAGGAATGTGAAGGAAGCAACACAATTTTTAGCATTTTTCCATTATTATGACCAAAAAAAAAAGCAACACCCAGAAGAATGAAACAAATGTCAAAATGTAGCTTGAAAAGTGAAAGCACTATAATCTGGATATATCACTGGCAAAATGTTACTGATGTAAGGATCACGGAGTCACTGATTTGAGGGTTTGAAAGAGTACCAAACTTTCATATTTTATTATTGTGTAAAATTATGTCATTAATTTTCATAAAGCCCCAAAAATGTATCTTCATACTATGTTAGACATATTCTTACAAAGTTTTGTATGCATATAGGTGCAGTAGTGTTGTTTTTTTCTTTCTTTTTTTCCCAGATGCAAGTCGGGAATGGCGGGAGAGTGGAGGCGCTGCAAGCAGCTTGATAGAGTATTACTGTAACATTTTGTTAGTGCATTAGTGTTAGAGTTCTGCTCCGGAAACGAAAGTGTTCGAACTTTTTTCGCTGAGGGTTAAAAAGTGAAAGTACATGTACTATAATCTTGATATATCATAGGCAAAATGTTACTGATGTAAGAATCATAAAATCATTGATATGAGGGTTTGAAAGAGTACCAAACTTTTTCATATTTTCCTCATCATATAAAATTTTTGCTCCAGAAACACAATTTTTTTAGCAATAGTTTGAAAAGTGAAAATACTATAATTTAGATATCATATTCACACACAAAATTTATTCATGTAGGGTAAATAGTATCTTTGGTATGGAGGTTTGAAAAAAAAAGAATTTCCCCTATTTTTCATGAATTTAAAAATCTAGTATTAATGGCCATGAGACCTCCAAAAGGCACTTCTGCACTATTTTAGACATATCATGAAAATAGTTTTAAGCATGTTGGTGCAGTAGTGTCATATTGGACGCCATCTACAATATATCTTAAAATAGATAGTTTCATCGAATTTCTCCCATTACACATTTCAAACTGGTTGTCATTGGCAACATTATTTATTTAACAAAACTTAAATCATGTGAATGATAACGGCAGGTGTTGGTTGTGTCAAAGCATGACTTATTTATTGATAATATATATTACATGAATAAAGAAAAAACCTTCTAATGGGACTATTGGCAAAAATTTGCAAAAATCCACTTGTTTTGTTACCATGGCAACAGGGTTATAATAATAATAATAATAATATTGATTTATATAGCGCCAGTTTCAGTGACACTGCTCACCGGCGCATTTATGTGTGATTAGCTATAGCTATTTTGAAAGAGATGCGTCTTCAGGTTCTTCTTGAAACTTTTTAGTGAAGTAGCTTTTTTCACAGAGTCGGGTAAATGGTTCCACAATTTTGGTGCAGCATGAGAGAAGAAGGCCTTGTCTTCAAAGGTGTTTCCTTGAGTTTGCAGGACTTTCAGTAGTAGTTTATCACTTCTAAGTAGTTGACAAGGGGTTGCATTTTTAGTTTGGATGAGCTTCTTTATGTAGTTGGGAGCTTGATCATTTAATGCCTTCCATGTTGTTGTTAATAGTTTGAACTGACACCTAGCTTCAATAGGTAGCCAGTGAAGGTTTTTCCTGCAATATGTGATGCTTTCATGTTTTTTGAGTCTTTCAATCAGTCTTACCACAGAGTTTTGTGCAACTTGCAGTTAGTTTACTAAATGCTTAGAGATTCCATAAAGCAATCCGTTGCCATAGTCAAGGTAAGGGGTAAAAAGAGCATTTACCACAGTTTTTGTGACTTCCTTGTCCATACTCTTTCGGACTTTAGAGATATGTCTCAGATTTAGGTAAACATTTCTACACATTTTGTTGACCTGATTTTCCATTTTCATGCCTTTTTCAAATATTACACCAAGGTTTCTAACATGATTTGCGGTTTTATTTTCTACATTGTTCACTTTGAGGGCCGAAAGCTGTAGTTTTTTCAGATTTGAGGGTGTGCCAATGATCAAAAGTTCAGTTTTTTCACTGTTGTTGCAGAGCATATTTTCATGAAGGAATTCCCTTATTTCCATGATACATTTTTCCATTTTTTTCACTGCATTTTTCTGGTTATTCAAGAAAGTGGGTTTGAATGAGAGAATGAGTTGTTCATCATCAGCATACTTTTCATCAGCAACATGATTCCTTGCAGCAACCTCACTAACAGGTGTGATATAGGAATTGAACAATATCGGGCCCAGCTTCGAACCTTGGGGAACCTTAAATTTCAATGCAAGCTTATCAGATACAGTGTCATTTATTGTCACTGATTGTGAGCGTCCAGAGATGAATGATTTAAACCATTTCAAAGCATTGCCATGAATACCATATCTATTTTTCAGTCTTTTCAATAGTATGTCATGGTCAATTGTATCAAAGGCTGCTGATAGGTCCAACAGCACAAGCATAGTCACTTCACCCTTGCTGAGGTTTAGCGTGATGTCATTGTGAATTTTGGTCAGAAGAGTCTCCGTGCTGTGATGTTTCTTGTAAGCAGATTGTTTATACAATTTTTAAATACTTTATATTGTTTTCCAATTGCTGTAGATACCTGTACATTTTGCCAATATCAAACATTTTTCAGATGTATTGCCAAAGTTAGCATGGTTAGAGGATAAAATTAATTTTAATATTGGGTTTAAATATTAAGGGACTTTTTGCCATGGAAACAAATTTTAAGACCCTTATTTACCACTTTTGACATGACTTACATGAAAATTCAAACAGTTACGGGTCTTGGGAATAAAATGATGTGTAATATGACCATCAACCCTTTATGTGTCACCAACTTCTTAAATATGCATCTTTTTTGGAGTTTGCCTCTCTTCTCTCCGAGTTCTGCTCCGGAAACAATACAATTTTATTTCAAATTTTGTAAAACATAGCCAACATATGTCAACGTGACTATCAAATGACACCACTAGGCCATCAAGAGTATTACTGTACAAAGTTTGGTTACGATAAGTGCTTCACTGGTTCCCGTGCCTGTGTCAAGCACAAGCACCGGTACAATCCAATCATTCATGCTCTACCTTTGCCTGGTTAAAATTAGATTTCTGGAAGACCCGTATATTCTAGCCCTGCCCTCCTGCGTTTTGCAAGCGCTGAAGCAAGAAAACACCCTGTGAGCAGGTGACATATTTCTGGAACAGGTCAGGATTCCGATATGGGTTGGCGTGTTCGGTCTATTACTTCAGTTAGGCCAGAGTCCAGGCAAGATAAGTGCATTAGTGTTAGAGTTCTGCTCCGAGAACGAAAGTGTTACGCCCGCCCGTCAGACAGACATGAATTTTTCCAAGTGATAACAATAACACTCTTCGAACTTTGTTCGCTGAGGGTTAAAAAATACTAATTTAAAAAAGCTGTTAGCGGGCCTGAATTTGTTTCATAAACTAATCAATAATTGTTTTGGAATATGCCCGCATTACCAACGGTCATCTTTACATCATTTGGTCAAGATTTCAAAAATCACAGATCAAAGTCATACTTGAAAGTAATCAAAGATCTTTTCAACATTTCCATTTACCATACGGTATGCCAATTCAATTGTCAACATGTCAAAGTTTACAGGAATAACAAACAATTCAAGTAAAAGTCACCTTGATTCACAGCATTTAACTACACAGGCAGAAAAACAAAATGTTGATAACATTGCAACAAATTTACACATAGCATCATTTTAAAACTAAATGCTTAAGTTTATGATCATTTCTTTCCTTCAATCATGATTATGTGATATCCAAAGTTTGTTTTAACAGGAGGGTCCGTATATGAGGGGCTATTAACAGTGCTTGGAGAAAGAGCAAATGCAGCTTCTTGGAAAGGACCCACCATACTGCCTCGAGTCATCCATCCAAGATCACCCTGAAAGCAAAGAATAAGGTAAGGGATATATCTGACTCTCTGAGAAACTGAAAGTTTGCATCTTTACTACGATGAAAAAGCATATGACATATGTTCAAATTGGCAGAGGTTCCTCATAATTAAGACTGAACACTTAAGAACTCTTTAAAAAAAATAGTGCTCTTTTTTCCCCTTGTCTCCACAATTTTGCAATAGAACTACTATTACTTCTCTACAAAAGTGCAGTTCCTAACATAATATATCAAATCATTAATGTCAATTAATGGTTCATGCTAAAATTAATGCTAAATTTTAACCATTTCTGACCAAGACTGCCATGGAGGAAAGGAAATTGGAAGAGCTGCAGTTTCATGATTTCCTTGCAGTAATTTATGCTCATCTTTGCAATTATTAGCTCTTAAAAAAGTTAAAACACAAATTTAATGCTCATCAACATTAAACAAATTGCTAGATAGCATTTTTGCTAGTTTTTGCAGAAAACTAGTCAATTCGCTAGTTCATAGATACATGGCAAAACAGTGGCAGCTATAAGTAAATCTACAAAGGAGCATTATATCATTCATTAATCAGTATCTAATACATAGTAAAGCACAATAAAACTTGATCTCAAAAATAGTTATTATCTTTTGAAATATTTTGATATAAACTGCATGTCCCTTGACCAATGCTAAATTTTAACTATATACGACCAAGACTGGAGGAAAGGAAATTGGAAGAGCTGCAGTTTCATGATTTCCTTGCAGTAATTTATGCTCATCTTTGCAATTATTAGCTTTTAAAAAAGTTAAAACACAAATTTAATGCTCATCAACATTAAACAAATTGCTAGATAGCATTTTTGCTAGTTTTTGCAGAAAACTAGTCAATTCGCTAGTTCATGGATACATGGCAAAACAGTGGCAGCTATTAATATGTAAATCAACAAAGGAGCATTATATCATTCATTCATCAGTATCTAATACATAGTAAAGCACAATAAAACTTGATCTCATAAATAATTATTATCTTTTGAAATATTTTGATATAAACTGCATGTACCTCGATCAATGCTAAATTTTAACTATTTCCGACCAAGACTGGAAGACAGGAAATTGGAAAAGCGGCAGTTTCATGGTTTCCTTGCAGTAATTTATGCTAATTATTGCTATTCTTAGCAGTTACTCAGATTAAAACACAAATTGAATACTCATTATTATGATATAAATTGTGAGATAGCATTTTTGCTAGTTTTTGCAGAAAACTAGTCAATTCGCTAGTTCAAGGATATTTGACAAAACAGTGGCCCCTGTCAATATGCTAATGAACAAAACAATATTATATCCATTCATTCATCAGTATCTAATACATCGTAAAGCACAATAAAACTTGATCTTTTAATTTAATAATTATCTTGTGAAATATTTTGATATAAACTGCATGTACCTCGACCAATGCTAAATTTTAACTATATACGACCAGGACTGGAGGAAAGGAAATTGGAAGAGCTGCAGTTTTATGGTTTCCTTGCAGTAATTTATGCTAATTATCGCTATTTTTAGCAGTTAAAAAAGTTAAAACACAAATTTAATGATCATGAATATGATATAAACTGTTAGATAGCATTTTTGCTAGTTTTTGCAGAAAACTAGTCAATTCGCTAGTTCATGGATATTTGACAAAACAGTGGCCCCTGTCAATATGCTAATCAACAAAACAGCATTATATCCATTCATCAGTATCTAATACATCGTAAAGCACAATAAAACTTGATCTCTTAATACAATAATTATCTTGTGAAATATTTTGATATAAACTGAATGTACCTCGACCAATGCTAAATTTTAACTATTTCCGACCAAGACTGGAGGATGGGAAATTGGAAGAGCTGCAGTTTCATGATTTCCTTGCAGTAATTTACGCTAATAATTGCTATTCTTAGCAGTTACTCAGATAAAAACACAAATTTAATGCTCATTAATATGATATAAATTGTTAGATAGCATTTTTGCTAGTTTTTGCAGAAAACTAGTCAATTCGCTAGTTCAAGGATATTTGACAAAACAGTGGCCCCTATCAATATGCTAATCAACAAAACAGCATTATATCCATTCATTCATCAGTATCTAATACATAGTAAAGCACAATAAAACTTGATCTCTTAATATAATAATTATCTTGTGAAATATTTTGATATAAACTGCATGTACCTCGACCAATGCTAAATTTTAACCATTTCTGACCAAGACTGCCATGGAGGAAAGGAAATTGGAAGAGCTGCAGTTTCATGATTTCCTTGCAGTAATTTATGCTCATCTTTGCAATTATTAGCTCTTAAAAAAGTTAAAACACAAATTTAATGCTCATCAACATTAAACAAATTGCTAGATAGCATTTTTGCTAGTTTTTGCAGAAAACTAGTCAATTCGCTAGTTCATAGATACATGGCAAAACAGTGGCAGCTATAAGTAAATCTACAAAGGAGCATTATATCATTCATTAATCAGTATCTAATACATAGTAAAGCACAATAAAACTTGATCTCAAAAATAGTTATTATCTTTTGAAATATTTTGATATAAACTGCATGTCCCTTGACCAATGCTAAATTTTAACTATATACGACCAAGACTGGAGGAAAGGAAATTGGAAGAGCTGCAGTTTTATGGTTTCCTTGCAGTAATTTATGCTAATTATTGCTATTCTTAGCAGTTACTCAGGTTAAAACACAAATTTAATGCTCATTAATATGATATAAATTGTTAGATAGCATTTTTGCTAGTTTTTGCAGAAAACTAGTCAATTCGCTAGTTCATGGATATTTGACAAAACAGTGGCCCCTATCAATATGCTAATCAACAAAACAGCATTATATCCATTCATTCATCAGTATCTAATACATACTAAAGCACAATAAAACTTGATCTCTTAATATAATAATTATCTTGTGAAATATTTTGATATAAACTGCATGTACCTCGACCAATGCTAAATTTTAACTATTTCTGACCAAGACTGGAGGAAAGGAAATTGGAAGAGCTGCAGTTTCATGATTTCCTTGCAGTAATTTACGCTAATAATTGCTATTCTTAGCAGTTACTCAGAAAAAAACACAAATTTAATGCTCATTAATATGATATAAATTGTTAGATAGCATTTTTGCTAGTTTTTGCAGAAAACTAGTCAATTTGCTAGTTCATGGATATTTGACAAAACAGTGGCCCCCATCAATATGGTAATCAACAAAGGAGCATTATATCATTCATTCATCAGTATCTAATACATAGTAAAGCACAATAAAACTTGATCTCATAAATAATTATTATCTTTTGAAATATTTTGATATAAACTGCATGTACCTCGATCAATGCTAAATTTTAACTATTTCCGACCAAGACTGGAAGACAGGAAATTGGAAAAGCTGCAGTTTCATGGTTTCCTTGCAGTAATTTATGCTAATTATTGCTATTCTTAGCAGTTACTCAGATTAAAACACAAATTGAATACTCATTATTATGATATAAATTGTGAGATAGCATTTTTGCTAGTTTTTGCAGAAAACTAGTCAATTTGCCAGTTCATGGATATTTGACAAAACAGTGGCCCCTATCAATATGCTAATCAACAAAACAGCATTATATCCATTCATTCATCAGTATCTCATACATAGTAAAGCACAATAAAACTTGATCTTTTAATTTAATAATTATCTTGTGAAATATTTTGATATAAACTGCATGTCCCTCGACCAATGCTAAATTTTAACTATTTCTGACCAAGACTGGAGTAAAGGAAATTGGAAGAGCTGCAGTTTCATGATTTCCTTGCAGTAATTTACGCTAATAATTGCTATTCTTAGCAGTTACTCAGTTAAAAACACAAAGTTAATGCTCATTAATATGATATAAATTGTTAGATAGCATTTTTGCTAGTTTTTGCAGAAAACTAGTCAATTTGCCAGTTTATGGATATTTGACAAAACAGTGGCCCCTATCAATATGCTAATCAACAAAACAGCATTATATCCATTCATTCATCAGTATCTAATACATAGTAAAGCAAAATAAAACTTAATCTCTTAATATAATAATTATCTTGTGAAATATTTTGATATAAACTGCATGTACCTCGACCAATGCTAAATTTTAACTATTTCCGACCAAGACTGGAAGACAGGAAATTGGAAGAGCTGCAGTTTCATGATTTCCTTGTAGTAATTTATGCTAATAATTGCTATTCTTAGCAGTTACTCAGATTAAAACACAAATTGAATACTCATTATTATGATATAAATTGTGAGATAGCATTTTTGCTAGTTTTTGCAGAAAACTAGTCAATTCGCTAGTTCAAGGATATTTGACAAAACAGTGGCCCCTATCAATGTGCTAATCAACAAAACAGCATTATATCCATTCATTCATCAGTATCTCATACATAGTAAAGCACAATAAAACTTGATCTTTTAATTTAATAATTATCTTGTGAAATATTTTGATATAAACTGCATGTCCCTCGACCAATGCTAAATTTTAACTATTTCTGACCAAGACTGGAGTAAAGGAAATTGGAAGAGCTGCAGTTTCATGATTTCCTTGCAGTAATTTACGCTAATAATTGCTATTCTTAGCAGTTACTCAGTTAAAAACACAAATTTAATGCTCATTAATATGATATAAATTGTTAGATAGCAATTTTGCTAGTTTTTGCAGAAAACTAGTCAATTTGCTAGTTCATGGATATTTGACAAAACAGTGGCCCCTATCAATATGCTAATCAACAAAACAGCATTATATCCATTCATTCATCAGTATCTAATACATAGTAAAGCACAATAAAACTTGATCTTTTAATATAATAATTATCTTGTGAAATATTTTGATATAAACTGCATGTACCTCAACCAATGCTAAATTTTAACTATTTCTGACCAAGACTGCCATGGAGGAAAGGAAATTGGAAGAGCTGCAGTTTCATGATTTCCTTGCAGTAATTTACGCTAATAATTGCTATTCTTAGCAGTTACTCAGAGTAAAACACAAATTTAATGCTCATTAATATGATATAAATTGTTAGATAGCAATTTTGCTAGTTTTTGCAGAAAACTAGTCAATTTGCTAGTTCATGGATATTTGACAAAACAGTGGCCCCTATCAATATGCTAATCAACAAAGGAGCATTATATCATTCATTCATCAGTATCAAATACATAGTAAAGCACAATAAAACTTGATCTCATAAATAATTATTATCTTTTGAAATATTTTGATATAAACTGCATGTACCTCGATCAATGCTAAATTTTAACTATTTCCGACCAAGACTGGAAGACAGGAAATTGGAAAAGCGGCAGTTTCATGGTTTCCTTGCAGTAATTTATGCTAATTATTGCTATTCTTAGCAGTTACTCAGATAAAAACACAAATTTAATACTCATTATTATGATATAAATTGTGAGATAGCATTTTTGCTAGTTTTTGCAGAAAACTAGTCAATTTGCCAGTTCAAGGATATTTGACAAAACAGTGGCCCCTATCAATATGCTAATCAACAAAACAGCATTATATCCATTCATTCATCAGTATTTCATACATAGTAAAGCACAATAAAACTTGATCTTTTAATTTAATAATTATCTTGTGAAATATTTTGATATAAACTGCATGTCCCTTGACCAATGCTAAATTTTAACTATATACGACCAGGACTGGAGGAAAGGAAATTGGAAGAGCTGCAGTTTTATGGTTTCCTTGCAGTAATTTATGCTAATTATCGCTATTCTTAGCAGTTAAAAAAGTTAAAACACAAATTTAATGCTCATGAATATGATATAAACTGTTAGATAGCATTTTTGCTAGTTTTTGCAGAAAACTAGTCAATTCGCTAGTCATGGATATTTGACAAAACAGTGGCCCCTGTCAATATGCTAATCAACAAAACAGCATTATATCCATTCATTCATCAGTATCTAATACATAGTAAAGCACAATAAAACTTGATCTCTTAATATAATAATTATCTTGTGAAATATTTTGATATAAACTGCATGTACCTCGACCAATGCTAAATTTTAACTATTTCTGACCAAGACTGCCATGGAGGAAAGGAAATTGGAAGAGCTGCAGTTTCATGATTTCCTTGCAGTAATTTACGCTAATAATTGCTATTCTTAGCAGTTACTCAGATAAAAACACAAATTTAATGCTCATTAATATGATATAAATTGTTAGATAGCATTTTTGCTAGTTTTTGCAGAAAACTAGTCAATTCGCTAGTTCATGGATATTTGACAAAACAGTGGCCCCTGTCAATATGCTAATCAACAAAACAGCATTATATCCATTCATTCATCAGTATCTAATACATAGTGAAGCACAATAAAACTTGATTTTTTAATTTAATAATTATCTTGTGAAATATTTTGATATAAACTGCATGTCCCTTGACCAATGCTAAATTTTAACTATATACGACCAGGACTGGAGGAAAGGAAATTGGAAGGGCTGCAGTTTCATGATTTCCTTGCAGTAATTTATGCTAATTATTGCTATTCTTAGCAGTTACTCAGATTAAAACACAAATTTAATGCTCATTAATATGATATAAATTGTTAGATAGCAATTTTGCTAGTTTTTGCAGAAAACTAGTCAATTTGCTAGTTCATGGATATTTGACAAAACAGTGGCCCCTATCAATATGCTAATCAACAAAACAGCATTATATCGATTCATTCATCAGTATCTAATACATAGTAAAGCACAATAAAACTTGATCTTTTAATATAATAATTATCTTGTGAAATATTTTGATATAAACTGCATGTACCTCAACCAATGCTAAATTTTAACTATTTCTGACCAAGACTGCCATGGAGGAAAGGAAATTGGGAGAGCTGCAGTTTCATGATTTCCTTGCAGTAATTTACGCTAATAATTGCTATTCTTAGCAGTTACTCAGAGTAAAACACAAATTTAATGCTCATTAATATGATATAAATTGTTAGATAGCAATTTTGCTAGTTTTTGCAGAAAACTAGTCAATTCGCTAGTTCATGGATACATGGCAAAACAGTGGCAGCTATTAATATGTAAATCAACAAAGGAGCATTATATCATTCATTCATCAGTATCTAATACATAGTAAAGCACAATAAAACTTGATCTCATAAATAATTATTATCTTTTGAAATATTTTGATATAAACTGCATGTACCTCGATCAATGCTAAATTTTAACTATTTCCGACCAAGACTGGAAGACAGGAAATTGGAAAAGCGGCAGTTTCATGGTTTCCTTGCAGTAATTTATGCTAATTATTGCTATTCTTAGCAGTTACTCAGATTAAAACACAAATTGAATACTCATTATTATGATATAAATTGTGAGATAGCATTTTTGCTAGTTTTTGCAGAAAACTAGTCAATTCGCTAGTTCAAGGATATTTGACAAAACAGTGGCCCCTGTCAATATGCTAATTAACAAAACAATATTATATCCATTCATTCATCAGTATCTAATACATCGTAAAGCACAATAAAACTTGATCTTTTAATTTAATAATTATCTTGTGAAATATTTTGATATAAACTGCATGTACCTCGACCAATGCTAAATTTTAACTATATACGACCAGGACTGGAGGAAAGGAAATTGGAAGAGCTGCAGTTTTATGGTTTCCTTGCAGTAATTTATGCTAATTATCGCTATTTTTAGCAGTTAAAAAAGTTAAAACACAAATTTAATGATCATGAATATGATATAGACTGTTAGATAGCATTTTTGCTAGTTTTTGCAGAAAACTAGTCAATTCGCTAGTTCATGGATATTTGACAAAACAGTGGCCCCTGTCAATATGCTAATCAACAAAACAGCATTATATCCATTCATCAGTATCTAATACATCGTAAAGCACAATAAAACTTGATCTCTTAATACAATAATTATCTTGTGAAATATTTTGATATAAACTGAATGTACCTCGACCAATGCTAAATTTTAACTATTTCCGACCAAGACTGGAGGATGGGAAATTGGAAGAGCTGCAGTTTCATGATTTCCTTGCAGTAATTTACGCTAATAATTGCTATTCTTAGCAGTTACTCAGATAAAAACACAAATTTAATGCTCATTAATATGATATAAATTGTTAGATAGCATTTTTGCTAGTTTTTGCAGAAAACTAGTCAATTTGCCAGTTCATGGATATTTGACAAAACAGTGGCTCCTATCAATATACTAATCAACAAAACAGCATTATATCCATTCATTCATCAGTATCTAATACATAGTAAAGCACAATAAAACTTGATCTCTTAATATAATAATTATCTTGTGAAATATTTTGATATAAACTGCATGTACCTCGACCAATGCTAAATTTTAACCATTTCTGACCAAGACTGCCATGGAGGAAAGGAAATTGGAAGAGCTGCAGTTTCATGATTTCCTTGCAGTAATTTATGCTCATCTTTGCAATTATTAGCTCTTAAAAAAGTTAAAACACAAATTTAATGCTCATCAACATTAAACAAATTGCTAGATAGCATTTTTGCTAGTTTTTGCAGAAAACTAGTCAATTCGCTAGTTCATAGATACATGGCAAAACAGTGGCAGCTATAAGTAAATCTACAAAGGAGCATTATATCATTCATTAATCAGTATCTAATACATAGTAAAGCAAAATAAAACTTGATCTCAAAAATAGTTATTATCTTTTGAAATATTTTGATATAAACTGCATGTCCCTTGACCAATGCTAAATTTTAACTATATACGACCAAGACTGGAGGAAAGGAAATTGGAAGAGCTGCAGTTTTATGGTTTCCTTGCAGTAATTTATGCTAATTATTGCTATTCTTAGCAGTTACTCAGGTTAAAACACAAATTTAATGCTCATTAATATGATATAAATTGTTAGATAGCATTTTTGCTAATTTTTGCAGAAAACTAGTCAATTCGCTAGTTCATGGATATTTGACAAAACAGTGGCCCCTATCAATATGCTAATCAACAAAACAGCATTATATCCATTCATTCATCAGTATCTAATACATACTAAAGCACAATAAAACTTGATCTCTTAATATAATAATTATCTTGTGAAATATTTTGATATAAACTGCATGTACCTCGACCAATGCTAAATTTTAACTATTTCTGACCAAGACTGGAGGAAAGGAAATTGGAAGAGCTGCAGTTTCATGATTTCCTTGCAGTAATTTACGCTAATAATTGCTATTCTTAGCAGTTACTCAGAAAAAAACACAAATTTAATGCTCATTAATATGATATAAATTGTTAGATAGCATTTTTGCTAGTTTTTGCAGAAAACTAGTCAATTTGCTAGTTCATGGATATTTGACAAAACAGTGGCCCCTATCAATATGGTAATCAACAAAGGAGCATTATATCATTCATTCATCAGTATCTAATACATAGTAAAGCACAATAAAACTTGATCTCATAAATAATTATTATCTTTTGAAATATTTTGATATAAACTGCATGTACCTCGATCAATGCTAAATTTTAACTATTTCCGACCAAGACTGGAAGACAGGAAATTGGAAAAGCTGCAGTTTCATGGTTTCCTTGCAGTAATTTATGCTAATTATTGCTATTCTTAGCAGTTACTCAGATTAAAACACAAATTGAATACTCATTATTATGATATAAATTGTGAGATAGCATTTTTGCTAGTTTTTGCAGAAAACTAGTCAATTTGCCAGTTCATGGATATTTGACAAAACAGTGGCCCCTGTCAATATGCTAATCAACAAAACAGCATTATATCCATTCATTCATCAGTATCTAATACATAGTAAAGCACAATAAAACTTGATCTCTTAATATAATAATTATCTTGTGAAATATTTTGATATAAACTGCATGTACCTCGACCAATGCTAAATTTTAACTATTTCTGACCAAGACTGCCATGGAGGAAAGGAAATTGGAAGAGCTGCAGTTTCATGATTTCCTTGCAGTAATTTACGCTAATAATTGCTATTCTTAGCAGTTACTCAGATAAAAACACAAATTTAATGCTCATTAATAGTGCATTATATCCATTCATTCATCAGTATCTCATACATAGTAAAGCACAATAAAACTTGATCTTTTAATTTAATAATTATCTTGTGAAATATTTTGATATAAACTGCATGTACCTCGACCAATGCTAAATTTTAACTATTTCTGACCAAGACTGGAGTAAAGGAAATTGGAAGAGCTGCAGTTTCATGATTTCCTTGCAGTAATTTACGCTAATAATTGCTATTCTTAGCAGTTACTCAGTTAAAAACACAAATTTAATGCTCATTAATATGATATAAATTGTTAGATAGCATTTTTGCTAATTTTTGCAGAAAACTAGTCAATTTGCCAGTTCATGGATATTTGACAAAACAGTGGCCCCTATCAATATGCTAATCAACAAAACAGCATTATATCCATTCATTCATCAGTATCTAATACATACTAAAGCAAAATAAAACTTAATCTCTTAATATAATAATTATCTTGTGAAATATTTTGATATAAACTGCATGTACCTCGACCAATGCTAAATTTTAACTATTTCCGACCAAGACTGGAAGACAGGAAATTGGAAGAGCTGCAGTTTCATGATTTCCTTGTAGTAATTTATGCTAATAATTGCTATTCTTAGCAGTTACTCAGATTAAAACACAAATTGAATACTCATTATTATGATATAAATTGTGAGATAGCATTTTTGCTAGTTTTTGCAGAAAACTAGTCAATTCGCTAGTTCAAGGATATTTGACAAAACAGTGGCCCCTATCAATGTGCTAATCAACAAAACAGCATTATATCCATTCATTCATCAGAATCTCATACATAGTAAAGCACAATAAAACTTGATCTTTTAATTTAATAATTATCTTGTGAAATATTTTGATATAAACTGCATGTCCCTTGACCAATGCTAAATTTTAACTATATACGACCAGGACTGGAGGAAAGGAAATTGGAAGGGCTGCAGTTTCATGATTTCCTTGCAGTAATTTATGCTAATTATTGCTATTCTTAGCAGTTACTCAGATTAAAACACAAATTTAATGCTCATTAATATGATATAAATTGTTAGATAGCAATTTTGCTAGTTTTTGCAGAAAACTAGTCAATTTGCTAGTTCATGGATATTTGACAAAACAGTGGCCCCTATCAATATGCTAATCAACAAAACAGCATTATATCCATTCATTCATCAGTATCTAATACATAGTAAAGCACAATAAAACTTGATCTTTTAATATAATAATTATCTTGTGAAATATTTTGATATAAACTGCATGTACCTCAACCAATGCTAAATTTTAACTATTTCTGACCAAGACTGCCATGGAGGAAAGGAAATTGGAAGAGCTGCAGTTTCATGATTTCCTTGCAGTAATTTACGCTAATAATTGCTATTCTTAGCAGTTACTCAGAGTAAAACACAAATTTAATGCTCATTAATATGATATAAATTGTTAGATAGCAATTTTGCTAGTTTTTGCAGAAAACTAGTCAATTTGCTAGTTCATGGATATTTGACAAAACAGTGGCCCCTATCAATATGGTAATCAACAAAGGAGCATTATATCATTCATTCATCAGTATCAAATACATAGTAAAGCACAATAAAACTTGATCTCATAAATAATTATTATCTTTTGAAATATTTTGATATAAACTGCATGTACCTCGATCAATGCTAAATTTTAACTATTTCCGACCAAGACTGGAAGACAGGAAATTGGAAAAGCTGCAGTTTCATGGTTTCCTTGCAGTAATTTATGCTAATTATTGCTATTCTTAGCAGTTACTCAGATTAAAACACAAATTGAATACTCATTATTATGATATAAATTGTGAGATAGCATTTTTGCTAGTTTTTGCAGAAAACTAGTCAATTTGCCAGTTCAAGGATATTTGACAAAACAGTGGCCCCTATCAATATGCTAATCAACAAAACAGCATTATATCCATTCATTCATCAGTATTTCATACATAGTAAAGCACAATAAAACTTGATCTTTTAATTTAATAATTATCTTGTGAAATATTTTGATATAAACTGCATGTCCCTTGACCAATGCTAAATTTTAACTATATACGACCAGGACTGGAGGAAAGGAAATTGGAAGAGCTGCAGTTTTATGGTTTCCTTGCAGTAATTTATGCTAATTATCGCTATTCTTAGCAGTTACTCAGATTAAAACACAAATTGAATACTCATTATTATGATATAAATTGTGAGATAGCATTTTTGCTAGTTTTTGCAGAAAACTAGTCAATTTGCCAGTTCATGGATATTTGACAAAACAGTGGCTCCTATCAATATACTAATCAACAAAACAGCATTATATCCATTCATTCATCAGTATCTAATACATAGTAAAGCACAATAAAACTTGATCTCATAAATAATTATTATCTTTTGAAATATTTTGATATAAACTGCATGTACCTCGATCAATGCTAAATTTTAACTATTTCCGACCAAGACTGGGAGACAGGAAATTGGAAAAGCTGCAGTTTCATGGTTTCCTTGCAGTAATTTATGCTAATTATTGCTATTCTTAGCAGTTACTCAGATTAAAACACAAATTGAATACTCATTATTATGATATAAATTGTGAGATAGCATTTTTGCTAGTTTTTGCAGAAAACTAGTCAATTTGCTAGTTCAAGGATATTTGACAAAACAGTGGCCCCTATCAATATGCTAATCAACAAAACAGCATTATATCCATTCATTCATCAGTATCTAATACATAGTAAAGCACAATAAAACTTGATCTTTTAATTTAATAATTATCTTGTGAAATATTTTGATATAAACTGCATGTCCCTTGACCAATGCTAAATTTTAACTATATACGACCAGGACTGGAGGAAAGGAAATTGGAAGAGCTGCAGTTTTATGGTTTCCTTGCAGTAATTTATGCTAATTATCGCTATTCTTAGCAGTTAAAAAAGTTAAAACACAAATTTAATGCTCATGAATATGATATAAACTGTTAGATAGCATTTTTGCTAGTTTTTGCAGAAAACTAGTCAATTCGCTAGTTCATGGATATTTGACAAAACAGTGGCCCCTGTCAATATGCTAATCAACAAAACAGCATTATATCCATTCATTCATCAGTATCTAATACATCGTAAAGCACAATAAAACTTGATCTTTTAATTTAATAATTATCTTGTGAAATATTTTGATATAAACTGCATGTACCTCGACCAATGCTAAATTTTAACTATATACGACCAGGACTGGAGGAAAGGAAATTGGAAGAGCTGCAGTTTTATGGTTTCCTTGCAGTAATTTATGCTAATTATCGCTATTTTTAGCAGTTAAAAAAGTTAAAACACAAATTTAATGATCATGAATATGATATAAACTGTTAGATAGCATTTTTGCTAGTTTTTGCAGAAAACTAGTCAATTCGCTAGTTCATGGATATTTGACAAAACAGTGGCCCCTGTCAATATGCTAATCAACAAAACAGCATTATATCCATTCATCAGTATCTAATACATCGTAAAGCACAATAAAACTTGATCTCTTAATACAATAATTATCTTGTGAAATATTTTGATATAAACTGAATGTACCTCGACCAATGCTAAATTTTAACTATTTCCGACCAAGACTGGAGGATGGGAAATTGGAAGAGCTGCAGTTTCATGATTTCCTTGCAGTAATTTACGCTAATAATTGCTATTCTTAGCAGTTACTCAGTTAAAAACACAAATTTAATGCTCATTAATATGATATAAATTGTTAGATAGCATTTTTGCTAGTTTTTGCAGAAAACTAGTCAATTTGCCAGTTCATGGATATTTGACAAAACAGTGGCCCCTATCAATATGCTAATCAACAAAACAGCATTATATCCATTCATTCATCAGTATCTAATACATAGTAAAGCAAAATAAAACTTAATCTCTTAATATAATAATTATCTTGTGAAATATTTTGATATTAACTGCATGTACCTCGACCAATGCTAAATTTTAACTATTTCCGACCAAGACTGGAAGACAGGAAATTGGAAGAGCTGCAGTTTCATGATTTCCTTGTAGTAATTTATGCTAATAATTGCTATTCTTAGCAGTTACTCAGATTAAAACACAAATTGAATACTCATTATTATGATATAAATTGTGAGATAGCATTTTTGCTAGTTTTTGCAGAAAACTAGTCAATTCGCTAGTTCAAGGATATTTGACAAAACAGTGGCCCCTATCAATGTGCTAATCAACAAAACAGCATTATATCCATTCATTCATCAGTATCTCATACATAGTAAAGCACAATAAAACTTGATCTTTTAATTTAATAATTATCTTGTGAAATATTTTGATATAAACTGCATGTCCCTTGACCAATGCTAAATTTTAACTATATACGACCAGGACTGGAGGAAAGGAAATTGGAAGGGCTGCAGTTTCATGATTTCCTTGCAGTAATTTATGCTAATTATTGCTATTCTTAGCAGTTACTCAGATTAAAACACAAATTTAATGCTCATTAATATGATATAAATTGTTAGATAGCAATTTTGCTAGTTTTTGCAGAAAACTAGTCAATTTGCTAGTTCATGGATATTTGACAAAACAGTGGCCCCTATCAATATGCTAATCAACAAAACAGCATTATATCCATTCATTCATCAGTATCTAATACATAGTAAAGCACAATAAAACTTGATCTTTTAATATAATAATTATCTTGTGAAATATTTTGATATAAACTGCATGTACCTCAACCAATGCTAAATTTTAACTATTTCTGACCAAGACTGCCATGGAGGAAAGGAAATTGGAAGAGCTGCAGTTTCATGATTTCCTTGCAGTAATTTACGCTAATAATTGCTATTCTTAGCAGTTACTCAGAGTAAAACACAAATTTAATGCTCATTAATATGATATAAATTGTTAGATAGCAATTTTGCTAGTTTTTGCAGAAAACTAGTCAATTTGCTAGTTCATGGATATTTGACAAAACAGTGGCCCCTATCAATATGGTAATCAACAAAGGAGCATTATATCATTCATTCATCAGTATCAAATACATAGTAAAGCACAATAAAACTTGATCTCATAAATAATTATTATCTTTTGAAATATTTTGATATAAACTGCATGTACCTCGATCAATGCTAAATTTTAACTATTTCCGACCAAGACTGGAAGACAGGAAATTGGAAAAGCTGCAGTTTCATGGTTTCCTTGCAGTAATTTATGCTAATTATTGCTATTCTTAGCAGTTACTCAGATTAAAACACAAATTGAATACTCATTATTATGATATAAATTGTGAGATAGCATTTTTGCTAGTTTTTGCAGAAAACTAGTCAATTTGCCAGTTCAAGGATATTTGACAAAACAGTGGCCCCTATCAATATGCTAATCAACAAAACAGCATTATATCCATTCATTCATCAGTATTTCATACATAGTAAAGCACAATAAAACTTGATCTTTTAATTTAATAATTATCTTGTGAAATATTTTGATATAAACTGCATGTCCCTTGACCAATGCTAAATTTTAACTATATACGACCAGGACTGGAGGAAAGGAAATTGGAAGAGCTGCAGTTTTATGGTTTCCTTGCAGTAATTTATGCTAATTATCGCTATTCTTAGCAGTTACTCAGATTAAAACACAAATTGAATACTCATTATTATGATATAAATTGTGAGATAGCATTTTTGCTAGTTTTTGCAGAAAACTAGTCAATTTGCCAGTTCATGGATATTTGACAAAACAGTGGCTCCTATCAATATACTAATCAACAAAACAGCATTATATCCATTCATTCATCAGTATCTAATACATAGTAAAGCACAATAAAACTTGATCTCATAAATAATTATTATCTTTTGAAATATTTTGATATAAACTGCATGTACCTCGATCAATGCTAAATTTTAACTATTTCCGACCAAGACTGGGAGACAGGAAATTGGAAAAGCTGCAGTTTCATGGTTTCCTTGCAGTAATTTATGCTAATTATTGCTATTCTTAGCAGTTACTCAGATTAAAACACAAATTGAATACTCATTATTATGATATAAATTGTGAGATAGCATTTTTGCTAGTTTTTGCAGAAAACTAGTCAATTTGCCAGTTCAAGGATATTTGACAAAACAGTGGCCCCTATCAATATGCTAATCAACAAAACAGCATTATATCCATTCATTCATCAGTATTTCATACATAGTAAAGCACAATAAAACTTGATCTTTTAATTTAATAATTATCTTGTGAAATATTTTGATATAAACTGCATGTCCCTTGACCAATGCTAAATTTTAACTATATACGACCAGGACTGGAGGAAAGGAAATTGGAAGAGCTGCAGTTTTATGGTTTCCTTGCAGTAATTTATGCTAATTATCGCTATTCTTAGCAGTTAAAAAAGTTAAAACACAAATTTAATGCTCATGAATATGATATAAACTGTTAGATAGCATTTTTGCTAGTTTTTGCAGAAAACTAGTCAATTCGCTAGTTCATGGATATTTGACAAAACAGTGGCCCCTGTCAATATGCTAATCAACAAAACAGCATTATATCCATTCATTCATCAGTATCTAATACATAGTAAAGCACAATAAAACTTGATCTTTTAATTTAATAATTATCTTGTGAAATATTTTGATATAAACTGCATGTCCCTTGACCAATGCTAAATTTTAACTATATACGACCAGGACTGGAGGAAAGGAAATTGGAAGAGCTGCAGTTTTATGGTTTCCTTGCAGTAATTTATGCTAATTATCGCTATTCTTAGCAGTTAAAAAAGTTAAAACACAAATTTAATGCTCATGAATATGATATAAACTGTTAGATAGCATTTTTGCTAGTTTTTGCAGAAAACTAGTCAATTCGCTAGTTCATGGATATTTGACAAAACAGTGGCCCCTGTCAATATGCTAATCAACAAAACAGCATTATATCCATTCATTCATCAGTATCTAATACATAGTAAAGCACAATAAAACTTGATCTCTTAATATAATAATTATCTTGTGAAATATTTTGATATAAACTGCATGTACCTCGACCAATGCTAAATTTTAACTATTTCTGACCAAGACTGCCATGGAGGAAAGGAAATTGGAAGAGCTGCAGTTTCATGATTTCCTTGCAGTAATTTACGCTAATAATTGCTATTCTTAGCAGTTACTCAGATTAAAACACAAATTTAATGCTCATTAATATGATATAAATTGTTAGATAGCATTTTTGCTAGTTTTTGCAGAAATCTAGTCAATTTGCCAGTTCATGGATATTTGACAAAACAGTGGCTCCTATCAATATGGTAATCAACAAAGGAGCATTATATCATTCATTCATCAGTATCTAATACATAGTAAAGCACAATAAAACTTGATCTCATAAATAATTATTATCTTTTGAAATATTTTGATATAAACTGCATGTACCTCGATCAATGCTAAATTTTAACTATTTCCGACCAAGACTGGAAGACAGGAAATTGGAAAAGCTGCAGTTTCATGGTTTCCTTGCAGTAATTTATGCTAATTATTGCTATTCTTAGCAGTTACTCAGATTAAAACACAAATTGAATACTCATTATTATGATATAAATTGTGAGATAGCATTTTTGCTAGTTTTTGCAGAAAACTAGTCAATTTGCCAGTTCAAGGATATTTGACAAAACAGTGGCCCCTATCAATATGCTAATCAACAAAACAGCATTATATCCATTCATTCATCAGTATTTCATACATAGTAAAGCACAATAAAACTTGATCTTTTAATTTAATAATTATCTTGTGAAATATTTTGATATAAACTGCATGTCCCTTGACCAATGCTAAATTTTAACTATATACGACCAGGACTGGAGGAAAGGAAATTGGAAGAGCTGCAGTTTTATGGTTTCCTTGCAGTAATTTATGCTAATTATCGCTATTCTTAGCAGTTACTCAGATTAAAACACAAATTGAATACTCATTATTATGATATAAATTGTGAGATAGCATTTTTGCTAGTTTTTGCAGAAAACTAGTCAATTTGCCAGTTCATGGATATTTGACAAAACAGTGGCTCCTATCAATATACTAATCAACAAAACAGCATTATATCCATTCATTCATCAGTATCTAATACATAGTAAAGCACAATAAAACTTGATCTCATAAATAATTATTATCTTTTGAAATATTTTGATATAAACTGCATGTACCTCGATCAATGCTAAATTTTAACTATTTCCGACCAAGACTGGGAGACAGGAAATTGGAAAAGCTGCAGTTTCATGGTTTCCTTGCAGTAATTTATGCTAATTATTGCTATTCTTAGCAGTTACTCAGATTAAAACACAAATTGAATACTCATTATTATGATATAAATTGTGAGATAGCATTTTTGCTAGTTTTTGCAGAAAACTAGTCAATTTGCCAGTTCAAGGATATTTGACAAAACAGTGGCCCCTATCAATATGCTAATCAACAAAACAGCATTATATCCATTCATTCATCAGTATTTCATACATAGTAAAGCACAATAAAACTTGATCTTTTAATTTAATAATTATCTTGTGAAATATTTTGATATAAACTGCATGTCCCTTGACCAATGCTAAATTTTAACTATATACGACCAGGACTGGAGGAAAGGAAATTGGAAGAGCTGCAGTTTTATGGTTTCCTTGCAGTAATTTATGCTAATTATCGCTATTCTTAGCAGTTAAAAAAGTTAAAACACAAATTTAATGCTCATGAATATGATATAAACTGTTAGATAGCATTTTTGCTAGTTTTTGCAGAAAACTAGTCAATTCGCTAGTTCATGGATATTTGACAAAACAGTGGCCCCTGTCAATATGCTAATCAACAAAACAGCATTATATCCATTCATTCATCAGTATCTAATACATAGTAAAGCACAATAAAACTTGATCTTTTAATTTAATAATTATCTTGTGAAATATTTTGATATAAACTGCATGTCCCTTGACCAATGCTAAATTTTAACTATATACGACCAGGACTGGAGGAAAGGAAATTGGAAGAGCTGCAGTTTTATGGTTTCCTTGCAGTAATTTATGCTAATTATCGCTATTCTTAGCAGTTAAAAAAGTTAAAACACAAATTTAATGCTCATGAATATGATATAAACTGTTAGATAGCATTTTTGCTAGTTTTTGCAGAAAACTAGTCAATTCGCTAGTTCATGGATATTTGACAAAACAGTGGCCCCTGTCAATATGCTAATCAACAAAACAGCATTATATCCATTCATTCATCAGTATCTAATACATCGTAAAGCACAATAAAACTTGATCTTTTAATTTAATAATTATCTTGTGAAATATTTTGATATAAACTGCATGTACCTCGACCAATGCTAAATTTTAACTATATACGACCAGGACTGGAGGAAAGGAAATTGGAAGAGCTGCAGTTTTATGGTTTCCTTGCAGTAATTTATGCTAATTATCGCTATTTTTAGCAGTTAAAAAAGTTAAAACACAAATTTAATGATCATGAATATGATATAAACTGTTAGATAGCATTTTTGCTAGTTTTTGCAGAAAACTAGTCAATTCGCTAGTTGATGGATATTTGACAAAACAGTGGCCCCTGTCAATATGCTAATCAACAAAACAGCATTATATCCATTCATCAGTATCTAATACATCGTAAAGCACAATAAAACTTGATCTCTTAATACAATAATTATCTTGTGAAATATTTTGATATAAACTGAATGTACCTCGACCAATGCTAAATTTTAACTATTTCCGACCAAGACTGGAGGATGGGAAATTGGAAGAGCTGCAGTTTCATGATTTCCTTGCAGTAATTTACGCTAATAATTGCTATTCTTAGCAGTTACTCAGTTAAAAACACAAATTTAATGCTCATTAATATGATATAAATTGTTAGATAGCATTTTTGCTAGTTTTTGCAGAAAACTAGTCAATTTGCCAGTTCATGGATATTTGACAAAACAGTGGCCCCTATCAATATGCTAATCAACAAAACAGCATTATATCCATTCATTCATCAGTATCTAATACATAGTAAAGCAAAATAAAACTTAATCTCTTAATATAATAATTATCTTGTGAAATATTTTGATATAAACTGCATGTACCTCGACCAATGCTAAATTTTAACTATTTCCGACCAAGACTGGAAGACAGGAAATTGGAAGAGCTGCAGTTTCATGATTTCCTTGTAGTAATTTATGCTAATAATTGCTATTCTTAGCAGTTACTCAGATTAAAACACAAATTGAATACTCATTATTATGATATAAATTGTGAGATAGCATTTTTGCTAGTTTTTGCAGAAAACTAGTCAATTCGCTAGTTCAAGGATATTTGACAAAACAGTGGCCCCTATCAATGTGCTAATCAACAAAACAGCATTATATCCATTCATTCATCAGTATCTCATACATAGTAAAGCACAATAAAACTTGATCTTTTAATTTAATAATTATCTTGTGAAATATTTTGATATAAACTGCATGTCCCTTGAACAATGCTAAATTTTAACTATATACGACCAGGACTGGAGGAAAGGAAATTGGAAGGGCTGCAGTTTCATGATTTCCTTGCAGTAATTTATGCTAATTATTGCTATTCTTAGCAGTTACTCAGATTAAAACACAAATTTAATGCTCATTAATATGATATAAATTGTTAGATAGCAATTTTGCTAGTTTTTGCAGAAAACTAGTCAATTTGCTAGTTCATGGATATTTGACAAAACAGTGGCCCCTATCAATATGCTAATCAACAAAACAGCATTATATCCATTCATTCATCAGTATCTAATACATAGTAAAGCACAATAAAACTTGATCTTTTAATATAATAATTATCTTGTGAAATATTTTGATATAAACTGCATGTACCTCAACCAATGCTAAATTTTAACTATTTCTGACCAAGACTGCCATGGAGGAAAGGAAATTGGAAGAGCTGCAGTTTCATGATTTCCTTGCAGTAATTTACGCTAATAATTGCTATTCTTAGCAGTTACTCAGAGTAAAACACAAATTTAATGCTCATTAATATGATATAAATTGTTAGATAGCAATTTTGCTAGTTTTTGCAGAAAACTAGTCAATTTGCTAGTTCATGGATATTTGACAAAACAGTGGCCCCTATCAATATGCTAATCAACAAAACAGCATTATATCCATTCATTCATCAGTATTTCATACATAGTAAAGCACAATAAAACTTGATCTTTTAATTTAATAATTATCTTGTGAAATATTTTGATATAAACTGCATGTCCCTTGACCAATGCTAAATTTTAACTATATACGACCAGGACTGGAGGAAAGGAAATTGGAAGAGCTGCAGTTTTATGGTTTCCTTGCAGTAATTTATGCTAATTATCGCTATTCTTAGCAGTTACTCAGATTAAAACACAAATTGAATACTCATTATTATGATATAAATTGTGAGATAGCATTTTTGCTAGTTTTTGCAGAAAACTAGTCAATTTGCCAGTTCATGGATATTTGACAAAACAGTGGCTCCTATCAATATACTAATCAACAAAACAGCATTATATCCATTCATTCATCAGTATCTAATACATAGTAAAGCACAATAAAACTTGATCTCATAAATAATTATTATCTTTTGAAATATTTTGATATAAACTGCATGTACCTCGATCAATGCTAAATTTTAACTATTTCCGACCAAGACTGGGAGACAGGAAATTGGAAAAGCTGCAGTTTCATGGTTTCCTTGCAGTAATTTATGCTAATTATTGCTATTCTTAGCAGTTACTCAGATTAAAACACAAATTGAATACTCATTATTATGATATAAATTGTGAGATAGCATTTTTGCTAGTTTTTGCAGAAAACTAGTCAATTTGCCAGTTCAAGGATATTTGACAAAACAGTGGCCCCTATCAATATGCTAATCAACAAAACAGCATTATATCCATTCATTCATCAGTATTTCATACATAGTAAAGCACAATAAAACTTGATCTTTTAATTTAATAATTATCTTGTGAAATATTTTGATATAAACTGCATGTCCCTTGACCAATGCTAAATTTTAACTATATACGACCAGGACTGGAGGAAAGGAAATTGGAAGAGCTGCAGTTTTATGGTTTCCTTGCAGTAATTTATGCTAATTATCGCTATTCTTAGCAGTTAAAAAAGTTAAAACACAAATTTAATGCTCATGAATATGATATAAACTGTTAGATAGCATTTTTGCTAGTTTTTGCAGAAAACTAGTCAATTCGCTAGTTCATGGATATTTGACAAAACAGTGGCCCCTGTCAATATGCTAATCAACAAAACAGCATTATATCCATTCATTCATCAGTATCTAATACATAGTAAAGCACAATAAAACTTGATCTTTTAATTTAATAATTATCTTGTGAAATATTTTGATATAAACTGCATGTCCCTTGACCAATGCTAAATTTTAACTATATACGACCAGGACTGGAGGAAAGGAAATTGGAAGAGCTGCAGTTTTATGGTTTCCTTGCAGTAATTTATGCTAATTATCGCTATTCTTAGCAGTTAAAAAAGTTAAAACACAAATTTAATGCTCATGAATATGATATAAACTGTTAGATAGCATTTTTGCTAGTTTTTGCAGAAAACTAGTCAATTCGCTAGTTCATGGATATTTGACAAAACAGTGGCCCCTGTCAATATGCTAATCAACAAAACAGCATTATATCCATTCATTCATCAGTATCTAATACATAGTAAAGCACAATAAAACTTGATCTCTTAATATAATAATTATCTTGTGAAATATTTTGATATAAACTGCATGTACCTCGACCAATGCTAAATTTTAACTATTTCTGACCAAGACTGCCATGGAGGAAAGGAAATTGGAAGAGCTGCAGTTTCATGATTTCTTGGCAGTAATTTACGCTAATAATTGCTATTCTTAGCAGTTACTCAGATTAAAACACAAATTTAATGCTCATTAATATGATATAAATTGTTAGATAGCATTTTTGCTAGTTTTTGCAGAAATCTAGTCAATTTGCCAGTTCATGGATATTTGACAAAACAGTGGCTCCTATCAATATGGTAATCAACAAAGGAGCATTATATCATTCATTCATCAGTATCTAATACATAGTAAAGCACAATAAAACTTGATCTCATAAATAATTATTATCTTTTGAAATATTTTGATATAAACTGCATGTACCTCAATCAATGCTAAATTTTAACTATTTCCGACCAAGACTGGAAGACAGGAAATTGGAAAAGCTGCAGTTTCATGGTTTCCTTGCAGTAATTTATGCTAATTATTGCTATTCTTAGCAGTTACTCAGATTAAAACACAAATTGAATACTCATTATTATGATATAAATTGTGAGATAGCATTTTTGCTAGTTTTGCAGAAAACTAGTCAATTTGCCAGTTCATGGATATTTGACAAAACAGTGGCCCCTATCAATATGCTAATCAACAAAACAGCATTATATCCATTCATTCATCAGTATCTCATACATAGTAAAGCACAATAAAACTTGATCTTTTAATTTAAAAATTATCTTGTGAAATATTTTGATATAAACTGCATGTACCTCGACCAATGCTAAATTTTAACTATTTCTGACCAAGACTGGAGTAAAGGAAATTGGAAGAGCTGCAGTTTCATGATTTCCTTGCAGTAATTTACGCTAATAATTGCTATTCTTAGCAGTTACTCAGTTAAAAACACAAATTTAATGCTCATTAATATGATATAAATTGTTAAATAGCATTTTTGCTAGTTTTTGCAGAAAACTAGTCAATTTGCCAGTTCATGGATATTTGACAAAACAGTGGCCCCTATCAATATGCTAATCAACAAAACAGCATTATATCCATTCATTCATCAGTATCTAATACATAGTAAAGCAAAATAAAACTTAATCTCTTAATATAATAATTATCTTGTGAAATATTTTGATATAAACTGCATGTACCTCGACCAATGCTAAATTTTAACTATTTCCGACCAAGACTGGAAGACAGGAAATTGGAAGAGCTGCAGTTTCATGATTTCCTTGTAGTAATTTATGCTAATAATTGCTATTCTTAGCAGTTACTCAGATTAAAACACAAATTTAATGCTCATTAATATCATATAAATTGTTAGATAGCATTTTTGCTAGTTTTTGCAGAAAACTAGTCAATTCGCTAGTTCATGGATATTTGACAAAACAGTGGCCCCTATCAATATGCTAATCAACAAAACAGCATTATATCCATTCATTCATCAGTATCTAATACATAGTAAAGCACAATAAAACTTGATCTCTTAATATAATAATTATCTTGCGAAATATTTTGATATAAACTGCATGTACCTCAACCAATGCTAAATTTTAACTATTTCTGACCAAGACTGCCATGGAGGAAAGGAAATTGGAAGAGCTGCAGTTTCATGATTTCCTTGCAGTATTTTAATTATGCTCATCTTTGCAATTATTAGCAGTTAAAAAGGTTAAAACACAAATTTAATGCTCATCAACATGAAACAAATTGTTAGCTAGATAGCATTTTTGCTAGTTTTTGCCGAAAACTAGTCAATTCGCTAGTTCATGGATTCATGGCAAAACAGTGGCCACTATTAATATGTCATTCAACAAAACAGCATTATATCCATTCATTCATCAGTATCTAATACATAGTAAAGCAAAATAAAACTTGATCTCTTAATATAATAATTATCTTGTGAAATATTTTGATATAAACTGCATGTACCTCGACCAATGCTAAATTTTAACTATTTCCGACCAAGACTGGAAGACAGGAAATTGGAAGAGCTGCAGATTCAAGGTTTCCTTGCAGTAATTTATGCTAATAATTGCTATTCTAGTCAAATCATTTAAAACACAAATTTAATACTCATCAATATGATGTAAACTGTTAGATAGCATTTTTGCTAGTTTTTGCAGAAAACTAGTCAATTTGCTTGTTCATGGATATTTGACAAAACAGTGGCCCCTATGAATATGCTAATCAACAAAACAGCATTATATCCAATCAATGATCAGTGTGTGTGTGTGTGTTATTGTTTAATGCCTCATCAGCACCTGAGTGGGCTATGTAGAGGCTCTCTAGGGTAAGTTTGATTATCTATATTTGGTAGTAGAAACCAGAAGCATGTAAAAAATCAATAATTGTCTGCGTTGGACAGCTGGAGCAGATTGTGCAATGCGCACTGTCCTGTTTTAGCCACTGGGGATAGAGGACTTGACCCCCCGAGTGTTTCCACCCTCGCCGTGTGGAGGCCCAGGACCTTCGAGGGCAATCAATGATCACTATCTAATACATAGTAAAGCACAATAAAACTTGATCTCATAAATAATAATTATCCTGTGAAATATTTTGATATAAACTGCATGTACCTCGACCAATGCTAAATTTTAACTATTTCCGACCAAGACTGGAAGACAGCAAATTGGAAGAGCTGCAGTTTTATGGCTTCCTTGCAGTGCTTTATGCCAATTATTGCTATGCTAAGTAGTTATCAAGGCTAAAACCCAAATTGAATGCTCATCAACATGATACAAATGGTAAATTAGCATTTTTGCTAGTTTTTGTGGACAACTAGTCAATTTGCACAATAAAACTTTATGCTTATTTTTGCTATACTCAGCACAAATGTTATGCTCATCAACATGATATAAACTGTTAGATAGCATTTTTGCTAGTTTTTGCAGAAAACTAGTCAATTCGCTAGTTCATGGATATTTGACAAAACAGTGGCACTGTTGTAATCAGCAATTTAATACCATAATATGATAACACTGTACAAAACAAGTTTGTGATGTCCCCATCAGCAGTAACAATGATGTATAATAACAGTCATAAATTATTGTAAACAAATGACCATCCGAAAGTATTAAGTTAAAGAAGAATAACAGTTTCAGGCTGCAATATATTGTAAAAATTGTTCATTTGAACAAATTGCATTTTTTTCTCCAGAAGCATTTGATTGTCAGTCACTGTTTTCCTTGAAGCTTTTATTTTGCAACAACTATACGATATGAGATTGCAAAATATTTTTTTCCCTTTAAAGACATTGATCCTTGTGTTAAAAATGTATCACATCTTTTTGGTATTTACTTTAAATGTTTTCACATGACAAAGGTTTCTTCTATAGTAATGATTGCTACAGTATGAACTGCAAATTAATTGGTTTGACACTAATAAAATCATGGTACACTTCATTCAATTGCCAGTAAAATAATAATTCAACAGGTTTTCTTCTCCATACTTCTTTACAAAACCTCATCTGGAAATAAACAAAGGAATAAAATCCTGCGCTGCAGGAAAACCCACAGCAAATCCCACTGGCATCGTTAAAATTGCTCGGTGTCTGTCCGTCAGACAGTACGGCGGGCGTTACACTTTCATTTCCATAGCAGAACTCTAACACTTATCAACTTACCCCAATGAAAATTCATACAGTAACAAACTACAGGGCGAAGTGGTGCCTTTTGATAGTCACACTGACATATCATATTGTAGGTCACTGTATACACCATCTTTGTGATTCCATTGCTTAGAACTTGCCTTTGTTCATTATATTCTCAGTATCAATTTATTCTGTTCAGATTATATCCCAGTATTGTATATCGTTTTCCTGCCATTAAATTTTTCTGTTTTGAAGATTTTATAAATGCAAACTATCCAGTTAGCTAGATTTATCAATACAATTTAGTATGGGATTGCACAAAGAGCGGCCTCTCTCTGCAGGTTTACAGTAAAGCAATTCAGTTTCATGTTGAAGTATACAAAACTTGGTAGAGATAGATTATGTCAACTCAATATCAAAAACTGGTTGGCAAAAAGATAAAGTACTTACAAGAATTTCATTCATTTAACCTTCTTTCATTGTGACGGCCGAGCTGAAATTAAAGTATCAATTGTATTATATGTTAATAATCCTTCTAAGTCAGTTAAATTGCTTGATTTCTCAAATTCAAGGTACTCCTCAGAAACTAAGCTAAATAAATATACCTGAATGTATTGTTTTTTTAAATATTTTTAAAAAATTGCTCCCGAAATTTCTTTTATTAAATAAGGTGCATTCGTGTTACTTCCTCGCAAGTCACAACCATAGGTTGTATATCTAAAATAATCATATTCTTTGTGGGAAGAATCATTTTGGAGGTTGAGCAAAAAAATTAAAATTCGAATGTAGAACAGTATATTTTTTGCTTAAAGCATAAATGAATGAAAAATTGGGCATGAAAAGTTATCATGCTGATTATTTTAGTTGAACCATAGTTGAAATAAAGAAAATCACTTTGCAAAAATTACTAATGTCAAGTTTTGGTATATGGGGTATTCGTCTTCATGATATTTCACAAGATCTGTTGACATCTCGTCCTGGGTGTCATGCATGGTGTATCTAGAATCATTTAGATCTTAAAATACAAGAATACAGGAGATATCATGTGTATTCACCAGTATTTATTAACCTGAGTCAGTAGAACTTGAATACCTGCCCAATAGGCTCAAAGAAATTTCCAACACTATAAAGTTGTTAAATAACAGACTTTATTACCTGAGATAAATAATAATGATGTAAAATGTGGAAACTGTTCTTGAAATGGACAGTACTTTTCTTGAAAAGTTACAGTGCATTAAAAAGCCCATAATACATTCTGTACTAACTTCTTTTACTATATATAAGAACTAGAGCATATCGGCGCTGAATCCAGAAGGTGTGGTTAATGATGTATAAATGGCAAATTACTGATACTGATAACCATTGCCTGATCTATCAACTGCACCCTCCCTTTAACTGAAAATTGCTAAATATGAGATAGCACAGTAGATGTTAGAATTGAAAATACAAAAGTAGAAAGTAAAATGAAATGAAGGATTCATTTCTTTTTTACTTTTTTTTTGTTTTTTTAGTTTCTTTTTCCTAATGAGCTCAAGTGTTATTTTGTTGTATACTGTAGCATTAAATTACATTAATGCATTCTACTCATATGAGTTTGGAACAACATGCAGACAACACAGCAGTAGTGAAAAACAGTAAAAATTGATGAAGGGTATTCTTAGACAACTAATCATCCAATGAGTTTTAGATCAAGTTTTTAAATCCCATTAATTTTATAAAGCACTTAACAGTGGTGCACAACTCTCAGGCAAAGCTTAATATATTATTTTTAGCTTCTCGGATCTGCCGACCTTATAAAAAATCAAATTGCATGTTTTTCAATTTGTCTTATTTCTGCATTTTTTTTACTGCCGATCCACTGAAAATGGCCCTGATAGCATCCAAGAAGCTAAAGATCAAAATAAGTATGGCCTGTTTTGATCACAAGACAAAATATAAAAAATTTGATAATTCATTAAGGCAAAAAAATTGAGCAACAATGTAAAATAGAGCTTAAGGGTCGAAACAACCATTGCCTTGCCCCACCCTATGCAAGTATTATAATTAACTAAAAGATTTGTGACATCAAAACACTGCTAGCCACATGACTCGTCATGTATTAACAATTGACTATATAATAATTCTTTGGGCATGTATAGAAAAGAATGCTACAACTGTTTATGCCTAACAAATTATCTATTTGAATGAGGCAAAAACAACAATAGTCAAGCCCTGCGGTGGGCGTTGCTCAAGATTGGGTGGTAATAATGACGGTGAAATCTCTGTGATCAGCCTGTTTCTGTTCTGTAATGGTTGTTAATTATTTGAGAGAACACAGTCTGTCTGATGCAGTTTCAAGAAAATGGAGATAAGAAACATCACTCCTGGTAATAGATTTACAAAGAAAACCTTTCTTCATGTAAGTGCATACAGTAAAAAAATTAGTTTTATTTTACTGGTTTCTTAAGTAATAGAGCACACTAAAAATGAGCCATCTGCCCTCTCAAAAAGAAGCAGTTATTTGTGAAACTTTCACATTTACAATGTTCAGACTGATTGAAACATTTTTGAACAGCATACCTTCTGCTGTAAAAGTTCAGAAAAAATAGTTCCAATTTTCGACACTGGTGAAGCTGCAACGGCAACGCAATGGTTGGTTCGACCTTCAATAACAAAGAGATCATGCTGTATTGCAATATAGTTCACTAAGTTCTTATTTAGGAGTTGTGCCTCTACATAGCCCACTCAGGTGCTGATGAGGCGTTAAACAATAACACGCACACATTTAGGAGTTGTGCAAAACTATAATTCAATCTTTAACTAACTAGACCTGATGGCTCTCATGACGGAGGAACAGATATAAAAACATTTCATTTCATACAGTACTGGGACTATTACCGTGCGTTTCTGAACCAGTTGATCAATTACAACTGATTTGGACGGCAGACTGTTTGTTGAAGCAGTTCCTCCGTCAAAAACAAAAACAAAGACACTCTCCTAGAAAGTTAATAACTCTGCTACTAAAATAGCCCTTGAATAGATAATGATTATAGTTCTTACATAAAAACAATGATTATATTCATGCACTACAGTTCATCAATTTTACATTTCTTTCATCTAGTCTGGAAATTAGTACATAATGTAGATGCAAACATTTGGAACTTGCTAGCAATGCTGTCAATATCATGAATGCCGTTGAAAACTGTGCTGTTGGAAAGGGGTGCATCTAGAAATTTCAGCCAGTGCTCTTTCGAATGTGGCACTCATCTTTTCGAAGTAATTGCTTTGTCGTTCTTCATTGCTCTTGAAATTTGCTACATCATCATGTTCTACTAACCAATGATTAGTTACAGTTTTGCTGAAAAATTAAGGACACATAGAATTATTTTTAGCAATAAATATTACAACCGCATTATTGGAGCATGTTATAATGTCCTTGTGGTTGATTGGCTCAAAAATGTTGAAATTGAAATAATTCATGTACTTCAACATTACATATCTGGATAAATGGAGCAGTTTAACATTGATCAGATATGGCTATCTGAGCCACACTGAAAAACGTTTTTATTTTTTTTCTAGAATATGCCCTTCTTTTCAGTGAGCTAAAACACAAAATATATTTAGTGCCAAAATTCTAAACAAGTCATGCATTCAACTCAGAAAATACTACCTCTTTATACTATTTTAAGTTAAAACATAAGCTACTATGGAAAAAAAAACCCTTCAACCTTGTATCATCAATCATACAGTTAGCAAAGGGGATTTTCGTGATTGCATAACCCAGAAACATGCGCATGCATTTTTTTCCAGTTAGGCCTACTGAATTAAAACCTATTTCTAATGTATCCCACACATGTTTTCTTAGATAAGAATTTTAAAAAACGCTCCCTGGAACACATGTCTATAAATCAGGGTGGCTGCAACTTCCTTGAAACCAACTTTAAGTTTTTTTCAAGGCCAAAATCTTCGTTATTCATTTAAGACAGAATAAATCATATATTTATAAATTTTTTGCATGACTTCGCTATATTTAAATTGCTGCACTTACATATACCTAGAAAAGATTTTTAACACAACACATAATTGCTTAAGGCCTTTGGAGTATGAACTCAGCATGATGTGATAGCCAGTAACAGCCAAGAATCTGTAACACAGAATTATCAAATGCAACTCTCCAGAGAGAAGGTTACTGGCTGATTATTATATAATTATGTACATAATGAGAATTCCGTTAAGAGTACTCTCCTAGAAAGACCTGTGAACCCAGGTGCTTCCTAAACTGTGTGCCAAGTTATTATGCAAGTTACGTTTCTAGGCTTATATATTCTTTCTGGACAAAAATACTTGGTGTGGATGAATCATTTGGGAGGTCACTGTAATGTTTAGTGACCAGTATTTATTAGTGTGAATCATGACCCTGAAGAATAATTAGAAAAATAAAGATGGTATTGCCTGTGTCACACTTTCAGTCTGGTCATTTACGGTAATGTGCTGATGTGACCCATGCACAAGACTACACAATTACAGCTTGCACGAGTTTTATGGACGTAAGTTCTTTTTTTTTTTTTATGTCTTGTAGAATCGCTCCTGTTTTATGTTCATCAACTATATTGAGTGGTGTAAAATTTTAATTTGATAATAATAACTTTCTTTTACTGAACGTATACATGCCTTGCCATAAAGGTTACAGGGATGACACTAACTTTCCTGAATTTATGGATGTTCTGCAGTAAGGTTATTATTGAAAAAATTGATCCTAATTTTAATATATATTTGGTGGTGACTTTGATACGGATGACACACACCTTGCTAATTAACTGAATTATTGCAATTTACGAATGAAGGTTAAATGGAAATAAATTTACCCTGTTTAATGTGCACATACATTTTATTAACAGTAATAATAGTTCCTGTGTGACTGATATCTATGTTATAACCAGCTTTCTTAGGAATTTTGTTAAGGCCCTTGAATTTCTTCACAATCACTTGTTCTCTAATAATTTTTCCTACATGTCTCATTTAATGTCAATGTTGTGCACAAGCAGCACAAGCATTCCCATCTCAAATTTTTCAACTAGAAAAATAGTTGTCAAATACACAGTTTGATAAGGATACACTTCATTGTAGTAACATTCATAATGTACATCAGGACAAAATAAGTAGAATATATAATCAGGCGTTAGACTTATGTATTAAGGCGGCAGAAATCTGTATACCCAAAATATAGTTAGTAAGTGCACTCTTGGATGAGTGACCATGTTTATCATAGGCAGGTGTCTTTGTATTGGCGTAGAATGTGGAAACCGACTGGGAGTCCACAAGATGGTGAAATCACAGATAAGCAACGAACATATGCTTGGCAGCTAAACCCTCAGCGAATCCCATATAGCAGTGATAGCACACAGGCATCATTCAAATTCGTTGAGAGTAGGCACTGCACTTTTGTTTCCTGAGCTCCAACACACACTTTTATTTCCAGAGCAAAACTCTAACACTAGTGCACTTATCCTATTGAAATTTCACACAGTAACACCTATATGGCCTAGTGGTGCCTTTTGATAGTTTCATTGACGTATTTCATCTATGTTTTATAAAATAAAGGAAAATATTATTTACTCAGTGCATGCGTTGAACTGAAACAATAGCCAATTGGTCTACATAGCCTTTTATGATATGGTAAATAGAGTTGGAGATGTACTAATTCTTGAACTTAAATTTCTCCATTTTTTCATCAATACCATTGCATGTTCTCTTAGCTAATCTAAACCTAGGAATACCATTTGTCCACAATCTCATATGACAATGCTTTATAAGGAAAATATGAATTCAGAAACCATGCAATGCCAGATAAAGATGCTGGGTATAATTTCATGCAGGAAATACCTTCAAAGGTTTATATTTATTTTTATATAAATAAAATACAATTTAAATATAAATGAATATAAATCGTAAAGATGTTTTGGTACATTGATTATTTTAGGTGGCAACTATATGATATATACATTATTAATTGCCATTCCTTTCAACAGTTACTGGATTTTAAAATGCTAATTTGTATTAAATCTAACACATTTGAATAAGTTATACATATATATATTATCATTGTGACTATCAAAATGCACCACTTAGCTACATAGAGTAATACCATAGAAAATGTTGTTAGGGGTGAATGCTTTCAGCTCCAGAAACGCAATCTAATAAAATTTTTAGCATTTCTTCCAATTTTCCAATATGATAAAAATGGCATGAAATTGATGTAATAAGGAGGTTTGAAAAGTGAAAATACTATAATTTAGATATGTTATTGACAAATATTCATTCATGTATGGTAAATAGTGTCTTCAGTACGAAGGTTTGAAAATTTTCCCTATTTTTCCTTATTTTTGAAAATTCTTTAGTATTTACGGCCGCAAGACCTCCAAAAGGCACCACTTCACTATTCAAGACATATTATGGCAAAGTTTTATGCATGTATGCACAAACACTGTCCAGAAACAAATAAATTAATTTTTTCTATTTTCCCCAAATTTTGTAAAACATAGCCGACATATGTCAATGTGACTATCAAAAGGCACCAATAGGGTATATAGGGTATTGCTGTACACAATTTTGTTAGGGTAGGTGTATTAGTGCTCTGGAAACGAAAGTGTTACGCTTGCCCGCCCGTTGGACGGACATTGATGATAACAATAACCCTCTTCGAACTATGTTCGCTGAGGGTTAAACAGAGGTATTGGATGTCAGATTGGGAGAATCAATTTGTTGGTGCTGATATCAGCCTATGCTGATAACCTAAAACTGGTTTGTCTCACATTACAATGTCTACGGAGAGTCATATGCTGGTAATAATATCCTATTCAATGGGAGTCAAGTCAATTATTATTCTATAGCAGTGTTTAGAGGACGTGACTAAAAATGTCATAAGGTGATTTTCAAGCTAATTTTCACTGGTAAAGTTCAATATTGATGCTGTACATTAATTTAGGTCAGTAAAGATAATGACTTAGCAATCAATCGTGTGCTATAAGTCAATTTTGGAAAAGTTTTAATTTAGTAATGTCAGATTTTGGGCCTGTATACTCATTTATTAAGTGGAAATTGTTTCGTCAATAATTTTGTTCTCATTATGATGCTACGTCATGGGATATGAATTGCTCTGCTTTTGAGGATGTCTAGTATGATCAAAATATATGAACGAGTGTCTATGGACTTGGATGTACAATTTAATGGAAAAAATGAGTCAGTCAATAGTATTCGACAAGACAGCATCTAACATTAAGCCTAGATTTGTAGTTAGTGGTCAAGTTGTTGAATGTGCAACAGAAATTAAATATCTTAGTCATTGTATTTGTGGCAATAGAAGTGAATCTGGTGTTAAGTATATTGTTAAAGACTTTAACAAAAAAGTTTCATTCTTTTATTGGTGACTTAATAATATTAAGCCACTACCTCACATAGCCGAGTGACGATGCAGAGTAATGACGATTGCTGGCAAGCAATATATCGGCTTCACTCTTGGTCATTTGATGCCTAGAAAAAGCAAGTCAGCAACGACTCGCCGATTGCTCGCAGATTGCTCACAGATTGCTCCCAGATTGCTCGTCTTCTTTACACGCCGACTGGTAGCAACTTGCATTATATCTGCAATGCTTATGGAATTTCAATTTAGAAAATATATAGGGGAGAAATTAATGGATGTGAAGAAAAGGTTAAGGAACGTTCTGATGAATGTGATATTAGATTATGTGCTCAGATTCGTGAATTGATTTCACTCAGGGATTGTGATGTTAAGGAATCTTTTATACTTAGCAAACATGAACTGCAGGATATCATTGTGCACCCAAGTAATATTTGAAATAATAATAAACTATTATAAGGGTATCTGGTGCTAGTGACTCCCTTCAAATTATTGTAAATCTTTATTTAAAAAAAAAAGAAGTTTTTACTGTTGTTGATTGATGTCATTGATGTGTGTTTACCATATATTTATATTTTTACACTATATGATATCCATACAAATAAAGATTTATTATTATTGTTAAAATATAGAATGTAGCATGGCTTAAATCAACCCTCCCCCCAAGCATGCGAATATCTTTGAAATGTGAAACCAGGTTTGAATTGCTGTCATATTTTGCACAACCACCCAAATGATTCATTCACACGAAAGAAATTTTTTTTTTTTAAGTCTTATCTAATCACGTTAAGAACTATTTAGTAGCAATAGTAGATTGCAAATGAACGATGAGTCCAATAGCTAGCAGTAATTTTATGTCACAAATTTTTAGTCAACCATAACCAACCAGAGGGTGGTTGTTTCGATCCCAAATTCAAATTTATGAAAAATTACAGAGAGTACTGTTTCTGAACGTCTATTTTGGTTTTTCAGAAGCTGTTCAAGTTACATATAAATTTCACATTACAGTTTTTCTCACCTTTCCCATCAATGGGAGTTAATACACATAAATAATAGTTTTTACTGGTTATTTTCATTGAGAAGTGAATTGCTGTCATTATTCACATTACAGGTGTCGAGAATTTAATTGATGACATTCAAGACATCCTGCAACAAATGCATTTTTTTAAGGCCTTAAATATGAGAAATTAACCACTATTTACTTTTCAAGGATGCATTGCCACCCCATATATATATTAGCATGTTGAAGCTGCTTCCATCACAACCCCAACAATTGTAGACAACTGTAGACAGCAATTGAACACAGAAATCTAATTTACAGGACAGTTTACATACACTGTACTTAATTTGACAGCAATATCTAAAATACAATGTAATAGCGATTTTTAGAGCAGTTGGAAAATAATTATTTTTGGTTGAAAATTTATAGCACTTATGGCCTATGAACTTTTCTTTATATACAAGGGCGTACGGTCAACCTTTCCGCCAGACGACTTTTACGTTACCAACTTGTCCACAATCTGACTGACTAGTCTGCAAGCAAATTCAACTCAGGTGCCAAGTCTTAGCACCCCTCCCGCGCCCCTGCTCTCTCAGAACTTCGTTTACTATAAAACTGGAACATCTTGAGCACTAGAAATCGTAGGGGGATGGGTTTTGTACCTACTTGTTTGTTGCAGAAAGATATGTTTGTCGATATTTTGACAAGTGATATAGGCCTTTATAGGAAATTAAATTGCAAAAGTGCAAAGGTAATGACTGATAAGATTGAATTTATCTATTTCATTTGGGCACAAAACAATCATTGATACTCTCAAAGCTTGTTTATGTATATTTTTGCAAGTGACTGCATGGCTCGACCGGGACATAGGGCAACCGCAGCCCTGTGGCCATGGCCAGTGGCCTGGTCAGTCACCCTTCCCTGGATATAAATCAGGATTGGAAAATGCGGCATTTTCTAGATTTTGCTGGGCCAGTGGCATTTTCTGGAAATTCGCATACTCCAGCATTATCTGGAATATCAACGACACCATCATGTCAGCGTCAAAAGAAAATGCCAACCCTGGTATAAATGGCGGACCAGTTGATTTACAGGCCAGACCACCACGACTCCTATATTAGTGAACCAGTTGACCTGACTTGACTGAATGGTGGGCGAATTGGTCAGATGAAAAGTCGTCAGGCGGACCAGTTGACTAGACCCCTTACAAGTAATTTCCTATTATCACCACATTTTACCCCTGTCCCAAAACACAGTCATGTCAAATTCTAAAATATTGATCATAATGGATTTTTAATAATAGTAAAATGTTCAAACTTTTACCTGCCATTTGTAAAGCTATCTTGTTAATTTCTTTTCTGTCACTGGCAACAAGCATAGAAAGTGGGCGAGTCATATAAACCAATGTTTTGCTCTCCTGCTTTTTCGGTACTTCTTCCAAGGTTGAAGTTTCTTTGACAATAAATGCAAAGAAAATGACCTGCAAAGCAACACAATGATATCTTAGAATTGCAAAGAGCTGTTTGTTATGGCTTGTTGAAAATAGGTACATATAAACATGATTAACATTACAATTCGTCAAAGGAGTCTTGTCTGCAGAGCTAATAACAATCAGACTTGTTCAGAGTTCACATCTCAGCTCATCACTGCTCATTGAACATCACTCCTACAAGGGGAGTTGAATTATAATTACTAATGGTACCCAGACACTATCCTCCAGAAGCTCACAAATGGATTTGCATATTTTAGTCTTTGAAGTATACAGTTTGCCTGAGCTATCACTAAAGTTTAATTCAATGATGATTTTTAATTTCTTTGTCGAAAGGAAGAGACTATAGTAGTACTCCAAAATGCACCAATCACAAAGCAAATGAAAACTACAACCCACAGGTTGGGAGATTCACTAGTATTCCACTTTCAATATTGCAATATCGCATATTTGGGCAATTTTTTTATAATCAGCTGGGAATGGCAAAAATATGCATTTCATTGAAGATCCAGCTTTAATCTTATGAAAATACAGGATAATTTGTGTGCCGTCATGAATGACATGCAAAAATACAGCTGTACATGGCATTCCTCATTCGATCTTTTCGTTATGTCATTAATAACAATAATTGCAATTCCTACTCATATATTTAGGAAGTTAGTAGAGCAAGGTAGAAGTGTCAATAAATGATAATTAGGTCAAATATAGGACCTATGAATGAGTCAAAAAGTGTTAGATGTGAAGTGTAATTAGCATTTGTAATGCTTTATTTGGATCCCTCATTTATCAGCACAGTTAACCAGGAGACGAAGATGTGTAGAAAAATTAAGCTGACTGTACAGTGTATGTCTAGTCATATTATTCAATTCATATAGTTATTAATGTGGAAGGAATATATTCAGTTTTGACTCCTAAAAAGCCATTTGCATGCTGCATTAATAATTCAAACCATTGCATACAAATAAAATGTGCCATTTCTATGTGGCAGATAAGGTAAGATTAATATATAATTTTATAAAATTAGTTAATTTAATTGTAGGTATAAAGCTTCATAGCTTATTTCGTTGTTGTCAATAATCACAGACTTAAAATAAAGTTTTATCTTATAATCTTGTTAGGTCTCTCCAGGTGAATTTCTGAACTTACCCGAAAACCAACCACTCCAATTGCTAGTCTCTGATTTTTATCTTTATCTGGCTTTTGGTGGAATTCCAATGCAAGGACCGATCCAAACAATTGGCTGAACAACGTCCTTATCAAATTCCTCTGAGATACTGGCAATTCTGTCCCAACCATTTGTGTTTCAATGTCATCTATGTCAACATTCGCTTCACTGTCACAAATTTCGCTGTCAGATGACTCTTCCTTGTCTCCAACAAACTGCACTCTCTTTTCTATTGACTTAGGGCTATCTGTCTCAGAATCTTCCACACATCGGCGTCGCTTTTCTGGACTGGGCCCTTCAGTTTCGATGCGTAAAATGCCTTGGCTTGGACTTTCTGTAAAGGCATGCTTAAATTCTGGATCTACAGCCATCCTCTTCACCTACAAATACAATATTTTAAAATATATGCAGGAAACCAAAACAACTCTAAAAAAGGTAACTCTGTTTGCCAAGTCAATGTAAATTCTAAGCACAAACAACAGATATACATCCCTTCGAAAAAGTACACAAGCATTCACGAAAGCTGGACAGAGCTGCAACACAGCATATTTGTGCTCCATATCGTTTGATTCAAATCAATATGATAGATATCGTCGATATTCGATATGTATTATCAATATGCAGTCGGAGTAAAAAAATGGCTTGGGAACCAAAAATTTATAATAAAAATAATATATTAATTTTGTACACAAGGGAATAATCAATACAATTTATTTACATGAGAGAATAGTTTAGACTCAAGTAGATGTAAGACCATAATTATAAAACAATATATTTAAACATTTTAAATCATGATGTACATTAAAAGTCCAAATATCACATATTTCCTTAAAATCAATTGGACTCTATAGGAAATGACTTACTGATAAATCTAAGCATTAAATGTATAACAAAATAGCAATTACAGTAAGCTCTCATAACTTATGGACTGAAACAGACATGAAAACCCTATATTACCAGCTAATGAAAGGTTTTGCTTAAAATGTAAAACTGAAGATGGAACATTTTGTTATTTTTATATAACAATTCCACACACCAAGGGGATGTTATTAAAACAGCTAGGGAACACATTCATAACTTCGATCAAATGAACGATGAAGACAAAATTTAATCTAAAGCCATTATGAAATCAAAGGAACCTGAGACGTTAAAATCCCTCTAGAGGTAAATTTCTTGTAACTGTTGAAGTTTAAGTGTCCTTGAGACCATCACCCATCTTCTAACCATGTGCAGTATGTCTCTTGATATATTTTATACTGTTAATACCTGTAATTCTATTTCACTTCCCTGTAGTCAAGGGAGTTCCAAGATGGCGCAATTACGGTCAAACTTCACTTACAGGTAAGCTCGTTTAACCTTTAAATTTTACAGGTATTGTACTTCTAATTGTCCCCTGCTTTTTTTGGAGCAAGTTTATTTTGTTTAACATGTATAAAGATTGTAATTTAAAAAAATACTTAAATTACTTATACACTATATATAGAGTGCCAAATAGTGGATTTTCACCTAAGGTTAACTTGAATTTTACCAGGTGGTTAGGACAGAATACTGGAATTCTTTTGGCTGAAAAAGTTCCCACCCACGGCTGTGATTGGCAGAGACAGAGTGCATCCTAGCAGCAGTACTTTTATTGCATTATAATGTATATTTGACATCTTATCATTTAGTGGATTTCTGTTATTTCACAGAGAAAATTATAGTTTTGGAATCTGTAAGTTATGATCTACTATATCTGAAAAGCAAAATGAGTAATAAGAGGAGAAGAAAGAGTTATCTCTTGCTGAATTCAAGGCTGCTCAGTGAAAAGATTCTATTAGGTATTAATATGGTTAATGTTGAAAGTGGAAATTTGGCCAATTGGGCCTAATTCACTCTCAATAGATTTTGAAACAAATTCCATATTTTTACCTGAATATTCCATAATTCTCGTGCAAATAAGGGGAACATAGAATAAACCCCTACAAATTGACCTGGATTGTACATCTAATTGACCTAGATATAGTCTTGTTTAAACAGAGTGAACTATGGTGGAACTGGCTAGGTAGAAAAATGCCAGGGACAATAAATAATAATTCCCTATATTTTAAGTTTATGTACAAAAAGAAATATCCTAACATATTGGAGCAGAAGTTATACAGCATCTGTTTCAATATAGGGGGCGCCACAAGCCGCCTAGCTAGGACGTTGGCCAGTGACGCCCAACTTAAATGAAATCTCTCTGAATTCTCATTCTAATGTGATTTTTCTTGACACCTGATGAAAAACTCAAGGAATATTGTATACAAAAATAATGTTCCTTCTCATTCTAACTGATAACATTCATTATTTATGGTATTTACCATTGTCTTAAAAGGAATTCCTGCCTGTACGCAGGCAATGTTCAAATCTCATCTGCTGTCAGCTTCAAGCCAATAAAGTGACCTAACAGCAATCTTTGGTTAAGAATTGAGTGTAATCAATGCAAACAAACTAATTGATTTGCAATTTCACATTCAATGCCATAAGCCAGTTGATATACTTTAAGTAAAAATTTGTCTGTATTTAGGCCTAACTGGTAAACTAGCAAAATAATTGCTATCAAGCTCAGGGCATTTCCTAATGTATTTCAGCTACAATCAATGCAGTCATTAGACTCATTATTAGTTAAGTATAAATGCTGTCATAATTGAGCAATGTCATATATGTTGGCAAATGCCTGTGGATATATGAAACTGGTTGTAAAATGATGCTAATGTAAAATTTAATCATCACCTACCCATCAGAAACTGAGATATCCCAGATAAAGACACTCATATTTGCTGATCAGCTATACTGTGTTTGGAGCGACATCACAGGATGATTAATAATTGCTGAATTCTCATCATGTAATATGCAGGTACACTGTATTTATTTTGACATGCTAAGCTTACCTCCACAACTCCACAATATCTTGACGAGATATGACCCACAGAAAGCAACATATCTGGAACACATGATACTTGTTCTCCGTCTTTATAAGGAATCCCCAACTTGATGAAGTCTCCTGGCCTACAGGGAGGAAGTTGATTAATTAGACGGCAGCGCCACAGACACGGATGTTTCAATAGACATCAATGATTCATTGTCAACAAGCAGTACAGTAAACTTTGCCTAAGTCGATGGTAAACCTTGCTTAAGTTTAATGCACATTTAGAAGTAGCCAGAACCGACCCACGTTGCATGGGATTCAAAATGTCTCGCAGACAGATTTCTTGATGTTAATTTAGAAGTAAACTTTTCAATAAATCAATATCATCTGAAGCAATCATTAAAAGTGCCTTTAATTGAAATGGCAGTTTTTCTGCTTTTGCCTTTCAATATTTGACATGGTCAAAGTTTCTAAGCAAGACTCAACATTTGCCTTTTTTCACAGCTTTAAAGTTAAAGGCCAGTTAGCAAGATACATTCCATCATATTGATGAACTTAAGTATTTCAAAGAAATATTATTTTAGGGTGTGACATGTTACTACAGAATATAATTAATCTAATAAAGAACTTTACAAGTAGGACTTTATCATTTAAAATTGTGAGCCTTTTCGTGAGTTAGAATATATATTTTTTTGCACATACAGTCCAACCTGTACATAGCGGTCAGTCACGGGAAAGCAGCTCCAATGGCTGCTGTGGCCAGGTGGCTGCTACAGTCAGGTGACTCTAGAAGGTGACTTTCATACGCTCATCCAATGTGGTAATGTTAAGAATTTGTTGCAAGTGGTAGAATGGAGTGCCAATAATTGTAATCAAGAGCCAGTCTGATTGACTCATGACCAAAAACCCTTTACATATCCAGTTCAAAGAGTGTGGCCTGTCTTTTATACTAGACTGGTGTGTGCATGTAATGTTACGTAATGTCAGACCGGGTGGCGGCCATGATGCGGGTGAATTACCGCTACAGTGGGGTCAAACTGGCATTTGGTAGTGAAAGTGCTGACTGTTGGCCACGGTACGGAGGTGCTTGCTACACCCAGGTGCAATTACATAGTATTTTGCTCGGGGGGGGGGGGGGGGGGGTTGGACTGACCAATTATGAGCAGGTGGCTGATATAAAAAGGTGACTGTTAGTACAGGTTTGACTATTTCTTTACAATAATCTGAAGCGTTGTTTTTAAAGTTACAAAATTTTTACGCTTTAAGTCAAGTTTGTGTTTGTCCATTCCTGTCGAGTCTTACAAAGCTTTGCATAATTACTTTAGAAATGACTAAGTATTGTTGTTTGAAAGTATGCATATTTAGCCAACCATAACTCAAGTAGCTGTCAGAAACATAATTAGTTTGCCCTGTAACCTTCATATTGATTTCTTTTAGCTTTCATGATTGATTGTGTTTTCCTAGGCTCGAACAAGAATAATGGACAAAAGATGCTAACTACATTTGAAAAAGAGGTTTCTTGCAAAAAATAATGATGTTTGAGTATTATGTGGGAATTCACCAACCACTGAGAGTTTGTTGCTGCACAGCCTTTGTTTATATTGATCCTAATATGAACAAATAAGATATCAATAATTTTCAAGGCAATTTTAGAAAAACTACATTTAATTTCAATATTAGGCAAAGCTTTTACTTAACAGTTTGTATTCATCTGCTCAACATTCCCTTAGTATGAGAAGTTCATAAGAAAATGAGTATTAACAATGCAGTACTTACACACAATCAATGGAAAACATTTGAAGATACTTTGAGAATAGCAGCTGATATGCATTTTCTTTGACCTCCGCTTGCTTTTTAGCAACAATCTGTGACAAGAGTTCACACCACTTGCGTAATCCAACGATCATATGAAGAGCACTAAAAATATAATAATAAACGCAATTAGATAGCTAAATAGAACAATTAAACAATTCTTCAAATATATTACATGCCCAAATAATGGACATCTAGAATTTATTTAATTTATTAAGCACAGCACTACATGAGGTCAGAAGGCTTTACTAATGAATAATGCCCAGCAATTATCTTAATAGTTTGATTTGAATGGTAAAAGTTTGAAAGTATGCATACAGACATACCAAAACATGGTGAACGTAATAATCTCAAAAACTCAGGTTTCGTATTTTTGCAAGAATCAGAACACTAAGTCGTATGATTTGTGGTTGGTTCCGTTTGTTGCAACTACTATCCAACATTTTGTGTGACCTTAATTTGAAGATTCTAGACATATGATTGGCTGATAGGGCGTTAAATTAATCATTTTTTATTGGCGATGATGGTCGACTATCATTCTAGTGTAAATTAAATTCTAAAAAAAGGATAATTTTCAGAAATAGAGTGAACCGACGTGAAACATTGCGACCTAACATTCAGGTAAATTTATCATAGTGCAGAATATTCTGATAGCGAGGTGGAGGAGCTATTACTATTATCAACCCTGCACGTCACAGTGTCACTAAGAAAGCCAGCTTTGCTGTTGGGCTCTGTATCAGTGCAAACAGTACAATAAGCACACAAAATAAATCAAATATAAACAATAACCTTAGAACTTGGTTCGCTGATGGTTAAAAATGCATACGTCCCTATATATATATACATATATATCAGTCTGGGTGGAGCGGTCGATCTATAGGAGTGGTGAATGTATTGAGCTCGATTTATTTATGGCTATTTACAATTATTAGGACTGTTTTATGGCCGGAGGGAAATGCTTCCGCATGTCGTTCACACACATTTAGTGCGATTCATATGCCTTATTTCCTTCTTCCAAGAAACAACTCTCTGTGAAACTGGTTTGGACTATTTCTTTTGCCAAATACTATAGTAACATCATGAAATTAAAAAACTTTACTGTCGAATTCAAATAACTGCAGAAGCTACTATTTTCTTGAATGACAGTTTGTCACTGAACAAGTCTGTCAACGATTTTTCAAGGGTTTTCCGACAATCTCTTTTACCACCCAATAGCATATTATGTGGGTGAAATAATAACAAATTTGATCAAAAGCCAAGATGGATATTATAATGAAGATGTTTGACCTAGCGAAAACGTTTTTGTATTTTTTTCAAATTTAGGCAGTTATAACTTGTGCTAAGTGGATGCAATTGTGCTCTATTGTTTTCTAATTTAAGGCGATTGATCTATACATTTTGTGGCCTGCAATGACGTTTGATGTATCTAAGTCCGTAAATCAAATGATCTTGGTACCGCTCTGCCCACACTGATATGCACATGATGCAGTACTACTACAATACTACAAAATGTAGTGCTCACATCTTTCGAAAACGTGATGGAACGTTCGGCAATTCCTGATTAGGTGACAAGCCATTGGCAACCTCTTTAATGATGTCAGATCTGTATAACCGAGTGGTATACTCAGCTGTATCTCCTCCTTCTGGGAGGAACAAAGTTCTTTCCGAGAAATTAATCTCAGAAGTTGAATCTGCATACGACAAAATGTGTTGCACTTCAGGCAATTCCAGCCACTCCTTACGCAAGTCAGTAACACCATTCCAGAAGTAATTGACAGCGAATTCGTCAGTGCCCACTAATCGTCGAATCATCCTGAAACGTTTTCGAATTATAATATCATTGGACAGTGAAGTCCAGTGTGATACACTCGGTGGGCATTTGCCATTGGCGTGCAATTCCTCCAAAACATCGCTCAGACTCATGTCGAATTTAGTCTCTTTTTCGTTGTCAGATGTATCACTCAAACTGCCGGCCGGGCTCGTGTCTGTGTAGTCGTATATATGCTTCCTTCCGCATGTCAACCTTCGCTTATTTGCGCCGGATTGGTCCATTTATTTCATGTAATCAGCGAACCACAACACCTAGATAACAAACATGTGCTACTAGCCCACAAACAGCCTCGTTTTGAAGACTGTGATAAAATGCGGACCAAGCAGACTTTGCGGACTTATATATATTTATAAACCATTTAACACAAGACCAAAACCAAAAATTTTCAATTGGACCATGATTAGAAAATTAATCAATTTATAGGTTGGCTATATATATTTACATATATGAAGTCTGTCACTGTCTTGACATACAAATAGTTGACTGAGTCAAGTAATTTAATATAGGTTTTTCATTATTACATCCATCCAAAAGTTTATTCATCATATATCATATTCAGGACACCCTGCATCACATCATTATATAATTATCCTGTGATGTACAATTATTCAATCAATAAAACATTAAAAAGCTAATGGTATTAAAAATAACATGGGAATTTGTTAATCACACCGATAATTATATACTTTATTTTGATATGATACACTTCAAAAAACGTCTATGCAGGGTATACAGTTAATAAGCATTATCAATCGACATAGACAGAGGCAAGGTAATAAGAGATCACAATGAAGCATTGCTTTCCTATATTCACGTCATCGGGCCCAACTGAAGTTTGAGATTGAGAATATTGTGATTAGTGCTGCCACCAGTGTTGATTTCAACTAGTAGTTGGCGTCCTCTAGTGTTAATTGAATGACACAAGAAGCGCCCTCACTTGCTAATTGTGGGAAACTGCCTTAGTACCGGCCATGGAAAGGGCTAGGATTCATGAATCAAGTAACCTTTCATACATGGTCCCCCCTATTGGGTAGCTGCTGCCATCTTGTGGTTTGGATGGTAGTTTCATCAATGAATTGTCCTGGTCCAAGTTCTCTCCCCCAGTGGTACCTTGAGTGCTTCTGGGTTTATTGCTGCTATTCTTATTATTTATCATGGTCAAGTTAATCATTTTAGTCACAACATATAATATCAAGAGAAACAAACTCACTGTAGTATATTATCGCCAATACCGGGGTATGATTTTCTAATGCAGCTTTTGCTATTTCCTTTCTGGAAATATTTTTCACCCCCCCCCCCCCCCCCAAATAAAAGATCATCCTGAGAGTATTTTAATTCAGAAATTCACAGATCAGGCCAGCCTTAAAAATATTTCTTGCGGGTTACATGAAACTTGAAAAACCCATCAGGTAGGTAGGATTATAATTTTTTGCCTCAGAATAATATTTTACCAATATTCTACAACTGGCAGGGCCCTGCACTAACGCAAGAATAATTTGAGGACTAAAAAAAAAAATTTAATAAAGGGAAAATGTTTGTCATAGATCTACACACTGATATGTTCTATACGGTCAGGTAACCCGCTACAGGAATATTTTTAAGAATGGCCTCATAGACTATGAGTCGCTCCTTACCTCTTGGCAACGCTGTCTTCTGATTGGCCCCATATTAGTGGCGTACATCAACCCTTTGTTGACAACCCTAATTCCTAGAGAGTAAATGTTCCAGTTTCTTCTTAAATGCTGGAAAGGAAAAGGAGAATATTTAGTCATCATTTGTGATTGTTATTAGTTTAAGAAAAGACACAAAATGTCGACTCAATTAATTAATTTATATGACAATTCATACAATGTGCACACTAAGGGTTACTTGTAACTGTGCAGAAATACCCAAATAAATGCCTGTCTGAGTCTGAGCAGCTGAGTCTGAGCAGCTGAGTCTGAGCAGCTGAGTCTGAGCAGCTGAGTCTGAGCAGCTGAGTCTGAGCAGCTGAGTCTGAGCAGCTGAGTCTGAGCAGCTGAGTCTGAGCAGCTGAGTCTGAGCAGCTGAGTCTGAGCAGCTGAGTCTGAGCAGCTGAGTCTGAGCCAACTTTAGAGATTACTTCAAAGTATTTTATAAGTAATCAATTAGCAAACAAAGCCATGGATGACATGGTCTAGTGGTTATGGTGTTTGCCTGCTAATCAGCCATGGCATGGAAGAGTTGGACAAATCCTCTGGTGATCCCTCATGGGCGCAGATTTTTCATTTTTCTAGGGGGGGGGGGACCAAATCATGAAAAGATCTTCACATGAAGCTTTCGCCCTTACAATACAATCTAAACCATCTCTAATGGTGTACTTAAATAAATAAAAATAATATGAAAACAGAAATACATGAAAGGTTGAAAGTCAATAAGCACAGTAAACACTAGAAGAAATTGACTGTGTAAGTTACTATTACTAAACTAAGCACAATTATACCTTATGTATGGTATTTACAGAGTGATTAAACTTTATAATCAATCAAATGCAGACGGAAACATCATATACCAAAAATGATTGCAATAAATTAAATATACATGCCGGGATTTTGAAGGAAAATATTGGGCACGGGACACTGTCCCCTTGCTACTGAAAACTAATGTGACATTGGTGATACTAATGGGACACACTTTTATTGTTATATATTAATTATCATCGGTTCAATGAAAGAAAATGTAATAAACTACTGTCCCTTGATTCTGATTTAAAAAAACATAATCTGCGGTTATTGATATTTACAAGTATACTAGTATGGGCTTAACATCTGGATTGAATTTGCACTCCTAATGCATACCTCTCAAAATCTAAACCAATGATAAACCTGGAATATTTCATCTAAAATTTGAAATAGGCCTTGTGAGTGACTAGTCATGCCCCACTCTTCCCTACTGCTTTTTATATGATCCAAAGATTTATCTTCTTTTGGGAAGATTTGATTGAATTCAGCTATCAGTGGTTTAATGTCAATAGCTACAACCATGTAGTTCAGCATCTTTTGAGTTGGCTCACATTCACAACTAGACATTGGACATGGCAACACACTGCTGCAACAGAACTTCCAACATAGACAAGGTATATCATCCCATTTTCAGAGATTTTCACCATCATTTTTTGTATGCAATTCTAGCATCGTGGAAGGCTTGGCCGCAGTGGTACCACTGAACATGGGTAACAGAAACAGCACCTTTCCCATACAATACATACTTTTTTAGTGACTTAACTGACTTAAACCACCTGCAGCAAACCATAACTAATGGGAACTATTTACACCTACAGTGTATATCTAGATGCCAACCACATTCTCAAGTACAAGACATCTTTGTTTGTCAGCAGTATTGGATTTAATCTATCATTTAATTGACTGAACGTTTTGGTCTAAAAATTGTAAGAACTGAAGACTGTCAGGACTGTATGTATATGATCAAATATGATGTTTGTACAGTAAATTTCCAGGGGGGGGGGATATTCATATTATCCTCCCCCCCCACTTGCTATGTAGGGGGGGGGATACATCCCACATCCCCCCCCCCCACCCTCAGGATCTGCGCCCCTGTTGATACTAAAGACCGATCGCCTTAATATCGATCTATCTTAGGATTATTGATGATTATTTGATGATTATTTGATAAATTTAATTAAGTTATTAAGTATTTGAAACTAAATATACTTTAATTAACACTGAATTATTATTTATTTTAATTTAAAAATGATATCATATAGCTGAGGGTCTTTGCTGTTGAAGCTCTTTATGTTTATTTGGTACTGCCAAATGAGCGACACCAGCGGATGTTTTAGGAACTACGGATGTGTACTGTGTCGCCATCTAGGTGCCTTAAAAGTGAACTAAAAGAGATTTGTATGTTAATTAAAGTTCAATTAGATATAAAAAAACATATTGCAGTGAAAGAAAATGTCTTAAAGTCGGGTTTGGTATGGTTTTCTACGGTGGCTGGGATAGGACTTGCACTTTTTATTTTTTATTTCGTTACCAAGAAATATTATTTTGTTCCCACGAAATAGTATTTCATGCAGTATTTCGTTATAACGAATTACTAATTCGTTCAAACGAAATACTTATTTTGTTTGGACGAAATATTAGTCCCTACAAGATCCTTACAAGATCCAAGAAATGCTGACACTGGTTTTCCAGTGAACCCATCAAAGTTACCTTCTTTTTAAAAGAATAAGACACAAGAAAAATGCACACTGTTAATTTAGTAATGGCTTGGAGAAATTAGACCAGGAGAGAACACTGGGGTACAAAGGTAGAATCAGACCCCCCCCCCCCCTCCTCCCAACCCCCGCCAAACATTTCTGGATCCAACCCCACTCCTGCAGTTTCGTTAATTGCATTTGATTGAAAACCTATTTCTGGTCATGCTCTTCTGTTGGAAGGCAGTGATATTGTGATACTGAGGCCTATCTATCTGTCTGTCTATCTATTTATCTGGGTTGTAGATAAATTAGGTTATCCCCTCCCGAAGCGAAGGTGTGTAGATACGTAAGGGGGGGGGGGGCGATATGGGGTCAGATCTCCCACCCCCACCCCAAGGAAGTTGGAATGAAAAATGTGAGAATATCACCTCTGCAGCGTGTTAAGCCCAAATTATATACTATTTAATGTTAATATTTACTTAGGGTGAACTTAAATAGTGTTATAAGTTTCTTTTTTCTTTTCAAAATTTTTTAAAGAGCTAAACCTCTCCAAAAGGTCAGCCCTGGTTGAAACCCTCTCAAGGGAGTTCCACCACTGGTCAAATGACTTTGATTTCATGACTTACATTATGTAGCCCTATAAGCATGCAGTCCCCTCTTGTCTTATAGCTGCAGCCAATTTTATTTGTTTCGATTTAATAACCTGGTATCCTGTTTGTCATATTTTTCTTCTTCTTGTGGTGTAGGCTAGCATATTGTTATGAGCTTCTACAAATACAGTGTGATCCAGCTAATGCAGATAAAGATATCATATAGTGTGCTTGATAGGATAGGATAGGATAGAATGGGATGGGATGGGATGGGATAGGATAAGATGGGGTGGGATGGGATAGCATAGGATGCTATTTCCTCCATTCCAGGCAATCTTCATGTGCAACTTCTCAGCTGAATGTCATTTGGAGATGTTCCTTTGTACTTGGTGTCTATGCTTAAGCAAATAAAATTCTCCATACATGTGTAACGTAAGTGGGTCCTCTCTTTCAGTTGATCAATCAACCCTTGTGAGTGAGAAAGAAATTGCATATATATATATATATATATTTTTTTTTATCAATCAATCAATCAATCAATCTACCTGTCTATCTATCTATCTATCTATCTGCCTTGGCATTAGACTCGGATTTGGGGCAACAATTGACACCATTTGTATCAGCAACAGTTTAATGTATTTATAGCTCATTGTTGGGCGCTTATCAAGACGAAGAAAACGAGCTGTACCACATAATTGTGTGTTGAGCCGTTCTGGAGTAATGTCAATTTATGTGTATTTCGTTTAAACGAATTAGTATTTCGTGAGAACGAATAAGTATTTCGTGAGAACGAATTAGTATTTCGTGAAAACGAATAAAAAGTGCATGTCCTATCCCAGCCACCGTAGAATTGACAAAGTACATAATAGCATAATATTCCTAAGATGAGTGATATGTATTTCATCGTTGTGCCATAAGGTGTGCCTATGAAGATTTTTTTTTTCTCTGACTTAATAGCTTATTTGCTTAGGTATCTGTAATGGTCAGATGGCATAATACAGTTTTCAATTGAGAATTTTGTTACAACACTTGGCATTTTTTAACAGAATTAAGAATGCAATTTGCTAAATTAGTACATACCCAATGATCCATCAGCTATATGATTAGATGACGTCAAATAAACATCAATAAACTTAAGATAGATCCCTTAACGACATTGAAATGATTACGCAATGTGAGCGGCCGGTCAAAACACCAACTAATTGAAACAACTGTGTAACTGAATAGCCTGTCAAGTGTAATTGTTTACCAAGCGTCTAATAATGCAAACCATGCCTAGACCTATTAAAAACATGTAGATCATGTAGATGATTGACAGCTCAATTTTGTTGGGTTCAATGAACTTTTGACAGTTGTTGATTTGTATTATTTAGTACTTTGGATGCCAATATACAAACCAGCCAACTTACTAAAATTATAATAATAGCCTATTTTCATCACCTAGCCAGTTGGGGTTTGATTATATTTGATTCTGTCTAGTTTATGCTGATCCATCATGATCAAGCCCCCATGCCACAGGAAAAAATATATTACAAAACAGTTGACATTTGTTTTGAATCCTACTATAATGCAAGCAACAACAAAAAAGTCCATCCAAACCTTAAGTTCCTGCATGGCCATTCACATCCTTAGAACCCCAGTGAAATTCCAATGATAAAGTTATCAAATTATTTAAAAATCAAAATCATAATAATATGCCACTTTTAGAAGTCGCAAATTCATTATATCATTGTTCTAATTGGCCTATTCCTTCTACAGTAGTCTGTCAGTTCAGCAAAGTCAGTCAGTTCAGCCAAATCAGTCAGTACAGCCAAGTCAGGTTCAGTCAAGTTAATTCAGTCTTATATTTAGTCAGTTCAGTCAGTTAAATCAGTCAGTTGAACTCAGTCAATTATGTCTGTCTGTCAGTTCAGTCAAGTCAGTCAGTTCAGTCAAGTCAGTCAGTTCAGTCAAGTCAGTCAGTTCAGTCAAGTCAGTCAGCACAACAGAACATGCCAGCTGACAACTATTCAGTCATTTAGGCAGCCAGACAGTGGTTTTATTATTGTACCTTAAATATCACTTACAAATTGTAGATTTAGTGACATCGTAAACCTCAGGGTTGTCATCAGTATTTCTTTCTCAATAAATTAGGTATTAGTGTATTTTTTTCATTGTGTTGCTTTAAAGGGATATAGATGATAAGATAGTTACAAATGAACTATTAAGAAAAAAAACCGCATTGTTCTATCATGTATAGAAGCCAAGTAATTGCAAGTTGAAGTTTTGCACTCCTCCAACATCTTCAGGTGAGTTAAAGATGAATGTCTTTAGTTAAAGAAAGTCAGGTGAGAAGGCCAAGGCAAAAAAGAGCAGTTTCTGAATATAGGCCAAGGCCAAAGATCTAGGCCAAGACAAAAAGTGTTTCTCACTGAAGTGCAAACTAAATGTCATGTTATTAGCTAAACAGTAAAATAATGAAAAAATGAATTCCAGTTGTCTAGAAGACATTAAATTATTGTTAAATAGAGTTAATTATAAAAATACAGCATATTCCTGAGCACCTTCTTCATGTATTTGTTTTATATTCATAATTTCCCTATCTTTAACTGTCATTGTGGTCTGATGAACATGAATAGCCTTTATACTGTGAATGAATATTTATGGCATATACACTGCCAAAATATTTATTTACAGTATTAAAAAAAAAAAACTATTAACACCTCACTATTAGTATGTCTATTCTTACCAAGGTCTTAATTGTGAGGTTTGCATTTCTTATGTATTCACCAGGAAAATAGTCTAATTGAAATCCAGTATATTTATAAATAATTTCCGCTTATCCTTTGAAATGTTTCCTGCATAACTATTCTAATCTTTCCACTGAACCCTGAAGTTTACTCAGCCTATATGACCATCTGCCAAAGGCAGGCATAATGATGAAATGATATGGCTTGGATTCCCAAACATTTAGCAGATTTTTGATGTCAAGTATATTAAGCTGAGTGCGAATAATATTTTAAAACATGAAATGATTTTGTGTCTGACACTCTCTGACTATTGAGGGCCATGCAGCAGTTTTCATATTTTTTCGTGGGATTACCTTCCTACCTAAATATATATATATATGACGCACAAATAATGTATGTGTGCACACTTTTGCTAACCTTGACATGCTGCTATTCGTCCAAAATCATAATTTATAAAAAATTTAATGTTATTACTGAATGACTTGGTCATCGCTAATAAAAACCTAATTACTCATTTTCAATGAAATGGTGAACCTGGCTGGTAGCCACGCCCCCACCTGTCAATCAAATTTGATCATTTCCTGCAATAGTCTTTCTATGCACTCAGCTGGCTGTAGTGACAAGGGCACAGCTCAAATGCCCCCCCCCCCCCCAAAAAAAAAAATTACTTTCACAATGCAGACAATAAAGTGCATGCCAAATGTTGGTAACATACATCATGTCATTCATAAGCATGAAAATATTTTGATATTAATTATAATCAGGAGTCTATGTAAACCATCTGAAAACAGTGAAAAATAAGCATTTAACTTCCAAACACCCTTAACATAAGTGTATAGTACTTAGCTGAAAGACACATTGCTGCCCCCCCCCCCCCCCCACTGTAGTTATTGTTTAGGTATATTGCACTGCACATAATATATAGGTCACTCTCTTTTTCTTTTTTTTTCTGATCATAGGCCTAATATATTATAATATCAAAACATGTATATTTTGTAGGTAATTATCATCCATGCTGTTTTGGTATAACGTTTTTTGTGGTTGCTATCATTTCTAAATGAAATTCTGCTAGATATTTTCCACTATATGACTGAATTTAATAATTTTAATAAAATTTAATTAATTCAATTCATTATATGACTGAACTGATATCCTTCCGTAAATGTGTGATTATTATTAATAAATATGAGAATGGCATGTGATCTTGAAAGTCAAATGCAAACGCCTGCAAATATTTCTAGGCATTGTTTATGTCCAGGCCATAATTTCTTTGCTACTTTGTGCAGTAACAATCAATTTTTGTTACTATGTAGATTCAGTAAAATAAAAATAGTGTTACAAAACCTGTCAATCACGAACATAATATGCCTATTAACCAATCAAATTAAAAGAGAGAATTGGTAATGCCCTGCCCACTCAACACATTAACCAATGAAGTGTATAATCGGCTCAACAATTTTTTTTTACCGGTAAAACTAAGTGTGGTCTTTAAGCTAGAGATCCAACTGTATTATTACGCTGGCACAATGCCAAAACTTAAGAGTGAAGGCATATGCAAACATTTTGCGGCAATATAATAATACTAATATCTTTTATTGTTTATGTAAAAAAAAATTGTATTTCAGGTAAAACACTGATTATTATTATTAATCATAAGAAATCCAGCAATTACAGTTAGTAAGTAAGTAAGTTAGTAGGTTAGTATGTTAGTTAGTAAGTTAGTAAGTTAGAAAGTAAAGAAAGATGTTAAAGAAGTGGTAAACAAAGTAAGTAAAGTAAGTAAACAAAGTATAAGCATAATTTATTATCCCCTTAAGCACTCATCTGCAACGTTGCAAAATCGGCGGGAAAAATCGCGTAGTGTGAGAGGTCACGCGCGACTGTGCGAGATCGGTGCAAAGATCGCCAGCCCCCTGTCGGCCGACAAAATCGCATAACTACAGATCAAAGAGTCGAATAAAAGTTAGCATAAATAATGAGAAAATAGACTTTAAAAGCATTACACAAAACATAATTTCAATAGTTAGCAGAAAACTGCATACTATTGTCTCTATCATTGCTTGAAATGGAGATCTGCTATTTCTCACTTTTTGACTGACTTATTATGAATTTAAATAGATCAAGTCAAGTGCAAACATCTGCTTTCAGACAATGTGTGTTGTTACTAATTATCGGTAACATTGTAACAAATTAATTATTTTATTTAACCGTACTGTACATTTTCTATTAAAATTAATGATTTTACTATTTAACTGTACTGTGGGTATTTGTTTTCTCAGTGTATGATATTTAATTTGTGTATCTTACCATTCTTGGTCCTGTACGTGTCAATAATGTCAAACGACAAGATAAATCAATTGCAAGTTCTACTATTTATTAAAATGTCAATTCAAAAGTTTCAAAATCAATTTATAAATTAGATTATAATTTTCTTCTTAATTGTCAATGTGGGCGGACATAATAAGCCTATAGGCCTATATCTATGTCCCCGAATTTACCGTTCGCCGAATTCACTGTTTTTCGCATTTGCGCCGAATTCATCAATCTGCTAAAAACATGCCCATTGCTATGAACATACGTCACCACTTTAAGTTAAACAGTGTCGATATTTTTTATTCCAAGAAAAAACAAAGTTTAGAGGGTGTCCCCCCCCCCCCCAAAAAAAAAAACAAAAAAAAAAAACATTGTTTTATATGTGCCCCCCACTCCGCTAACCCTAGCTACGCCACTGCTAGTATCATAGCTTTCATACCACTCGGCGACCTCCGGCGGTACATCTATTTTTAGACGAGGGAATCCCGGGATTCCCCTTCAATGGGAGGGGGGAAGAATTTTTTTAACAACTAGAATTGTCCTGTTACAGAAATAAAATAGAATAACATTTTTTTACATAAATTCTATGACACGTCTGGTTAATACATAATTACATATAGATAGATTATGACATTCCTTGCGGTTATTGGTTAAAATTCAAAATGAGAGGGAAATTGTTATATTTCAAAAACATGCCAGTAAACTGCACGATTCCATAACATACGTTAACCCGTCTTCATAGAAAACTGACCACAATTTCTTATTTTGACACATGTATGTCTTGGAAAAGCACAAAATAGATATAAATGTTACAAAAAGTCAAAGCCCAACTTTCTAACTCGTGAAAACCCCCTTTCTGCACAAATTAGCTTCAAATAATTCCCATACTTATACAATAATGCAGCAGAAATTATTTCGGAGATAGATATTGAAGATAGATATCTTAGAATATTGGAGATAGATATCAAGCTTAGAATTATTTTGGAGATATGTTGCTCACAGCTGCAGGGCGGGAAATAGTCAATTGAAACAAACTGTTATAAACAACGGGTGAAAAAGCTGTAGATATATCTATAGAACTTTGTAGGCTTAATTCACACCTGTACCGGTTCCCCCGGCTTAATTAAACAAACTGTTACAAACAATGGGATATACCGCTGTTTCGCAACAATAGTTTAATAGGCCTAAATGCAATCCTATGTCCACGAATTATAATTAAAAACACTAAACACTTAATCCAGATTTAAGCATTCCCTGTGTCCTAGCTATAATGCGTACCAACTAATTAAATTGCCAGTCAAAACAAAAATTAAAATTATCTATTTAAAGCTTGGTTCTGGACTGGGCCATGATCATTGCAATGTGTTATAATTTAATTATGTTATGAATTCCATATAATTATTGAAATTTTTTTTTGTCAAAACCAACATCCCGCGACCCAGGGGGGGGGGGGGGGCATAAATTAACATATGTCACGTGACCTGATACTTTAATTGCAATGCGTTATAATAATTCCTAATTATATGTATTAAGAAAAGAATGTCTTTCTTTGATATATATATGCAATTGAAATGAATTTAAAATTAAAGATAATTAACTTAAGTCCTGCAAATTGGCTCGGGTAAATTTCCGGGCAACTTCGGCCTTCATAATCCAATTTCCGAAACGAACATTTTTAGTCGTGGGTGGGCCTTGGCAGATTTGGATGAATCTGATTGGTCAATGCCGCCAACAGGTCATTTGCATGTTGACGCCCCCAGCCACGTGCTTATCGCCGCCTATATAAGCGTGTTACCGCCACATATTCGTTGGATATACACCCGGGTGATTATGGTGCCCCTGCCGGGCACCGCAGGATACCCCCGGGCGCTATATTCCCCCCGGGTTCGCTGGATCCACCCGGGTTACGCATCACACCACAAAGGTACCGTAATTTTTGTTGTTGTTAGGATATTCAAGAACCTATCATGTCGACTGATTGTACATGTAGTTCTTCGGATATAATCGCAAATACACATTTATCTATTATAGCATGCATACGATACACAATAACCGTCCGTTTCGTACATATTAGGCTAATGGGTCAGCTTATTATATCACAGATTTTCGGTACCGGTCTGTGTGTTATCTTACTAAGACTTTGGCATCCTCGGCCCCAGACTTGGTGTTGGATGGAGACAAGTCCTTGTCTCCATGGTGTGGTGGGCATGGACGTAGCCCGGTGTGCGAAAACCAAGTGCGAGGGTGTGCTTAGGGGAGTAGTTCGTTGATAGTGGGTACGATTCTTAACACGAATTTAAAGCTGCAGCGGATCGTGGGCTTTTACGTCCATGAGCGGGCAGGGTCAGAACTTCAACAGATGGCGTTCTGAGTCTGTGAATCTGCTGCGGTGACCAGTGGGGATTATTCTGGGTAATTTTCTTGGGTTATGGTTTAAATTAGGTTCCCCTCATCATGGTAGTGGGATTGAGTTGCTAACCATTTTTGCTTACTGAGGTAGTGGGATTGAGTTACTAACCATTTTTGCTTACTGACCACCTATATTAAAGTAGTAGGGGCCGTTATAAGTGGATGATAGGCCTATGCCTATAGTGGGTTGAGTTACTAACCATTTTTGCTTCCTGACCACCTATATTGCTTCCTGACCACCTATATTAAAGTAGTAGGGGCCGTTATAAGTGGATGATAGGCCTATGCCTATAGTGGGTTGAGTTACTAACCATTTTTGCTTCCTGACCACCTATATTGCTTCCTGACCACCTATATTAAAGTAGTAGGGGCCGTTATAAGTGGATGATAGGCCTATGCCTATAGTGGGTTTGAGTTATTAACCATTTTTGCTTACTGACCCCTATATTCTGCTAGGTACAAGTGAGAATTTCTTCCAAGTTAGCGCTTGTACGGGTAATTTAAGTATGAGCGGCGTGTCTTATATATGTTTGCTTATACGGGGGTAGGTATTGCGGACAATATCATATTTATATGATAATAGAAGTGGACGCAGTACGGGGAATTAGTCCATAAAGTCGATAATTGGCCTATGCCAATATACGCATGAGCGGACAACTTATTTGGATGCGATTGCAAGGTGTGTAGTGGCGACTGTCACTGTTAGGGGCCCCAAAAGTGGGTCCACAGGTTAGTCCAATAGAAGCGAAAGGTCCCTCGTGAGGGCCCTCATGAGGGGGTGGCAACTGTCACCGGTGTGTGTGTGTGTAGTAAAAAAAAATGTCTCAGGTGTTTAGTGGCGACTGTCACTTGTGTGTAGTGGCGACTGTCACTGTTGTGTGTAGTGGCGACTGTCACTGTTGTGTGTAGTGGCGACTGTCACTGTTGTGTGTAGTGGCGACTGTCACTAAAAATTATTTTAGGTCTAAATTAGCAATGACCATGATTTAACAATTAAAATAAACCGTTTAGCTCAGTTAGGTCCTAGGTCAAACTGCAAGCCGTGACGTGGCGACCTAGCTTATGTTTAGCTTTGGCATGCATGATTGAGTGGCATGCAACTTGATCATGCCTGCCACTGATGGATGACAAATTGCAGTCATATTTTGCAGTTAATTTAGTATCAGACCTACTCATTTTTGGTATATGCAAAATATGGAAGAGTTCTTATTGTAAGTATAAATTAGCTACCAATGATGTGATGCTGAAATATCATTAATGATGTTAACTAATACTGAACATTTTCCCATTTCAGAGAGACATATTTTAGACGTTAATCCTGGGCCAATGATGTTCAACAAGTTTTTATTTGGTGGTGGACTTTTTTCTATTTGTGGTGTTGGCCTAACATTAATTTTAATAAGGGTGCTGTTATTTAGGATAGCGACATGCAGTATGATTGTGTTTTGCCACATGCAGTATTATTGTGTTTAGTGACCGCAGTATGAATGTGTTTAGCAATGAGGTTTAGGCACACCTCAATTAAGAACAATTGTATATATGTACATAATTGATACTTTCCCCTATTATCACTTACAGGCCAGAACTGCTGTGCATACACAACCTGAAAGCTTACAGCTGATGGCACTTCCCTTGGCTGCAGCGGACATGTCACCGGAATGGCTCCATGAATTTTGCTGCATTTTACATTAGTGTAAGTATAAATTTACAGCATATACATAGAATAGATTAGTCACACTTAATATGTACTTGTAACTTTACTACAGCTGATGGCACTTCCCTTGGCTGCAGCGGACATGACATCAGCAAAAAATGGCTCCATGAATTTTGCTGCAATCCGGGTGTCACATTAATATAAGTGTAAATTTACAGCATAGACATAGTAAAGATTATTCAATACTAATTGTAATGTGAATGTATTCAATGAATTGAAGCAGTGGTACTGTGGAAATTAGCTACCAATGATGCTGAAATATCATTAATGATAACTAATACTGAACTTTTTCCCATTTCAGAGAGACATATTCTAGACGTAAATCCTGGGCCAATGTTGTTCAACAAGTTTTCATTTGGTGGTGGACTTTTTGCTGTTTGTGGTGGTGGCCTAACATTACTCTTAATAAGGGTGCTGTTATTTAGGATAGTAATTGTGCGGAACAATTGTATATATGTACATAATTGATACTTTCCCCTATTATCACTTGCAGGCCAGAACTGCTGTGCATACACAACCTGAAAGCTTACAGCTGATGGCACTTCCCTTGGCTGCAGCGGACATGTCACCGGAATGGCTCCATGAAATTTGCTGCATTTTACATTAGTGTAAGTATAAATTTACAGCATATACATAGAATAGATTAGTCACACTTAATATGTACTTGTAACTTTACTACAGCTGATGGCACTTCCCTTGGCTGCAGCGGACATGACATCAGCAAAAAATGGCTCCATGAATTTTGCTGCAATCCGGGTGTCACATTAATATAAGTGTAAATTTACAGCATAGACATAGTAAAGATTATTCAATACTAATTGTAATGTGAATGTATTCAATGAATTGAAGCAGTGGTACTGTGGAAATTAGCTACCAATGATGCTGAAATATCATTAATGATAACTAATACTGAACTTTTTCCCATTTCAGAGAGACATATTCTAGACGTAAATCCTGGGCCAATGTTGTTCAACAAGTTTTTATTTGGTGGTGGACTTTTTTCTATTTGTGGTGTTGGCCTAACATTAATTTTAATAAGGGTGCTGTTATTTAGGATAGCGACATGCAGTATGATTGTGTTTTGCCACATGCAGTATTATTGTGTTTAGTGACCGCAGTATGAATGTGTTTAGCAATGAGGTTTAGGCACACCTCAATTAAGAACAATTGTATATATGTACATAATTGATACTTTCCCCTATTATCACTTACAGGCCAGAACTGCTGTGCATACACAACCTGAAAGCTTACAGCTGATGGCACTTCCCTTGGCTGCAGCGGACATGTCACCGGAATGGCTCCATGAATTTTGCTGCATTTTACATTAGTGTAAGTATAAATTTACAGCATATACATAGAATAGATTAGTCACACTTAATATGTACTTGTAACTTTACTACAGCTGATGGCACTTCCCTTGGCTGCAGCGGACATGACATCAGCAAAAAATGGCTCCATGAATTTTGCTGCAATCCGGGTGTCACATTAATATAAGTGTAAATTTACAGCATAGACATAGTAAAGATTATTCAATACTAATTGTAATGTGAATGTATTCAATGAATTGAAGCAGTGGTACTGTGGAAATTAGCTACCAATGATGCTGAAATATCATTAATGATAACTAATACTGAACTTTTTCCCATTTCAGAGAGACATATTCTAGACGTAAATCCTGGGCCAATGTTGTTCAACAAGTTTTCATTTGGTGGTGGACTTTTTGCTGTTTGTGGTGGTGGCCTAACATTACTCTTAATAAGGGTGCTGTTATTTAGGATAGTAATTGTGCGGAACAATTGTATATATGTACATATTTGATACTTTCCCCTATTATCACTTGCAGGCCAGAACTGCTGTGCATACACAACCTGAAAGCTTACAGCTGATGGCACTTCCCTTGGCTGCAGCGGACATGTCACCGGAATGGCTCCATGAAATTTGCTGCATTTTACATTAGTGTAAGTATAAATTTACAGCATTGAAATTTTAAGTCCGACTAATCTATACTATGTACTTGGAACTTTACTACAGCTGGTAGAGTGTTGAAAGAGCAACTTTAATGATTGTTAGATGCTGAGTAAAAACCAAAGTAGATTCGATTCTGACTCTGGGTAATCTATAATTCATAATATACTTTTTCTCTATGCACTACGGATTGTTATGTTACGGTATAAATTGTAATATGAATGTATTTCAATGAATTGAAGCAGTGGTACTGTGGAAATTAGCTACTACCAATGATGTGATGCTGAAATATAAATGATCTTAACTGATACTGAATTTTTTTCCATTTCAGACAGACGTATTCTAGACATAAATCCTGGGTGGGAACTTTCGGGAATGTATGGTAACATAAGAAAAACAATGGTAATGCATTTATTTTTTGGGTTAAGATAAAGCATGCAGCATTCTTTTAGGAATGCTTCAGGCTTTAATATGAAGGAGGGACACAAAACATAAGTAGTGCTTCAGAGTAGGTGGTCTATTATTGCAATTTCTAGGCATAAGCACTTAGTGGTGCTTTAAAGTAAATGACCTTAGACGGTCTAAAATAGCAACGATCATGATTTTATTCAATTTAAAGTTAACAAAAAAGAGTGATAATGTACTACGTTTTTCTGCCTAAAATATTTTATTTAATGTGCACCATAATATTGATGATGTTCACTCTTTGGATTGTCTCGAGTTCTGTCGTGTCCCAAGTTCTTCAGATGTTTCTCATTGGAGTTGTTTTGTGTGACCTGATGCCAGTTTGATTTTGACCTGATTGGATGCCATTGTTGAGTTTTGTTTTGGTCTCTGCTTGTCTGCTGGGTTAAGAATGACGTTGTAAATATTATGGTGCATTTATTATTTACCTAAATATTCGTTGTACTATTAAGGTGCATTTATCTCTCTCTTTCCCTAACTGCAATCAACATAGGCTGTTGATTCATCAACATAGGCTGTTGATTCATTAGGTTAATGGTCAGAATTTTTTTGTTTTCATCTAATACATCACCGATTGATCAAACATTGCCTAAGTCTGTATAATTACTGACGGTGGCATGATACTTGTTATATTGTTATATTCTTTGATAATTGCTTATTAAAAAATAGGTGCAAGCATAAAAATTCTGGCCAATTGAAATAAACCGCTCAGATCAGTTAGGGCTAGGTCAAACTGCAAGCCTTGACGTGGCGATCTAGCTTAAGTTCAGCCTTGTCATGCATGATTGAGTGTCATGCATTGATTAATCTTTCCAACTAAGATTTAGTCATGCATGACAGCATTTCCTAGTAACTTGATCTTGCCTGCCATTGATGAATGACCAATTGCAGTCATATTTTGCAGTTTATTTAGTATCGGACAGTACTCATTTTGGGTACCTGCAAAATATGTAAGAGTGAGTGTCTCATATTGTACATTGTCTAATGCCATTCTTTCTTTTTGCAGACCTTCATGAATTGATATGCAATTGGGAATGAGATTGCAGATGTATGCAGATCTTTGAGCTACCGAAAACTTCAGCGTAGCATCATCTTGATTGAAAAGAACCTAAAGACACTAATTTTAGGTAGGTAGCTACATTTGATTTTGCTTTAGAAACTGACCATTACACGCCCAAATCTAAATTATAAAATTAGAGAGCAGCAGACATAAAAGTATGAAGTGTATGTCAAAATGAAGAGTAGTAGTGCAGCTTCGATTGGCTGCCTAATTTAACCAAAGTTGGCTGTTGTTGCTGTTGTTGGCTCGATGTTGGGCCCACATCGTTCCAGCAATGGCAATAAAAGCTTATAATTGGCCCAATCTTTCATGCCTTGCAATGAATATCATTACTGTACTTTGCTTATAGGAATGCCTGGAATTTGTTAGGTTAAAGCATGTGCATTATTACACAAAATAAGTGGACATTTTTTCTGAATCTTAACTGAAATGTCAAACCACAACTTTATAGTTGATAAGAACACTTGTCTAATTCTCTGCTTTAAATTTTCAGACTTATGAGATGCCTGGCTTGCAGTGGTTGGTGGATGTCATCCGACCGGATCAATCAATACTTCAGTTGATCATCGATGCTTTAGTATAAGTTGGTACCACCATGTAACTTGTGTGTGGTTCTTAATTATAATAAATTTATCATTGTGATTCATTCTTCATGTGTATAATGTATGGTTAACTCACAGATTTGTATAGTTGATACGAAATACTGAATGATTTTGATGTATGCAGAAATAATATATTAACTTGGCAATTTACAGACTGAATAAATATTCTAGTTAATACTTTATGATGTGATTATGTTATGTCCAGACATTTTATGTAATTATGAGTTTGCATTACTGATATAGAAAAACAATTATATCATATGAATATTTCAATTTCTACTTAAGAGATTATTATGCTTGCGGCCTCTGTTCAGCTCTGTCACTGATCCAGAAAACTTTATCTCTTATATCTCTGACATTACCGTGACATTTTGTTGTACTACTATTACCTTGATTAACTGGGACCAGAAACTATAACTTAATCACATAGTTACTTATTCAATTAATGTATATAAATTTAGCTTTATCTTAACCATTCATCAATTTTCTGATCATGTATATATAGTTTATGTTATGCTATTATTTCACAACCATAGTTGTTCAATTTGTAGTATTTGTTTATTGTGTATGACGAATGTATCTAACCATGATTCCAAAACGTCAATAAAACATATTATATATATATATATTCTGTCACAATTTATGAAATAAGTTTTCTATATTTGACAGTTTTTGTAAGTTCTGTTTTTCAGCAGCTTTTTGAAAATGTCCTAATAATTGGAAATAATAAAAGTTGAAACTTTGATTATACAGGTGCTCACATTTCAGAAAATGTCAAGATGCCTGAATCTTGCACTGTGACTGTTATCAATACCTCAACTGAACACTTGTGTCACTGAGATGGCTATCAGTGGACAAACTGGGTTTAATGGACATCCATTAACTTCATGTGTTTCAATTTACTGAAACGAGAGGGGTTTTTGGAAAGAGTGACGGCTGTGTATTGCAGATTAGCATGTAGGCCTATGTGATATATATATATATATAGATAGACACAGATAGATAGCTGTAGATAGAAACTCAGACAAGGCCAAAGTTAAATTAAAATGTTAAAAAAAAATCAATGGGACTACCAAAGGATTTTTGCCATGTTGTTCCGTTTCACTAAATACAGTTATCCAGAGGGATAACTCTACTTGGAGGAACAGAACAACAATTGACACGAGGCTTTTCCAGCCCATGCCCAACATCTTGCCCAATGTAAACGTTTTGTGTTTGATTGGTTATATATATTGAAGATTTAAGCTTAAAAAATGTCCAGTAATGAGAGAAACTGCTCTCGGCCTTAAAATGCAATTTAGACGCATCTTTAATGATTTATCAAATTAAAACAATAGAAACTTAGTACATATATACTGTATGTATGGTATTTATAGGGTGTCAATACTTTATAACCAATCAAACACGAACAATACATGTATAACAAAAATGAATGACAAAAATATGATAATTTATGTCCGGTGTATCATTTAGTTATTTTTGAACCAATAATTGTTATGTGAATGAGTAAAAATAGGCGGTCTAAGAAATCAGGAGTGCAATGCATGTTTATTTTTTTCTTTTCTTTACTGAATGCTATTCTTATGTACGCAGGTGACACACTGTATTAGAGTGACCCATGGCCCAGGTGAGCCTCAAGTCAGCCTGTTTCTTCATGGGGTAGAGTAGCGAATGTGTACACAGGACTCAAACTGGAAGAGGTTGCGCTCTACCTACTCTCATGTGTTGGCGTCAAACATCGCCCTGTGCAGGCCTTGACAGGGGAGACTTTCTTCTGGACAATTTCTGATCAAGAGAGTTGCAAGATGTGCTCAGGAACAGCCAGTCAGGAGGGCCTGTGTGTCTCATGTCATCAAGTTGAGTCGAATCTGCACTGGAAATTCTTGTGATACAGCTGTACTTTTATATACTCCCTCTCATCTGGCTTTATCGTCTAGCATTTATTGACATACAAAAGTAGACATACATAAGGAAAATATGCTGTTTTTTTACAAAATAATTTCTAGATCTATTTATTTTACTTTCAGTCATAAACAGACTTCAGTAGAAATAAGGACAAAATATACTGACAATCATTATCCTGAATCATCCTGCCTCAATTTTTGCCATTGTTAGGCCTCTCTGGCCTAACATAACAATACCAGCTGGCAAAGTTAGGGCAATATTTACAGCTGGGTGGTAGGCTTAGTTGGAACTCAGCCGGCTGGGAAGAAATGCTAAGAAATGTCAGTTGGCTAAGAAAGTTGCTAGCTGGGTGAATTTAATTGGCTGGCTGGCTTAGAAAATAATCATCAATGGGCTGGCTGGCACCAGTGCTTATGCAGTAACTGGTAAGTCAAAAAATGAATAACAGATAAATGTTTCCTAGACTGACAACTTTTCAACTCTATTGTTTATGAAACATATAGAAACTGAATATCAGCCTGCTAGCCACCCTTTGCAAAATTTGCTAGTGGTGTGCTGTCAGGATGGCCCTAATGCTTCACTCCCAGAGCCAGCAGACATACCGGACGCTTCATAATACTGGTCTGCTTCAGTTGCCTGGGGAAACCACTCTCAGGGATTATTCTAATGCTTCTTCCCCTCACAAGGCTTTCAGCCAGAGGTATGAACAAATAATAGAGCTATAAGTGTGTGAAATCAGTAACCGTATATTTGCCATACACTATTGTGCTGAAGAATATTAATGACTGATCTAATTTCTTTGAACAGGGGATCGCAGAGATGGATCCGGGACTCTGTGGCAAGAATGAACCTATCTGATAATGAGTGCTGGGTGATCCTCATGTTTAATGAAATGAAGATACAAAATGATCTGGTTAGTATTTCTGCTATTATATGCATATTTAAGTACTTTGAGTATTAAAGTATATTTAAATAGAAATAGGAAAAATTGTACTATCACCTGCGAGTCTTATCATTACGTACTCTGTGAGACATGTCATCTGTAGTATATGAGCCCTGCTGCATGACCTATCAGTGCACAGTCACATTTTCAGGTGTACATAGATAGATATGGATAGTGCAGCCCTCTAAGGCAGGTTCTGCTGCTCACGAGGGTTGATTCATGAGAGCATGTTTTCCACATGTAATTGTATAATTGTACAATGTCATGTATGTTGTATATTAACAGGTATTCAGTGAGAGGACGGGTCAATTGGTCGGATTTGTGCGGATTTGTGCATGATGGGTGGAGAGTTGCAACACACGTTTTAGTGCTTATGGTTGTTTGCGTAACCCATCGTGCTATAAATACAGCATTGGCCACTTCGGGACAAGTGGTGTGTCTGCGGATATGTTATATCCAATGATTCCATCTGGAATGTGAAATTGGGCTCAAGGTAATCGCAAAATTATTTTGGAACTGAAATAAGAATGTTATTTGTTGTTCTTTACTTAATTTTGAATTTTGTTACATGTTAAGTTTTTCGTTACTTGTTCAAAAGTTAAACTTTTATTGTTGTTTCTGTCTTTGACAGTTATAGTTGCGTTGGGAATTTGAAGTCTCATGGAGGTAAGTAGACTTGAGTGGATGGTAATTCTATAGCTTAAGTTCATTAATATTTAATGTCTAATGTATATGTATGTATAATATTATCTTTTTGATGTACAAGAAGTTTAAACAAGTTATATAATAACAAAATTTTGTAAGCCCGTTACATATTTGTAATCACACTAGTAACAATACAGAATACAATACAAATATATCAAATACATGCTGAATAATAGAGTGATACTGGTGTGTAATGTCCCTGAAATTGTTTCACATTTTTAGGTAATCGCGAATGGGACAAGGAAAGGTACAGAACCACTTTGCACCGGTGAGGTTCATATTCTTTGTGTCAGATCCACCACACCTGCTCAAGACTGTCAGGAACAAGATGGCGGCATCAGATGCTGGAAGAAGGACTAAGTTTCTTGGGGTAGGTTTTTAAATGTCTATGTCTATCAAGTGTAGAAAAATGTATTGTTGAGATTATAAATGAAATGCAAATTTTGTAATCCAAATTTTCCATGTATTGCGTCAATATCATTCCATGGCAAATTGGAAAGATCAACACGTGTGCAGCACGTACGTGTGGGCAAATGAGAAATTAGACCCTACTGTAAATTGTAGAACTATTATAAAGCAGTTTTTTTTAATCTTTTTCAGAACAACGGAAATCACATCCTCTGGAGTCATGTGAAAACCATATTCCAGGATGACCAGAGGAGAGAATTGCAAAGGACTCGCCTCACAAATGAGCACATCGAACTGACGTCTTACTCAGTTATGAATGTTAAGCTGGCTGCACAAGTAAGTATTGTGATCAGAAATACTAAATTATTTGCTTAAGTAGCTGTATGACTATAGAAACTATCAGATTTTGCACAGCTTGCTATCATTCCACTGTTATATTTGGTTTGCAAAGTGCATCTGATCTTGATGTACCAGTTGTGGTTAAAGTGAGTTTGAACCTTCTCCTGTAAAATATGCAAGAAACTGCTAAGTTCATCTTGTTAATGGACCGGTTCTTTGATTGCCTCAATGTCCGGGCAGAGAATGAGGCCTACTGAACAAGGAAACCAGACCGGCTGCCATATACAGATATGGAAGATCCCAGACTAAAGGTATATTTAACATGTTGGATGATGTTAATGGTGTGAAAGTCTTAAGATGAATTTTATGTGAAGCATCTCTTTATGTTTTCTTGTCTTTCCTTTTCAGTTCCTGCATAGATAAAGCCCAGAATTACGTACTCGTGCATTTTCCGCCAAGATTGCTAGTAGTCTTATAGATATTAGTGGCGCCCTCATCGGCGGTGACACAGAGAAGTGCCATGTCATCACTGTCAGACTGGTGGTCAGACTGGTGGTCAGACTGGTGGTCAGACTGGTGGTCAGACTGGTGGTCAGACTGGTGGTCAGACTGGTGGTCAGACTGGTGGTCAGACTGGTGGTCAGACTGGTGGTCAGACTGGTGGTCAGACTGGATGTGTGAGGTTCTCAGTTGTTTTTGCAGTTCTGATGGCTAAAAGTGGAGGAGGAGGCAGAAATTGTTGCGTACCTGGCTGCCTCAATTATTGGAGGAGGACTGGCAGTAGTCATATTTTTCTTTGCCCAGCCGATCTCAAGATGAGTGGAGAAGGCAAATGTTGTCATGGATCAGTAGGGGGGACACAGTCTTTGACCCTGATAAGCATAAAATATGCTCAGTACATTTTGAGCAGAAATGCCTTCTGCCTCATGGTAAGTACTATACAAAATAAGTAAATGTAACTTACTCAATGTCCCATCATAATTATAGTGTGGATCAGAGATAGTTCTGTGGTGTGGATGAATATTTAAAATAATTGATCATATAATTGGTCATCACATTTTTGAAATGAGATTTGATAATGATGTATCATGAAGTACATTGTATAGTTAATTACATTATCTGTTGTATGCTGTATGTTGTATGCTGTATGCTGTATGCAATACCTTGGATAAATCTCTATTTATCCAAAGCAATACTGTGGGAGCATTATTTACAAACTAGGCAAGACACAGAAGCTGGTACCTGGCAGTTTGCCAACACTGCATATGCCACAGAAGTCTGTCCCTGCCACTCTGCCTGTCCCAAGAAAAGACATTGAATGTTGCCAATCGCTGGCCTTTGTATTTGTTGAATTGCTGCCTCTGAATTAAGATTTATGATATCATGAATACTTATAAACATTTCCAAGTTGTGAATATTCTCATATTTTTTAACCCGTTATATAAGTTATAAGAGCTTTGCACCTAAAATTATAATGTCATGACAACACAAGAATAGAAGTATAATTAATTACATTTGTTTTTCTCCAGATACCTCGACCACCTCCACCCTTGCCCCTGATGGTATCTTACTATCAATTTGAGGAGCTCTGCCGAGATAGTGGAAAGGTCCAAGAACCTTGGGTATGTTTGCGGAGGAGCAAAACATTCTTGGCCATTGGCAAGATAGATGACAATTTGGATGTTTCCACAAAAATTATATTTTCAAACACTTTCAAGCCTGTCATCAAAAGATACAGTATATATATATATATATATATATATATATAAATCAAATCAGTCAATATATATATATATATATATATATATTTATATTGACTGATTTGTTTTGTAGTGTTGTCTGTGTGTATCAGTTCAAGTGATGTAAGATGTATGAGTATTACTGCGTTTATTTTAGACCTAACTTTGAACAAGGACTTTGATGTGGAGGAGACAGGTTTGACTTCTCTAGTGAAGCGGTTGGATGTAGAGGAATGGTGTGCTGCGAATCCAAAGTCCAAGGATTGTACAGTTGCTGTGGAGGAGAGGGGTAACACTACATGCAGTTTGCATCATGTTCTATTACTATTGTCACTGCACTCAGCAGAAACTTTTTAGAGAAGGCTTGGAAGCCTTCATTCATAGCTTGAACATCACTTAATTAGAATTAGTAAACTGTTTATATATTTACCTATCTTGACTTTGAGAAAAGTGTACATGTACCAAACTAAGTGAAAGCACCTGTACAAAAAATTAATCAATAAATTCCCCTATGTATGTACCATTAATGCCACGGCGTTCCTCTGACATTTAGTTTCCAAGTCTATGAGATTTTTTTCAAGTCTGTGAAATTGGCTGTAATAAGAATGTCTTTCCAGAAGTTTGTAAGTTTTGTGCCACAACAGAGTCAATTATTAACAAGTCAATCAAGACCAAGACACCACTTGCTTCTGCAAGCAAGGCGGCATTAATTCAAGTAGTGAGGAACAACCGGCAGGTTATGAAAGGTCAAGAGGCAACTCTCACTTCAATACACAAACAGATTGATCAGGAGAGTGGGATTTTGGAATCATCAGTGCAGGTTGGTTTTTAGAACGTGACATATTTTGGTGACAGTCCATGCCTTGTGTCTGAGATATTAAATGTAATAATGGTTTGAAAGGATGGTCTTGAAGCTGTAGTGGAAGCCAGCAAAATGAACAATCCTTTCTTGCAACTCTTCTGGGAAGAGCAACTAAAAGCACGGAATCGGGATCCGCGTGGAATGCGGTGGCATCCCATGATGATAAGGAAAGCTTACTTTTACAATCTCTATTTTTTACTTTCTGCATGTAGGATTTATTACCTACTATTTGCTTAGTATTAGGCCTATCCTTTATATTTTAATAGATTTGCCATATATCTCCAGTACCAAAGCCCTAGAGCATACGAAGCTTTAAAGCGGACTGGTGTGCTGCACCTGCCCAACAAATCGACATTGCAAGATTACACGGGCTTCTTCCAACCAGGCGAGGGGTTTCAGGCCCACGTTCTGAAGGTTAAAGCCAACATTGCTTTGATATATCTACTGTGGCAATAATTATAAATACCTTACACTGCATGTTTAAATTGATTATGTTCAGAATGTTTCAAGATTATTCACTTGTTCCTATATTTTTAGTCCATACATGAGAGACTCAAGCAACAGCCAGAAAACAGTCACTATGGAGTCCTCATGCACGATGAGATGTCGATTCGTAGTGACCTCGTCAATGATAAAAGAACTGACAATATGATTGGTTTTGTTAACCCGTCTTCATGGAAATTCTTTGAAAAGGTAAACAATTAATGAAATGGTTAAAAATATTTTACCAGTGAATTTGTGTAATATTGGGCATTTCATCACATGCATTACCAGAATCCTACGGCAAAGATCCTGGCTAACCAGGTGCTAGCCTTCATGGTCGTTGGCATAAACAGCACGATCAAGGAGTGTGTTGGCTTCTTTGCTACAACTACTGCCAAAAGTGACTTTTTGTTTGAAATGCATGGCATGAAAGTAAGTACAAGGGAAGTATGTTCTTCATTCACATAATAATGCTACCTTAAAGTTTGTTAACTTTTCTCTTTCATTCCTAAATTTTCTTCCTTATGAGTTTTCTTATCTTTCATTTTCTTCTAGAACTGCTTTAAACTTAAGTTGGTTGTGGGTTCGATTCCCACAGAATGTTTATTGAGACGTTTGCGTTGGTGAACTGACCTGGTTGAGCTGTTCCTTTCTATTGACTTCTTTTGTCCCAAAATGAAAAAATTCAAGTAAATATGACCTTGCATACAAAAATTTCTCATTACTCTTGTTACATTGTAAAATATTTGCAATACTATTTCGTAAAGTCTTTTGTGGGTATCCCCAATGTTAACCTGAGTGACACACTTTAATATCAGCTAGTCAGATCTTTTATACTTCTAGTACTTTGCATATTCATTAAAATAAACTTAATTATTCAGGTGATTGCCTGCGCGAGGCATAGACTAATCAGGCCCTGTACCGAATGCACTCGCAATCAAGTGATGCCGTATACGCGACAATTAATCCCTATTGTGACCAAGTCAGGCCCCTGTTTTCATTTCGGACCCACCCCATCTGATTGAACTTTCCAAATTGTTCTGTAAAGTTTTGAAGTCAGGGGGCAGCAGATGCCTTTGGGTAAGGTCACTTTATAATGGTGAAACTTGAAAAGGAATGATACTATATATATGTATATATACATATGACTCTAGTTAATTTCTTGTCATTTGGGCCTGAACAGAAACTACTTTAATTCACAGAACAAACAAGACCTCCTGTGGAGCCACATATGGAAAGTGTACCAACAGGATGCAAACGCAGAGCTGAGGTTAACGAAACTTCGCACTGCACATGTGCGACTCACTCCACCATCTCGAACGAGTGTCCAACTAGCAGCTCAGGTAAACTATGAAAGAAATATGCATGAACTTAGAATTGCCAAATGTGAAACTTAATGCTGTTTTGCCATGAAGTACTAACCTACTACAGCTATTGGCATCGGAATGTTTATTTGAAAATTCCTCACTAAACAAATTGGTACTGCTCATATATGTGTTTATTAATCAGTATCATTTTGACAATCAATATTTAATCAGATATTACCTTCACTTATACGCCCAGGTTCTCAGTACCAAAGTTGGTCGTGCCCTGCAGCGCTTCGGCCCAGAGATGTCATTGGCAAGTATGACAATGAGGACTCGGCAACCATGAAGCAGGACAGAGCAGCTTACACAGCAGTGGATGATGAAAGATTCAATGTAATAATTATACTTTTATAAAAGCTCTTGAGAAAAAGTATACTGTACACTTTAAATTACCCAGAGTCAGAATCAAATCTACATTGTTTACTGAAAATACAGTAATGCTTGAAAATTTATCTTGATATACATAATGCAATTGTTCACTTTCAGTTCTTGCAAGATTTTCTCCAGTACTTGAAAATGTGGAGGACTACAGTTCAGCAAAGAGAAGGGTTTTCCAAAGCTGAGAAGGACAAAATGTTCCTGTCCTCACAAACATTTCAGGTATGATTTAAAGAAGAGTCCAAAACAACATCTACTTCTCGAGTATACATATTCCTTTAAAAGTGCTACCAGGTTCCTAGAGATTTTAATATTGTGTGCAGTTAAGGCAATAATATTTTAATTCCTGTGCTTAATGATGGCACACATATTCATGTAAAATAATGTAAATTCCTTACTTCCTCTTCCCAGTTGGATAATGGATTGAAGTTATACTTTATCTGATATTAAACACTCTATCAACATCATAAATTTTCCATTCTGATATTATTTACAAACCAGTTTACTTAGCAAATGTAAACCTTGACTCATAATCATAGGAACAAAATTGTACATGCTGATCTTTGTTTCAACTCCACAACTTAACTTTTTCAGTGCATGACTTCACAGGTGCAGTAAAGTACCTAATAGAACATGGTGTCCACCCAATTCATGCCAATGTGTTCTGTCAAGGCCCTCTTAAGAAAAGGTTTGGAAGACATCGTGGTCTTGGGGTTCGCAGTAGGAATCCCTCCCTGAAGGAGTTTGGGTTAGTACGTACCATAAAGATATTTTGCAATTTTAAATGTTTTTGGCTATTATGAGGATGATAAGTCTTTTCTGTGAGCACATTGGATGGTCAACTCTTTACATTTTACTTGCAGGCACCAGGAAACAAAACTGCATATGCAGAGATCCCTGGCATTTACATTTTCAGCAAAGGGGAACGTTGCAGCTGAAACAAAGCAGCCAATTGATGTTGACAGTGAGCCACTCCCTAAAATCAGACGGCACTAACTTCTAGGTTTCAGCTACTGTTCAGACGGATTTCACCAAGCTGGTGTTCACTCTGAAATGGAGACATTTTTATTACTATGTTATTCAGCTTCTTAAACATAAGTGACACAACAGTGTTCATTTTCTTGTTTTATTGGATTAGCAACACCATTACTGGCATTAGTTCATATTACTGGATTTACATAACAATAATAGTTTTTTACATTTCATGTTTAATACTGATATCAGTGTTGTTACAGGTACTTTAACCAGTAGTACCAGGTACTCTGCAAGCAACATTCTATGTGAACCATTTAGACATAAAGTAACTAGTGCAAATGATAACTGTTTTCTATAGCAACTGTAATTAAGATTCATTACTTCAGAATATAAGTATATATGTTACTAATACATGTGGTTACCTTGAAAAGTAAAAAATGTTCATTCACTGATAACTTGACATTTGCTACTGTGTGTAAGTGAAATAAAAAATATTCGAAGATAAAAAATTGGCTGATGATGAATTTACAAAATTACCTTTTTATTTTACAAAATAAAAAAGGAAGACTTTTTCAATTGCTATTATTCTGACCATGGCAGTGGGAGGATTGGCTGACTATAGTTGGCTGAATAATACAGTTAGTTTCATTAAAAATGGCCTGTCAAATTTAACTTGGAAAAGCTAATTTCTGCTATATGACCCAAAAGTACACACAGCATCCAGCTGGTACACAAGTCGCGAGTTGCGCATATTTGCCGTTTCTTGTTGTATGACTGTATGTCTATCATGTCTATCGCAAATACATATTTATGATATCTTACATAAATTTCTTACATTTACCAAGGTTAATATTTTTCAGTGGTGGTAGGTGTAAGCTGACTATAAGCTAGGAGTAGACAGAAGCAGCTTTAGCCAGTTATAACACAATACATTATAAACCGTAAGAGTAAAAAGCAGCAAACTATTTGCATTACATAGTATTGGGAAGGCAAAAGCTGACAAATGTGAAAGTATATATATACAGCTGTCTAGTGTCAACCATATCTTATAGAACTAACTGTATTACAATGAATCACGCAAAGCCTTGTTTTTGTTGACAATTTTCGCTTGCCTTACTTGTTGGTCAAGAATGCACCTGCACTTTTGGTGCATTCTGATGGTGCAAAAAAGGTTAGCACAAGCAACTAAAAATTTTCTGGAGGATTCATCATTTGGCAGATACAAAAAAATGTCACTGTCAACATTTGAAACTTCTGGAAATAAAATTACATCTTGTAATATCAAGAACAGGTTTTGAGCGGAAGATTTGCTCCATTTATGCACAACAAACAAGCAATTTTAAGTTGGAATTTTTTAATGAGCCACAAACAAAATAAAAACTTGAGGTTTGGCAATACATGGGGCTGCTTGCTCACACTAAGCTAAAAAATAAATAATCTAAAACTGAACTGCGTTGGCTTGAAGGCAAGGCAGTGAAGTGGGTCCAGATGGTGTCAACACAGCTGTAGGTGAAAAGACCAAGCTGGACCAAGGTCTATGCATATAAAGCAGGTGCATAGACCGACTAGATGTAAAGTTAGGCAATAGATAAATGAATAACCTAATGATAAACTGACAATAAAATATTTACATAACAAGTTGGGGGAAAATCCCCAGGATAAAAGCCCAAACGAGCGAAAAGTGAGCGAGAGCCCCCAATGAGTTATTATGTATTCTTTGACAGTTGGGCAGAGGAAATAGAGGACTGTTGCGTGCGGATATATCGTGTGTAGCATGACGACTTTCAACGGCCCAAAACTTGGAGGAGGTAGTCGGGAACACCCCCAGCTGCCCCAGAGGTACAGGCGCCTATCCTAAAAGAGTGGCCATTGAAATTAGAGTCTGCATATCCGAGGCGGGTAAGAGCTGAATTCAGGGAGCCCAAGAAGGTGGAGCGGCTTAGTGGCATATTGCAGAACTCAGAGTTAGTGAACAGGGGTGCGTCTGGTAGGGCGCCTCGGGTCAAGCACAGACTAAGGAAACTGGTCATAGCGATAACAGGGTACAGTGGCTTGATGTTATGAATGTAGATAGTGACGCCTGTACCGAAAGGGCCAGTCTTAGACTTGCAAAGCAGCAAGGTGAAATGATTAAACTCTGGCTGTACAAAAACATCACATATTCTAATGAACGTACAATTTAAAGACACCACAGTGAATTCACCACACCGTAAAAAACCATAAAAAGCTGAAACAAAAATACAATGCAACATTTGATCTACAAAAGATCCAAAAAACCCTTGCTTTACAAGCATACATAAATCATATAAAATGGTATAAGTGATAGGCAGCCTGAGGGGCTTGGTACAGTCTGACTGGGTTTTTCTAATGGCTCGGAGGAGGTATGGCAGCTGTAAGCAGCCTGCCGTAATGTCAAAGTTTTTAGTCTTGATGTAATGAAATTTAACACCAGCTAAATAGAGTTTGATGGTGTCGTATCGTAGATGTAGAACTTGCGCACAGTGAGTCACAAAGGAGATAATAATGTCTTCAGTGACGTCCGGTAAGACCCCCGGGGGCCAGGGTCCAACGAGAGAAGACATCGCGAGAAACGTCAGGAATGTAGATAGGGCCGACGAGTAGGTCGCAAGCGTGGACTTGCTTAGCGAATTGTCCCATAGGAAGTTGACGCGAGAGGTTAATCCATCAGGAGAGCTGACAGCGGGGGGCACGGCGAAGGGCGTTGGTCTGCTTGGGGAGCGAGCTGATGGAACTTGGACATCTGGAAACGAGACAGAGCATCCGCAATACAGTTAGACGAACCAGGAATATGTTTGGCATGAACAATGTAATTGCAATATGTTGCACAAATTTATCGTGGGGCAAAGTGAGACCACCACGATTAATAACAGAGATCCAACTGACAAGACAACTGACTAACAATGTCAGGATAGGACTTCCTTGATTTAAAAAGCAAGTACCCAGCAATATAGGTCACAACTGCATGTTCATCTCCTGTGAGACCTGCTGGAGTGTCAATGGATACTCCCCTTTTTTGAGCCCGTCTAAGCAGCTAAGTGCAGTCATCGTCTGCAATGCTACAAATGATCGAAGTTGGCAGCTGTCAAATAGCTGAGATGAACTGCACCAAGCTGTTAGATACTTGTGAAAACTTGTACACATCAAAGTTTCTCTGTTCATTGTTTTGCAGCAATCACTGATCCATGAAAGTTCCCTTGTGAGGTCGTCGACTGTAAAATTATACAGTATAGCTTGGATAAATCAGTTAGAGTATAGTTATCCATCTTTATTCAATATGCTTCTATTTATTATATTAATACATTGTATTCTTTCTACCTATTTTGCACTTTTACATATTGTATAATTATTGAGTGCCGATCTCAATAATCATCTTTCAAATTGATAATGAAATTTAAAAATTATGACTTTAGCAACATAATTTACTTACTGGAAACAGTCTTCAAAGCATCCTTCAGTGTTGTAACTTCAACAAGAGGATTCTGAAACATCTCTGATACCACTCTTCCTAATAAATCGGGGTTGATGAGTAACTAACTCTCCTGCAAAAAAAACAAGTATGTCATATGATACAATAGCAAGAAATACAAGTAGAGTCACACACTTTTCAAGTATTTGGTTCATGCGGGTTAATTAGTACTTAGCCTAAACCCAAACCAATTGGTCTCAGCAGTGATCTGTCGTGAAGTGTGTCGTGAAGTGTTTCGGAACTATAAGCATTAACTTTACATACAATGTAAACACACCTGAGGTTCAGATTGCACAACGAAGTCCACTGAAGGATTTGATTCAGTTTCAAAAATTAGGGTTTGATATTAAAATTAAAAGTATATGTTTCTTATTGTGGCAGTATGAAATGGAATGCAGCCAACAAGATGAGAGATAATTGTACGTGTCACATTTAGTAACCAATATAGATCTATAATTAAGTTATGACATGTACAACATTCTTTGTTTAGTAATGTCTCACTCATATTATGGCATACATACTGATACTGTTTACAGAATTGGGCCTCACAACCTGCAAATGACAAATATTGTTGCACTAGGCATTGAACATGATGATAGTCACCTTTTTCTTGCATATATGACTGTAAATGCAGCTCAAATGGTCCATATACACTTTTAGTTTAGCGTGATAACTTCAGAAGATTTGGTCAAGGCACCAGTAACTTCTTCAATGAAGCTCCACTGCCTGTAATCCTGTGAAATGAAAGGTAGATTTAAGAAAGAAAAAAACTTCTCATTGCAAATCAGCAGTTCATAAATTTATTTTATTTTTTATGTTATACAATTTCAAGATGGCATTGAGGCCTAGTGACAGTCAGGGTGAGCTACTTTTTGAAGATGGTGGGTTAAAAGCATTAAATCCTGGGCTAAACCCTGTTCATTTCAGTATCTATAATTCTGCTAATGTAGTTTTTAAAGAAATGTGGTTCTTAAATACTTACATAGACTTTACATCCCCAACAACTGAAGGAAATTTTCATTTTCACAATTTTTTGGTTTTATCAGCATGAGATCTGAAAAGAAATTTTTTTTTTTAGACTAATAGTTGGAACATTGTCATGTGGTAATTGATCGGTTGTAAAGCATTGCTTGTTGTGACATTGTTTATATATTGGTGCAAATGAATCCCGAAAATTTAAAACCATTATTCCTGGGCATTAATGTGCATGTTGTAATTTTTGGCATTAAATATATACACCTCGTAATTTTGTAATTTTTATAAGGAGCATTGCAATGCATAAATTCAGCCTTAGTATTTCAATTGTATTTTTGTGCAAGCAACACTGTGATACAGGAATTCTGTGATAATTTGACACAGCATATATAACTTTAAATTACTGTGATAATACATTCTGTAATAATAATATGTTACTGATTTTTACAATGATATTCAATATAAATAGCTTTATTACCAGATTGGTGAAATAATTAAAGTTTGTGTTGATCCAGTTACTTGATCTTTGTATTTTTGTTTTTTGTACTGTAAATAACATGCTCATCTGCAAACTGAGCGAACAAGGTTTTAATCACCAATGAGATCAGCTTGGCCTTTACCATGGATCTTTACTTATGCCACGACCAGCAAAGCAAGGTCATTAATTAAGGTGGCATATTCTAATCAGTACTTCATTCTGTGCTGAATGACAAATCAATGTGGATTATGACAATAATTACATAGAATGTCCAAGTTCTTATGTAACGAAGGACCTAATTATTAATTTTTTGTTTAAGAATGTTCAGTCAAGCATTACAATAAAACTCAAATTTAACATTGAATTACCACAAACCTTTTCACTCTTGGGCAAGTGTTCAACCATGATTTCCACTCATGACTGCATGTGTATGACTGCTGCAGTCAGAAAATGTTTAAATCTGAAAAAAAATTTGGAATCCATATTTAATAAAAATTATGTTACTTTCAAATTTTGCTTTCTCTTGAGTAATAAATTAATTTCATGTAGAGGAGAGTGGAGAAAAATGATACACTTTTTTTGCTTTCAATCATGACATAAATTCTAAAATCAGGGCAGTGTTGTGATAGCTACTTTGTTTGGTACCTAGTTACTTATTGCATATTTTTACATACATTGTACATGAAATATTTACAAAACTAAATATATGTCCATCCTATAGCTGTACAATTTCAAAGCAAATAGGCTATACAATGTTCTTACCATTAAGTTTTATTACATAAAGTCCATAACTATTATCTGTAATCTCACATTTGCAGCCTACAAAGTAGTGTCTGTTTAGAAAAATGTGCCTTTTTTTTTGCAAATGTATAGGTTGACATCGGATACATATTAAAAAAAATATATTTATGTTTCAGGACTTCACATTTAAAAATATGAATTGGCAGGAAATATTTCATTCATTTAAAGATGGGAAGGTCATTTTAAGATCAGAAAAAATAATTCCACAGCGAAAATATTGTTAGAGCTTAACACTGTGAATTGAAGTGCCTTGAAAATTTTAATGCAAATTTTTATAAAATACAATAGTAAAAGAGAGTTGCAATTGACACTAGTTACCTAAAGCACGCTATCCGTGGTATAATATAATAGTGTCACTTTATATTTCATGAAATTTAGACAGATATATTCGCTACAACCCTTCTATTTTTATTTGGTAGATATCTTCGCTCTCGTTAGTCCTAAATTTATGAAATTTCACATATTATTTGCCTGAATATGACAGATGAAGGTGCATTATTAAAATATCAAACTTTGCTCTAAAACTGATACAAAATCACAAAAGTCAGCTTTAAAAAATCGGAGATGGCCATTCAAACCATTGCCCCAAAAAATGTGTCTTTTGTGATGACAGGTAGATAAAAAGCAACTTTTTTCATTACTAGGAAATTAGTCATGCATGCTTGCAATTGCTCAGTATTTAAATGTTATTTAATTAATTACCAGCAAGCAGAAATGTGAATGATGATATGCACTGAGTACTAATAAAGAGCGATGTCAATCAAACTTAAGCTCCGCCCACTTCAGTGGCCTGGCTAAGCTCCATCCCCTTCAGTGCCCTGCTCCGCCCCCTTCAGTGGCCTGGGCTGACGTAACTGATGCGCAACATAAGCGGCCCAGTCAAAACACCAACTAATTGTAACAATTTTTTTACACAATAGCCTACCAAGTCTAATTGTTTACAAAGCGTCTAATAGGCAAACCTTGCCTAGACTATACCTAGACCTATTATGACAGTTCAGTTTTGTTTGTCTAATACACACACTTCATAGGCCTTATTTTAAAAACAAATCAGCAAAAATAACAATGGAGAATAAGCCAAATGTGCACGCTGTTTTACAGCATTTTAACCTTACAAGAAAGTCTTGGGGAGCATTTCGTATTTCATAAATATTTGTATACATGTACTTTTTTTTTTAAATAACCTTCAAATCAGTCAAAGTGATAAACTTTTCTTATAATATTTAATTAACTTCTCAGTAGCATGGAATGGACTATGATTGTTTTTTCAGTATAAAACTTAAGTAAATATATTTGACATCAAAAATCAAATGTAGTAAAAAAAATTATATATATAATATAAGAAAGGGTGTTAAATCTTATCTGATTCCACCTATAGCTACCTATATGGTGAAAATGTGAAAAATGTTTTGGAATCCACGCCTAATCATGTCATCATTATGTCTGCCTCTGGAAAATGGTCGTATAAGCTGAGTCAGCTTCAGGTTCAGTGAAAAGATAATTTCAAACCATCATTTCAAATATTTGCGAATAAACGCAAATGTAAATTTGCGATTAAAAATATGGTGGTCGAGTTCAGTTCTTGGTGCGAAGGTTCGCCCCCCGACAGTTGAGGTTTCGCCCCCCGACAGTAGAGGTTTCGCCCCCCGACAGTAGAGGTTTCGCCCCCCGACAGTTGAACCTTCGCCCCCCGACAGCACCTACTTTCGCCCCACGACACCTTCGCCCCACGACACCTTCGCACCACGACAGTGATAGTATACTGTCATACCACAAAAGTAATAGGTGTAGGTTTCGCACCACGAAAGTGAAGGCTGATTCACTTAATAGCAGGTATGCAACTTTTTAAAAGTGGCTATATTTCCTCCTCCTCCTCCTCCTCCTCCTCCTCCTCCTCCTCCTCCTCCTCCTCCTCCTCCTCCTCCTCCTCCTCTTCCCCTCCTAGATCTAGATAAAGTACATCCAAAGATAATTCTGTGGATCAGCATGAAATCTCTGTACATTCAATATTCACGGTGATTAGTAGCTAAAACCGGCCGAAATTGGCGCTGTCGTAGTGCGAAAGTCGGGACTGTCGTGGTGCGAAAGTCGGGACTGTCGTGGTGCGAAAGTTGGGACTGTCGTAGTGCGAAAGTTGGGACTGTCGTGGACTCGTGGTACGAAAGTAACTGTCAAACCACGAGACCGCCAAGTGCACTCCTCGGCCACCATAAATAAACGCAGATATAAAAAAAATTAAGTACAAAAAACGCAAATTAAAAAAAAAAAGTTCACAAAACGCAGATTAGAGAGAGAAAAACATGTGTGTGGCAATAATAGGCTTCCGCAGATTAAAAGACCTTCTCGTGAATATTTTTAAAATATACTCTCCAGGTAGATCCAATTTTATATAGATACACGAAAGATCGAATAAAAATCGATCTATCTACCTACCTTTCTAGCTTTCTATCTAGCTATCTATCTAGCTATCTACCTACCTACCTACCTATCTATCTATCTATCTATCTATCTATCTATCTATCCATCCATCGATATATCTATCTACCTACCTATCTAGCTGTCTATCTATCTATCTATCCATCCATCGATATATCTATCAAGCTATCTACCTACCTATCTAGCTGTCTATCTATCTATCTATCTAGCTATCTATGCAAATATTTAGCCAAACAGGTAAGTAGACATGCGTACCTAAATTATAGTAGAATCTTGCAATTAATTATTTATTTAATATTTTTATTTTTACATACACGAACAAGGCTAATTGCATTGTACTATATTACAATTCGTGGGGCTGGGAGCTAATGCTGATTGGCGCAGGAAATTTATTAAGGCAGCAACTTGCCCTTAAATATGAACCCTAATCATCCAGGCAATAATTGCAATTGACAAGTCAATTACAATTCAGTAAGCCACTGGGAGACTTTTTAGACGGTTAATTCCAATCAATAAATTAGCTAAGGGGTCTTTTTTGCAAGGTCCAGAGTGGCCTACACTTCTAACGCACGTACATATGGAAAGGTATAATACGGACAACGGATGACGGAAACGGATGGGTAAAAAACAGACAACGGATGACGGACATACGGACCGCAAAACGTGTATATGGAAAGCCAGCTTTACGGAAGAAAACGAAACACACACAGATTATATCTTCACAGAGTGGCGCTCCAGTGACGTGACAGGTGCGCCACCACGCATAGGGACGACCTAAAAGGCGGGACCAGCCGCCGGGATATGGCGGGATAGGCGGGACTGATTTGTATGAGATGTGTACGCTGGCCCATAAGTACAAAGCGGAGCAAGGCTTCGGAGCGGCGCGGCAGAGTTGCGGAGCTGCGCGGAAGAACGGAGGGGCTGCGCGGAAGAACTGCGGAACGGCGCGGAAGAACTGCGGAACGGCATGCAAGCATTGCAGAACGGCACGCAAGAATTGCAGAACGGCATGCAATAATTTAATTTAAATGAAATCAATGTGTATATAAATTAAAAGAAAACAGTTTTTTAAACTAGTAAGTCTTTAAGCTCTTCTTGAAAACTGACACTGATGTGATCTTCCATTAGTGGGCAGGCAAGCCATTCCACAACACCAGTGCCACTGCAAGTTCTTCCTTAAAACAACAGAGGCCACCTCCAATAAAGGCCTACCTAAAATAAAAGCCCTCCTAAGATGCCCTCTAACAAATAGAAGGGAGGGCTTCTATTTGAGTTGAGTAAATGGTATTTATTGATCCATCAATGATATTATTCCCTTAACTCTAGGAAGCTGTTGTGGCTGAGGGCTGGTACAACAATAACAACCCCAGAGTTATTGCTACATATTTTCTAGACAGTATACAAGAGGGTAATTACAAGAACGTCATTAATTGAATAACAATTCATAAACGAAACACCTCATACATTATAGTACAAGTTCTCTGTCAGTGAACTTGGCTGTAAATGGTGTGCATCACTTTTTGTGCCATATGGTTATCATGTGGTTATACTTGAGAAAATTTCAGGCAAGCAGTAATATGCATATGTTCAATGAGGACTATAATAATTCCAGGGTTGTCCCATGAAAATAAGAGCAGATCTAGGGATGGAAAAATACATTGTTGGCTGCTATGCAGACATGTTTTCCATAGACACGAGGAGGCGGTTGAATCATGTTTCATTTGGCCAGTCAATAAGAAACCAAGTATATTTTTTAAAAATAATTTTGTTTTTTCGACGTCAGTTACATTTTTGGGATTACATTATGTTAAGGATCGAAGATCTAGTGGCATACTATGTTTAGGGCAATGGACCTTTGTAACATCACGGAAACATTTTACAAATTCAATTATTCAATTTCAGAGAATCGAACAATTTTGGTTAACTCTACTTAGAGGGTGGACGAAATGGTGGCACCAGTTTCTTGCTACTTCTGAATATGACAGGAGTTATGATTTTGATAAGTAAGTTTAAGTTAACTGAATGCCTTTTGCAAGCTTTGTCATGCAGTAAAGGTATCATGTTCAGAGTGCATATTACTAACTGGCTTTTCTATTACAGATCTCTTATGCAATTTTGCTTCATGTCAGTCATCCAGAAGGAGCTGGATCAGTACAAAGAGGACTGGAATAACCATAGAGTAAGAAGACAGGTCCAACTGCGTGTGCTCACAGGCATACCAAATATATTATTTACTTTTCCCGAGAGATATGGTGAGTCCCGTCATGAATCCACAACTCGGTATAGAGACCAAATTGACAATATTTTCAAATTGTTTTTCACTTTATCTAGTTTCTAAATTGATCATTCAATGTAAAGCAGCTGACAAAGGGATGCTGGTTTTCCTCAGACAGTTGAAATACTGGTATTCCATATTATATTAAATCATGCACATTCTCCTAAACAGGGAGTGAACAACGGCTGTGGATCCAGTAGACATCGAGTACTTTAGAAGATATTGTGACAAATCCGCCATGGTACAGAATAAGTCTCTACATATTTTGTTCAATTACATCCTAGTACATTTTGATGCAGAATTTCCCAAAAATGCACTCGATGGTTTCACAATATATAATTTCATTAAATCTATTATGTAAACAACTAATCTTGAAATAGGAACTCATGCCATTTGATACATTCATGATTGGTCAAGCAAACCATTTATTGTCAAGCAAACCATTTATAAAGAGTTACAAATAAATGCATGTTGTTTTACCATTACAACTTGATTTACATGTTTGCAGTATTTTACAACATATAAGTTACTTCGGTACAGAAGTTTCTTTGGTAACAAAAACTGAGGTCTGTAAAATTTTGCGTATACATACTTGATAAATTAGGACATCTGGCATCATAAAACACAAAACCTCAAATAAACAACTTTGAGTCATCTTTTACTTAAGCACCGGACAAGCGCCGTCTTTCAGTTACAGTGGCCGACGTCGAAGTTGTGGCCGACACCGGAGTTGTGGACTTCAATGGTGACGTCCTGGGGCCGATCCAAACATTCCGAATGAACAGGGTGATAGATATCGCTATTATTCTAAATCTTTCTCTGTCAAAATGTTCTGAATCCGCCTCTGGACGTCACTATTGAAATCCACAACTCTGGTGTCGGCCACAACTTCGACGTCGGCCACTGTAGAAATTGCTGTCGAACCGCGCCGTTCTGCAAGTCTCCCGCGCTGTTCCGCAAGTCTCCCGCGTCCGCAGGTCTCCCGCGCCGTTCCGCAAGTCTCCCACGCCGTTCCGCAGGTCTCCCACGCCGTTCCGCAAGTCTCCTGCGCAGCTCCGCAATTCTTCCGCGCCGCTCCACAATTATTCCGCGCCGCTCCGCAGCCTCGCTCCGCTTTGTACTTATGGGCCACCGTTGGCTGGGACCTGCCTAAGCGTGAACGCGATAGGCAGGTCACCCCTACCTATCCCGGATGGCTGATTGGCCAAGAACCGAATTTTCTGATTGGCTGTGCTAAATTTAGACTGGGGATCACGTTCCAGTCTAGGCTTTTCCAATGTTAAAGCCTAGGAAGCGCATGCACGCTACCGGGAGGAATCCCTGCTAATGGCAGCCCCTACCTGCGTACTGCGTCATCTAGTCGCCGCGGGCCAGCGAAGGGCCACCGTAGATGTGGTACCAGTGCTAGGGCGGGACGAACTAAAAGGCGGGACCAATGTAGGCGGGATGCCAGCGAAATCATACAGGGTGCGCTGCGCATCTATTACCTGCTGCCCTCTGCTGTTATTTAGTGTAAACTATATAATATATAGTTTACACTAAATAACAGCAGAATGGAAGTCACGTGACTTGTGACGTGCCAGATCGACGCCATTGCTATGCGTTGATGCCGGGCAGAACAGCCAAATGGCATGTGCAGACGACCGCCAGTATCATGGCCAGAAACCAAAGAAAAAAAGCTGGAAACAAGTGGAACGGTGTTTTGCCATCAACTGTACATCATACAGGAACCGAACAGTATGACGAAGGCAGAAGGAATTACTTTCCACAAGTAGGTTTTGTTAATATATTTTCGAGGGTTACTTGACCTTGCAGTCTGCCCGAAGATCGCCGGACCGCCGTACCTGACCAGTTAGTGTCCAAGATATCCTAGTTTATGACCTCCATGTAGTCCCCTATTCTAAGAATTAGCAGGTTTTTTTAAATTAAAAAAATATTATTGCCTTCATGAAAATATTGGGTTTGGCCTAACTTCACACAATGGCATAGCTTTCTAGTCGATTCGTCACTGCGCGATTCTTCCCAGCCAAAACTAGTCCATGAATTCGTCACTCGAACTTCGAAGAAAGTCTGTTCGTCACCGGAAACTGGTCGATTCGTCACCCGAATTTGGTCGGTTCGCCACTTTAAAAATATTGTAATTGAGGCTCCAGCTAGTGAACTCCTGCTAGCTTGCAGTCTCCCAGCTGCACTGGAAATTCTTGTGATACAGCTGTTATTTATACTCCCTCTCATCTGGCTTTATTGTCTAGCATTTATTGACATTCAAAAGTAGAGATACATTACATGAGGAAAAAATGCAGTGTTTTTACAAAATAATTTCTAGATCTATTTATTTTACCACTTTCAGACTTCAGTAGAAATAATGACAGACAATCATTATCCTGAATCATCCTGCCTACATTTTTGCTATTATTAGGCCTCTCTGGCCTGACATAACAATACCAGCTGGGAAAATTAGGGGAAAATTTACAGCTGGGTGGTAGGCTTAGTTGGAAGAAATGCTAAGAAATGTCAGCTGGCTAAGAAGTTGCTAGCTGGGTGAATTGGTTGGCTGGCTAAGACGGTTGCTAGCTGGGTGAATTTAATTGGCTGGCTGGCTTAGAAAATAATCATCAATGGGCTGGCTGGCACCAGTGCTTATGCAGTAGCTGGTAAGTCAGAAAAAAATTAATAACAGATGAATGTTTCCTAGACTGACAACTTTTCAACTCTATTTTCTTTGAAACATATAGAAACTGAATATCAGCCTGCTAGCCAGCCTTTGTAAAATTTGCTGGTGGTGTGCTCCTGACATTAAATTACTGTAACTTCACTTCAAGTAACATATATCCAAAATTTAAACAGATTCGGAATGAGAGATTATTGGCCACGAGTAATTATTTAATACCAAGCTAGTAACTAGTTAAATAAATATCTTTTTTTAAATTATACTAGGATCATGCAATTCAGCAACTATGACGACAAGGAGACAACTGACAATTTTATTAACAATCACAGTTTTATTAACTATATAAAAATTAAAATGCTCAATTTAATCAGCCATTTATAGATGTAGAGCTATATAGCTTAGACTAGATACAATTGTCACAGTTTTATTAACAATATAAACATTTAAATGCACAATTTAATCAGCCATTTATAGATATAGAGCTATATAGCTTAGACTAGATACAATTTAAATTGAGTAGTGAGTGATTTATATCAATATCCACAATTGTATTAAGATAACAATAGGATAAAACTGAACAAGAAACAAGAAAACATGTATTTATAATGTATATTTTCCATTATGAATAATGCACTTGTGCATAGGAATAGTAATATGAAGAAATCATTTATTAATCATAATATATGCATATATAATATAAATAATAATACAACTTTATTATTTGGTTTTTATATATTCATAAATTGTAGTATTAATTTAATATCAATTAGCATGCATATTTATAGATTAAAGACATTGTAAAACAAAGGAGAAAATCGATGTCAAAAATAATAATGTGGCATTCATTTAATATCAATTAGCAAGCATGTGCCCTTTATAGATCAGTAAGTTACAAAAGCAATTAACCAGTATTTAGTTAGTCCATCAGGCATCACGATGCACATGCTTATAAATAAGCTATTACAATTAAAATTAAATTGGCCTTAGATATTTAAGTGCGGGTGATGAATCGGGTGACCAGTTTCGGGTGACGTACAGACTTTTTTCGGGTGATGAATGGACCTGTTTTTTTTTGGTCAACACGTAACAATGACTGTTCATTATTGGATATTGTGCTTTGGCTTTGCCCACTGTGATTAAAAGTGTCCTCCCATTCAAAATGAGACTTATAACAAATATCATGAAATATTGAAGTAAATTGAAATCCAATATTTTTACATATATGTGGTTGTGTTTTATATTTCCAGACTAAGTAAAAATCATGGAACTGTTCAAAACCTGGGCCAGGAACTGTAGGCGAGACTGATAGAACCCTTCAAAGGGCCCAACCTAAAGAAGGGGCATTTCCGACAATTTTTGAGCTCCCAAAGCACTTGCAGGTACAAATGCATGTATATCACAATATCAAATGTCAACTGATTTACTTACGTGGTAATACCTGGAGGCATAAGATGTGCCTATAATACATCGTATTCTGTCTGCATTGTAAGTTCTACATGCATGTTATAGATACCTTATAAAACATTTGTATGGGTGTATTATATTTGTGAATTTATAGAATGCATTTCTTTCAGCCAAAGATTACCCAGCAAAGACTATCAAGAACGAGTTTGCAAGCCCTTGAAGCTGTGGAAGCTCAAAGTGAAGATCCAAATTCACAAGTATGTAATAACTATACGTCAGTTAAATGCATAATTTTCTCAAGAAGTATTTTTGTGTTGTTGGTCTTAGTATGATCATTACTATAGGTTCAACATACTTTTGTTTTAGCTTGACCATGTTTACTTCACACATGAAGATGATGATGACAGGTTACTGCGAGTGGAAGAGAAAAATAAAGCTCTCAAAAAACAGCTGCGGAATACAAAAGTTCGGGAAAATCGTGCCAAACACACCTGCAAAGATCTCATCCAGCAACTCTCAGAATCTAGTTTGATCAATGAAGAGCTAGAAATGAAGCTATCTTCATATGCAGGTTTACATTTCAAATACTTAGTTTGATGTCTAAATGTTTTTGTGTTATAAAGATAGTGATATAAGCAAATTTTGATAAAAACTTGTAGAGGGGGGTGATAACACATAGAAAAAAAATTATTTCATAATTTTAAATGGAAACCATCCAGGTTTTGTTAAGGCTGATATACCATTTCCAAATTGGTATAACACATGCCTGTATCTCTATTTTTGGTCCCTCCCAAGACTGATTGAATATTTAGTCAATTTGAAAGAATTTTTAGCATTTGCGCGAAGTCGCGGTTCGTCATATTTCCTTTATAATGGAACATATAAAGTTGGTAGGCACATGACTGTATTCAGTGAAAAATAAGCTTCACTTTGAATACCAACATTGCTGTATTTAAAATTTTATTCACATTATAATAACTCAATTTTGAGACTAAATGAGCCCGAATAGACATATGCATGGATTGTTTTTTTATTAAGACAATTATATTTCAACAAATCTAAAATTATTCAGACACCAAATCTCCAGCTTGAGAGCAAAGGTTTTCAGTATTTTCTTAGGCTTTCATAAAAACTGGCAATTTTGTGAATTATGCAAGAAGGTCATTTAGGTATTACATCAATGCTACTGGACAGAAGCTTAGTCAGCTGACATGACCAGCTATCAGAGTCAGATGTAATGATGGGATGATATGGTTTGAGTCCATACCATTTTACACATTCACCTCAGGGGTGGGTCTTCAACTTACTCAAGCCACTATAGTTAACGTCTCACGATACTGACATCCAGCTATCAAGCTCATGAAGAGTGCCTGTGCCAGGGATCAAACTTGGGACCTTCAGAATAGTTGGTTGGTGTTCTAACAGGCTAATCCCTTAACCACTGGGCTCCCCAACAAACAAAATTGAATTAATCAATTTAAAATAATATTCATCACACCACCCGAGACTACAGTTGTTTAATCCATAGATTCAATTGCTGATGGACTATTCCATTATTTAGTAGACCTCCTAAATTGGTATTCATTTTAAAGCTCTTTACAAGACCAATCCAAATAACTCATTATTAAAGAGATATATGGAGATTACATCAATATCGCTGACCTTTAAAGTTGCGGAAATCGCTAAATTTCTGCGTAAATGATCAAATTTTCAACGAGGCTTGGGAGGGATCAAAAATAATGGTACACCTTTGTGTAATACATCATTAGAAAGGGTTTTTGACCCTTAACAAAGTTAGGATAGCTTCCCATTAAAATTCTGACATTCATGATTATCACCCCCCCCCCCCTCTATAAAAAGTAGGACAAATAATGAATTCTGGTAAGATCTTGCAAATACTAGATTTTACAATTTAAGATGTGACAATGGATATTATGAAAGTATTTTAACATGACATTTAATTAAATTTTTTATTTATTTATATCTTCTTTACTATTTGCAGTTATTTCTCATACAAATGTACCTTGTAACAAAGTGTTATTTTATTTTCTACAGATATTCCTTGTGAACTGCTGAAAAAGTCTTCTAACTATACAGAGCACCAGCGCAATTTTGCACTTACGCTTCATCTATACTCAAGCAAGGCATTGCGAAGGTACAGTTCTTAAACTTGAAAATTCACTAAAATTTAAGACTATGCATATTATTACAAAAATAGGGGATTGTGACAAAATTCAATCATGTTTCGATCTCGTAACATTAACAGGTGGCTTGAGAGAATTGATGCTAAGCCTGGTCTCAACCCTATGCATGCTGGACAGTCTGGCTCAGAAATTGAAGGAAAACTCTTCCGACTATAGAAAGTAAATATCTTGTTGCTTTTTGGTCTAATAACAAATTACATCATTGATTTCATTTATCAGTTTCATTTGGGAGAAGTTTTATTTGAGAACTTTTGTTCAAGTTGTAGCAGCAGGATTGGCACATTTTTTGGGAGCAAGATGTATTATTTCGAAACATACTAAGGTAAATATAAGGTAGATGTAATAGCAGGCTATTCTGACAAATTAGTGACTGTATATTAAATTATTTTAATGTAGAAAGCATGTAATTATTTCTGATTGAACTTTCCCAAAGTGGATTGCCCTCTATTAGCAGCATAAAATATGACATATACTATAAATTTTCTTTTCAGTTGCTGCTGGATGCCATGGCAATTAAACAGCGGATAGATCATGACACCCACAAACAGAAATTCACCGGGTATGTGGACCTTGGAAATGGGGATGAGTTGGATTGTGAAGGAAAAGAGGTCTTGGTGTTCATGCTCGTGGGGTTAAAAGGTCATTGGAAGGCCCCAATCGCTTACTTCTTCACATGAAGCTTGCCTGTGGAAGTACAAACTGAACTTGTGACGCATTGTTTAAATAAGCTTCAGGAACTTGGCTTTTGTGTCCGAGTTGTAACCATGGACGGCCACGCCACCAACAAGGCAATGTGCAAGAAGTTCGGGTGCAATCTCTCTCTTGATGACATAGCACACTTCAAACCTTCTTTTCAGATAGAAGGCGCTGACTATCAGACGTATGTGATGTTTGACACATGTCACATGATTAAACTAGTACGGAACACTCTGCAAGCGCTGAGACACATATGGTCATTGGATGGACAGATATCTGATTTGCATGAAACTCAACAACAACTTGGCTTACATTTGGCCAACAAACTTGGAAATGCCTACATCGACTTTCACTCTCAGAAAATGAAGGTAGCCTTAGCTGTTCAAGTACTTTCTGCATCCGTTGCTGCAGCAATACAAACTCTGAGAGACCTTGGTATGAAACAGTTTTCGTACAGCGGTCCCACTATTGAATTTATCAAGATGATTATTTGTTCCATGTCAATAATGATTTAATTTTATGGCACTTCTAATGGTGTAAACCATCTAATGAAAGTAATCTGTATTGAAAGAATATCTATTCTCATTATAAATATTGATTACATGTAATTTTGCAGAGAATTGATAGGCTGTTTGACACACTCAACAATAGGTCTACATGTGCAGCTGGTACAAAGAAGCCCATTTATCTGAATGAATGGCAGGAGGTTAAACAATTCCTCAATTCCTCAATGAGACGAAGAACTTCCTAATTACGCTCCATACAATTGATGGGAAACCATTGCACAAATCGCCCAGGTAAGACATTGCCCATATCAAGATTTTGGTCTGGTTTTCAACTTTATTGCACTATTATTTTTGTTAGGGTCCATATGAAATTTAGCTGTTTAGTTGACCTTAAGTTATCATGGTCATAAGACTAGGGTGCTTGACCTCACAACACCCAAGGTCATATACCTAGCCAATGGTTATAAAACCTATGATGCTAGGTAAAAAAAGCACCATATACACCATCTATAGCAAGTGTCTGAAAATGCTATTACTATTGTGGAGACTTTGAAAACAACTAAAAAAATTGTTTAAACTTTTCCATATGTTTACAGGGGTACCTGTGTTATGAGTCTGTGCTCGGCAATCGTCAGTCTAGAAGGACTACTCCTGGACCTCCACCAGTCGCAGGATAATTTCAAGTATCTTCTGACTTACAAATTAAGCCAAGACCATCTGGAGCTGTTCTTCAGCGCTGTGAGGCAGTGTGGTATGTCAAGCTAATTTTATTTTGCTAAAAACAAATATAATTTTGAAACTTTGATTTTAACTAGCCATAATTTTTAGTTAAAATCTGGTATTCATAATTGTATTAATTTCAGGTGGATGGAGCAATAACCCTACAGCACTCCACTTCAAATATATCTTCAGAAGACTCTTGGCTAGATCCGGCGCTCTTGCAGTGTCGCCTTCTGCAAACGTATCTGCCTTGGAGGAATTTAACATCACCAGTGCTGCTACGTCCACCTACCTACCCCCTACCAACTTCAGATTGGACAATGACATTGTTGAACCTGGACAAGACCTTGACCTTGAAAAACCACCAGCAGAATTTCATGGCCAGTTGAGTCCCCTGGTAGAGAACGTAGTCGTTTACATCGCAGGTAATTATACATATTATGTACTTACATTAGCTTGCATTATGTACTGGCATTATTCTAGCATTTTTCCTCCAACATAATTTTACATATCAGTAGTAATTCAGTTTTTAACAAATTCATTGCCTGTATATTTGTTTGTATACGTTTTTCCTGCCCTGTTATGCAAAAACGCCCAAAGTGACGTTTCTCTACCCTTGAGGCATTGCGTTTGTACAGCGTGTATTCTGTCATGCAGTGTTGTCCATCCACTTTGAAATCAATCTTAAAGTTTGATATTGTCAATAAAATATCTACTACTATATTCTCACTGTCATTGATGTCTATAAGTAAAATGAAGTAGAATCTAATCCAATACTGCTCTATATATCTTCAGGATGGGTTGTAAAGAAAGTCATGGAAAAGCTCCAGTGTGATGTGTGTCGTGAACAGCTGGTGACTACAACAGCATCAACAGAACACCAAGCTGCATTTACCCTACTGAATGCAAAGAATTGTGGGGGTTTGATAAAACCAGCAGAAAGTGTCATTGGCATTTTACTATGTGCCGAAAGGAAATTGAGACAGATTACCAACATTCAAAACATTAACAGGTCGTGCTCACAGCTGAAATTGGAGAGTGCAGTTCTTTCTCAGATGGGATGCAATGCGTTTGAAATGATCATGCTAGATCAACAAGTGTTGGAATAAACAATCATTATTTAACCTGGTTCGTCTGCTAGTGAAAACTTACTTCAATCTTAGGTTCCATCATATTGTACGCCTTCACAACATGAAACTTCAAGGAAAGAAGATCCGACAGAAATGTACAAAGTTGGTGTTGATTAAGGGACAATAATGACATTATGCTTCCCACTTGTAGACTCTTTTCTCACTGAAGAAACACTGAAGATTTGTTTGATGCAATTATCATTTACAAGTGTAAGAAATGAATCAACAGATAATTAGTAATTTATCAATTAGCATAGCAGCATTATATACATGTAGTTGATGTGGACAAGATGTAATTTACTTTACTATTGAAATGCTGATATGATATAATGCTAGAGTGTAAGCTGCTATGACATTTCTGCCAAAACTGTAGAAAAATACACTTGTGATTTTATAGAAAAACTCAGTTCTACTGTATTGATAAATTAAATAATCATGATAATGTACTAAGGTAAGATTGTCATATTAAGATTTTCAAATCATTGCAATCCAGGTGATATCGATTAGGTCATTCATAAATTATCATGATTTGCCTTCCTTTTTTTTTTTTTGGCTGGCTTATATATATATTTCTTGTTGTATTGTTGTATTGCATTCGACAAATAGGTCAAATTTGACCTTAAAGTTTGATATTGTCAATCAAATTTCTACTACTATAATCTCACTGTCATTGATGTCTATAAGTAAAATGGAAGGATACCTAGTTTCCTTGTTAATGTGTGCTAATGAATTATAACTTTACTACTTATTACAGAGATCTTTGTCAATTTGTATTTGAATGAAACTGAACATATTCATTAAAAAAAGGGACATGAAACATACCACTCAATTTGTACTTATTATTGGGATGCGGAAAGGTCTGTATGTGCATAGCGTGCTATAAGGCATTGAAGACACCTACCCATTTAAAACATTAATTTGAAAAAGGTCTAAATTAAGCGTATTATGCAGGAAAAAATTACCAGTTGCCCTGAGCCCTGACTTTCTAGTGCTAAGGGCAGCCAAGCAGATATATATATATATATATACGATGTGTCACTTGGATAACACATGGACATGCAGTAATGTAAAAAACAGTTTGCTCAAAAAATAGAAACCTCCGTTTATCCCTGTATTGGCCTCAAAATTTCAGCCGGGATCAGTCCTGGGGCAACGCAAAAACTGCCATAAATGAATTGCATGGGCACTGCTCTGATAGGCACCATACTTAAAAAAAGGACTACAAATGGCCCTGTACAATTATATTCTGCGAGTTTTTAAAGCAGGTTAGGAAAGTGATCCATGTGTTGTGCCCCACACGCTGACGATCGAGTCCTAAACACAGCACATGCCACACATGCTGTATCCCATAGCCAGGGCCGGTCATATAACTTGCGGGGCCCAAAGCAGGGCCTAATTTGCCTCCTTGCTTTTCAATTATAAGAATGGCCTAATATTACCGATGTGCGGGGCCTATTTAGGTGCCTTGCTTGCGTTGCCCTATGACCGGCCCTGCCCACAGCAATTTTGTGGTTGTGTAAGTTGCAATTTTAATTTTAATCAGTGGAACTTGGGGATGGGGGCACTTTTGGTCCCATTCAAGCACCCTTTGGACAGTCTTGAATAAATGTTGATAAAAGTATTTGATCTCTTTAGCTTCTCGCATCTTCTCAGGGCAAAATTTTAAGGATCAGTCTTTTGAAAATCCAAAGGTTAGATAAAAATAATGAAATAACATTGTGTGACCTCTACTATCACCTTGTATTTTGTCACATTTCACATCACGTAGATGGATCCGCAAAACTAACAATTGAATAAGACTCACTGATGGTTTTATTTAGGCGATGTGAGTACATCATAAAGAGAAAAAGAGAGAAACGTTTATTTGACCATCATAATATGATGTGACCACCTTGAGCCACTTGTCCAGCTTCCCTGTACACAATAAACAACAAATAATGAAAACCAAGGTAACCAACCAAATTTATTGTGGCTTAGAATAGACACCAGCTGATAAGTGTAAACCAGCTGATAAGTGTTAACGACCTGTTATTCACTTTTATCTGTTATTCATCAAAGCACCAGCTGGCTGGAATCTTCCCAGCTGAAGGTTACTCTGAGACCTGTCTCCCAGCTGGATCATTCCCAGCTGGTATATAAGCCAGCTGACAAGGACTTAAGCTGGATCCATCCTAGCTGGCAAATTCTTAAATTATTAAGGCTCCAGCTACTGAACTCTAGCTAGCTGGCAGTCTCCCAGAGCTCTGCAGTAGTGATGCTTGCTATTTTTCAAATTATTGAGGCTCCAGCTACTGAACTCCAGCTAGCTGGCAGTCTCTCAGCTGCAGTGGCGATGCTTGCTATTTTTCAACTTATTGAGGCTCCAGCTAGTGACCTCCCGCTAGACGGCAGTCTCCCAGCTGCAGTGGCGATGCTTGCTATTTTTCAACTTATTCAGGCTCCAGCTAGTGACCTCCCACTAGCTGAAATTTTTGTGATACAGCTGTTCTTTTATATACTCCCTCTCATCTGACATTTTTTTATCTAGCATTTATTGACATTCAAAAGTAGAGATACATGAGGAAAAATGCAGTGTTTTTACAAAATAATTTCTAGATCTATTTATTTTACCCCTTTCAGTCATAAACAGACTTCAGTAGAAATAATGACAAAATATATAGACAATCGACAATCATTATCCTGAATCATCATGCCTCCATTTTTGCTATTATTAGCCTGTCTGGCCTAACATAACAATACCAGCTGGAAAAGTTAGGGGAAAATTTACAGCTTAGTTGGAACTCAGCTGGCTGGGAAGAAATGCTAAGAAATTTCAGCTGGCTAAGAAAGTTGCTAGCTGGGTAAATTGAATTGGCTGGCTGGCTAAGATGGTTGCTAGCTGGGTGAATTTAATTGGCTGGCTGGCTTAGAAAATAATCATCAATGGGCTGGCTGGCACCAGTGCTTATGCAGTAGCTGGTAAGTCAGAAAAAATTAATAACAGATGAATGTTTCCTAGACTGACAACGTTTCAACTCTATTCTATGAAACATATAGAAACTGAATATCAGCTTGCTAGCCAGCCTTTGTAAAATTTGCTGGTAGTGTGCTCCTGATTAAGCTTGACACATACTAAAATGAAAATTGAGTGTAGAAAATAAAAAACCCACATGATTTAGCTGAACCTGTGGAATGAATTCCATTTACTTTCACTTAACCATGGCATAGACGTAGTATTTTGTTTTGCTAAATATATACAGATTTATGAAATATCATAATCATTTAAGTATTGGGGTTGTCAGTAAATTTACAAGGTGAAACTGAAAGCATGCAGAACTTTATAACAGTCAAAAAGCAGTTTCACCATTGCCGACACTACTTCAAGTGCCCGTTTTTATTGTACATAGGATCTTGTTTCTTAAACCAATGGCTTCCCCAGATCAAGACGGTTCTGGCAATAGGTATAACATAATTGTAGCTCTATTATTAACGGAGCTGTTTTATGTGTGACGAGGTCACTGTTTTCCAGCTATGCACGTGTGTTTGTTGACGTCCACAATCAACACACAGCAATGGCGCCTTGCGGCGCGCGTCACAGACAATGGCAACCAATAGGCTTCGTCCATTGTATGGTCCATTCCACTCTTCTAGTTCCATGAGCTGACGCAGTACGCAGGTAGGGGCTGCCATTAGCCGGAAGAGATTCCTCCCGGTAGCGTGCGTGCGCATCCTAGGCTTTAGCATTGAAAATTCGTGGACCGGAACGTGTTCCCCAGTCTAAAAATAGCACAGCCAATCAAAAAATTCAGCGTTTGGCCAATCAGATAGGTAGAGGCGACCTGCCTGTCGCGTTTATGCTTAGGCAGGTCCCAGCCAAGTGCCTGCAAAATCATACAGGGTGCGCTGCGCATCTATTACCTGCTGCCCTCTGCTGATATTTAGTGTAAACTATATATTGTAAGATAAAATCAACACAACTTCAAAGCAACAAGTATCACATTTCAGACACAATAGCAAGCACTAGCAAATTCCCAGCTGGAGGTAACACTGAGACCTGTCTCCCAGCTGGATCATTCGCTCCCAGCTGGTATATATGCCAGCTGACAAGGACTTGAACTGGATCCATCCTAGCTGGCAAATTCTCAACTTATTGAGGCTTCAGCTAGTGACCACCAGCTAACTGGCAGTCTCTCCCAGCTGCAGTGGCGATGCTTGCTATTTTTCAAATTGAGGCTCCAGCTAGTGACCTCCAGCTAGCTGGCAGTCTCCCAGCTGCAGTGGCGATGCTTATTTTTTTTCAAATTATTGAGGTACCAGCTATAGTGACCTCCAGCTAGCTGGCAGTCTCCCAGCTGCAGTGGCGATACTTGCTATTTTTCAACTTACTGAGGCTTCAGCTAGTGACCTCCAGCTAGCTTGCAGTCTCCCAGCTGCAGTGGCGATAATTGCTATTTTTCAAATTATTGCGGCTTCAGCTAGTGACTCCCAGCTAGCTGGCAGTCTCCCAGCTGTAGTGGCGATGCCTGCTATTTTTCAACTTATTGAGGCTCCAGCTAGTGACCTCCTGCTAGCTTGCAGTCTTCCAGCTGCACTGGAAATTCTTGTGATACAGCTGTTCTTTTATATACTCCCTCTCACCTGGCTTTATTAACTAGCATTTATTGACATTCAAAAGTACAGATACATAAGGAAAAAATGCAGTCTTTTTACAAAAATAATTTTTAGAAAAAATTACAAAATATACAGACAATCATAAGCCTGAATCATCCTGCCATTTTTGCCATTGTTACAATACCAGCTGGAAAAGTTAGGGGAAAATTTACAGCTGGGTGGTAGGCTTAGTTGGAACTCAGCTGGCTGGGAAGAAATGCTAAGAAATGTCAGCTGGCTAAGAAAGTTGCTAGCTGGGTAAATTGAATTGGCTGGCTGGCTAAGACGGTTGCTAGCTGGGTGAATTTAATTGGCTGGCTGGCTTAGAATTTAATAATTAATGGGCTGGCTGGCACCAGTGCTTATGCAGTAGCTGGTAAGTCAGAAAAAATAAATAACAGATGAGAGTTTCCTAGACTGACCACTTTTCAATTCTATTGTCTATGAAACATATAGAAACTGAATATCAGCCTGCTAGCCAGTCTTTGTAAAATTTGCTGGTGGTGTGCTCCTGTAATCTTTTATTCTTACAGTTATCACACAACCATGATGAAATATTTAAATTATTTTGATTTGAGCAATTTTGGTGGAACCATTTTCTACAGCGGTCTCATGAAACCATCACACTTCCAGTAATATTTGCCAAACCACATTGACACTCAATTTTTATTTCAAAAACATCAACATTCATTGCCACCAGGGAAACTTAAATTTTTGGAAATATAGTGAATTCCTCGTTCAGTAAACATTCCAACAAATGTTGCCTTGAAACATTAGTATCGAAATCCCAAGTTCTATGTTTTTTCAAACTCAGGGATCCAGTGAAACAAAATTCCACAGCATTTTCCCCGATAAAGGTGAGACCTCCTATGTCTTTGGTCTGGATTAGGGTGGCATGAACAGCTTCCTCTGGTGAGCATTGCAATAATTCCATGCATTTTAAGTGGCTACCAGTGGCTTTGGTGTTTATGACACTCACCAACATAAGAAATTATGTCGTAGTCTTCTGGCCCTACTTCCTTTTCAAGGATACCAGCAACCTGGTTGCTCTCTGGCCAAATTCGCCTTAAGCAGGCCTCAAAAACAGGCTCACTGTACTTAAAGACAATTGCGGGTATTCAGTTCTACCACTGAGAATGCCATGAAATTTTGTACAAAGTTAAAGCAAGTTCTTGTTCAAAATAATGAAAGAAAACTTGGGGGTCACCATAGTTTAAAAAAATTTGTCTGACAAATACCAATAGAGTCTTTTCACTGAACAGCCCTGAATTCAGCAGGACATAAGTCTTTCCCCTCCTCTTATTACTCATTTTTCTTTTTAGACACAGTAGGTAATAACTAACTGATCCCATAAATATAACTTTCTCAGAAAAATAACAAAAATCAACTTAATGATAAAGTGTCAAATCGACATTAAAATGCACTAAAAATACTGCTACTTGGATGCACTTTGCTTCAGCCAATTACAGCCTAGGGCGGGATCTTCTTCAGCCAATAGAATTGCAGTATTCTGTTTTAGCCACCTGGTGGAAATACAGAGAACCTTCCGTGAAAATCCACTATTGCATGTTAATTCAATATATATATTGAAAATAATATGTTTCCAAGCATAATAGAGGAGAGGCAAACTCCAAAAAAGATGCATATTTAAGAAGTTGATGACACGTAAAGACCTGATGGTCATATTACACATCATTTTAATCCCAAGTTCCTCAATTTTATGAATTTTTATGTTTGCCATGTCGAAAGTGGTAAATAAGGGTCTTAAAATGGGTTTCCATGGCAACAAGTTCCTTAATTTTTAAACCCAATATTGAAACTTATTATATTCTCTAACTTTGGCAAAACAAATGAAAAATGTTTGATATTTGGCCAAACTTTACAGGTATCTACAGTTATTGAAAAACAATGTTAATTATTTAAATATCGTATAACCCTGTTGCCATGGTAACAAAACAAGCGGTGTTTTTGCTAATCTTTACCAATAGTACATATTAGAAGTTTTTTTCTTTATTCATGTAATATATATTATCAACAAATAAGGCATGCTTTGGCACAACCAACACCTGCCATTATCATTCACATGATTTCAGTTTTGTTAAATAAATAAATCGTCCAATATGGCCGCTATCAAGCAATAAATGGCTATATCTTTGTAACTAATTGACACAACACAACAAATTTAGTGTCTATAACTAGGTTTTTGGGGTCAAGGAATTCAATGACACTATCCATTTTAAGATATAGTGTACAGGAACTCAGATATCCAAGATGGCGTCCAATATGGCCGCCATGAAGCGATGACTGGCTATATCTTTATAACTAATTGACACAGGACAACGAATATGGGGTCTATGCCTAGGTTTTTGGGGTCAAGGAATTCGATGACACTATCCATTTTAAGATATAGTGTACAGGAACTCAGATATCCAAGATGGCGTCCAATATGGCCACTATCAAGCAATAAATGGCTATATCTTTGTAACTAATTGACACAACACAACAAATTTGGGGTCTATACCTAGGCTTTTGGGGTCAAGGAATTCAATGAAACTATCCATTTTAAGATATAGTGTACAGGAACTCAGATATCCAAGATGGCGTCCAATATGGCCACCATGAAGCGATGACTGGCTATATTTTTATAAATAATTGACCCAGGACAACGAATATGGGGTCTATGCCTAGGTTTTTGGGGTCAAGGAATCCTATGGAATTATTTTTTTCGAGGTATAGTGTACAGGTAAATCCAAGATGGTATCCAATATGGCCACCAATGATATACAAAAGTCCAATAACTTTGTCAGTAATTTACATAGAAGAACGGATTTTGGGTTTACGCCTAGGTTTTTTTGGTTAAAGAATTCAGTGAGACTATCTATTTCAAATTATATTGGATAGGAACAGTCATATCCAAGATGGCGAACAATATAGCTGCTGTTGATTTAAAAATTCCTATGGAAAATTTTATGGTACAGGAACAGTGATGTGCCTAATATGGCCTCCATAATAAAACATGAAAAAGTATCCACTTATAAATTCTATAGTTATATTTATATAAAGCTTACACAAGCATCTTAGATTCAGAATTATAATTTTTATATACATATACAATATGGCAAAATCAAACAACACTTATCATTTACAGTAAATTTGGGCTGCCCAAAATACAAATACATTTTTCATTAGGTAGGTGCTGTGAAAATCCCATATTCGTTCTGTGTCAATTACTGACAAAGTTATTGGTGCTTTTGTATATCAGTGGTGGCATGCATATTGGATGTCATCTTGGTTTTTCAGTATAAGTACACTATATCTTAAAACTACGGTGGCAAGTTCACCTTTCGACCCAAGAAAGTAACAACTTTCGCCAAGAAAGTACTAACTTTTGTGCACAAAAGTTACTAACTTGCCCCCCTCACTGGTGGTTTTAGCTAAACAGCTTCATAAATCTTGAATGTACAGAGATGTTATTCATATCCATGGATGCCTTAATAAAGATACTTCTACATGTAAAGAACAATGTAATAGATGCAGTATTGATCGAGTAAATGTCATAAAACAATCAGTGAGGGGGCAGGCCAGCTGGGTGCCCAAGTCCCCACTCATGTGGTCTGGGAGCCTGTGTTTAGGCACACTTATCTCTGGATGTAGTTTACCTAGAATACTGGTTAAAACCCTATTAGACAGGTGCTATCTTATTCTTATTAGTTGTGGTAATATCATATTTCTATCTTGAGATTGTTCCCAAACTAAAGACTGTAGATGTGTCAGAAAGGGAAATATTATTGAGAGGAGAGGAGAGCCTTCACTTTTGTTGTGCAAAACATATTTATTGGTCTATAACTTTCATGGTACGACAGTGCTGTCGCTGTCGTGGTGAGAAGGTGCACTTGTATCATGGTGCGAAGGTGTCTTGGTGCAAAGGTATGTCATGGTACCCAAGTACCTATTATCGGAAGGCAAAACCTTCACACCAGAAAGTGTACACCTGGGCCACCATATAAAACAGATAATTCCATTGGATTCATTGAACCCAAAAACACAGGTATAGACCCTATATTTGTTGTGCTGTGTCAATTAGTACAAAGATATAGCCAGCCATCACTTCATGGTGGCCATATTGGACACCATCTTGGATATCTGAGTTCCTGTACACTATATCTTAAAATGGATAGTGTCATTGAATTCCTTGACCCCAAAAACCTAGTTATAGACACCAAATTTGTTGTGTTGTGTCAATTAGTTACAAAGATATAGCCATTTATTGCTTGATAGCGGCCATATTGGACGCCATCTTGGATATCTGAGTTCCTGTACACTATATCTTATAATGGATAGTGTCATCGAATTCCTTGACCCCAAAAACCTAGGCATAGACCCCCATATTCGTTGTCCTGTGTCAATTAGTTATAAAGATATAGCCAGTCATCGCTTCATGGCGGCCATATTGGACGCCATCTTGGATATCTGAGTTCCTGTACACTATATCTTAAAATGGATAGTTTCATTGAATTCCTTGACCCCAAAAACCTAGGCATAGACCCCATATTTGTTGTGCTGTGTCAATTAGTTACAAAGATATAGCCATTTATTGCTTGATAGTGGCCATCTTGGACGCCATCTTTGATATTTCAAAATACATGCTGCTGACAAAATATAGTTGTCAAGAATAGAATAAAGCTCCCTTATCTTGCATGATATCCATTATAAAATTTTGGACAAACATTGCTTAAAGTTTAGTCACTTGCACAATTCACTGAAAAATGACTTACACATTTCAAACTGGTTGTCATGGCAACATTATTTATTTAACAAAACTGAAATCATGTGAATGATAACGGCAGGTGTTGGTTGTGCCAAAGCATGCCTTATTTGTTGATAATATATATTACATGAATAAAGAAAAAAACTTCTAATATGTAAAGATTAGCAAAAACACCGCTTGTTTTGTTACCATGGCAACAGGGTTATACGATATTTAAATAATTAACATTGTTTTTCAATAACTGTAGATACCTGTAAATGTTGGCCAAATATCAAACATTTTTCCTTTGTTTTGCCAAAGTTAGAGAATATAATAAGTTTCAATATTGGGTTTAAAAATTAAGGGACTTGTTGCCATGGAAACTCATTTTAAGACCCTTATTTACCACTTTCGACATGGCAAACATAAAAATTCATAAAATTGAGGAACTTTGGATTAAAATGATGTGTAATACGTGTCACCGCTTCATAGAAATTGTCAGTTTGCCTCTCCTCTATAAGAATGGGTTTAAATGCATTTTCGCCACTGATTTTTTACCACGTTTTTGTGAATACTAAGTTAAGTTATCCCAGCATCTTAGAAAAAAAAGAAGTATAGGCACTGCATCTGGTGGTAAAAACGAAATTGATTTGATGGTTAGTTTTTGCATATAAATGATATATGGGACATTTTTACGGGTATAACACTTATTTTCATAAATAAAACATAAAAGTAGATTACATGTGCTAGTTTTGGAACTTAACCCCCCCAACAAACAGAAAACAGCAGAGGCGACTTGAGCGCCATCTGTGTTTTTTTCCATGCTTGAAAGTGAAAAATTATACTGAAATACTGCAAGAAAGGGTCTAGTCAACTGGTCCGCCAGATGGTCCTGACTAACTAGCCCGCCGATAAAACTGGTCCGCCACTAAGAGTTATTTGGTCCTCCAGAAAGTCAACTGGTCCTCTGCAGAAAAAGTCAACTGGTCCTCAATGAAATTGTTTTGGGTCCTTTGTTTTTATTTCAATATGGAATTATTATAACACTTATATCTTTAAAGAAAGGTGAACAAAAAAAACATGATAGAGAAGTGGTAAAGCAACAGAAAACTTCAAACTTGAGCAACAATGATTAGGTGAAATTGCTAAATTCAATTGCAGCTTCGCACCGTATCGTGGCGCCGCCTTTCGGAAGAAACGCATTTGTCCAAAGAATAACCATCAAGAAGCGCCACGGGAATGCTGGGAAAAGGAGGCGCACACACAGGATTGACAGGCAGCGATCCCAGGATAGGCGCTTGAAAAAAACATGCGTGCAAGTTGCACTGCTTTTACTGAAATTAGCATTGTCACTGTCATGCATAAAATGATTTACCATGTAGTCCGACGTATGGATTAAATTAACTAGGTACGTATAGTTTTACACTGTTTAGCACTGTTGTTATGAGATAAACAATGAGGTCATTGATGTCGTCTGCATTCAGTCAGTAAAGTTCGAGATTTGCAATTTGAAGTCAATTTTTGATTTAAAGATTAATAAATTCTTGTGGTTAAATTTAGTGGGACTCCAAAAAAACTTTGGGGAGAGTTGGCAACACTGCTACTGGACTTAATTGTCTACATGAAGTTGTGATAAAAAAACAACTGTCAATGCTTAATTGCATTGTTTTTCTATGATACGTAATAGCAAGCTGCCATTTTAGATTTAGCTATTAATCCAGGAGAGTAATATTAGTCAATAAATAAAAAAAACTTAGAATAAATCTATATTTATTTAAAATTGTTATATCTGTCATGGTGATGTAATTTTAGCACTCAGCGAACGAATTTCGAAATGAGTGGGCTGCCATGGGCGCCTTTACACTTTTGTTTATAAAAAATATTCAATTCCAGAGCAGAACGCGCGAATAACGCATTTTAGGCACAAGCGCTCGTATCGATCCTGATGAATCAAAATCCCACCAAAAATTTCAGGATCAACCCTTGAGCTTTAACTTATGTTGACATTTTAGTAATATTAATTTGAAATTTTTTAAATATGCCTATGTATGCCAAAAAAAAATTAAACTCTAACAATGCCACTTTATTTCATTTGTAGTACAGTACTATTCAAAAATTATGATATTTGAAGTCAATAATTTTGATGGAATTTTCAATCATCAATGCCTTGACAAAAAACAAAGGGAATTAAAAGGTAATATTTGCAAATTACCTATAACCATGAAGATCACAAGCTCGAATAACGCAAATCAATTAATAATGCTTCCATTAGGAGGTATAATACTTTATGTACTTTTCTCGATAGATTTAGATCAGAATAACAAAATCACATGCTGGCATGGGTAGCATTTTCCCATGTATCCGTGTTTAAAAAAAAAAGAATTCCACATGGTCCTAGTATAACACAACATTTCCATATTGGTGAGCATTTTCTTTCAGTTGATCTTTTAAAATAATTGGATAATATTCACTTGCTATATTTGTATAGCCTTTTCTTTAAGTATCAAACAGTACTCACATAGTACTTCTTGTCCAATCCCTATATAGCAGTAATAGCGGAATGGCAAGCTGGGCAGTGTGCTGTCTGCTTCAAGCCAATTAAGTGACCTAACTGTCACTGAGCGATCTTTATTTAAGAATTGAGTACAGTCAATGCAAACAAAACTAATTGATATGCAATTTCACTGTTAGACATTCAGGCAAATTTGTATTTAAGTCTAACTGGTAAACTAGCAAAAGAACTGTATTCAGCTACATTCTGATTGGCTGCTGCAAATGACATAACTATTGTGAATGGAAACATTTGTAACAATACAACAGTAAAACTTCATTCATGTAATATTCAGAAACATTTTTAATTCAGTAAATTAAAAAAATTGGTGAGTTATAATATGTCTGTCAGTATTTATTATTTCATCTGTTATGTACATCCAGTAAGAAACACTCTTGGTAATGTCTGTAATATTATACACGTATACAATCCAAAGCATGAATCCAAAGTTTAATCTAGACAAGGCAAAAATAACTAAAAAATCAACACATTTTTTGGAATACTGGACTCACAATATTCAGTGATGTTGAACATAATTACAATTTACAATGTTATCTTCTTGTAGCAGTATATAATTACATATTGTACCGCACGATGTTTTGATAATGTTTTCTACTGAAACACAATATGGGCAGTGCTGATTATGACATAAAAATGATTCATTAATGTCATCTTTCGATTATGAAAACAGCATCACTCAGTCAACAGTGCCAATACCTTGACTATTCGAATAAAACATGGATACCAATATCACTGTACCTTGGATGAACTAGAGAAGGATTGGACACTTCGATACTTGAAAGGTTCACACTACTGTCCTAATGAACACTTGATGATGCTGTAATTTGAGCCAAATTTTACAACTCCCCCTCACTGACTCCACTGGGAAACAGAAGGAAAGGGGTGTAAAATATGTATTCATATACACCGAAATGCATATCTTCACTCTATTCCCAGTATAAATTTGATATTTTGACTCGATTCATTTCAGAATTATTGTGTATATATACAGGCATCTGAATATCTGGGATAATAATTTAATTTAAAAAAAAGATGCACAAATAGTGAAAATTAGGCATCTTTAAGAGTCTGTATCTCTGTTCGACAACTTACGAAACATTAGATATAATAACCACCATGCAGACAAGGTGTACAGCTTTAGGATGGATATGACCTTATCTTTGGCTTTTTACAGCTTTTTGAGTTATGGTCGGTTAAACTTAGGTTGTAAACTGAATGAGACTTTTCTGCTAACACGTTTTGGCTCATAACTTCCTTAATATTAGGCCTATAAATTCAGGAAAAACACCTATATAATTCGGACTTGCTCTCATAACCAGCCAGGTATCCTGCAACATGCTCTTCTTCTAACAAGGTCTCTTCCAGTTCTTCCAACTCATCCTGGTTTTCAATTGTGACATTATAAGCTGATGGTGACTTTAATATTGCCTTCGATGGACTTTCTGGTACTGGTTGGGCAGTGCCAAAAACAATCCTCTTCTTCAACATTGGCATTTTTGCCTATCACCACCAGACTAATGACAATTAACCTTTGTGAAGGACTTCTTTACATTTGGCTAATTGAATTGATCTATATTATTACATATATTTACATATTGTAAATATTATTTATGTTATAATATATTTAAGTTAAAGGGTAAATGCCTATCTATATATAGCTGTTATAGCTCTATAGACATCTTTTATTATTAAGCTCTATAGACACACATATAAATATAAATATATGTTTATGTATGGGCTATTAGCTCTTGCTATAATCAATAATATACAATTATACAATGGTGTAAATGCATAAAATGTAGTGGACTCCCAATTCTTATCATCTCATCATTATTTCTGCCTCTGACAGCTGGCCATATAAACTGAGTAATTAATCTACAGGTTCAGTAGCATTGGGACATAGAGTTTTGTATTGGGCGAGTTGGCTTGTGGCGAGTTAAATATGGGCGAGAAATTTTTGGGCGAGTTGACTGGCCCCCCACCAGACAGAGGAATCTGAACAGGCTTGAGCTGTTAATTGACAGGAGCACACCACCAGCAAATTTTACAAAGGCTGGCTAGCAGCTGATATTCGGTTTCTATATGTTTCATAGACAATAGAGTTGAAAAGTTGTCAGTCTAGGAAACATTCATCTGTTATTCATTTTTTCTGACTTACCAGCTACTGCATAAGCACTGGTGCCAGCCAGCCCATTGATGATTATTTTCTAAGCCAGCCAGCCAATTAAATTCACCCAGCTAGCAACCGTCTTAGCCAGCCAGCCAATTCAATTTACCCAGCTAGCAACTTTCTTAGCCAGCTGACATTTCTTAGCATTTCTTCCCAGCCAGCTGAGTTCCAACTAAGCCTACCACCCAGCTGTAAATTTTCCCCTAACTTTTCCAGCTGGTATTGTTATGTCAGGCCAGAGAGGCCTAACAATAGCAAAAATGGAGGCAGGATGATTCAGGCTAATGATTGTCTGTATATTTTGTCATTATTTCTACTGAAGTCTGTTTATGACTGAAAGTGGTAAAATAAATAGATCTAGAAATTATTTTGTAAAAACACTGCATTTTTTCCTTATGTATCTCTACTTTTGAATGTCAATAAATGCTAGATAATAAAGCCAGGTGAGAGGGAGTATATAAAAGAACAGCTGTATCACAAGAATTTCCAGTGCAGCTGGGAGACTGCAAGCTAGCAGGAGGTCACTAGCTCAGGGATGTGCTTGATCAGTGATAAAAAAACCGGAAAATGTCCGGATGAACGAAAAAAAGCCAAAAAATTGAATTTGTACATATCACAAGGGTCAATTTCACATGCCAAAAAAACCGGATTTCCGGAAAAAAAACGGAAAAATCACATCCCTGCTAGCTGGAGCCTCAATAAGTTGAAAAATAGCAAGCATCGCCACTGCAGCTGGGAGACTGCCAGCTAGCAGGAGGTCACTAGCTGAAGCCTCAATAAGTTGAAAAATAGCAAGCATCGCCACTGCAGCTGGGAGACTGCCAGCTAGCTGGAGGTCACTAGCTGGAGCCTCAATAAGTTAAAAAATAGCAAGCATCCCCACTGCAGCTGGGAGACTGCCAGCTAGCTGGAGGTCACTAGCTGGAGCCTCAATAATTTGAGAATTTGCCAGCTAGGATGGATCCAGCTTAAGTCCTTGTCAGCTGGCTTATATACCAGCTGGGAATGATCCAGCTGGGAGACAGGTCTCAGAGTTACCTCCAGCTGGGAAGATTCCAGCCAGCTGGTGCTTTGATGAATAACAGATAAAAGTGAATATCAGGGTTACGGCAATGCCCCCCTTTGGTGCGTATGGACCCAAAAAAGTGTTCGAGGCAGTCTTGATTGATATGTCCAGTCAGTAGAATAATCTTTTATGTCAGTCAATAGTTGTTCCAATGCATTTAAATTTCCAAGCCAGCCCTCTAGCCAGCCAGGTGGGGGGGGGGGGGGGGGGGGCCTTCTGTTCAGACTCATTAGACTAGAAATCCATTGTTGAAATTTTTTGAGAAGTGGTAGGGAATCATCGGTAAATGCTTGTTTTGCTGGTTTGCTTGAGTGCTCCTGGCTGGTATTAAACAAATCAATTTGGTCCATGTTGTCAATAAATTCTGCGGTTGATTTTGCCAGCTGTGGAAGCTCTTTCAGGTCAGCAAAGGTATACATTGCTGCCGCTACGGAGTGACTTATATATAGTATCTGAAATACTAATATTGCAAGGCATACATGATGGCGATTAGGGCTTCACACCGGTAATATCATAAAACCGGTACTGTATGAAAAACCGGTATTCTAAAAGACGTATCATATATGATACATATCGACGCAAAAAAACCGCCGAAAATGAGCGATTGCTTAATTTCCGTCAGAGGGCGCCTACTGTTTTTGGACTAAGTACCACTGAGTACGTAATGTGCTGCCATCTACAGTATATGAAAAAGTTTTTTCCCCAGGAGACCATGCAGTGACGAAGTGACTATAGGGAGATTATGTGACTGAATAGTGACTATGAGACTACAGTGCCAAAGAGAGCAGGAATGTTAGCATTAAAATCACTTTGCTGCAAAGAGTTGTTGGCGGTATTTAAACCAGGAATGTCTTAATATATTTGGATAACATTATAGTTTTTGATAATAGACTGATTGACTGATTCATTCCTTCATTTAGAAACAGCACAAGATATTCAATGAATGCCTGACTAGGTTTTACAATAAGATAATTTTTAAAATATATATAATAATAATTTAATTTTCTTTTTTTTTATTGAAGGTGCCTCCATTACAGATAATGCTCAGGTGGTTTCCTGTAGACCTATATTTATAATAGATTACAATTCATAGTTAACATCATGTAGATGTCATAATAATAATTTTTGTGCCATCAAAATAAAGTATCTATCTATCTATATAAAGGTCATTTACAAGTTCATTAGTGCAACTTCTACAATTATAGCAGCTCCTATGCTTCTATAATTTAAGTATTATGAATAATTAGATTAACCTGTGCAGCAAGTGGTACACTCATTGTGCTGAATGCTGGAAGTTGGACATGTTTTTCAGTTATTCTTGGAATCATTCTGATGGCTTTACATGAAGCGTGAAGGTATAGTTGGTTGATGTGGTCCCATTTGGCAGTTCTGTTATGTAGCAGATAAAAATCATGTTTTTCAAATTGGTCCGGATATTTTTTAGTAAATGTGGGCTGTCATAAAATAAATATATTTTGAATTGTTGATTACGATGAATGGGTTTTCTGTTATTGCTAAAGATTTATTCGCTGATCTGTTATTTGAACCTTGGTCACACAAGATGGCTATTGGTTTAAGGCCCACATTTTGCAGCAGTTTTAGGCCTTTTGGATCTTCGTCTTAAGGACGGCTGGAAACATTGTGCCCGATGCATGTCAAGAAATAGCCAATTGGTTGTTTCTATTGGCATGTTGTTTTGTTGAGAAAGAGGTCGTGCCATCTCCGAGGTCCTCTGCTCCTTCAATGGTGTCTGTTGTGCTGTCATATCTTAGCCTTTCTTTAAGTGAAATCTCGTCAAAAGTCACTATAACGTATTTCTCGGATGAACCTAAATTATTTGCTTTAGATCTGAGAGCTTCAAGAACAGCCTTGTGAAATCCGGGTCTAATGTCTATTTTATTTAGAATCCTGTTCAATTTTTTTTAGAAATCTGTACGACTTGCAGCTGTAACCTTTAAGCTGAAGGTAGAAAGCTTTTATTTCATCAGGCCAGCGAATTCCTCTAGGACTTTTCTTTCCGAAATCTAATTGGTGTTTGATGAAATTAACCGCTGGGTCTGGCAGGTAATGCTTGAGGGCATTTCTTGTCTTGACTTATTGGTGTAGTCTATGAGTAGGCCTACTATATAAATATGGGTTAAATACTAATAATAATAATATTCACAAAGTTTAATGCCTGTCTGCATTCAATCCACTATATATATATCTTCTTTTTTGTTCAATAAACCAATCCAATATACTTTTTTTCACTCAAACATAACTAATTCAATCTAATATAATCTTACATATAATCCAATCCCATGCCACATTTTAATGTCCAATATAGTTTAATATTGGTCATTATATGGTATGCAGTTCGATATCTGATTGGGTAATTTGTACAAATAGATTTGTTTATTGTGGGCTTTTAATATACCAAGTTCAGTGAACATAATCATTATGTCACTTTTAATGTCTAGAGCAATGCGTATCGTCTTCTCACACTGATCAATCAACCCTTGTTAGCAGCAAGAACTTGCCTTAGAGGGCTGCACTTTCCCTATCTATCTATCTATCTATCTATCTATCTATCTATCTATCTAGACATACTAATAGTGAGGTGTTAATAGTGTGGTTTTTAAGGCTAGGCCATTGAATAGCCTTTGAATACTGTGAATGAATATTTTGGCAGTGTATATGCCATAAATATTCATTCACAGTATTCAAAGGCTATTCATGTTCATTAGACCAAAATGACAGATAAAGATAGGGAAATTATAAATATAAAACAAATACTTAAAGAAGGTGCTCAGGAATATGCTGTATTTTTATAATTAACACTATTTAACAATAATTTAATGTCTTCCTTCAAGACACCTGGAATTCATCATTTTACTGTTTAGCTAATAACATGACATTTAGTTTGCACTTCAGTGAGAAACACTTTTTGCCTTGGCCTAGATCTTTGGCCTTGGCCTATATTCAGAAACTGCTCACTTTTTGCCTTGGCCTTCTCACCTGACTTTCTTTAACTAAAGACATTCATCTTTAACTCACCTGAAGATGTTGGAGGAGTGCAAAACTTCAACTTGCAATTACTTGGCTTCTATACATGGTAGAACAACGCGGGTTTTTTTCTAAATAGTTCATTCTTATCATCTATATCCCTTTAAAGCAACACAATGAAAAAAATACACTGATACCTAATTTATTGATAAAGAAATACTGATGACAACCCTGAGGTTTACGTCACTGAATCTACAATTTGCAAGTGATATTTAAGGTACAAGAATAAAACCACTGTCTGGCTGCCTAAATGACTGACTAGTTGTCAGCTGGCATGTTCTGTTGTGCTGACTGACTTGACTGAACTGACTGACTGAACGGATGAGCTTAACTGACAGACAGACATAATTGACTGAGTTCAACTGACTGAATTAACTTGACTGAACCTGACTTGGCTGTACTGACTGATTTTGCTTAACTGACTGACTTTGCTGAACTGACAGACTGCTGTAGAAGTAGTTAAATGTAATAAAGAAAAAAAAAAGAAAGAAGGAAATAAAAATAAGAAAACAAAACAAAGGAGTCACCCAGATCATTGATATTATGGACATTGACTTAGCAAGAATTCAGCCTGCATGGTTTTTATTTTACCTGCAGCCGATGCAAGGGCATCCTCCTACAAACCATTATCTTGAAAATTCAAATTTGAGCAATTCTGACAAACTAAGAAAACCCGCTAAGAAATATCCCATTGGCTTTTTTAACAACCAAACTTTTAGAGGGTATACCATTAATTAATCAGCTGTTAACTGAATTGATTTCATTTTGTGGGTATGTCAACACAAAATTGAATTGGGTGGGATAGTTCACAGGGACTGGCTGAATAGCGGCCAAGATAGGTTTCAAGTGTGATTTGCGATTAGCAGTTTGGTATAAACTGCCTAATATTATAATTCAATAAGACAATTATGCATAGTATTTAATAATAAAATGGCCAACTTTTTAATTTGTCTAACATAAATATTTTTTTAAAGCTCAGTGCAGTTGAATTCCATATTGATTAAAAAATCCTGGTATTTTTTCATTTTGTTTGTCAATAGTCTTACATGTTTTACTTGACCTTTGTTACAGAAAAAAAAAAAAAAATTATTTGAAGTGTTCACATATTAATATGTATACTTTTTTTTATTAAGTTATACTGTATTATGCCGAGGTAGCTTACGGACCATGAAACTGACCATAAAAGAAAGTTCACACCCAGTTAACAAGAAAAAACTTTAACAAAAAAAAAAAAGAATAGATATCTGGTGTTTTGTGAAGAATGCCAGCAGCACTAGGCCTACAATGTAAACACCTTAATACAGTAATATGGCTATACTAACTAATTGAGACCGGTGTTTGTGCCTTGTAGACTACATTAATTACTCCGAATTTTACAAATTTATTGATCTATTAGAAAAAATATAATAGCATAAAATTATGGTATTATATGTTCTTCATATCATTGCAGACCATTGTTGACGTTCCTTATTTTTACAGGGTAGTGAGAACCCAACAAATAAAGAAAATTAGTGTCCCGAGCGTTACACCCAATTATCAATGTTCTGCCCCAGCCAATAAACTTTCAAAAAATAATCAAAATGAAGGACTGAGCCATCGGCATGCTTGCGCTATAGGCCAATTAGAACAATGATATAATGAATTTGCGACTTCTAAAAGTGGCATATTATTATGATTTTTATTTTTAAATAATTTGATAACTTTATTATTGGAATTTCATTTCACTGGGGTTTTAAGGGTTTGGATGGACTTTTTTGTTGTTGCTTGCATTATAGTAGGATTCAAAATAAATGTCAAACTGTTTCGTCATATATTTTTTCCTGTGGCATGGGGGCTTGATCATGATGGATCAGCACAAAATAGACAGAATCAAATATAATCAAACCCCAACTTGCTAGGTGATGAAAATAGGCTATTATTATTATTTTAGTAAGTTGGCTGGTTTGTATATTGGTATCCAAAGTACTAAATAATACAAATCAACAACTGTCAAAATTGTTCTGCAAAAATCGGTTACAAAAAGGGAATTAAAAAAAGGGGGGGGGGGTTAAAAAGCGGGGGGGGGGGGGGATTGGTCTGTTACAAAACTAATTGTTTATATGACAGTGTTCTATATTGCACTTTATTTTAAGTGGCGAATCACGATGTCGTGGGGAATTTTAATGTCACCGAGTGTAAATCGGAAATTTTAAAGATGATTTAGTTAATTAGCAAATGTAGCATGAATGCATGCAGTGGACGGGGCGGAGTTTTTTTCCCCCAGCTATGCCCTGTGCCCTTGGTCCGGCTTGGAGGCCGGAAGCACTCAGCTGTGTAATTGTAACTAAACCTCTGGTATTAATTGGCAAGCTGGTCATTGATAGAGTTTCTTGTGCATTCACTTGCACTTAAAATTATCAGCATATAATTCAGAATTTTAAAGTTATATTTGGCTTTAAAATGACATATTTAGTCTTTGAAGGGGGCGGAGCCATGCAGCGTGGCCATCACCCGACCCCGTGCTTTGTGTGCAATGAGCCGTGATAGTAACCTGCACAGGTACTAAAAAATAACTTTTATCATTGACGACATACTTTTCCATATAGTTTTGAATTTATGGATTGATATATGGTACACATATATCTTGGATGAACTAGATAAGGATTGGACACTTCGGAGAGTAATAAAACAATATCCATTATTAGGTAAATTAGGAAAAGTCAAATTCGCCCAGAGCTGGCCCAAGACCAAGCTTGCTTAATTTTTCACATTATACATTTATAGACAGTGCAAATTGTTTGCCTTTAAAGTCTTGTCTTAATTGATAACACTGTTATTTCAGTGGAAATTGATCTGAGCAGATCTGCAGTTTTTGCTTTTTGCGCTAACTTATTTTCTATTTTGCCCTGAGTGGCTTATGCCACATTTATTGGGAGCTATTGGGTATGTAATTAGCACATATTAATCATGTGGCTTTTTTTTAAACAAAATATATTGCTCACTGTTGGTTATATTTCAGTACAGGAATTGTCCTGACATTTTGCAAATATGAGTAAATACTTTTGACAAGGGTGGCTGGCAAATGTCATCATGCTGCTGTGTCAAACTTGGTTTAGCTTTGGACAGCTTTGTAGCTCTGATTTTGTAAAATTGTTAGTGCATGTGAGCTATTATAATACATATCTGAGGATTAGTTTATTACATCGAATTGCATTGCATTGAATTGCATTGAGCCTTATTATGTGAAAACATGGAGAAATGGCTTGTGAGCCACATAGTGAGTTATATCTGGCATGATGCCAGATGATTTGTGGCCTGAATTGTGATTTTTAACATGGGTATGCAGAAATATTTATTTCAATTTTCTGATTGTTTTAATGTGGCATTCTTCTGAAGTATTCAGTTGCATTTATTGGTCAGCTGTCAAAAGTTCATTGAACTTGATCAATGAATACACAGTAGAACTGTCACTTAGCTACACGAGTTACATGTTTAAATAGGTCTAACAAGGTTTGCATTACTAGACTGCTTGATAAACAATATAGACTTGATTGTCTATTCAGTTGAAGTTGCTACATTTAGTCCATGTTTTGACTGAGCCGCTAAATGTTACGTAATCGTTGCGTCACCTCCAGTCAATGCAGGGGGCGGGGCTTATATTTGTTGACATCCTGCTATTCATGAGTCACGTGGGTTGTTGACGTCAGTGCAAATTATTTGCATGTCACTGTGTCTGGTTGCAGATCAGCTGTCATTACTTGTTTTCAAGTGATTGCTTTGAGTCAGGAAGACCCTATGTATGCATTAATTTACATGACTAGTTCTGGCAATATTTGGTCATGCAATGAATTAAAAATCAGTTTTCAAGACCTATTCTCAAAATTTAAAATTTGATTCCACATGTTTATTTCTGATATTTGATTTATGGTGCTATTTTGGTGCCCATATATACCTCATTAACATCATCATGTTTATGTTTTATTGTGGTTATATGCAACTTATTGCAGTTCAGTGTACTGCATTACAGGAATATTTCTGTGGTTTATTTTCACTGCTCATTTGTGCTTGGCTCAGTGGTTTGAGAGCCTGACTCTGAGGTGCAGGTTTTGAATTAAAAAAAATTAATGATTAAAAAATTAAATTAAATTTGATAATAAATAAAACATTGTGACCTATCATTCATCTGTCAGCATAATCTCATCATATCTCAACGGATCCAGGAAAGTTACAAATTTTAAACTTAAGTGTCACCTTAATGTATACTTATTTATTTTCAATGGTGCACAACGAAAACTTGGATGACTGCATTTATAATGGCCTTCATGTGATAAATTGGATTACAAAGCTGCTCCATGCCTGTATATATCAAATATCTTTTCGCAAAATTTGAAGTTAATACCGTTCCAAAGACATGACCCAAGTGTAGCAAAAGATAATTTTTTTAAAAGGTGGAAGTTTATGTTGAATACTACTGTAGTGTCAACAATTAAATTATTCATAAAGGTGTAAGTATGTGAATTACAAATTTGCAATATTATCAGCTGATTGGACTTCATATTAATCAGAGAATTTTCTCCCTGAGAATTACAGAATACATGCCATGTTTGGTATCATTTTGCAATTAGTTTAATGACAAATGTGATGGTGATGTTCAATAATTACTATCTACATGTTCCACGAAGTTTAATACTTGAACTACAGTGTTTAAACACTTAAATGGATCCATATGTTGCCAAACTGCAACTTGCTATGCTTTGCTGATCACAAGGCCTGGGCTCAGGTGAAGGAGGGGGCACTCCAAAGGGTTCAAAATAAATGTCCACTTGTATCCTCAAAAGCTTAAAGTAGCACAAAAGACAGAAGTGTTGATAATAAACCCAACATTCTTATATTCTGTACTTCTTATATATTACATTTAAGTTTCCTGTCTTTTCAATGATAATTTTTGGCGAAATGGTAATTAAATATATATTTGCATAATATGGATTATTATATATATATATATATATGTTTATTAATACACTTCCACTTGAAGTAAAAGGTATATTACATTAAATGAGTGTCAGTTTGCATAGCTAATCACAATAATATAAAATTAAAATAAATATAAGTGTCATTTTGAACAGAGAAAGTCCATGAAATCATTTTGCTCCTCATCATTTAGCAAGTCACACATATTGTCCTTCATTTCTAATTACTTGTATGATGCTAGTATCCTCATCAGTCAAATGGTAGAGAGTATTGCGAAATGTTTTGATACTCATCACTTCCTCACTCCCTATTTGCAGCTTTTGGGATATCAGGTACAGGTTACGTGCTGTAATGCTTGTAGGTGAAGATATAACATGCTTGGCCAGAAATTTTATTTTGGCATTGTCACTCATTTTCATAGCTCGTAACATGTCCACGAATCTAGCAAAACCTTGTTCCAACACATGGGGGGCATTCAAAAAAGATGTCAAAAATCTTGTGTGTGTGCGATAGGGCAATCTGAACACCCTTCGTACGCATCGGTTCCACATGGTCACAAACTCCTTCACACTTTTGTCCGTCAGGTTCCACGACTGTGCGCCATACAGATGACTGCACTGAGTGTTGAAGAGTTTCCCCAAAACTGCATCAGAAGCAGTACCAAAATTGCTGAGGAGGGTGTTTACTCTTCCAATTAAGTCACCTGGCTTCATTGCTATTTCCTTGGCTTCTGATAAATCTTTGCTCAAATAGGAACCCAAGTACTTGACATTACTAGTCCAACTGAGATCTTCATTTTGCAAATAAATGTGGCCATCTGCTTCCCTGCTTCCTTTGGAAAACATCATACATTTTGACTTCATAGCATTATATTTAACACCATAGTCAGATCCATATGCTTCACAGGTTGCGATCATTGCCTGTAAGCCAAGTGCTTGTAGTCGGCACAACAATCATCCGCATAACTAACACATCCAAAGAAGTGGTGGCCTAACCAACAACCAGTTCCATTCTCTTGCAGTATTTTTAAGAGCCATACTGCACATGACAGTACTATGTTTGTCCTTGTAGGCAAATTGGAGTTCAGAAGTCTGTAGCTTGTCAGCATTTCTGCGCAACAGGACATGGTCCATGACCTTGCCAATAGAGGACATCAGTGCAATCCCTCTATAATTGCTGTCGGCACACAAGTCACCTTTAGGATCTTTGGGAATAGAGATTACAGTAGACCGCAGCAAGTCTTTAGGCGAATGTCCATGTGTCATAATGGCTGTGAATAAAACAGCTAATGTTTGAATATATGAAGGTGATGCAAAAATAAGATGATTAGACATGAAACCTTTGTGTCCATCGCCTTTCCCCAACTTGAGTTTTCCTATTACGGCCTCTATGATCTCACGTGTAATCACAGCTGAACCACTCACACACTCTGCAGCTCCGTTTATGTATCTTTCTATATCCTCAATTATGTCCTGGTTCGAAGGCACAGAGTTGTATAAATCGTTGTATTTTGAAGCAAATATATTAGCTATTTTAGAACTATCTGTTTCACCATTAATACAATGACTAATTGTCTTATTTCTTTTAACCTTCTTCAGGTCTGAATAAAAGTCTCTGCTTCTATTTTCTGCCAGACACTGGGCCATTTTGGTAAAACGATTATCTTTTTCTCTCCTCTTGCACCTTCTTATTGCATACAAATATTGTCTCTTAATCTCCTTCATATTTTCAAATATAATTCCCCCTGGCTTTCCCATTTCCTTCCAAGTCCTGTAGTTATCATGGCAAGTCCTTATGTTTGAAATTTAAAAAAAATTTGCTACCAGACCAAACTCTCGAAGTGTTGATAATAAACCCAACATTCTTATATTCTGTACTTCTTATATATTACATTTAAGTTTCCTGTCTTTTCAATGATAATTTTTGGCGAAATGGTAATTAAATATATATTTGCATAATATGGATTATTATATATATATATATATATGTTTATTAATACACTTCCACTTGAAGTAAAAGGTATATTACATTAAATGAGTGTCAGTTTGCATAGCTAATCACAATAATATAAAATTAAAATAAATATAAGTGTCATTTTGAACAGAGAAAGTCCATGAAATCATTTTGCTCCTCATCATTTAGCAAGTCACACATATTGTCCTTCATTTCTAATTACTCGTATGATGCTAGTATCCTCATCAGTCAAATGGTAGAGAGTATTGCGAAATGTTTTGATACTCATCACTTCCTCACTCCCTATTTGCAGCTTTTGGGATATCAGGTACAGGTTACGTGCTGTAATGCTTGTAGGTGAAGATATAACTCTCGCCCTCCCCCCCCCCCCCCCTTCCCGCTTCCCAGACTTCCCCATATATCTATAGCTCTGCCATGCAAAGGTTTTAACAAAATCAGTAGTGTTTAAAGGGGAACTAATGGACATTTGTATGTTAATTTTAATAGTTCAATTAGATGTTAAAGAATATATTGCCGTGAAAGAAAATGTCTAAAAGTTGAGTTTAGTCTTATTTTAAGCCAAACAATTGTGCATTTTGCGCCACCTGCTGAAATGCTGGGGGCCGCCATTATTGCACACGGCACTATGGCTGGTGACGTCATTTATGTCCTAAGCACTGAATGCAACCTGGCTACACACAAGGTGTTAATTGTACTTTTTAAAACACAGCATGATTGCAATGAGCAATTTGCATTTATGAATATGTATATTTGTTCCCTGGGAAAATTACCCCGTTTCCACTATCTGAAGTATAGAATCCATATTAAGCATTTATTTTAAATGACGTTTTTACCCCCCAAGCATGGGCATTTAAAAATTAAAACTTTTTAAGATAATCATTACTGGTATATTGATATGCATGTTATCACTATTAAAGATTAAAGCAGCTCTTATTTGGTATCACTATATATCTGAACATATTTTCTTGGGGACAGAATTGTGATTACTGCTTTGCTTTGTAAATGCTTAAAATGTCCCATCAGCCTCAAGCTCAGCAATGTGCGAAATTTGAGAGAAAAAAAAAGCATGTCCAAACGCCGTTCAAGTACAGTATATCTACAGTACAATATGTACTAATAGCAATCTATTCTGATTGAAATAAGGGCCAGTTGAGCAACATGCCTGCACCATGTAAACTGGGAGATTAAAATTACAATTACAAATTGCAATTATATGCCTATAGCAGCCAGGATTACCAATCAATACCAGGCTATATTCAATTTGCATGCCCTGTAAAAAATTTAATTTAAATTCAATATTCATATATCCCATTCCTGGCACTTGGTTTTGGAAGTTATGCGTAATGTTCCCTACATTTAATTTAGTCTGTGCATATGGAAATTTGCATATGTCACTATCCTAAATTATAGTACATACATGTATGGGCTTACTATAGAAAAAATTAGAGTATATCTTTAGTCTTAGTGGGCATTTTATGTTTAAGGGCATAACCCCCTTCCCCTAAAGTCAGATCTGAGTGTGGCCCTGGCCCGTTGCAAAACTTTAATAAGCTGTTGTAAATTTTCTGGAAATATGAATGGGATGTTCCCTCTAGTAATCGTCTCCAAGATCAGCAAAATGTATTAATTACCAAATTGTACTTAAAACTTAAATTGTATGTCCTTTGCATTCCTATAGATACATTTGAAATATGAGGGGAGGGAGGTCTATGCCAACATTCAAGTAGCTAAACATAAATAAGAAATTAAATATCATAAATATTATTATTTTCTTCTAAAATTTGTAGTTCCAATACACCATTTTTTTTTAAAGTTTTACATGAACAAATAGATAGGTAGATAGGTAGATAGATAGATAGATAGATAGATAAATAGATAAATAGATAAATAGATAAATAGATAAATAGATAAAAATAGATATAGATAGATAGATAAATAGATAGATAGATAGATTTGGCAACATAATATATCTATAGTAATGTTGAAATCTACAATGTATAATAAAAAGCTATAAAATCATTGCAGTTCAAATAAAAAAGAAAGAAACTATTTAATAAATTCAATGAACTGATAAAATGCTAAAAAAATACTCTATACTCAGTTTATTGTAATTGCATTGTATCAAATTGTTCAATAGCACTTAACTTGACACTCAGTGAGTAGTGTGTTTATTGACAAGCTGTTATAAGCTCAAGTAGAATTAACACCTTGGATTGCAATGCAGCGCATAAGCTGGCCTGCCACTTCTGTACAACAGTGACGTATTTCCGGTGAGTCCAAAACTCCAGGAAAGTCGAAAATGGCGGCCTCCGTAGCTCACAACATGGGGCTAATAAATGCAGGATATTTAATTACCAGTGCACATATTCAAGTTATGTATAGCGTGGATGTGTTTTAATGGACCCAAGCTAACTTCTGAGAGGTAAAGTGCTCAAGGTGTTAGTTCCCTTTAACTATTCCGTGGTCTGGATGCGCTAATATTGTACTTTTATTTGTACTTTCACCAAAGATGATCTACTACAAGATGCGCAGGCTAGCATGTACACAATGGGAACCAGTTTGTGACGTCGCCATCTGGCTAATGGTAGCAGAACTACTGCAGCACACAGTCAATTGCAGATTGCTAATGTAAACCCATAATTATGAATAATATGATCGTATATATTTATTGCTAGTCAGGAATAATGAAAATAATGAGAATTCAATTTTTTAATATTTATTGGCCTCATGCATTGATATACAAATTGGAAATTTGGAGTATTCCAGCCCCTCAAATTGATTTCATTTGATATTTTGCTTACAATAATAACCATATGTTTGCCATATATTATATAAGATATTCATGCAGTCACACATTGTGTATAAATAATAAATATAACATGCATACATATAATATAAATCCTATACATTTTTTTTACATATATACAAATAGCTGATACATGACATTGACATGGTGATAAATAAATAGATAGATAATAAATAAATAAATAGTTGCATGGCAATAAATAGATAAATATATATAATTTTAATAAATATCTGATATATGACATGGTTAATAAATAATTAAAATAAATAAATACTTGCATGGTAATAGATAAATATATAAATAGGTGTAGTCATATTAAATATTAGATATTTAACTGACCTTATAATGTACATTGTTTCTTAATAATTGTATGATGTTGAGACTTTTGCTGAGTATTTTTATTAGCATTAATAAACATGTTAAACCCTATTTATGATAAAATATAAGTCACACTAGATATATGATAAAAGATAAATACAATATTCTCAGTATGAAATGTTGTATTATTTATTATGTATAGACTAAAGATAAATTCACTATATGTAAGCTCTTTTATAAATATTAGTATAAATATTTTGACTATTCAGTATATCTATAAAATTTGTTTTGTGAATGATAATTTAAGAAACTGGTTGTATTATTTAAAACATAAATTAATAAGCCTGAAAAAGATGCCATTTGTGCCTGGTAGTGTCGGTAAAAGGTATTTCTGCATAATATCAATAATTGCTATGAAGAGATCCAGGGGGCAAAATAATAACAATTAGATAATCCTTAAGAAACTTTAATTATATAGAACCCGTTCTATAAATGATAATTCATGCTCCTTGGATTATTGTTCAAATACTGAATAAATTAGGTTTTACTTTTTAAGTCATTAACTAATTAACTAAGATATTTATATGTATGAATAAGTAGATTTTTAAGTTAGTTTCTTAGTCATATAACTATATATATACTTCGCTATAACATGTTGACAAGTATGAAATACATTTTAGAACTATGGTTTATATATATACCATTTACAATGAAGCAATTCAATCTGTTTATACCATTTCAGATAATGACCCCTAGTGGTAATAGACAGTAAAGTTATTTCTTAATGTAAAAACTAATATAATATAATTGTGTATTATTAGAATAATTTCACTGATGAGTAAGTTTCAATAATTTTTTGTTTTTCAATGATTTACTCTGACTAAGAAAGCGATTTGCCTCTTTAACTTGAAAGTGAACTTTAATCCTAATGAATAATTTGGTCATTGATTCGATTAAATTTTTGCAAAAATTTTGACCACAAGTTAAATTTTGATGGCATGAAAGTTTTTCAAAACATAAATCTGTAATTTTCCTTGTTATGTTATTTGGAGAAAAAATATTTAATTGAAAAGCTAAAATTTGTTGAAAGGACTCTAGCAAAGAAATAAATGATTCACTAGGGATGACAAGGCCAGAATCTGATGACAATGTTGAATATTGCTTATGCTTTAAAAATATGTATTTATTATTATGTGGTTGTTCCTGAAGAGATGTTGTGAGTAATTGCTTACAATTTTGACATGAAAGAATTAAGGGAACTTTTTTAATCAAATATCCTGCAATATATGCAGTTGCATTAGTATCAATTAAATCTGGAAACTCATCAGTGGTAATATTTATTGGTTGGGAGGGTTGGGAATATGGGTGATCAGTTGCAATGGTATCCACAGACTGTATTGCTTCATTATATAAGTCATCTGGTTTGATAAGAAAATTATCCCAATCATCTTCACAATTAGAATTTTTACTTAAATTAAATATAGATTCAACAGATAATGACCGGAAGGCAGATTCAAATCTAGAGGAATCAGGGCGATCATCGTTACGGTTTTTTGCTCTGATTAAAGAAAAGAAATTTTCCAAAGCATCCTGATTTAAACGATTTGTAAAAATATACTTTAAATTAATGTTCGGATCATTGGAGAGTCTATTATATAAATCAATTATACTATTAATGTTTATTTGCCATGCTTGAACACAAGGTAATTGCTGTTTATTTGGATTATTTTTAACTTTTAAATTAGGTAGCCAGGTCATACATTTAGATAGAAATTCCCAGGTCTTACTGTCATTAGTGATTGGTTTAGAATATGGTTTTGATTCATTAAAAGTCTTACTATTAAAAATATCAAAAAGATTGTTAAAATTTTCTACAAATTCAGCTGTTTTTAGTGCAATTTTTAATTTTTCTCCACTCCATACCTTTAATTCACATAATGTGTGTATGCCTGCTGCTACAGAATGGCTAAGAATTTGGGCAGCTAATTTAACCCGCATGTTAATACCGAATCCTTTTAAATTTAAATGTTTATCGGATATTTTAGGAATCATTCTGGATTGTCTTTTTGAATCATAATCATATAGCTCTTCAATTACGGACCAAGATATTGGAGTATTGTTTAAAATAAAGTCTTTAGATTTAAGGTTATTGCGAATATTCTTTAAAGCATGCGGGGGATCATAAAATACATTAATTTTGGCATGGTCAACTAAAAAATAAGGCTTTGAAATTGTTACCCCTAATTGTTTTATAACTGATTGATTATTGGCGCCCTGATCACATATTACTGCAACACATTTTAATCCTGTGGAATTTATTTGTCTGATAGCTTCAATGACTAATGTTTTAAGTTTATCAGATTTAATTGTACCATGTGAAAAAAAATATCCAAAGGTTTGTTTCCATTTATGAGTAAGACCCCTAATCATAAATACTGAAGCATGATTAGCTACCCCTGAACCTCTAGAAGTACCATAGTCTTCTAAACCGATAATCCTGTCTTTGTTTTTATCAAAATGGATGGCCTCTTTCAATGACATTTCATCCATTAATAGTGCACAAAGGCGATCTTTTTCAGGCATGGATTTTATTTTATATGAAAGAGCCTTGAGAGTGAATTTATGGAAGCCCGGGCCGAAAGAAAGGGATTGTAACATTTTTTGAAGGGTTCTAACACTAGGCATTTTAATTATTTTTTTCAGTAATTTGTATGTCTTGGGACTTGAAGAGTAAAGACTGAGGAACATTGATTTTTCTTTTATCGTATATCTAAATGCAAATTTAGATTTCCCAGCAAGTTTAATCTGGGTAGAAAAAAATTCAAAAGTCTCAACATCAATTATTTGTTTTAGAAGGTCTAAACATTTTGATTTTATGTTAAATTTATTTTTGCTATTAGCAGATCGATTCAAATTCTCAAGTTTTTTTACTTTCTGATTCATTTTCCATAATTTAGTTCTTAGATTTTTCACAGTTTTTTTCATTTCTTTTACTTCCAAGTTTTGAATTTCAATAGTATTCTTTGCCATAATTAATTGATTGGCCATACGTTCCTGTTTTAGCACGTCACTTGAGGCTGCTGTCATGCTCTCCACTCTAAACAAAGCTGGATGATTTTTACCTGTTGGGTAAAACAACACATTTGAAACTGCTTATTTTATAACATCAGAAATTTTTTCTTAATTTAAACTGCGGTTTGTACATCAAATTTACTATTATACAGTCACACCAAAAAAAATTATTCAAAATGTGTTGTTTTTAGTACGGAGCTTTTAAAGGGACATGCAAAAAAAAAAAAGAGTTTTTCGTTCCCTCGCAAATGTTTTCGTTCACTCGCAAATACGGCTACACCCAAAACTATTATAGTTAGATATGTAGATATGTAGACATGTAGATATTTAGATATTTAGATAGATAGTTTAGAGAGACAGATAGATTTATTTGCTTATTATATAATATATAATATCTCGCTTAATATTTGGTCCGATTTGGTCTTAATATTTGGTCCGAAAACATGTATGGAATCAGTAATTCAGTCTTATTTGACGAAAATCGGACTAGTATTAGAGGAGCAGCAGCCTTTTAAAGTATATACAACCCCCCCCCCCCCCTCCCTGCCTTCGCTGACGCTGGTAGCAAAAAGTCCAAAAAGCCAACTGGTGCAATTTGTTTTTCATGCAAACACAATTTTTTTTTACGTTCGAACGCAAATATTTTCGTGCGAACGCAAAAAATTTCCTTAAATTTAGATATTTAGATAGATAGATTTATTGGCTTATTATATAATAAGAATATTCTTGTTTTTGCCCAGTATACCTTACGCAAATTTTTTTGTGCGAACGCAAATATTTCCGTTCGAACGGGAAAAAATTCTGTGCGAATGCAAATATTTTCGTTCGAACGACAAATCCCCAGCCTTTATTTTTCTTTGCATGTTTCTTTAAAAGCTCCGTAGTCTTTTTTTGTCAGACTTAAATTTAAATTTAATATGAAATAGTTGAGGTAGATGTAATGATGAAACAACACAAGGTGTAGCTTGGCAGAGAGAGGGTGGCTTTTAATCCAATGGTATGTATATCATAAGTATGGCCTTGTACTCTGCATCTATGCTGAGGCAAGTAAAAGACCCTACCCATGGGGTAAATGTGTAACATGGTGTGGACTTAAAGCCTTATCATCATTACATCTGCCTCTAGACAATTAACACTACAATGCATGGCTTGGCCCATTCATTAATTATAATATGTTACAGCCAAGGGAAATAAATATTTCAGAATAAAATCGATGTAGGCAGCATAACTTTATAAAACTGGACACCTGTGTAATATACATCGCATATATCACATGTTTCACCACTGAAATGTTTAACAATCAAATAAAATACATATTTTATTGTTTCAATATTTACCTAACTCTGGTCCATCATGTTGCATGACTTGCTGTACTTCTTGTATGCTGGGGGCTGGTACTGCCCTTCTTGTCAGTCGCAATTTACTGAATTGGAAATAAAAATTTCAATAATTTTTAGATCTGATGAGTACTTAACTGACCTGATAAATGAATTGATCATAATGCTTTACAGATTGGTGAATGAAACCTTTGGCTGAAACCTGATTAAAATAATTAATCAAATAATTTAAATGTCATAGGAGTCATTAAATGTCATAATCTTACAGCTTTAAAAAATATATGACAATTCATTCTTTAAATATAACTTACGGGTCATTTGGATTCATCCGATCTGTTCTTTTAAAGTGCTTGCCACATACTCTCAATCCCATTAATTTATTTTTGGGCACACCATTAAGGTTTTCCATTACACTGAGCCATTGCTCAATCCTAAAATGAAAAATTTAATACTTAATTCTAATTGAATACATATTTATAAAAAGGTGGGAGGGGGTTGAATTACTGAAATTAAAAAAGTTGTTCAATGGGTGTATGTGTTAATGCTTCAATACACAGGCATTTCAATTGATTAATATTTTTAATTGTTTAAATTTAAAAAAAAAACAAGAGTGTACCACATGCAAATTTGTTTCTCCAAATTTTTTAACAGTGTATTTATATATGAAATAATATAAAAAGATTTATGAATTAAATATTTTAATACACAAGCATTTCCATTGATTAATCACAATACATGACAGATTCCTATATTATTTTTTCTTTTTACTTTATTTTTTCCTTTCCCTCTCTCTTTTTATTTGTATATCATTTATACATGTCAATTAAATAATGATAAATTTAATTAATTCACTTAAATATTTGTACACTTTCAAATCAATGAATAATATAGGAATCTGTCATGTATTGTGATTAAATAAACACATTTATAAATTATTTAATTAAAAAAATTAATTAAAATTAAATTTAAGGAAATTAACCCACCTTTCATCATCGCGGGGAAATCTGTGAAACGATAAATCATTTTGATTGTTTCCACAGAAACAGCATTTTGTTTTCGACATTTTTCCTTTCTTTATTTCTTTCTTTCTTTCTTTCTTTAATTTTCTTTTTTTTCCTATTTTTCTTTTCTTTTTTCTTTATTTTTTTCTTCTTTTCTTTCCCTCTCTTTTTCTTTTTTTTTTTTTCCCTATATTTCTCCTTTTTATCGTGATTTGTTTGACTTTTCAAATCTCCTGCAGCTCACCTGCAGCTCCTCAGGTCAGATATATTTGAAATGGCAGTTACATTGTAGGAAAACACAATGGTTGCTATGGGTGATGCAGGTGCTCTATAAAAATTTGTTTGTTTGTTGGTACAGGTTGTTTTTATTTATTTTTATTCAGAGTATAATAGTTGTTTTGTAATAAGGAAATATATAACACAACTGTCATGCGATAAATCAGATCTTACAATTAATTTTTAATTTGTTTGTTATGATCGGAATTTTCGCCACTAGAGCGCCGGGAATTAGTTACGCGTCCAATAGGCAGATGGCGTAGTTGTATTTATTACTAAAAACAACTCGCAACAACTTCGTTTCTCGAATTGTTTATTCTACACAGTGTAACATATGATTAGGTATGTTGGTTATAATGTACCTTTCAGTTTATAAAAAGTCATATAACTGTTTATTTTAGTTCGCGGCCAACCACCGTGTGGCCGTCGATTTCCTGTTTCCCAAAACATGCCTCTGTTTCGAGTCTTGAAGTAGACTGTGTTTGCTTTCACACTTAAAAATGTAAATCAGTGTGATTAATGTCACATGTGCTGACCTCGTTGTTGACGTCATGTATTCGTTTATATGCTAATGAAAGGTGTGACGTCACAACACTCAAACCTAGGAGTCACTAGTCACTAGTGACTCCATGCTCAAACTACACTTTTACTTTCCAACCAATCGGAAGTCACGTAGCTTAATCACTCACATACATCATGACGTTGCAATGAATGAGGCAATCGCTGTAAATTTCATGGAGTTTAATCAACGTTTTTGAGTTATTGTTGACTTGATGGGCCATGAATATGGTGTGACGTCACAACACTCAAACCATGGAGTCACTAGTCCATATGGCTAGCCATAAGCAAAGGTATATAGTAAGTTTAATAGTTTACTTTGATGTATGTGCCGTAGAGAATACAAATGACCGTAAACTTGAGACATGACAATATTACAAGATTTTTCAGTGCGATGAACTGTGACCCAGATGCAGTCGACAGCATCTGGGTACGCTTGGTAAACAATTACACTTGACTGGCTATTCAGTTAAGTTACAATTATTAGTTGGTGTTTTTACTTTGCCCGCTCACATTGCGTAATTATATCAATGTCGCACATGTCGTTAAGAGTCACTGCAGGGGGGCGGAGCTTAAGTTTGATTGACATCGCTGTTTATTCATTAATCACGTGGGTTGTTTATCTCCGTACATTTGAGGTCAAGATCGCAAATTATGTCAGACAATAACTCACTTTTGCTGGTGATCAATAGAGCTATTCAAGTTTTTACATTTTATTTTATTGATATTGAATTTATTTTCAGTAATTATTACATATAAATTACAGAAACTACATAAAAATGATTTGACCATAAAATGTAAAATATTTACTTAATCATTTCACGAATTACAGTTAAAAACTAGCTTTGGCAGCCAGATTCTATATGGCCTTTATCAATGAATATACATATATATAATAATATGATAATGCAATGTGCATGAGAAGCCGCAGGAGGTGATTTACTAACATAATACTTTGGGCCCCAATATGGCATGAAGTGCAACAAAATGCAGAAAAAATAAAGTTGCTTATTTTCAGTTTTTGGTTCACGCTAACCTTACTTAATGGAGCAGAAAAGCGAGTCTATAAGCAGCAGAGCTTATATTATAGAATTTTTCTTGAAATTGTTGGTTGAATAATGCATTTAAGTTACAACACAGTTTATACCTGCGTGGCAAACAGAGTTGTAAACTATGGAGTTGAGATTTTACACTCTTTTCTATTGCTGATCAATGAAGCTGATGAGAAATGATAAATATGGATAAAACTACCAAGTTCAACCAGCTTTATAATTCAGCTAAAAAACGAATTGGATGAAATACTTGAAATTCGTAGACTAAGACATGAAATTAGTAAACAGAGTGGTAATTATTATTTATCCCCCCCACCACTCATATGTGTAGCTGCTACTAGCCTGCTATATCTAAATAAATCCAGAAACGTTTACCTTTTGCCAGATGAAACATTCCACTGATCTAAGGAACTTTGTGATATTTAATTTATTTTTCCCCTGTATATCTCCACTATAGGAGGTTTCAAGGTCAGCCATAAACGAGGTTTTAATTATTTTTTTCAAGTGAGGAGAAATGTTTCTGGTCATCAAAAGTTGCATTTGTCATATGTTTATAGGAATGTAATTTAATAACTCCAATATTAGGCCTATTTATAGAGTTCATGTGACTATAATTAGATTGGTAAAATTTAGTTATTACAGAACTGTCACAATAAACTACATTTCTTGAATATTAGCACAATTTAAACCTGCAAATTATAATTATTTACATTTTTCATTTTTGTGAAACACTGTAGAGTGCAATTGAGAATGGCAAAACAGAAAAGTAAAAAAAAACATTCACCATGGCCACTTGACATTATTTCTTCCTTTTTATATATTGCTCAATATGGTTCCATTAATTCCAACGTACCTGACTAATAGGCCGAAGTGGAGTGCTACTATTTATTTGGTCCATCTATGTACATATAATGATATATGTATATATATATGCATGCTTTCATTCATGTCTAATAGCAACTAGTTACGTAACAGTCTAAGCAACCAAAATCGCGATCGTTCCGGTTGAGCGAACACGTGTTTTTCAGCGTAATTAAACTTACGCACGTGCATGGTTCGCAGTGGTGCGGCGTCAAAGGCAATTGTGACGTCATCGACAAAAGTTAGTTGTGACTTTTGGCCTATTTCGTCCTGGCGCATCATGATCGGGCATTGATTTCTAAAACCTATTTATAAGCACCACGGCCAATCAAAGAGTTTGTTAGAGCTCGTTGCCTAGCAAATGGCCTAGCAATTAAATAAGCTCTGCTCTGATTGGTCGAACGTTCATTTAGTTGGCTAGCCTTTTGGAAAATCACGGTAATGGACATGGCTCCCATTCAAAACCATAGTTCTACTGCTTGTCCGGTCTTGAATCATAGAAATTATCATGTAACAGTGTTTTAACGTGAGTTTCTTCAAATTTGTCGGTCGCTCTTAAGTTAAGCATGATTTTTGTGTAGTAGGTCATTATAAGTTTGTGCGCATCATGGCCGCGCAGATTAATTAGGACAAAGTTCCGATCCGGTCATTTCAGAAAGACAAGTCAGTAGATTTCATTCTGGCCAATCTCTAAACATACAATATGTATAAAAGCCCTATAGCAAACTTCAAATTATTTACATTTTGACGATGGCCATTTATTAAGGCAGCTGGTGTGCTTTATGTTCTTGCTGCATGTGCTTTATAAAAACTCACAACCTTCTAAATAACTGCAATTTTCGTATTAATACTATTGTAAGTTAAATTTTTCCATCATTTCTTTGGTACAGGTTAATACTCATGAATATATTGTATTATAAATTTAACATAATTCAACAATCATTTAATATCCCACTTCTAGAACGAGTTCTATAATATTGATAATATGATATGGGTACCATTAGTACCAGGAATAAAATGTGTATCAGACATGTAGTTTCGAATAATTAGTTTTCAATAAATTCAAAGTAAACTCTTATTCAAATATAAAATGGTTTTGTTAATGTAAATAAACATGCAAAACCGCTGTTGGGGGGGGGGGGGGGGGGGGGGCTATGTAGGATGTCCACAAAATTGTGGTTAAAAGCTAAATGGTTAAAGTTGCGTCACTGAACTAAGTCAATTCGGTCTGTCAGTTCAGCTCATCCGTTCAATCAGTCAAATATTAAACAATCCCAAAAATGTTAAAAGTCTTCAGTCTCTCCCAACTTTAAAAATGATTAGACACGGTTGGATAGATTGTACAGTAAATAAATGGTGAAAATTAGCCACAAATTATAAATTACAAAATTTTATTAGCCACATGGCTATTGCAGTATTGGATTGTGCAAGATAATCATATATAAATTATAAATACTTTTTTGTCGGAGGGGGTGGGGGCGGGGGTCATGTCCTTATATACATTGTAGAAAGGTCTAATAATATTACGTATTTGCACTGAATCTACATGTAGGCTGTGTGAACAGATTGTTTTTACATGCATTGTATTTTTTAAATTTTTACCTGAGACTCCACATCTCCGGCTCTCAACAACAGGAGCCAAGGGACTACTAGATGGCGTATCTATCCTCTGTAGAGGACTACGGAAGCCACCATAATATTATACAATGTAATTATACCCCTTCGGCTCACTCTTGTCGATCTTGATTTGTTGCCAGTTGTCCTTTAGATGAAGAAAAGTAAATTTTTGATCTGCCGTCTTTGGGTGATGAAAATTTCTATTTTAAATCTTAAAAATTTCCAAAATAAAACAAATGTAAAAAAAAATACCCAAACGCCTTTGAAAGCCATTGTCATGGATGACAAAGGCCAATGTGACGTCATCATTTTAATATGATAATGCAATGTGCATGAGAGGCCGCAGGAGGTGTGATTTACATGACTAAAAATATAATTTTGATGCCATTTTCATAGTTGCACTTAATTGACAGGATAGCTGTTATCTAGCAATTAGATCTACATAACAATCTAGGCAACCAAAATCGCGATCGTTCCACTTGAGCGGGGATATTGCCGTGACATGTTCCCCTTGCCCAGCGCAAAGGCATTCTCTGTGACGTCATCAATACAAGTTTGTTGTGACGTTTTGGCCTATTTTCTTCGTCGCGCATCATGACCACATTATGACTCCGCATTGATTTCTAGTTTAAATAGGACAACAAAGTTCCGATCCGGTCATTTGAGAATAGTACGTCAGTAGATTTTGTTTTTGGCCAATCTCTAGTCATAAAAGCCCTGTGGCCTAATATGATAATGCAATGTGCATGAGAGGCCGCAGGAGGTGTGATTTACATGACTAAAAATATAATTTTGATGTCATTTTCATAGTTGCACTTAATTGACAGGATAGCTGTTATCTAGCATTAGATCTACGTAACAATCTAGGCAACCAAAATCGCGATCGTTCCACTTGAGCGGGGATATTGCCGTGACATGTTCCCCTTGCCCAGCGCAAAGGCATTCTCTGTGACGTCATCAATACAAGTTTGTTGTGACGTTTTGGCCTATTTTCGTCGCGCATCATGACCGCATTATGACCGCGCATTGATTTCTAGTTTAATTAGGACAACATAGTTCAGATCCGGTCATTTTATTTTTTCCGGAAAAAAAACAAAGAAAAAAAAACCAACTTTTAGTCGGGGAAAGGCTTGATTTAGCACACCAAATTACAAGAATTACTGCAATTTATGGGCCAATTGTTCTTAACACAATATTGTGTTATCAATATCTGATATACTGAAAATTGTAAATGCAAAATGTGGTTTGGAACTACTCAAGCTCATTGCTCTTGTTGCTTACATTATATTAAATGTGTTGCTGAATTGTGGAGTAATATAAACTTTTGAGACATTGTTTATGTATGGGCTATTAGCTCTTGGTATAATACACAATTATACAATGGTTTAAATGCATAAAATTTAGTGGACGCCCCAGTCTTATCATCTCATCATTATGTCTGCCTCTAACAGCTGGCCATATAAACTGAGTAAGCTTCAGACTCAGTAGCATTGGGACATTGAAAAAAGAAGATGCACAGTTATAAATACACAAAACGTAATTTCAAAGCGACAGTTTTATCTGAAAACTGCATCTTTCTATCATTTTTAGAAGTGGAGTTCTGCAAGTTCCCACTTTTTGACTGAACTGATATATTTCAGGTAAATCTCTGATTATTATTAATAATTATAAGAAATGAAGGTGATAGATCAAGCTCAAGTGCATTTCCTGCAAAAATTATGTGCAGACATTGTTTATGTCTGGGTGATTATTTTTTGTTACAATGTGTATTGTTTCTACTTTTTGGTTACATTGTAGACTTGTCACAAAATAAAGTTACACAATCTGTCAGTCATTGACATTTTAGCCAATCATGTGGCCAAATGCCCTGACTTGTACTTTTGAGATGGCCCCTCCTATTGTAAGGCATGACGCTGTGACACAACGTTGTTTGTGAGCCAGCTTGCCTTGGGACCATCTCAATACACAGGAAAAAATCCCTGTTGACAATATAATAACATCCCTGCATATGGTTGCCTCGCTGTGGCACCGCCAAAGGCATTGTGACGTCATCAATACAAGTTTGCTGTGACGTTTTGGCCTATTTTTCTCGTGCCGAATGACTGCGCAATGATTTCTAACGTTCATTAATTAGGACAACATAGTTCCGATCCGGTCATTTGAGAATAGTACGTCAGTAGATTTTGTTTTTGGCCAATCTCTAAACATAAAAGCCCTACGGGCGGCCCCTACGGGGCCGCTCCTGCGGCCTAATATGATAATGCAATGTGCATGAGAGGCCGCAGGTGTGATTTAAATTGTACTTTGCCATTTTCATGCATATATGGGTAATATCACGTAGATCTACTTAATTGAAAAATCAATCTTTCTTGGAAAGGTTGTTCTGGAGGCTTTGATTGCTAAATAGTTGCAATTCACTTGAATTGACACCTAGGATAGCGATACTGACAAATTCAAGGCATTGAACTACAATAAATTAGTTGCAATTCCTCTTGAAATTATGTATAATTTTTAATGTATAGAGTTTTATCCTTTATATTTTACATGCATTATTCAGCCATTTGGTTGTGAAAAAAAAAGAAGAAAAAAAAACACCTTTTAGTAGGGGACAGGCTTGATTTAGCACACCAAATTTCAAGAATTACTGCAATTTATGGGCCAATTTGTTCTTAACACAATATTGTGTTATCAATATCTGATATACTGAAAATTGTAAACGCAAAATGTGGTTTGGAACTACTCAAGCTCATTGCTCTTGTTGCTCACATTATATTAAATGTGTTGCTGAATTGTGGATTAATATAAACTTTTAAGACATTGTTTACATATGGGCTATTAGCTCTTGGTATAATCATGGAGTCACTAGTGACTCCATGGTATAATACACAATTATACAATGGTTTAAATGCATAAAATTTAGTGGACGCCCAAGTCTTATCATCTCATCATTATGTCTGCCTCTAACAGCTGGCCATATAAACTGAGTAAGCTTCAGGTTCAGTAGAATTGGACGTAGGAACAAGAAGATGCAAAGTTATAAATACACAAAACGTGATTTCAAAGCTACAGTGTTAGTGTTAGCAAAAAACTGCATCTTTCTATCATTTTTAGAAGTGGAGTTCTGCAAGTTCCCAGTTTTTGACTGAACTGATACATTTTAGGTGTAAATCTCTGATTATTAATAATTATAAGAAATGGTGATAGGTCAAGTCAAGTGCATTTCCTCCAATTGTGCAGACATTGTTTATGTCTGGGTGATTATTTTTTGTTACAATGTGTATTGTTTGTACTTTTTGGTTACATTGTAGACTATTGTCACAAAATAAATTTACAAAATCTGTCAATCATTGACATTTTAGCCAATCAAATTTTATTAAAATCTGCAAGGCCCTTCCCACTCAGGACATTGGCCAATGAGCTTCTTAGATAGGCGGACAATCATCAGACAATTTTTTTGCTGGTAAAATCTGGCCAAATTGGTGGACTTACACTTTTGAGATGGCCCCTACTATTGTAAGGCATGACGCTGTGACGCAACATCACAACATCGTTTCTGAGCCAGCTCGCCTTGGGACCATCTCAATACACAACGTCAAAGGCATTGTGACGTCATTAATACAAGTTAGGTGCGCATTGATTTCTAACGTTCATATGGTTGGCTAGTTTCGTGAAAAATCACGGTAAAGGACATCGCTCACATGGAACATTCAAACCATAATTCTACTGCTTTTCCAGTCTTGAATCACACAAACCATGTTTTAACGTGAGTTTCTTCAAATTTGTTGGTATATCTTAAGTTAAGACCATTTTTGCGTAAGTAGGTCATTATAGGATTTTGCGCATCATGGCCGCGCAGATTAATTAGGACAACATAGTTCCGATCCGGTCATTTGAGAATTGTACGTCAGTAGATTTTGTTTTTGGCCAATCTCTAAACATAAAAGCCCTACGGGCGGCCCCTATGGGGCCGCTCCTGCGGCCTATTAATTGTTCTCTGTTTATGACGTAATCAGCTCGGTTAACAATGCGCCTCCTGTAGGCAAAGCGCGTCCTACTTACGAGAGTGCCGGTTCTTGATAGTTATTATTCTTTGATTTGTCTTTAACGGAACGGAACTAAACAGAAAGGGTATATATGTTTTAAGACAATGAAAATGTCAGTTTTAGGTATCATGAATAAGGGGGTGTTTGATGCTATCAGTCAGGACAATCTGTGTGTGACTGTAACCGGCCATTAGGTGGAACATTGATTTCACACTGATTTTAAGCAGAAACGTAGTGATCCATAGCAGCTGCATAAAGTACACCATAAATCTTGCGTTAAAAATGATGGAAAATGCGAGTTTTCTAACAAAAAGAATAATTCTTCTTTTGAGTCGTATTGAACTCAAGATTGTTACCACACTTAAGGCTGTAGAAATATGATTGTTTGTATACCCTGGTTGGGCAATTGATAGACTTTATCTGAGATAATGCATCTTCTCTAACTTTTTCTTTCACACATATTCAATAGATTGTATATTATGATGAAGTCCCCACAAGGCACAACCATCCTTGTGCAATATATCATGCAAGATGAGCATGCAGGGTGATCTGCCGTTTCGCAATGTACAGTTATTTTGCGGAACGGAACGAGAGAGTCACGGAGGTCAGCATGACTCTGCATGAGTTATACCATGGTTACATAGATGGTCACAGATTTATTTTATGAACCATGCAACCAAAAAGTAGTTAAACCAACTTTATAATGATTGTAACAAATAAACATAGGTTCATTCGTGTAACTTGTCTGTTGTTATACTTCAAATTTTTTAATAAGTAGCTAGTCAGAATTTCCAAATGAATTATTTTGGGGGTAGTCTTTTAAACAATGTATCCTCCCACATTGATCCAAACGTTCCCGAACGCCAATCATTGAATGTTTTTCTGATGTACCTGACTGTTTGCAAACAGCTGTGTTCTCCCCACCCAAATGTACAATATTTTAAACCAACAGCAATAGTTTTATTTTAGTATGGTACCTAATTCATATTGCCAGAAATTAAACTAGACCATGTAGTTTTCAGATAGGAACAAAATATTAAACCCTTCCGTTCCGTTCCGTAAAGTACAGCTATCTCAGGGGATAACTGTACTTCGCGGAACAGAATTAAAACCAGGTGCTTTGCATTTAAGTCACCAGAGGTCAACACCAGTCGTATGCTCTAACCATGCCTTGCTGGCGATTCATTTATCTATTGTATTTGGGCACTGAGATCATGGTTCCTTTCATACTCACAACTAGTGTACATAACACATTGATAGGCATGTATACCTACTTTTCAATGCCTATCAATATCTTTGATATATCTCCTAAAACTGATGAAATGTCACATGGGCATAATTATTTTTGTAAGATCTATCATTTAGTGGTGAAATTTACAAGTCAGTTTTGCTAAGTGGCTATACCCTGAGCTTTATTTCAAACTTAAAAAATATTGCATTTTGATTATATCAAACTTAATCAGATGTTGTAACATCGGGTCCAAGTGACCACAATCATGCCTCCCTCTATGCTTACACCCCATGTGGGGGAGGATGACACCCCATGTCTGCAAGCCCAAATTCAAAACAACAAAGATATATATATATATATATATATTAAAAATGCAAAATAATAGGTTTATTAAACATGGCAACACTGTAATGTCAGAGTCATAGACATCATGACCCATACACCAAGTGCTGGTGCCACAAAGTCTGATCACAAGTTACATTCCACTAATGTTTCAAATTTATAACAAAGCTGTTAGGTTTCATAGATTTGATTTAAGAACGGGTTATTTTCCTAATCAATAATTTCAAATGTTATTTACATGCTCTCTTTCATGTTTGCTTGACCTCAATTGTACTACATCTAACCATAAGACAGAAAGACAAAATAAAAAATTAGACAATATAATATACAAAAGTTGATAAACAATATAAAAAAGTAGCTAAACAATATAAAAAAGTAAATAAAAAATATACAAACATAGATAGACAACATACAATAATGAACAATATACAATAGTAGATCGAAAATATATATACAAAAGTAGACAGACAATATACAAAATCAGACAATATACAGAAGTACAATAGACAATATATACAAATGGAGATTGACAATATACAAAAGTAGATTGAGTGTGTACAAAGAACTGATGGATATATCTTTTACGGTTTCGTGCATTTTAATACAATTTCCTTTACTGTAAAAAAAGGTTCATACAATCAAACATGGCACATTCAGTTGGATGTGAATGTAATAGATCAATGAGTTAGGTGCTAAATAATTTAAATTACAAATTGTGGCATAAGACCGTAAACAATTAAAAGTAATAAGAGTACATTGACATGTATCATTCTCTTGAATGTATAGAAGTGTAGGCACTATGACTATAGATTAGCTTCTATATGGGAAGTGTTTTTTTTCTGTTTTTTTTTCTAAGAATCAGATATTGGGTAAACATACAAAAATAATATTATATTTATTCAACTTCATGTAAAAAAAAATTGTGACATCAGGTTTTATGAATACTCAGTTCTTGATAATGAGTGCTTTTGCATGCCTGATTTTTTAGCAGTTTGATATCCGTTATCTTCGTAAAAACAAAACGGGCTTCTCATTGAAATCAACATTAGATTTTCAGCTTTATTACTCTTGCCCAATAAAATACTATAACTGAATTATACACCACTTTGCTCTTCATATAACACTTTTCTATTGTATTATTTGAACTGAAAATTGGTCTTGTAATATTTTACATTATTTAGTAATATAAAACAAATATATCATTCTTAAAGGTATAAAATTAATACCATGCACAATGCAGAAAAGGGTGTAATTCTGATTCAGCTTTTGCTTATAAACAATATCACCCACAGACTACAGTTATTTATTAGCCGACGTTGGCTGAACTATTCAAGGGCTATTAGTTGTGCCAATTAAGTGAAACCAAAAAAAAAAAAATCACTTAAGATTATAACTCAGGTTTATGACAATTTGCTGGGCCCTGAGAGAGTTAATGAAACAGTTTACAGTTTGTGGAGGTTTTAGAATTTTAAAGTTTCCTAAATATCAGGATCTCTGAACTTCAGTTACAGTATATGGTCTTCATTTAGGGGTTCCACTGCACTTTTATCTGAAATTAGATTTGCGCTTGTCTACATAATTCTATAAGCAGCTATCACTGAATTAAAAGTTAGACCATCTTGTTGTGGTAACGTTTTTGTTTTGCCTACATGTGTAAAGTCAAGGTCTTGGTTAGTGAGCGATTTCAACTTTGAACATATTATTAAGACAAGTAGCATCTGATCGAACCACTGATTTAACGTCTCATCGAACTACACCCAACTGGGATGTAGCTCACAAAGATTGCCCAAGTTGGGAATTTAACCTGGAGCAACAGAGGAGCAGGTGAGCACATTACCACTAGGCCACCCCACTACTGGTAGTAAGATGCTCACCTGCTCCTCCGAAGGGCCTTGGTAAAATCCCTAGTACAGGCACTCTTCATAACTACAATTTTTACCACAAGTTTAATCATACAGTTAATTTCCTATCCAATGATTTTTTTGCATTTCCCAGTGAAAAAAGAACTGATTAATCTTAAAATTCGCATTAATTTTAATAAGCCAAAAGTTATTGACATTAGATTGCATAAGATCATTGTATGTTTTCAAAGCGCGTAGAATTGAAAATGTAATTGATCAAATATCTATTTTAGCAAATCGTGTAAAAAAAAACAAGTAATGGCTATAGTATATATATATGCATCAATCACTGAAAAAAGTACTACTAACTATGACCTATGAATTACCTGTTTATCACACTCTATGGGAAACTACTTACAAATACCAGTGTTACATGCATTAGTTTCTAAATTCTTCTTTGTTTTACTCTTCCGATATATATCTTTCAATCTTTGTCATTTATATTTAGATTGAACCACTGCCAATAAAGCAATGCTATTGATATAAGTACATAATTCACAACTATAATATCGCGAAAATAGAGACTTGCATTATTATTTTGTAATCAATGCTGAGTAATATCATATATATATATTCTTTATGGGGTTGTAGTCATGGCCACTATGTATTCTTGTTGGCTATTCTTTGGGGATTGGTAAAGCTATACATTTTTTGAAAGCTTATGGCAGTGAGATTCGAAAAACCGATGTTTCCGAATTTTCCCATGCTGTTATGGCGGCCATCTTGGATTTCAAAATGGTTGCCCCCGAAATAGCATAGAATGTGATAGCTAAGCTTGTAATTGAGATAGAAAGTCATGTAAATACTCTAATCCTATGTATTCTGGGTCAGGGAATCCAATTTTAACACTTTCAGAGAGATTAAATATAGTCTTCATACATTTTTACAGGTAGACAAACTGAATTTTGTAGATAGTATAAAAAGTTAACACAGATGTGCTTTTCACGGAAGATTACAGTGATATAATTATTTGAAGTTATGTTTTTATTGTCATTTGATGACAATACACTGTCAGAAGGATAAATAACAATATAAGTATAATGTATGTTGATAAAATGAACTTATTGTAAGAACAAAGAAATTACCAAAATTCTATAGAATCGCCCAAAAGCACCATGCTTTAAATTATGACATAGTGGCCCTGACTATTGGCAAGAATCTCCATCACTTAGACGTGTAGTGAGACAGTGTATATGATATATTTCAATCTAAACGGATTAGAGATAAAAATGTTTGTAACAATCTTCCATTAATTAGGAAATACTATATGTTAAAAATTATTTTCAATTTTGTTTGCAACACTCTGCATTACTTTCAAGCATCTTTTGTCAGTAATGTACACATGAAGTTTATCCAATACACTCTGGACATCACTTTCAGTATATATATATATACATGTGCCAGTAACTTACAGACCTAATCAAATGTGATGAAAATATGCATGTCAGACTTAGTATGGAATGTTTAGATTATAAGGAGATTATCACCATACCCTCTTTCAGATAAAAAAAAAAAAGATAACAAGGGGAAACAGCAATACACAAACTCAAAAACAAATTTAAATACTTCAACTAAAACAAACCATACTTCTCTTAATTTATCATAAGTGCTTGAGGTCAAATAATGACTGATCTATATATCTTGAGAAAACCCCATTTTTCAATATCTAGTCAGCAGAATGAAACAATAGTTGTTTCAGAAAATAATTGTTGATGGTTTTAAAGTAAAAGTAAAAAAATTGTTCCATGGTTTTGATTTCAAAGATCATTAAACTTGTTTGATGCATAGAATTCTGCTAATACAGTGGGCATTCGTTTGTTGCTGATGCATGAAAATATTACTTACATTCGTTATTATAGGCAACATGGAAAATTTTCCAATTAGCCGGTTTGTGTTTTAAGGGGGAAGGGAGAATTGGCTACACCATTAGTTATTTCTAATAATTGCAACTCATTACTGTTTATCTTAGTATTATCTCACCACATTATAATCTCATGATATGTTTGTAAATTGGTACAACTCGTTACAGCTACATCGAATGCTAAGAGATCAGAAAACAAACAAACTTACCTTTTCGGTCTGTTGGTTCTTGCAGCAGTTTTCTATCACGTGCAATGGAGTGACAAATTCGCTCCAAAATGTCTGTGATTTATATTTTAGAAGGCTCTTAGAACACTGAATTTGCTCCCAAATGTCTATAAATAAGAATCGTTGTTCTTGTAGCCCATGCATAAGCAATATATAGCTATTAATTTGTCACGGATCATTTAACGTGCCGAAATTGTTATGTCATTGGTCAACACTTCTGCAGCAGCAACCAATCCATGGCCATGCGTAATAGCTCCTATCAACCCCCCCACGCCCAAACCTAGACGGTGTCCAATAATACATAGTAACCTTAAGAATAATTTTCTTGGACAGTTGCATAAAATGGCCATTATACTCCATTCAGACTATTTTCCTATTATTCTAAAAACAAACAAATTCTAAAGTTAATATGCCAAATGGAGAATATAACATCTAACATTTTCGTTGCTTAAACAAAATGTTAACTCCCATACCTATGTTAAACTATCATGACAAAACATGAAAAGTGTTTTATATTCTTTGTCATAGTGAACTCACGATTAAAACCTTCACATGATAGGTTTTACCCGTATATATATAATTTGGGTACAATTCTGACACTACGGACACTTTATTGGTTGGTATGGTTGGTATTGATACTTATGATTTACAGTTAGATAGGTATTTATCAGTAAAAAGGAATAATTATGCAAAGATGTATATAAAGTGAATCTTCCTTCATAACTCTTATGTTGAAGTTGTGACAAGCTTTTATTTCATTTTAATTTGGAAATGTATCATATTATAACATATAAGTGTGGCAGCTAAAACTGATATTTAATTAATATAAATCCGGATGTTTAGCTGTTGAGATTATATAAAAAGAGCAAACAAAAAACCTCATCAATAAGATATAACTTCTTCAGCACAGATGACTAAGCCAGATTCAAAGTGGTGGGGGGGGGGGGATTTTACCGCCACCCTTAGCTAAGCTGTTGTAACACTAGCAGATCCAAACGGGGCCAATGGGAACGACAGCTCCCAGAAAGTGGGAGGGGGGGGGGGGGGAGGGAGGTTGGATTTAATATAGTGCACGTGTGCTGCCTATAGGTGACATATAAGAAAAAGAGTACTAGTCCTGTTTTGAGGCCGTAACCAGGATTTTTATGCAGGGGATGCCTAAAGAGTCTAGACTGGAAAGGGGGGGGGGGGTAGTTGATGTTGCTAATAAATGGGTACCAAAAGTTTGAAAACTGCTTTACCCTGAAATTTGGTAGATAGATAGATAGATAGATAGATAGATAGATAGGACATGGGAAATGCAGTCCTCTATAGGCAAGTTATATTCGTTGAAAAACTCCCCAATTTCTCAGGCATATTTTTTGTTACTAAACTGACAGATTATGAAGACAAACAAACGGATTGCGCACCTGTATAGTCATGTAACAGGCTTTTTGTCATGTGACGAAAATGAGGGCTGTTATTTGGGGTTGTCCAAACATGGAGACTCCATGGTCCAAATGATGTGGTCTGTCACATCTTTGATGAACTTACTAGATCGTGTGCCATTTTAGGGTAATTGAAGCACTGGGCGCTGGGCGCTGATTACAAAAAGCCTTGTAACTGTAAAGTCCTTCTGGCTTGACTCAAACAAAGACAAAGAATACATTTTGGAGCTTTATTAGCCCTGCCCTAGCCAAACGTCCTGTCTATCCACTATACTGGACCTTACTGATACTGCCAGCATCCCTGTAGCCCATTCTGGCCAATAGGAACCCAACCACACCCATATCACGTGACGTGCTCCCCTTACTGGGACATAGGAAATGCCCCACATTCTAGGCCAACGGCCTGGCAAGAGGTCACTGGGGTCAACATTCAAAAAACGGACCCAGGTCATCACACTGTCCTCCTCCAATAATGAGGCATGTCCACATGCCTCCGGAAGAGTCCAGAAGAGACCTAATCACCAATGTTTACTTGGGAGTTTCTAGGCAGCATCAGAAATGACTTTTAAGCAAAGTATCCATCACTGGCTAACAATGAGTAGGACAATATGGCTAGCGGTCAGGGCAGACATTTCATTAACAACATCATTACATGAACAACATCAACAACCCACCCCACCCCAGCCCGGCTGACAGCCGTCAAACAGTGACCTTGTCAGGTCAACTGTCAGACTCTGGCTCGTTGAAATCACTACAAAGATGGACACTCCTGCGCATTGAAATCACTACACACAATAATCCGACCAGTTTGGGCATCCGTTAGGCACTCCACATAATCAGTCCACAGACCTATTCACGGTCAAGTCACCACAGATTAGGCAAGCCTAAACCCAATTCTATTGTCATTCCGTGGTAGTGGCCATGTATTGTGCATGCATGCCATTTACACAGTATCATAATTTATAATAACTTCTTTGATATATAGTGTCCAATGTGCTATCCAGGGGCGTATTCTGTCGTTTTCCGTTGATCAGTCCGCCTGAGGCCGTCACCCAAGATGAATAGAGACACACGTCCTTGTCATCACATATAATAGCTCACTGACCTTATGCCAATTAGGCTAAAACCATATCCTCTACCATTTTCTTTGAAAAGGGAATTAGAACAGGAAGTTCGCAAAATGGAACAGATGGGTGTCATTGAGAGCTCGAATTCAGACTTCTGTAGTCCAAGCGTCATTGTTAAGAAGCCTGATGGTAGCAATCGATATTGCATTGATTTTCGTAAGGTCAATGCTGTCTCTCACTTTGATGCGGAACCAATCCCTCCGCAGGATGAAATAATTGCAAAGTTGGGAAATTCTGTATATTTCACCAAGATTGATCTTAGCAAGGGGTTCTGGCAAATTCCAATCTCAGACAAGGATAGGCATAAGACTGCTTTTGCAACTGATCAAGGGCTTAAAAATTCAAAATGATGCCATTTGGTTTGGTGAATGCTAGTTCCATATTTTGCAGAATGATGAGAAAGCTGCTACAGGGACTAAATGATGTTGACAGTTACATTGATGATATCATTGAACACACCTCTTCTTGGTCAGACTTAGTTGCTTTAGACAAATTGTTCGCTAGACTAAGGCAATGTGGCTTAACTGCAAGACCTAGCAACGATAGGTTGCAAACGAGTAGATTTTCTTGGACATAGGGTAGGTGCAGGCAAAGTTGTGCCACAGGTGGTCAAGGTTGACAAAATATTGAATATAGCACTCCCTGAGACTAAAAAGGAGTTGCATTCATATATTGATATGATATCGTATCACAGAAAGTTCATACCAAATTTTGCTGATAAATCTGCTAATTTTCTCCAGAAAGGTCAGCCCAGCCGGACCAAGTGGAATGCAGCAGCTATTGATGCTTTTAAATTCTTTAAGAAGAAGTTGTCAGAGAAGCCTGTTCTACACTTACCAGACTTTTCATGAGAAATGATCATTGCTGTAGATTCATCTGATGTAGGCCTAGGTGGCAGTCTACTTCAGGAAATTGATGACAAATTCTTTCCCGTTCTGTACATATCTCGCAAGCTCAAGCATGCTGAGACTAGGTATTCTGCGATTGAAAGGGAATGTCTAGCCATAGTTTGGGGGGTCAAAACTCTTCACAAATACCTATATGGTAGGGAGTTTACTATAGCAAGCGATCACCAGCCTCTTTCATTAATCGCTTCTTCCAAGGTCACCAATAGCAGAGTTATGCGTTGGGCTTTGGACCTACAGATGTAAAGATATAAAATTAAGGTGGTGAAAGGTACTGAAAATAACACTGCTGACTTTTTAAGTAGAAAAGGTATGGATGGAGAAGTATTTGCGTAAGCAATATGGTACCACTTACACTATATATAAGGTTATATATAGGGTAGAATTTTCCCTATGGAATAAATACTAAATTTTGGGGGGAGTGATTGTCACATTGTCATTCATAGCATAAGAGAGATAGAAATAAACATTGTGTGTTGTGCTAATCTGCCTACTAATCTAATGCACTGAAGCCGTCACGCTCCACTGACCACACAGATCATCAAGCTGCTTGATCTAGCTTCCCATAATGGATTATTCCACTGATCCCTCCCTATCATGAAATGGTATAGTCCCGCCACACAAAATTGAAGGAGCACTAGCTCCAGGTCTCATTTGCACCTGTGTCATCATCTTAGAAACACTTAATAGTGTATTGAAAACCATCATCAGGTTATGGATGAAGTTGTGAACTGGCTTAGCATCCAGCGTCTTCATGCATAGCACATGTGTGCTAAAGACAATGTCATATCTGTTCAACTTTACTACCACCATAATAACACCACATTGATTCAACATGATCTGGATCTGACAACAAGTCATCCCCAAGTGGTCATCTGTGCTTCAAGTGACTAATGATAATCGAAATTGTTAAAGGACTGTACATACATACTGGGTATTGGTGATCCAAAAATTGTGTATTAGATAATATATATATATATATTGGATTGGAATGTTTGGAAAAATAAACATCTTTTTGGAACAACAAATTTTGTCAGTCTGTGCAGAGCAAAGAAAGAACGTAACAGTATAAATGGCAGATCAAGTAGAATGGGCAAGACACAAATTTGCCGAAAGTGCGGAATGGTCAAATGTTATGTGATAGAGGCAGACCCACATCTTCTTCTATTTTATAATCAATAATCTGCAGTAGCTATTTAAAGATTTTGAGTGGTATTGGAGAGGATATTAGCAAATTGTCACTACTCGTGCAGCAAATTTCAGTTCAATAAATACTTTGTGAAACAGTTTCTCTGTCATGAGAGCCTTCACGTCTAGTATAATATGTTTTTTCAAATTTAATACACCTTTGGAATGTGCTCATACTCATGAATTAACTGTACTGATTTTTCTCAATATTTTCTTTTACAGGTCAACAACAGGTTCAAAAGGTTGAAATGTGCCAGTGTGAGGATTTGGTGGTTACCTTAGTCTGACTTGGCCTTTGGCCAGCAACACCAATTCATCCAAAAGTTGCCTTTACATTTGACTTCATGCGCAACTTCAGGGCTCTGATTTTGGAAGGTCAGATAAGCCTCCAGTCGTTCTGCACTGCCATGCAACATACAAGACTAGCACCATTTGAAGCATCATATTTGTGGGTAATTTGTTTGTGTGTCATTGTACAACATGCTTTTACTTCAAACTGTATTGAACTGTGTTATAAATCCTAGATATGCCACTTAGGCTTGATCTCAGCTTGGTGTTGGCTAACATCAACATGTGAAGTCATCATAATATATTAATGTTACACTTTTATTAGTACCAATGTGTTAAAGTTCTAAAACAAATTAGCATGAACTAGTTTTAGTGTGCAAATATTTGGTGGGCAATTTTGTTAAGTGTGAATTATTTTTGGTAGATTATTGACCTGTATAGAGTGCTCACTTGAGAGAGCGTTTTGAACTTCATGTGGCACTACTACTCCAGGAGTTTCCCTCAGCTAACAGACCAAAGTATGCCAGATGGAAGCCACTGTTTAGTCTGTCCTGAGGTAAGAAGAATGCAGTTAAATGCTAAAAGATTGTGTGAAATTACAATGTACTTGACTTACAACTCTACCAATAAAAAATATACAAGATATATATGCATATGGAATGCAGTGCATTGTCTTCAAATATGAATTGTAGTTTTTCTTACTGTGTTTCAGGTAGGAGCAGAGGACAAACAGAGGCTAACAATGGATGGAAATTTTAACTTAGTCCATTGGGCAGCCTCGGGACACAGTGTGCGTCATCACCTGCACTCAGGTCTCTTCTTTTTAGATCAGACCTTGGTCGATGAATTTGTCTCAGGCAATACTGGGGAATCGGATGATCACAGGTATTATAGTTTTTTGCATTTGCATCCAGATAATGCACATAATCCTCTGTATGATACCACTGGGATTTTTGTACTTAGTATATTGGGGACTAAATACATACAATGTAGTATAATATATATACCCCACAATCAGTTGTATACCACATAGAAAAGCCATGTGGTATAGCCTATGTGGTATACATGTGTATACTACATGGCTTATCTTACAAGGATGGGAAATGTATACCACATACTTCTATGTATGGCAGGCCAATGACAAAAAATCACTTTTTGCAGCTAAGCGCTTCGCCGTTTAAACTAACGCCGCCGCTTTAAAACAATATTCGGAGTCACAATTTTACCACTATTCAAAAGATAAAATTGTCAGCTCTCTAAAAAGGTTAGAATTTTTGAAATCGGACAAGAATTAACGATTCTAGGACCAAAAAACGTAACAGAAAGTCAATGGTCTGTTCAGTCCACAGATGCAAGCCATTGTATGGCTGTGTTGCTATGGGCAACGTCACAGGAGCATCATCGCTTCGGTAATGCAATCGAATAATACGGAACAATAAAACATTTTCTGTCCAAATCTAGTATAAAAAACAATTCTGACAAAAAATATTTAACAACTGGTTTGTAAATATCATTCGTAAATTTTTTTATTAACCTCAAAATGTCCCAGAAAGTTTTGAGGTGATGACGTTGTTGACAGTTATGCAATGCTCTGATTGGTCAATGGCAAAAATTGATATTCATGAATTTTTTCTATACTACATGAATGCATAGCCAGGCAGCTCAACTTAAAGTGAAAATTGTGAGGTATAAATAAGACCCAAGTGGATATGTGGTATAATTTTATATTTCCTCACTTGTGGACAGATTGGCTTCAGAATTCACTTGTGGCTAACGCCACTCATGAATCCTGGCCAATCTGTCCACTCGTGGGGAATATAAAAATATACCACATAACCATTGGGTCTTATTATAATACTAAATATGAGACCAATAGGCACAAAAACCCCTGTTTATGGAAAATCAGGAATTAGAAGTCACACTGTGTTTTATATATATATATATATATATATATATATATATATCATAGGGGTTTTTGTTCCTGTGTATTGGTCTCATAGTTAGTATATATAATACATGTATACTATATTTTAGTTTTTTCAAGTAAACTATTGCCTAACTTAAAGTTAAAGGGTTTGCTTTCTTATTCAATATATGGAACTTAAATGTTTTCCTTTATAGGTGTCCTTTTCTTATGTCCTATAAATTGGCACTTTGCTCTGAGTAGGAACCTGTCCCATTCCTTGCAAGCAAAGTGAATTTGCAAGCAAATGTAATTTTCATAAGTGTTTTCATTGTATACTATTACAGATTTGCAGCAACTTCCAAGCAGGTTCCGTGCTTCGATCCAAAAATAAAACAGAAGTTGGATGTCACTGGAGTATTTGCATCTATTTGCTGCCATGACTTCCCCTCTGTTTTTCTAAATATGAGACATGGAGAAAGGTATGTACACAGGATTTTTTTTCCATTTATTTCAAAAGTTGTATGATATTGTTGGAAATTCCTTAAATACTGAAACATCAAATTAAAAATGTATTTTTCTGCTAGGATGGTTTACCCTGTTTTTGTAATGCAAAACGAGTCTAACATTGGGCTTTGGCTTTACGATATAGGATGTCAATGCATCATGCTCTACAGGTGACACAATAGGTACTGATAATGTATATTTGTGATTGCTTTCAGCATTAAAGTTTTCATTTGTGATTTGTGAGCTTTTCTGAGAGATGTGGTCCTGTATAATAAAAATATCATGAATGTTGTCTTTGGTCTTTTACCTGTACCTTGATTGGGCTATAATTATGGATAATAGTAATTGATCAACTTTATTGAAAAAGTTTTCCTTATTTGTTATCATGTGAAGGGCAAATTATTTATCTCTACTTGCATTGTAGAAGGAAAAGTTCAGTGTTTGATGGCAGCATTGTTGTACCTGCTTTTCATATATATGGACATATGTCATGTCAGGTAAGATTATAAATTTTGATAATTAAAATACATATATATATGTCAATACTTTTTAATATGCTACGACTATTTTATGTTTCGGATGATATTGATTATTTTAGTTGCAGTATAGTGCTGGTCTGTTAGATGGTGAGGGCACAGAAATAATGTGGAGCGACCTGGGAAAATTCAGCAGAATTACAAAAGAACAGACACCTGAAAACCGACAAGATTTGATTTCTGAAGCTCTTTTGAATCTTGGAATGAAGCAAGAACAGAAACAAGGCAAGTACTCTGTCATAATACCGAATCCATAAGTATTGCAATGTCTTATTGGGTAACTAAAATTCATTGGGGATCTAAATGCGTATCCAGCCTTTTTCAGGTGTCTGTGCAAGCATGCACAAGGCGCATGTTTGATTGGGAATGCTAGTTAGTGGCTGAAGGTGGTGTGCTTTCAGACACAAGCTAGGCGGTTAACATGTATGCAAGCAAAATCACACATATTTTTGCATTTAAAAAACCTTTTTTGGCTCTTAAACTAGCTCAGCGCCCTATATGAGTCTATTTAGGTGCCCTAATATTCTTCTGCGCCATCTGGAGTACTGGTTATCTATATGAACCTCTGGCCTTTCTCTCTTTGCGAAGTTTGTGCATAAAATGTGCATAAAATGTGCATAATGCGTTAATGTAATACAGGTAATCATTTTGTCTTTATGTATATGGTTAATAAATTTTATTGTCGTTTCTACATTGCTCAGGTAATACACTTGGTCAGCGTACCAGAAGGCCTTTACTTGTAAAAAGGCACTGCTGGATGATCTCAAGCTTCTTCCTGGTATGTAACTTTTATATCTCAAACTCTAAACTAAATCTTGTCTCAGTTTGAAATTGAATTTCTCTTGAAGTCAAATATTCAAGACTACTTGAATTAAAATTTCCCCAAGGCCAAGTCACGATATAGTACTTATAATTGTTTCAGGAACTACAGTGTCAGATGTACAGAAGTGGGCTTCAGAAGAAGTGCAATCCTCTCGCCAGAACTTCATGTGGCACTACTAGAGAGAAGTCAGTTGGTAATTGATATGATTTATATATATATGCATGAATATACAATCATTATGTCTCATTTTTAACTAGATTTATGAAGCATATAATAACTTTTGGTTTAGTCGTACCAAATAATTTAACATCATTGTCATTGTTATGAACACTAGTAGTGGAAACTCAGGTGTTTGTCATAATGAGATACAACTCTATTAAAACATGTATGTGATATATAAATTAATTAATTGATTTCAATCAATGAATGTGCAATTTCATTTTTTGATTTTTTGCCTCCTTGACTGACAGTTGAGCTTTGGCAACATGAATATGCAATCCAGCTTTACAGATACTACGATTTAAGGTATTTGTTTTTACTCTTGCCTTGTTATTTTTTCTTTTAATATTTCGCACTTTTTCAACCAGCAGTATGTGCAATTGTTGTTGGTTAACTAATTTTCAGCAAATTCTAGACAGTAAACATGTCGAAAATGACCTGGAGCAGGTTCATGAATGTGAGGAACTTTAAAGGTATGACCATGTGATTCTTTGGAGGTTTTCAATGAATTGCAGTAATTAGCATATATGTGCTTGCATCCTCACTTTATACTATATAAAATTGAATTGTAATGATGAATTAGCCTTAGACTTACTTAAAAGGATGCTATTGAAGTACTTGTAACACAGGAAGTTAATATTCTGACTATGGAGTGGCATTAATATAATCTTGCAGGTTAACGTCTGTGCTTCTAAGGATGGAGCGAAGGCACAAGATTCAAAGATGGTCAGCGACTAACTCAGTGTATCTGGAATATTTGGAGGCAGCTTGTAATGAGAGAAAGCTCAAGAAACTTGACAGAACTAAGGGATGTGGTGGTGCAGTATAACTTCATGGTTAACATGAAAACGAAATATGCCAGTAAGTGAAAGAATTTTACAATGCTAGTGTTATCTGACATTGTATCTCGATCTGTCAGTAAATTACCATGACGGAAGGTATTTCTGATGATAAGATAAACAGGGAAACATGGAATAGCATGTTCCATTTACAAGTGTAGGTTGAGGGTGGACCTGAAGATTTTAGACAAATTTGCCCCTTTCCTCCCCCCTCTAGTCATTGATATGAAGTGTTTATATATACACATTGCTTAATGATAATCAATTCAAAACACTCAAATCCAGATGAAATTTGCTGCAGACAGGGTCTGTAGTGATCAAATATGTTAATTTTGAATGGAATCTCTTCTAATGTCAGCACTAAGGGTCTGTATCGCCCCTTGTCAATTGTACCACGTGTCCGGTAATAATTACAAGAGTCAGTTTTATACTCCTTTTCTGCCTCATAGCCTGCCGCCAATGTTGATGTTGGGTGGGTCTTTTTTCTAAAATATGGACCTTTCATACCATTTTCTTGAATGAATCATGATTGAACTTGTAAATTCTGAACCAGCAAAATCCGCACAATCATCAAAATTCTTCACCTTCGAAAAAGTACATCTAAATTTGCTACCTATGAATTGTCAGGGTTTTAAAACACTGTCATAGGCACACAGGAGAAGGTATGGCAGTCATTGACCCAACAGATCATTAGCAGCACAGATGCCAGTGTACCTTTGGATGTAACTGATAATACTTTTTGGTGAAGCAAATTATCCCCAAGGTCTTAATTTGTACTAACGAATGATTTTCGTTCATTTAATTTCCAGGGAGTCAGAGCCTGGCAAATTGAATAAACAAACAGATTCAGACAACCAGCAGAACAATCAACAAAGCTGTTGCTGCTTACAACGAGGTACCTCACCATGGATCACGATCGGTTCAAAGACTAGAGCGCAGCTCCATCATGGACCTCAATAATGAAGTATGGCAGTCATTGACACCACAGATCGTAAACAGCACAGATACCTGTGGTTGTTAAACGAAAATTGATCGACTGTTGGCAGATGAAGAATAGAGCAGCGGAAGAACTCTCCTTCACAATCAAAGACCTCAGTCGATACATAGATAATCTTTGTAAGATCTGCCATATTATTCAGGAGAAGGTAAACAATCCTGAGCATGATAGCAATTTCCAGCGAGGTACAGTGGCTCTTTTAACTAAACACCATGATGAATGTAAAGGGAGATTAGTCATAGCACAATCTATCTGGGAAAGAATTAACAGACATGCCTTGGATGATGTGGTAATTATAATTGAAGATGCTCTGTCTGTTTCAATGAAAGAAGCACCACATCCTGTTGAAGGATCTTTCACAGAAGGTCTAGAAAGTGAATATTTCTCAGAAGATGACAACGAATAATCTGTGTTTTTTAACCTCAGCAAAAACTTTAGCCTAAGGTATTGTAGTTACTTCAGTAAAAAATTGTCCATGGGCGGACAAGCAGGCAGGTGGGCGGTTGGCTTGGTTCGTTTCCAGAGCAGAACTCTTAACACTATTGTACATTGATATAATTTGGTATATAATTAGTCTCTATTTTGTCTAGTTGTGCCTTTTGACAGTGTTGAAGTGTTGGTCTAATAATACTAATAGTGCAACATTACGATGTCCTGTTACTTCCAATATCAACCATATATTATATTCGTAAACTATGACACTCTGAGCAGGACCGCTCCATTACATGACTAGAACATGGCTAGGCTTTATTTAACAACCATTTAAATAATTTAATTAAGAGAGTAACAGGGAATATTGTCACTGTCTCAATGAGTCTGAAGCCTAGTCAGCTTATATGACCAGCTGCCAGAGTCAGTTTTAATAATGATATGATAACTCATGGGTGGGGTCTTTTACTTGTCTCAGCATAGACACTGAGTACAAGGCACATCCAATTTAATGTCTCATGTGATGGACATTCAGCTGGGATGTAGCTCATGAAGAGTGTTCAGGCTGGGGATCGAACACAGGACCTTCAGCAGAGCTGGCCAATATGGAATTGGCAGATGCCTTTAAGTAATCATTTAATAGGCCACCCAGCTGCTTAAATAACTTAACACGGCCATTTTCACACCAATAGGTTATCATTTTTAAGCTCATATTTGCATCTTTCATAGATCTGTAAAGCATATATTTTTCAATGAGCAGCAGTTAGTCATTGAATTATGACTGAGTGAAATTAGCAGCAGAATTGTGGCGGGTTGGTCAGAATTTGAAATACAACTGATTTACAGGTCTATAAATAAAATGTACCAAGTCTTAAGTATTAAGAATTCTCAATTGTGAAAATTTACCTTGAATTTTGTTAGAGTTGTTTTATACTGCTGTCTCGTTGCATAAAAATTCACCTGCAGGAACTTAAACCAAAAAGACATGTGCTTTAAAGCACCTTCATAACATTTCAAGAACAACTTCTTAACATCAGCCTTGTGGTCAGTGACAAATCATTTGTAAATGATATATGTGGCCTTAGTTACCAGGGAATCTTTTTTGATCATGACGCAAAATATTCATAGTTATATTGAAACAGCTACGTTACTATTGTTCTGTTTGAATTTTTTTAGCCATTGATACCAAAACACGGAGGAAGATGGGAGGTGAACATGAGAGTTGAATGTATATATGATTTTCTTCCCACATTAATCATTTTCAATAAGAAAAAGTTATTTCACAAGTGTAGAACCCTGTTTAAAAACTGGTTGTCTAGTTGGTGTGAGCATTTGCATGGCATTTCAAACATACATTTCTTCTGAAGTTCAAATGATAGCAGCAGTTGACAAGCCATTGTTGTGGTGTGAAAATACCTGACAAAAGTATCAAAACTGTATGCAACACCCAGGAATTCATCACTTTGATGAATTTAATTATTTGGATGTATTTAGTGGAAGGACACTGGTGTGCGCTTTCTGGTGCCAGCTTAGTGCATTGACTGACTCATAATATTATATATGTATGTTTTAAAATTTAATAACCTTATGGACATATTTTTATTTATTACATATAAATGAGGAAAATGTGGAAAATGCATTATTCCTGAATCTCTAAATCTAAACTGCTGTTAATAGTTATAAACTGAGCCATGAATCACATCATAATAATTTAACAAGACAGGTGGGTCACCTAAAAGATCCAGCTGTGAGCCATGGGTTCACAATAAATAGCATATGATACAGGTATCCTGATATTATACTAATATGCCTCAAAATTTTAATGACAAAATCTATACTCACAATTGTCTTTGGATTTAAATACAGCGTTAAGTATAACTTACTTCAGTCTTATGAGTCTGTATGTACTACATAGAATTATATATTATGGGCTTATTCATTTACAGTGCAAAAAAGTATTTGTATACTCAGAAGCGTTTCTAAATATGTGTGACTTTGTACTTAAAAAGAATAATAATACAAAAAAAAAACAAAAAAAAAAAACACATTACCATGACATTTAGTTGTACTATTATAACATTGATTAACTGGGACCAGAAACTATAACTTAATCACATAGTTTACTTATTCAATTAATGTATATATATATTTAGCTTTATCTTAACCATTCATCAATTTTCTGATCATGTATATAGTTTATGTTATGCTATTATTTCACAACCATTATTGTTCTAATACTTGAAATTGCATGTATTGTTAAAATTGTAGTTGTTCAATTTGTAGTATTTGTTTATTGTGTATGACGAATGTAACTAACCATGATTCCAAAACGTCAATAAAACATTATATATATGTATAACACGTTGGTGTTGCCTCATATTGACTATTGTCATGCGTTATGGGCAAATTTTATCAAATATCTGTTCAAATTGCAACATTGCATATTGTATTAGAATGTCATTATCTTGGTCATATGTTGATATGGTACAAAGGCTTGGAACTCTTTACCCTAAGAGCCGAGAGATGTGACGGATTTTAAAACTTTTATAACAAATTATCTTCGAAATGGCTGTAGGCTGTATGTTCTTAGGCAGTTTATATTTATGTTTAGTTGTGTTATTGTATATTATTTTTATTTGTGCATGTTCACAGGACTTCCAAGTCAAAACAGCTAATAGCTGACTCTGGATCTCAAATAAAAGTTGTAAATAGTAAACTTAAATGTATATACACAAGGTTTTGGTTTTAGAATGCCTCAATCATAGTACTCTCAACTTCAAAACGAAATGTGATGTTTATGAAACTTTTTCACGTTAACGGAAGATGTGGAACAACTGTTCAAATTGTTGTTTAATACATTCCCTATACCCTGGTACTGGTTGTTTATAATGAAATTTGTAGGAATGAAGTGTATACATGTATATTGTAAAATTTGATAACTTCAATGTCATAATCCTTGTCTATGAAATAAAAAGTTTTGAGATGTAAATGCACATGTATGACATTACATAAATCCTTCATTTATTTAGACCCATGATTAATCATGTGCATTTTGGTTCTTTATGTATGTTAAGCTTGTAAAACCGGGTGATTTACCTTATCCACATGTTATCCCTGACACAATAGTATGTTTATCATCATATAACGAATAAATATGATATATTTAAATAGTCTGTTGGTAAAGCATTTTATCGTGTAAATCTTGATACACCCTTTTGTTTTTAAAAATTCATTCATGAGATATTTATTGTTGTTAATTTTTTTACTTATTTATGTAAATAAATACTTAAGTATTGTTTTCCTGCATATGTTACATTTGTTTTACATCCGACAGTCAAGTGAACCTGAAGTTAGACAGGCACCACCTTGTCTAGGAACATCAGTTTTAGCACTATGCTATTACTAACATGTAGTGTAAATGCTAACTAGTTCCAAGAGAAACCACTCAGTGGGACATTCTAATCAGCAGATATATATAGATAGGCCTCTATATATATTTTAATAATTGTTTTCATTAAGGAACACATTTCCTCAGACTGTGCACTAATTGTCGACTTTAACATATATGCAGGACCATAGCTAGTTCAGCCCTGAACAATTAAATGCTTTTTCATATAATTAAAAAGTGGCTGGTGGCGAAATGCACCAGACTCTCAAGATGGCAGCACTAGTGGTTCAGTTTTATTGGCTCTGGCTGGAGTTTGGACTTCTAATATCATTATTTATGATCATATTGATCTTGTGTCAGGTGGGTTTCTAATAATTGCTAGTACTTTGATTTATGCAAATATATACATCTGATATGACCAATAAAATCTAATGCTGACCATGGCGCCACCATGAACTGAGAAAATTTATCATGGGAAGTTGCAACTAATTTATGATCCACACTTTGCATACACATGTAAATATCTTCCATTCTGCCTTAACTGCTAGTATATGAAGAAAAATTGGGATTTAAGTACCCACAGGAGTCCATATTTAATGTTCATGCAGTTAAGCAGAAAGTTGCTTGTGAAAAAGTATAACTGCAACTTCACTTTATTTTTTCTATTTGATAGAGGTTTTCCTGAAAAAAATGGTATGTGGTTGGTTTTCTCACACTGCTTAACATTAAAAATAGCATGTAAAGTGTTCAAGTTATTATAGTGGTACCAATCAAATATATGCACTTTTTCTCTCCCCAGGGGAAGGGGGTTTTTGGGCCATTATCCTCAAGTTGATGCCTTATAAAGTACACAGGAACTATCAATATTATTTTGTGCAGATACCTAAAAAAAGAATTCGATATATGTAAACATATTATACCACAGTGAAAATTCAGTTTGCTAAATGTTTTTGCCCTGTTTTAGAGAAAAATTTTAATTCCTACCCTTTTTATCATCTTAGACGTAAAATCACGAACATATTTAATTAAACCTTAATGATATAAAATATTTTATAGAACAATGTCAGGCTGTCTTCTTGAGATAAGCTGATAACCCTTAAAAATATATTGGCATGCCATTGATTGATGTGTCAGAACCACCACAAAATTGGTACCATGATTCTCCCTCCACCCGCTCTATAACTATAATATATAATGAATGTGATAAATTTTCTCAGGTGATGTCAGGTAGAGGTCTGCTCTTCATAGCTGACAAGAGTATTTCAGTGCCACCCATAATTATATTAATTTTACAAATAACTAAAAAAATAAAAAGCACACTGGTATATGGTTTATGAACAATTTTATTTCAAGCAATAACAGCCATGGTGTCATAGCAAATCAATCTATACAATAAATACATTTCAATTCCATGATAAATTGACCAGAAATCATTTTAAGTAATTTATCAATTTTGAAATTTGAAAATGCCCATCTTCTTTCCTTCTCCCAGATTCTTCTTTTTATTCTGATGGTGATGTTGTCCTCCCATGTTATTTTAAGGATTCCTCCTTTCATATGGACTGCTTCACCTGCAAAGATTGTGCATTATAGGTGCACATTTCTGAAAGACATATGTGGCAATTTGCTCATTCATGCATTACATAAGAAAATACCACGTGTAAAATAAGGACCTGCACACCATGCAAGCCTGTAGGATTCAATAACTCATATATATGACTAGCCCAAAGTATATTTCTCAAGGTTTTTTTTTTATATATAGGAAAGCTTCAGAATGTTCCAAGCCATGGCGCCGATTAGGCATGTGCATGGCTGTGTACTCCCAAGGAAGCAGAGTTTCAGGCTTGGGGAGCTGTTGTATACCAAAACGTCTACAAATGGTAGATGGCGCTGATTGCCATATATGGTAGATGGTGCTGCCACCAATGTGTAACTATAGGTACTGTAATCTCAAGAGAAAAACAACAAAGACCAAAACACATTTTATATATAATAACACATTTAATAAAGTTACAATTAAATAAATACAATAAATTACATAACTATAGACTTATTACACTCTGGCCTTCTTTAACAGATCAAAGGGACCCAACCTTCCAGAAGCGAACTCATCCCAGGCTTGCCGTAGTCTCATATTTCTTTCTTCTGCCTGGGACGTTCTCTTCTACATGGCTGACCTTCTGCCACCATCTGTGCAAATATTTGAGTCATCAATGCTTCTTGGTGGAGAAGGTCAGCCAGAATGTAGAAGTTAAGGCCCTGTCCCCGACACTTAAGGTTTAGACGGTGGTGCCACCCTTCTACGTCATTGTTTGTACGTATTTCGTGTTGGAAACAGGACTATGTCTTAGGGGGAAAAGTCTTGTTCCGGACCCAGGTGTCCTGTACTTAATCTAAAAGTTTGGTGAGAGGGGCAGTGGCAATGGTCTTCCGTCTGATCTTGGTGAAGACGAGGTCAATGTGTTCCGCAGGGAGATATTGTAGGGCCAGGACCCTCCGTATGGCCTCCCTACTGCCAGGGTCCTCCCTAGCCACTCTAGTGAGACCCAAGCTTTTCACCTGAAAAAATTAATAAAACCAGCATTAGTCAAAATGTCATATACAGGACTAAAGAAGATAAAAAACTACGGTAAAAAATGTATACTTTTGGCATAAGTTAGTTTATATGTATTTGTGAGCGCTATAATTGTAACTTACAAGTCAGAAAGATCAACCATAGGATCTATAGAATGGTTTTCTGAGAAGTTTTCACCCAATTCTGTTGATGAAGCTGGAGGAATAAAACTGCTCTCGTTCACGGTTTTCTGAAAAAAACCATTATATCCTCAAAAACATATTCTTGTAATAAATACATAATAATCATATTCTTGTAACAACTCAATAAATAATAATAAACTTACCCCTAAAAATGTCTCTGGTAATCGCACTGTGGAGTCAAATCCAGATATACCAGGAGAGCCAAAACAGGGTGTGAAGTGTCAAGTTTTACTTAGGTGTCAGCATTAATTGCAATTGCAGGTCCTTTAATTGCCGCCGGTCGTACCATCAATGACGTGCGATCGTGGCTTCTCCTTGTGATCGTATCTACACTTTGTTATGAAAGTGTAGCCGTTTTGGTATTTATGGCTGTAGCCGTTTTGGACATCGCTTGTAGCCGTTTTGGACATCGCTTGTAGCCGTTTTGGACATCGCCTGTAGCCGTTTTGGTCATCTGTTCATTTGGGATTTTTGGGTATAGCCGTTTTGGGAATGCCTTTAAATTTTGTAGCGGTTTTGGGCTGTAGCCGTTTTTGCGTGTAGCCGTTTTGACTGGCATTCAACGCACTTCGGTCATTTCCGTCAGAGTTCGCCATCTTCTTCATCGGAGAGGCACAGCGTGAATGATGCATCTTTTTACCGGCGATTTGCTCCCACTTCTATCTGACGAAATGCTACCAAAAAGTATACAGCTCTTAAGTAAGAAGTTGCGTGGCAGCTGACAAAACGGCAAGTGTGAAGAGTCATTTCTCTGGCCTGAATCACGTCACACACGCAGGGTGTTTTCGTGCTCATTGACTTAACATACGTTTTCAAATTTGCCGCCGACCTAGTTGTAAAAGCGGATACAACCCCTCCGCAATCTACTTCCGACGACTGATGCATACAAAGAACGGCAGCTCTGCTGCCGCCTTTGAAATATGTTATACATCACTACCACTCATTAATTAAAATGTAGAACGTTCTTTTTGTGCATGAAATACGGATTACCTTTGCTGATACCCTTTCTCTTCCTATCCACTTCTTCCTGAAGTAACTGAAAGGGGAAATACAACATAATTTAGAATTTGATCAACCAATTTGGACGAAACTTTACATGTTTGACAAAAATTTCATTCGGATTTTTACCTTTATAGTGTCCTCTGCACTACTGACACCCTGAGGAAACAAAAAAGGTGATATTAGACCTTTATACAAAATTCCCCAATGAATAACTAGAATCTCTATTGATGTATTGATAAGAAAACAAAACAAAAGAAAGAGTAATGTCCAGCATGGAAAAACAATTTAAACTAAAGGGCACTTTGAGAACGTAAACCTCCGCCAAGGTTAACTAAAACCACTGCTGACCCAAGTTAACCACTGTTCGCTCTATGTTGGCTCACAGCTTGTCAGTACCGCCAACTTAGGGCCAATGAAAAGTCAACCCACTGTGCCCACCATTGGCCAAATAACATGTCAGCCCTAAGTTCGCTTCACCAAAGGCAGGTTCGCCCACTGTCAGATAGACCCACTGCTGGCCAAATTACATGTCAGTGTAAGTCTTGCCTACTTGTAGGTTGGTCTAATGTATGACAAGCCCACCCTTGGCCAAATAATATGTCAACCGAAAGTCGGCCCAATTTTGAGTCACTGTCAGATACACCCACTGTTAATATTTCAACTTCAATTCAAGTCCGACATCTTTCTGGTTGGCCTAATGCTGCTCTGAGATGATGGATAATGCCTAACCATAGAGCTGATTAACATTTGGAGGTGATCTGGATCATATTCTGGATCCGGATTACTGTTCTAGAATAACCTTTTTGGAGGAGCAAACTAAAATGTGTGCACAAAAAATCATGAGATGGAATTAGACTGTAATTGCAAATAAGCTGAAGGGTGATTTCTCAACAAAAGTCTCAAGGCTGTGTAAACAGGACAGTTCTGATGGTGATATCACCTTTGTGATAAAAGATATTTGAGATTCCATAAATGGTGGTTAAAATCGTACCTTCAGCTCTACAAGGTTATCAGTAATTTCCTCGTCACAATGATGACTGGTCTTAAAATAGATGAAAAAAATATAAGATATATATGTGTTTTATTTTTATTTTTGTGTGCACATTTTTAACTGATGAAATTTTAAGGATAACAATTTTACCCATAGTAAAGTAATGAGAGTTCAGACAAAGTGATACTTACCTGTAATTCGATGGAACTGCCATTCACAATCAGCCCATGGTCTTCTGATAGCTTATCCTGGAAATAGCAGATCAGTTTTGCACAAACTGAACAATTTATTGGCAAATGCTGTAACAACTGACTTCATACTTTACAGTTATATAGATATATAGATATATATATATGTATCAAATTGGTGTTTTACCTGTGGTTCAGACGTTGATTGGGCAGACTCCATTACAGCTTGGCTAGTCTACAATAACATAATCCTCACAAATGAGCTGTTTCCATAAATGACAATTGTTTTCACTATTTTTCTCAAAATAACCAGAGAGAAGGCTAGAGAGAGGTAAAAAATTCCATACATAAAAACAGGTACAATACCTTGTCATTTTGAGGTGTATGCTCTTCGCTCTCCTATACAAAAAGGCAATGTGACATAATGACCATTATAAAAAATTAAATAACATGGTCAATATGTACATGTCAAAGATATCTATAATTGACTAATAGCTTTGAGGTAATGTTCATTGTTTTTACCTTGTCAATTAAAAATACCTATCTCTATTTATCTATTAGCACTTTTCAGTTAGGTGAAAATATTTCTACCATGGGGTTGCCTGACAAATTTGTTGTGTTTAGTGTGCCTCTGCATCTATGATGTCACACCAACAAGCCCTGGCTTCTGTGGGTCTCCTGGCCATTACATTTATCTATATTTCATTTGTTAATGACGATGTGTGTTTGTGTAATTGTTACTGACTGTACTATTGGTTTCATGTTAAAAAATAGATGGTCGAATAAAGTCTATCTGTCTCTCTCTCTCTGTCTCTCTGCCTCTCTGGCTGTGTCTGTCTGTCTCTCTCTCTCTATGACATCACAGAACCAAACATGGTTTTTAGTTTCAAGAAAGAAACAATATAAATATAGCACACCTAAATTTATGACCATATTTGCCTCCATGGGATATAAAAGGTATCACTATTTTGACCAAGATCTTGAATCACAATAACATTTGTGAAAGGTAGCAGGTTTTTTGGGGAGGCAGCTGCTAAAAAGAAAATAATGAACTGTGTTCTCGCCGTTAAAAATGAGGCCGCCGTCATTTGTTTTGAGACTTCATCCATTGAATTAAAGCATATGATGTCATAAGCATAGCAACGAGGTTCATTAAATATGGTACTGGACGTTATCACAGAAATTTCCCCGGCAAAAACGATAGGTGACACAACCGTCAAAATGGTTTCAGCAAAAGTACTGCTTTTATCTAAGAGTTATGCCATTGGAAAGTAATATGAAATTCATAAGCCAATGTATATACACACCATGTCTGTTGAAGTTGAAGTCTGTTCAACAACCTGTTCTTGAGCCTGAAAAGGTAAAGTAGCATTTGTTTAGGTCATGTGAAGGCAAAATTCATTTATAGCCAATAGTTCTAAATAGCCTGTAAGAAGTAGGCCCACAACATACACATGCAATGACGTTTAATTATGAAAAACATTATGAGGAAACTTACATTGAAGCTTGTCACTTCTTCCCTGAAATTTAAATTTAAAGCCACATTCAGTTTGATTTCCCCAAATGAAATGAGAAGGAGATGTATCAGACGGCAGCTGCAGTAATTAACAGCTGCAGCAGTAACTAACAGCTTCAGAAGGAACAGTCAGCTGCTTCTGCAGGAGGAAATTAGACATTACTGGATTCATCGCTCTCCTATTAGTCTGTCAGCTGCCAAGGCTGAAAAACATCCTGTTTCATTGACTTGATGAAAGTGTTTAATTGCAATTTTTATTGCTACCACAGTTTATACACATGCAGTAGTGAACAACAATAACAGCTAAACAATCCATTATGAAAGTTCTTCAGTCTCCAGAAAATACTATATGTGTCAATTAATAATATGCGCAGAAGAGCAGAGTACGATCCATTCCTCCACTGCAGATTGCTATAATAACCTTCATTTTCTAGCAGGGTTATGTAATACTAACTCTACGTATATAGGCCAAGTTGTCAATGAGCTGGAAGTATCATGTTGCTACGTAGTATTAGTAAAATTCCATGCATATATGGTTGATTCTTATTGTCGACCACTGGTCTTACTTAAATTGTGGATATATTTAGTCAGGTTGACCTTGCCTGCACCTCTTACATGACAGGGAGCAGTCATGCTGATTGGAGACCTAGCCAGCAGTGCCAAGCACCCCCTACAGGGAGCGAATAGTTTTTACTATCTGCAGGAACAGGGAACAATTAATTTTCACTATCACGCCCAGTAGCTGCATATAAGTTTATTTAATACATTTATAAATAATAAAGATAGCACTTTAAAGATTACACCATAGTGGACATTAACCAAACCAACACAAATACAGTATTGGTTTGTACATTTATGTCAGCACCCTGCTTAATTTTGTTAAGGCAGCAACAAACAGCAAACAGCAGGCAGCAAAAAACAGCAGGCAGGCTGCAAACAGGCTGCAAGCAGGCTGCAAACAGGCTGCAAGCAGGCTGCAAACAGGCTGCAAGCAGGCTGCAAGCAGGCTGCAAACAGGCTGCAAGCAGGCTGCAAACAGGCTGCAAGCAGGCTGCAGATAGCTGTGAGCTGTAGGCAAGCAGCATACAGCTGCAGGCAGGCAGGCAGGCACAGGCAGGCAGGCAGGCAGGCAACTGTTTTTTTTTCCAGGCCTGGGCACTTTTCATAAGCTCTATCCAAGCTGGATGTCCGCCCCCACCCCTGGGGTAAATGTGTAACATGGTGTGGACTCCTAGCCTTATTTCATCATTATGTCTGCCTCTGGCTGCAGCTCGTCTACTAAGCTGTGGCTAAGCTTCTTACCAGTAGCATTGATGCACTGAATTTTGTTAACTAATTTCAAAATGTTGTATCAGGCAAATAGTGTGTATTCAGAATATAATAATAGTTCATTTTTTAACATGCATTCATGTACACACATCTGGGAGCTGGGTATATAGATTGGTACAGAAATATGGTAGTGTATTTACTAGATAGCCTAGACTCTTGGCTACTTAATGTACCAAATATTTGTGCTTACTGGATAGCTAACCTGCTAACTATCCAGCTAAGCACATTTGCTGAGCATGATACCCTACTAATTGACCTAGACTGTATATCTAATTGACCTAGATATACCCCTGCTATTTTACTGAGCATGTTGGTCTTGCTTAAACACAGAGCGACCAATGGTGGAACTGGCAGAGTAGAGAAATTTTTCAGTGGCAATACTTAATTGCATACTGCAGAATAAATTATTATTACCCAAATTACCTATTGTTAATGTACAAAAAACATATTTTCTAAAATAATGCAGCAAAAGTTATGCAGCATCTGGTTTAATAATAGGGGGAGCCACAAGTACACTTGAATGACTTGAATTGTTTAGTCAATGAAATATTAAATGCACATAAAACAATCTGATGTAAAATCTGCATTGGTTTAGAGTTCAATACAAAGTGCAGTTGAATATATTCTAGTCCCATTTAAGAACATTATTTTCTTGCATGGAAAGACCCAAAATTATTTAGGAACTCAAACCAGTAACTAAACTACTAAGTATGGGTAATATTTATTGACACTACATTTGCATTAAAAAATAGTGATTTATATATTGCAAAAATATTTCTCCACTCTGCCTTGTATATCATTACTAACAGAATGCATGCAATTGATGTTAACTTTTTTGCTTTTGATTTTCTAGCAATTGCTTTAATTATAGGGGGAGCCACAAGTACACTTGAATGAATCTCACCTTTCTTTCATTTCAAACCAGTAACTAACCTACTGTGGTTATGTAAATACTACTTGCAGCACGTAGTTCGACAAACTGCCTCAAGATGAGAGTCATGAGTCAGGTGACATTGTATTGGAACTTTGTTGCACATCCAGCACTGGGGAGTTTTCACAATTATTATGCATGATGCAATGATAAATTCATATTTTATCGGTTGCTTTCCTACCAAACACAAGGGGGTGCCAACCCACAGAAATGAGATTTTTTCGATGCAAGTATGTTAGTTGTGCTTTTCAGTTATTGAAAATAGTGTATTCCTCATGAATTCCATGCTATATTTACATGTCTCAGATGGTGAAAACAAGTCAAAAGACCCTAAACAATTAGTATCTTGATTATTCAGAGCAACAGGTGCAACGCCCACCCGCCCTTCATATCCAGTGATAACAATAACCCTCTTCAAACTTTGTTCGCTGAGGGTAAAAAACTACATGGTGGATATGCAAGAAAGTTCCAATGCAATGTGATCTGACTCACGACTCTCGTTGTGAGGCAGTTTGATGAACTACATGCCCCCAGTAGCATTTATATAAAAACAGTAGCTTAGTTACTGGTTTGAAATGAAAGAAGAGTGAGAGTTCCTATTAAATTTGAGTCTTTCTATGCAAGAAAATAATGGTATTAAATGCAGGACTAAAATATATTAAACTGTATTTTTTATTGAATTCTAAACAGATGCGGATTTAAGATCAAATTGTTTATGTACATTTAAGTTTTCATGGACTAATCAATTCAAGTGTACTTGTGGCTCCCCCTATAATTAAAGCAAAGTAAAATTTTGTAGGTAAAATGTCACATAAAAATCTTGGAGCTGGGTATTTAGAATAGTAGCAGAAATTTGATAATGTATTGATTAGATAACCTAGACTCTTGGCTACTTAATGGTACCAAATATTTGTGCTTACTGGATAGCTAACTATCCAGCTACCAGACATTTGCTGAGCAAAGTTAAATATTTGGATAAAATGTCACGTAAAAATCTGAGAGCTGGGTATTTAGAATAGTGGCAGAAATGTTGTAATGTATTTAGATAGCCCAAACTCTTGGCTACTTAATGGTTCCAAATATAACTATCCAGCTTCCAGACATTTGCTGAGCAAAGTTAAATTTTTGGGTAAAATGTCACATACAAATATTTGTGCTTACTTGTTAGCTAACTATCCAGCTACCAGAAATTAGTTTGGCCAAGTGTAATTATTGCTGAGATAACACATTAATTGTTAATTAACAATCTGGGAGCTGGTTTTATAGATTGGAAGCAGAAATATGGTAGTGTATTTACTAGATAGCCTAGACTCTTGGCTACTTAATGGTACCAAATATTTGTGCTTAATGGGTAGCTAACTATTCAGCTACCAGAAATCTGTTTGGCTTAGTGTAATTTTTTGTGATAAATATTGGTACCTGCTATTCCATCTGCTATTCATTGCTACATTGGCTTTCTGATAACCAAACATTTGCCCAGATAGTTTTCTGGCAACTGACTGGGAACTAGAACTGGGAGCTGAGTTCACTTTACTGGGAACTGACTGGTAGCTGACTGGGAACTAGAACTGGGAACTGACTTCACGTTACTGGTAACTGGCTTGTAGCTGACTGGGAACTAGAAGCTGAGTTCACTTTACTGGGAACTGACTGGTAGCTGACTGGGAACTGGAATCTGGGAGCTGAATTCATGGATCTCGTACCGTTTACATCCACGGAGGGCTTGGCGCTGATACTAATGAGAAGTTTATTGCCTGTAGTTAGTGAGCTGTTAATGCAGATTCAACAAATATAGTGCATTACATGGAAACTTATAACAGCAAAAAAACTTTCTTGCATTGTCATTCTGAAGAAAGAACCAAATTAATGAATTAAAAAAAAAAATATTTTTGTTATTAATTTAGCATTATTGAATAGTTACAATAACTATCTATCTATCTCACTAACAACTTACTATCACATCCTTTTTTGTGATTTTCCTATCTGAGGTTATATGAGCCCTGCTAGAAACTAGTGCATATCTTGGTTTGACCACTAGGAACTATATGACTTTCCAGTTTGTACTTGATTGACAAGCTTGATTGACAAGCACCACTGATAGGTCTGACCCTGTCATTCATTCAAGAAACCTTTTCTAATTTTTCTATTCTCAAAATGTTGTAGAATCCAGATATGTAGAGTTGAAATACTGAGAAATAAAATCATCCCAAAGCTTACCAGAAATTTGTTTGGCTAAGTGTAATAACAAAAGCTCCATATGTAAATATCTCAAATCAAACATGTCACATGAAACAGGAGTGTTCGCAGAAGGAACGGTCTGAAGGTCTCGGGGCAGATCGGACACCCAATCGCTGCATGGTGGGCTGTTTATCACACCCTCAATCTGTTGTCAAATTTTAGGGTTGCTGTTGTTAACCCCCCCCCCCCATCACACAGTAAACCCAGTCAAGAAGGGTCACAGTAATAATGGCCATTTGTCATGGTCACAGAAAAGCGGTTAAATTTACAATGAAGAATATAGCAAAAATATTTAGTTATTTGTTTCACAGAGAATGTTTTAGTGAAAATTTGACTTATCTCTACATGGCTGTCTATTTTATGCTGCTCCATATTATTTATGTAAAATCTTTTATTAAGAATCCTACTTTAGTGTAGAAACCTACCAAATTATTATTATTTTATTAAGTAAAAACAAGGTATTGCAGCACAATCCTTACCTGATGCTCTTTGTTTCTGCAAATGTTTAGCAATGTCTTTGGACATCCTTCTACAAATTTCAAAATTGATGGTGTTTGCCTGTAAATATAGTCATATTGTCATAGTTTAGAACATAATAAAAATAATAATACAAAATTTAAAATGTTTACACGCCAGATAAAAAAAAAAATTAAAAATATATTATAATTATTGATCCAAGAAACAATATATGGTAGATAATTAGACCTACACAACTGTTCGTATGCACAACACTCAGGGTAATATTTATTGACACTACATTTGCATTAAAAAATAGTGATTTATATATTGCAGAAATATTTCTCCACTCTGCCTTGTATATCATTACTAACAGAATGCATGCAATTTATGTTAACTTTTTTGCTTTTGATTTTCTAGCAATTGTTTAATTATAGGGGGAGCCACAAGTACACTTGAATGAATCTCACCTTTCTTTCATTTCAAACCAGTAACTAACCTACTGTGGTTATGTAAACACTACTTGCAGCACGTAGTTCGACAAACTGCCTCAAGATGAGAGTCATGAGTCAGGTGACATTGTATTGGAACTTTGTTGTTATGCATGATGCAATGATAAAATCATATTTTATCGGTTGCTTTCCTACCAATCACAAGGGGGTGCCAACCCACAGAAATGAGATTTTTTTAATGCAAGTATGTTAGTTGGGCTTTTCAGTTATTGAAAATAGTGTATTCCTCATGAATTCCATGCTATATTTACATGTCTCAGATGGTGAAAACAAGTCAAAAGACCCTAAACAATAAGTATCTTGATTATTCAGAGCAACAGGTGCAAAGCCCACATGCCCTTCATATCCAGTGATAACAATAACTCTCTTCAAACTTTGTTCTCTGAGGGTAAAAAACTACAAGGTGGTTATGCAAGAAAGTTCCAATGCAATGTGATCTGACTCACGACTCTCGTTGTGAGGCAGTTTGATGAACTACATGCCGGCAGTAGCATTTATATAAAAACAGTAGCTTAGTTACTGGTTTGAAATGAAAGAAGAGTGAGAGTTCCTATTAAATTTGAGTCTTTCTATGCAAGAAAATAATGGTATTAAATGCAAGAAAATAATGGTATTAAATGCAGGACTAAAATATATTAAACTGTATTTTTTATTGAATTCTAAACAGATGCGAATTTAAGATCAAATTGTTAATGTACATTTAAGTTTTCATGGACTAAGCAATTCAAGTGTACTTGTGGCTCCCCCTATAATTAAAGCAAAGTAAAATTTTGTAGGTAAAATGTCACATAAAAATCTTGGAGCTGGGTATTTAGAATAGTAGCAGAAATTTGATAATGTATTGATTAGATAACCTAGACTCTTGGCTACTTAATGGTACCAAATATTTGTGCTTACTGGATAGCTAACTATCCAGCTACCAGACATTTGCTGAGCAAAGTTAAATTTTTGGATAAAATGTCACGTAAAAATCTGAGAGCTGGGTATTTAGAATAGTGGCAGAAATGTTGTAATGTATTTAGATAGCCCAAACTCTTGGCTACTTAATGGTTCCAAATATAACTATCCAGCTTCCAGACATTTGCTGAGCAAAGTTAAATTTTTGGGTAAAATGTCACATACAAATATTTGTGCTTACTTGTTAGCTAACTATCCAGCTACCAGAAATTAGTTTGGCCAAGTGTAATTATTGCTGAGATAACACATTAATTGTTAATTAACAATCTGGGAGCTGGTTTTATAGATTGGAAGCAGAAATATGGTAGTGTATTTACTAGATAGCCTAGACTCTTGGCTACTGAATGGTACCAAATATTTGTGCTTAATGGGTAGCTAACTATTCAGCTACCAGAAATCTGTTTGGCTTAGTGTAATTTTTTGTGATAAATATTGGTACCTGCTATTCCATCTGCTATTCATTGCTACATTGGCTTTCTGATAACCAAACATTTGCCCAGATAGTTTTCTGGCAACTGACTGGGAACTAGAACTGGGAGCTGAGTTCACTTTACTGGGAACTGACTGGTAGCTGACTGGGAACTAGAACTGGGAACTGACTTCACGTTACTGGTAACTGGCTTTTAGCATTGTATTGGAACTTTGTTGCACATCCAGCACTGGGGAGTTTTCACAATTATTATGCATGATGCAATGATAAATTCATATTTTATCGGTTGCTTTCCTACCAAACACAAGGGGGTGCCAACCCACAGAAATGAGATTTTTTCGATGCAAGTATGTTAGTTGTGCTTTTCAGTTATTGAAAATAGTGTATTCCTCATGAATTCCATGCTATATTTACATGTCTCAGATGGTGAAAACAAGTCAAAAGACCCTAAACAATAAGTATCTTGATTATTCAGAGCAACAGGTGCAACGCCCACCCGCCCTTCATATCCAGTGATAACAATAACCCTCTTCAAACTTTGTTCGCTGAGGGTAAAAAACTACATGGTGGATATGCAAGAAAGTTCCAATGCAATGTGATCTGACTCACGACTCTCGTTGTGAGGCAGTTTGATGAACTACATGCCCCCAGTAGCATTTATATAAAAACAGTAGCTTAGTTACTGGTTTGAAATGAAAGAAGAGTGAGAGTTCCTATTAAATTTGAGTCTTTCTATGCAAGAAAATAATGGTATTAAATGCAGGACTAAAATATATTAAACTGTATTTTTTATTGAATTCTAAACAGATGCGGATTTAAGATCAAATTGTTTATGTACATTTAAGTTTTCATGGACTAATCAATTCAAGTGTACTTGTGGCTCCCCCTATAATTAAAGCAAAGTAAAATTTTGTAGGTAAAATGTCACATAAAAATCTTGGAGCTGGGTATTTAGAATAGTAGCAGAAATTTGATAATGTATTGATTAGATAACCTAGACTCTTGGCTACTTAATGGTACCAAATATTTGTGCTTACTGGATAGCTAACTATCCAGCTACCAGACATTTGCTGAGCAAAGTTAAATATTTGGATAAAATGTCACGTAAAAATCTGAGAGCTGGGTATTTAGAATAGTGGCAGAAATGTTGTAATGTATTTAGATAGCCCAAACTCTTGGCTACTTAATGGTTCCAAATATAACTATCCAGCTTCCAGACATTTGCTGAGCAAAGTTAAATTTTTGGGTAAAATGTCACATACAAATATTTGTGCTTACTTGTTAGCTAACTATCCAGCTACCAGAAATTAGTTTGGCCAAGTGTAATTATTGCTGAGATAACACATTAATTGTTAATTAACAATCTGGGAGCTGGTTTTATAGATTGGAAGCAGAAATATGGTAGTGTATTTACTAGATAGCCTAGACTCTTGGCTACTTAATGGTACCAAATATTTGTGCTTAATGGGTAGCTAACTATTCAGCTACCAGAAATCTGTTTGGCTTAGTGTAATTTTTTGTGATAAATATTGGTACCTGCTATTCCATCTGCTATTCATTGCTACATTGGCTTTCTGATAACCAAACATTTGCCCAGATAGTTTTCTGGCAACTGACTGGGAACTAGAACTGGGAGCTGAGTTCACTTTACTGGGAACTGACTGGTAGCTGACTGGGAACTAGAACTGGGAACTGACTTCACGTTACTGGTAACTGGCTTGTAGCTGACTGGGAACTAGAAGCTGAGTTCACTTTACTGGGAACTGACTGGTAGCTGACTGGGAACTGGAATCTGGGAGCTGACTTCATGGATCTTGTACCGTTTACATCCACGGAGGGCTTGGTGCTGATACTAATGAGAAGTTTATTGCCTGTAGTTAGTGAGCTGTTAATGCAGATTCAACAAATATAGTGCATTACATGGAAACTTATAACAGCAAAAAAACTTTCTTGCATTGTCATTCTGAAGAAACAACCAAATTCATGAATTAAAAAAAAAAAATTTTTTGTTATTAATTTAGCATTATTGAATAGTTACAATAACAATCTATCTATCTCACTAACTAACTTACTATCACATCCTTTTTGTGTTTTTGTGATTTTCCTGTCTGAGGTTATATGAGCCCTGCTAGAAACTAGTGCATATCTTGGTTTGACCGCTAGGAACTATATGACTTTCCAGTTTGGACTTGATTGACAAGCTTGATTGACAAGCACCACTGATAGGTCTGACCCTGTCATTCATTCAAGAAACCTTTTCTAATTTTTCTATTCTCAAAATGTTGTAGAATCCAGATATGTAGAGTTGAAATACTGAGAAATAAAATCATCCCAAAGCTTACCAGAAATTTGTTTGGCTAAGTGTAATAACAAAAGCTCCATATGTAAATATCTCAAATCAAACATGTCACATGAAACAGGAGTGTTCGCAGAAGGAACGGTCTGAAGGTCTCGGGGCAGATCGGACACCCAATCGCTGCATGGTGGGCTGTTTATCACACCCTCAATCTGTTGTCAAATTTTAGGGTTGCTGTTGTTAACCCCCCCCCCTCCCATCACACAGTAAACCCAGTCAAGAAGGGTCACAGTAATAATGGCCATTTGTCATGGTCACAGAAAAGCGGTTAAATTTACAATGAAGAATATAGCAAAAATATTTAGTTATTTGTTTCACAGAGAATGTTTTAGTGAAAATTTGACTTATCTCTACATGGCTGTCTATTTTATGCTGCTCCATATTATTTATGTAAAATCTTTTATTAAGAATCCTACTTTAGTGTAGAAACCTACCAAATTATTATTATTTTATTAAGTAAAAACAAGGTATTGCAGCACAATCCTTCCCTGATGCTCTTTGTTTCTGCAAATGTTTAGCAATGTCTTTGGACATCCTTCTACAAATTTCAAAATTGATGGTGTTTGCCTGTAAATATAGTCATATTGTCATAGTTTAGAACATAATAAAAATAATAATACAAAATTTAAAATGTTTACATGCCAGATAAAAAAAAAAATTAAAAATATATTATAATTATTGATCCAAGAAACAATATATGGTAGATAATTAGACCTACACAACTGTTCGTATGCACAACACTCAAAGTGACAACCCACCAGAATCTTGTAAGCTTATCGAAGTGCCATAATTGTGCAAAATTAACTCAGCAGTTTTGTCCCTTAACAAGCCTCAGCCATTTTTTTGTGTTATAAACGTTAATCAAACGTGGAAATTGTATAAAACTACGGACTTGACAGAGCTATTTCAAATCTATTTTATTATCCACTAGGGGCATGGTGATTAGCGCCTTTTACTCCCAGAATGCCCGGCGGCCTGCAGGGAATGCTGGGAAATAGGGCCCAGCGCTTACCATTTACTGCTTTAATTACTGTTATTAACTTTTAGTGGGCGAGGCGGTGCCCACATATGAGTCCAACTCTGGTGAACTTTGACCTCTGGCCGCCATTTTGTGTACATGAAAGGCGGATTCCAAACGGCCTTTATGAAGCTGTATTGGGTTAGGCCAATATGTAAATACGGCGGCAAGTTTTTGATTAATAGGCTTAATTAGTCCAAAATGGTGTAACACTGTGAAAGGATATTCCTTGTGCACATTAATAATTGTTAAGTGGCAGTTCATCCCATGGGAGTAACCAATTTAAGCTCCACAATTCAGATTCAGTTTTTGATTCAGCGGACCGTCGACCGCTATCGTATGCATAGGCCTACATGTAAACGGCGGATCCAGCGGACCGCAGACCGCCATCATATAATATAACAGTATTTTTAAAAGTTCGGAAGCAAGCTTCAAGTGTAATACTTTATAGAGTATAAGTAAAAAGAAGAATCTGAGTTACTAAATAAAGCTGTGGCATGTATTGTATCATTAGCTGAGATAATATTCCATCTACTCATCTTGTCTATGCTAACAATATATATTAATAATAAATGTGTAAAATAACATTAAAAAAAGTTTTTAATACCTGGAAATAATGGAACCGATAACTAAAGAATTGTTTCTAATATTGTGTAATTCATACAATAATAGTTACTCAATAAAGTAGTGACACGTATTTTATCATTTGCTTTTAATCAGAAATGTGAAAACTGCAATTAATTTTGACTGTTATACCAAATGACAATTAACACTCAGATATACATGATGTTCAAAGTGGCTTTTTTCTTTAATTCTCTTTAATTGTGAATTGCATAGCACATGACATTAAACCTGCAATCCAGGTATGTATGGAGGCAATTGCAATTCACTAATGACAATTAACCTTTGTGAAGGACTTCTTTACATTTGGCTAATTGAATTGATCTATATTATTACATATATTTACATATCGTAAATATCATTTATATGTTATAATATATTTCAGTTATAGGGTAAATGCCTATATATATAGCTGTTATAGCTCTATAGACATCTTTTATTATTAATTTTATAGATATATCTATATAGCCCTATAGACATCTTTTATTTTTTTGAGATATATATCAATATATATCTCCATATTTACAGCTGTACCTAACACAAAAACGCATTTTAATGGTTCTTCAATGACAAGTTATCTTTTAACTAACTACACAAATAACCAACACACAGGGGTGGAAAAACGCATTTTAATGGTTCTTTGACAAGTTATCTTTTAACTAATTAATAAAAAACGCACAGGGGTGAAAAACAAAGCCAAGGGCGAGTTTTTTATTGGGCGAGAAAAAATTGGGTGAGTTGTATTTGTGGCGAGAAAAAAAAGGGGGGGGGGGAAAATATTGGGCGATTTGACTGGCCCCCCTTTCGAACTTCCTGAAAAGTCATTTCGGCTACGGGGAAGATAGTGAATGATGGAACGGCTACTCATTTTCTCCAAAAACAGTCAGGCTTCGTCATTTTTATGTGTGATTGACAGGTAGTGGTGTCCAAGCTAAGTCTTAACTAACATTCACATTTCTATGTTGCCATTCTGACTATAATTATGCATGTCAGAGTTTTTGTCTTAGGCCCTAGAATTTTTTTTCAGTCCAAATTTCAATAATTTTTAACTAGAGTTCTATTTAACCAAATTTCATGCAGCTGGTGTCATTATGTAGAGAAAAATTAGGACTTTAGATAGGATACCTTGTCTATTCACCAACCTTTACTAGTTTCGAACTTGGAGCCAAAATTCTCTTTCCCATGTTATCCAATGGGAGACCTACCAACCCTGAACCTGCTGAGTCAGCAATTTTTACAATGAATGTTAGGAAGGTTACGTGTATCGCCCCAAAAAACCAGGAAGAAAGTCTTCAATTTCATTCATATTTTGCATATATGTACTCTGTGTAGTACTACATGACTGTAAAAGGGCAATTACTTTCATCAAACAGCTTAGGTCCTAGAATTTCTTTTTCACTCATAAAGCCTGAATTGCTGACCTACCTACCTCCTTGAACCCTAGATCGCTGAGTCAGCAATTTTTACAATGAATGTTAGGAAGTTTACGTGTTTTGCCCCAAAAAAGTAGGAAAGACTTCTTAAATTTTCTTCATACTTTTCACACATATGTCCTCTGGGTAGTACTACATGACTGTAAAAGGGCAATTAACTTCATCAAACAGCTTAGGTCCTAGAATTTTTTTATCACTCATAAAGCCTGAATTGCTTACTTAGACCAAAATGTTGTTGATAGATTGAACCAAAAAAATTCACAGGAGTGTATATACATGTGCTTCACAAATGTGAGTTATTTCAGAATTTTGGGTTACAGGGTCAAGGTCACAGAGTGTCCTATATATGCAATTTTCAGGCGTTTTGAACCTGGGTCCTATACAAGGTACAGCAACCAAAAAAATATTTTCTTAAACCTTTTTTCATTATCTTTCTATTCCTGTATAGCTTGAGAGGTTAGGGCAACTATTTTTGAGTCCTTTTAGGCCTCAACAAGTGCGAAAATACAGGACGTAAAGCCCTTCTATCCATCCATCCATCCTAGTCATAACAGGCCCATCCATGTGTTCACAACACTGGTTTATTGTTCATATATACGCTTTCTTTGCATTTATTGAAACTTTCACACATCAGTAATGCTATTGCAGTGCTTACCAGCATAAGACTGCCCAGTTCAAAATGTTACTAGTGTTAAGATGCACATGTTTGTGTTCACAACAGTGCCTTACTGTTCATATAAAAGCTTTAATTGCACAAGTTTACTGAAACTTTGACATTCGTTCATGATATTGCACTGTTGATCATAATAGACTTGTTTGTAGAAAATTTTTGTGATAACATACTTGTGCATGTGTTGACAACAGCAGTTCCCCATTCATATAAAAAATTTCCTTACAAAATTTAATGAAAACTGCATCTTAAGCTTGTTAAAACACTCACTCCACTAAGCAGCAGCTCACCCGTATCTGGTGTATCATAATTACTTTTATTGAAATATACATCTATACTTTTAAGATAACTACATTATGGCCAATTTATTGTAAATGACATTACACAATGCTTTTTTTGGCAATATCAACTGTATGATTATACACTGCTCTTATCCCATTATTAAAGCTCCTGCTTAAAACACACCTTTACAATATGTATTCCAGATTATTCGCAATTCCATCCTTATTTTTTATTTACATTAGGTCATTACAGTGCCAGGCTTTCATTGCAAATGTTCCTATTCAGAACAGTTCCTATTCCTAAGATACTCATACATTATTCAGGGGTAGTATAACTATTTATATATTATATGTACATTGCATTACAGAATTGTTTTGTCTGTAAGTCGCCTATATCTATATACACCATTTTTATCACATGGAAACCACTACTGTTGCAAAAACAGCACACCCTTACAACATGTTTCATAGCTCATTATTCTACATTCCTAGATCATTAAACATTTTGTTAATAGAAAAGATTCTTAGTCATATGATACTCAAGCATGTTTTTGCCACAGTGCCTTACTGTTTATAAAAGGCCGTTCCATTTCAGAAAAAATAAAACTTTTCTACAAAATCCCCTGTGTTGTCACTGCGTTGCTTTTCATTTACAGTCATTCCCCATATCATCAAACCTCTACTCAACACCCAATCCCTTTTAGAAGGAATACTTGTTTTTTTTTGGCTGGTGGGGGGGGGGGGGGGGGGTTGGGGTGCATCCCCCCCATCCCCCCTGGATCTATACCTGCAATCAGCGCGACGGTTGTGTCCGCATTTTAGATTGCATACCAACTTTTGTGGCTGTCATCAACGTCGGGGGCCAGTCAACTCTCCCAATTTTTTCTCTGTATTTATTTAGTACTTTAATGTTCCTCTGTCTTTAATTTGTGCACTAAATGTTGTACCAGAATAGTAGATTCTTCTTTTTATACTCTATAAGGTATTACACTTGAACCTTGCTTCCGAACATTTTAATAACACTGAACATTATATTATACGATGGCGGTCTGCGGTCCGCTGGATCCGCCGTTTACATGTAGGCCTATGCATACGATGGCGGTCGACGGTCCGCTGAATCAGCCATTTACATGCGCGAGGATGGCATAATAAGATGCGTCGACTATCACTTAACTTTAACAAGTGTACCTATATAAATAATAGGGAGGGAGGGGGGGGGGGGCGAGTTGTATTTGTGGCGAGAAAAAATTGGGCGTTGTATTTGTGGCGAGAAAAAATTGGGCGAGTTGACTGTACTCCTCAACGTCATACACCTTTTCCATAGCGATGAACAGCCAAGAAGGGACAACAGGTGGTGTAAGGGCTCCGGCCAAAAGGAAGAGAGAATATACTGAAGACGAACATGACGGTAGGCAATAATTGAAGTATGATATATGCGCAGTTGTTTATTGTGTGTCACTGTCAGTGACATATGGTGCCTTATTTGTGACATGATGTGCATCATAGACCTTCCCACCGATTGATGGAGGGTTACATCATTGAGGTTGTTGACATTGTAGTACATCATCATGTAGCCAGAACCGACCTACATTGCATTAGATGCGATGTAGGGTCGGAACGCCTGCTATAGGAATTCATGGACGCTCAAAATTACGACACATTTTTCTCAATAAACACGTTAGCATACCTTATTTTGTTGTTATGTACAGGATTACTACTCCGTTTACTACTTTCACGCAGATTTTACTGAAAAAGCCACTGGAAACATCCTTTTTAAGAGCATTTTCAAAATTCACGTTCGCTTGGTTCATGCTTTCACAGGTAGCAGGTCGATTCGTCATTGCCTGATTGAACCCAATGAAAACTGGTCCGTTCGTCACCCGAATTTGGTCGATTTGTCATCCGAAATTGGTTGATTTGGCCGGTACACAGTGTATGGTCACTGCTATTATATAAAATATGTTAACTGCCGGTGAAGAACCGACCTTTTTTTGAGTGATGAACAGCCCAGTTTTTACGAAGACGAATCGTGCTGTGACGAATCGACCATGTTATTGATGTCTACTTACACTAAAACTCACTAGAGGGCTCCGGCGACATCACAGCGCCACCCAGGTGCAATGGTGCAGATAAATATCTAATAATTTAGCTTCATTAGACCCATAGAACAGTGGAATCGTGTGGAATAGTTTATTAAAATATTTTAATTGTGAAATTGAGAAAACTACGGACTTTCCAGCGCTATTCTGTGTGCCACTAGGGGCGTTGAAACATCGCCAGAGCCCTCTTGTGAGTTTTTCGGAACTAGGCGGCCATGCTTTAAGTTTTGTTTACCGAAATGTGAATTCGCAAATGGCACAGAAATCGATTAATATTGGTAGAAATCAACTATATCTGAGCGCGACACAATAGAAAAAAGGTATGTCTAACGCTACAGTGGGTGTATGTTGTGTGACAAACGTTTACTTAAAGGCTAGTTCCCACTCAAGCAAAAAAGTCAATATATTTTCATCCAGGACCTTGTAACCCTGTCCTATGGACAGGGGACTTGTAGCTAATCATCATGTAACTTAATTGCTAACAAAATGGGGGGGGGGGGTGTACATCGGGGTCAAGCTGCTCGCAGCGCCTCCACTCCTCCGTCATTCGTGTGCACCCCTTGCACCCCCCTTGTGAGCATCGGTAGGCATCGCCCTGAAGCCCACACCCTGTCACCAGATCGGCCATAAGTGAATCCAGGGTAGGTAACAGCCAACATACCAGGACGACCAAAGGATAAAACGGCCACATACCAGAACAGCCAGTTGTACTATATAGATAGCAACTTGTGCATGATATAAGCTTTCTTCTTTATCTATATTTTTCTAAAAGCTGTATTAATAGCTTGTATAATATGATAATGCAATGTGCATAAGAGGCCGCAGGAGTTGTGATTTACTTAAATTATACTTTGATAGCTTTTGATGCTATTTTCAATTTTTCATACATATGTGGATATAATATCACGTAGATCTACTTAATTGAAAAACTGAATCTGTGTTGGAAAGACTCAGCATAACATATATAGTGGACTCTCAAGTCTTATCATCTCATCATTAGGTCTGCCTCTGACAGCTGGCCATATAAACTGAGTAAGCTTCAGGTTCAGTAGAATTGGACATAGGAACAAAAAGAAGATGCAAAGTTATATATACACAAAACGTGATTTCAAAGCTACAGTGTCAGTGTTAGCAGAAAACTGCATCTTTCTATCATTTTTAGAAGTGGAGTTCTGCAAGTTCCAACATTTGACTGAACTGATACATTTCAGGTAAATCTCTGATTATTAATAATTATAAGAAATGGTGATAGGTCAAGTCAAGTGATTTCCTCCAAAATCCAAAAATTGTGCAGACATTGTTTATGTCTGGGTGATTATTTTTTGTTACTATGTGTATTGTTTGTACATTTTGGTTACATTGTAGACTATTGTCACAAAATAAAGTTACAAAATCTGTCAATCATTGACATTTTAGCCAATCAAATTTTATTAAAATCTGCAAGGCCCTTCCCACTCAGGACATTGGCCAATGAGCTTCTTAAATAGGCGGACAATCATCAGATCAGACAATTTTTTTGCTGGTAAAATCTGGCCAAATTGGTGGACTTACACTTTTGAGATGGCCCCTACTATTGTAAGGCAGGACGCTGTGACGCAACATCGTTTGTGAGCCAGCTCGCCATGGGACCATCTCAATACACAACGTCAAAGGCATTGTGACGTCATTAATACAAGTTAGGTGCGCATTGATTTCTAACGTTCATTTGGTTGGCTAGTTTCGAGAAAAATCACGGTAAAGGACATCGCTCACATGGAACATTCAAACCATAGTTCTACTGCTTTTCCAGTCTTGAATCACACAAACCATGTTTTAACGCGAGTTTCTTCAAATTTGTTGGTATATCTTAAGTTAAGACCATTTTTTGCGTAAGTAGGTCATTATAGGATTTTGCGCATCATGGCCGCGCAGATTAATTAGGACAACATAGTTCCGATCCGGTCATTTGAGAATTGTACGTCAGTAGATTTTGTTTTTGGCCAATCTCTAAACATAAAAGCCCTACGGACGTGGGTTCTGCAGCCTATTAAATGAAAATAAAATGTCATATTTCCAATTTAAAAAAAGTATTCCCCAAATAAATGTGAATTGTTTAATTAAAATTGGGTTGCATTTCCTGCAGTCTGTATATTAAATACTTAATGAACAAAACAAATTATATACAATCTGCCTCTTCAATATATAAACAGAATCAGTGGAAATTCAGTGTCAATTCATGCTTGAGATCAATGATGAAAAAGCATGATTCAGCCCCCGTCTTTTTCATTCAAAATGATAATAGCAATTGATGGTCACGGCCGCTTGCTATTTCATATCTATAGGTTAATTGACTTCGGATATGGTGCGAGCGATTAGGACCATATACTTGACAGACTGCATATAAATATTTCTTTTGTCTATCCAATTATCTATTTTTTTTAGAATCAGAACCTTCTGCCAAATCAAAGCAAGTGTCACATGGTGGAGGAGAACCCACAGGTAGGCATACAGAGTTATATGTTGTCCAAATATGACAAGTGATATTACAGATTTAATTCTGTCAGTTATCTTTCATTTTAACAGTACTATATATCATATGTTGTTGTTCAGAAAATGTGAACATAATTGACAGACTGTGAAAATACATATTTGTTTTGTCTATCTAATCATCTTTTTTTTTGCAGAACAATCAGTACCTTCTGACAAATCAAAACAAGTGTCACATGGTGGAGGAGAACCAGCAGGTAGGCATACTGAGTTATATGTTGTCCAAATATGACAAGTGATATTACAGATTTAATTCCGTCAGTGTATCCACAGGCACCGTCCAGCTGGCATGCATTGCGCATTGTCAAGACGTAAGAAGGTGAGGCTCTTGTGCATTGTGCATACTTGTTCACTTAGTAGTCCCATTCAGTCAGGGCTGGTCCTAGGGAAACGCAGTGTGATGACCTGCATCCCGTTAGATTTTTAAATTTGTATAGACAGTTGACCTGGAATTTGGAGCATGTAACTGCCACAGCGTGGACCCCATGTGACGGGGGTCGCTGGCGTCTTGCACGGCGTAGCGCATTAGCCCATTCAGTAAGGTCTTGGCCGTGTTTCAGATAAGACGTGGGGCTGGGGCAGGGGTAATAAATATGTGAACTTGAATCCTTGTCTTGGTCTGAGTCAATCCCAGAGGGACCTTACAAATTGGCGCCCGATGTGGGACTTGACTCATTTCAAGGAGAACTTCTGTTCAGCAAGGATCACCCTCTCTCTGAGGAAGGATTATCGTTATCAAGGATTATATTTTGGCACATAGGAACACACAAAGGAATTCCTCCTGCATTACTCACTGCAGTAGAGGCAGATAAGTGTTTTCACTTTTTAAAGTGTTGTTTCCTTTGTGGTTCTGCCCCAGCCACACTTGTTTGTCTTGTGATATTATCGGTTTTGTCTTGTTTGAAATTTGTCCTGTTTGAAACCATGCCAGGTACCTCGAGATTGAGGCCCAAGCCTGGTAGGGAATTGCGTCAGCCGGATAACAGCCAGGGCGTGGCTGATCATTCGACTGACGTTCCACCTGGCACTCAGCCAGTCAGTCAGGCGGCTGAGAATGCCACTCTTGAGGTGCCAAGTGGGGGGGGGGGGGGGTTAATGTTAATGTTGATAGGGACTCGCCTCTTCCAGGGCCCTCCCAAAATAAGGGCCCTGATGAGAAGACTGGCAAGTCCCAGGTCCGAACCCGAGCCCATAGTGAAAGGAGAGTTTTAGATTTTGCAGATAAGGATTCATCTGATGACTCCTCAGCTTCCACTCTGAGGCCATGCCCACCCCAGACGGCGTAGGAGGCGCCGTGAAGCCCTTCCCCCTTTGTATGATGGTCAGGGAATAGCTTTCACTGATTATTTGTTGGAGTTTGGGAGGGTAGCTGACTTTAATGGGTGGAGTGATGAAGAACGTTGTTTCCATTTATGGACCAGCGTTGATGGTCCAGCCAGGTTAAAGATTGTGTCCTTGCCCTACGAAAAATCGTGGAATCGAATGGTGCACATAATTTAAACCTCTGAATCTTTTATAACAGCAGGTAAACAATATTTCCCAACTTGTTGAATTGACAACATAGTGGTTAATGTCTCAATCCTGCTTGTTATATAACACTTTTCCGACATTAATACAATTGTGACACTCATGCGGACAGAATCTAGGTCATTCAGAGCTGCAGCAGAGACACCCAACGGGTTTATTCAGTAAAACCGTGAGGTCCCGTAGGCAATTAACTGGTTGAAAACCGTTAGGACCTGAGGAAGAGCAGGGTGGATGTAGTTGGTGGAACTAATGACCTAGATTCTGTCTGCAAGACTTTTGCTGCAGAATTTTGGGGGCTCCACCTTTGTTTCTTCTATGTCTTGACATGCCAGTCTCTGCTGGAGAGCCCCTGTGGTTTGAAAAGTGCTAAATATCAAATGTTGTAGTCTTGCTTCTTACATCTATTATAAACTATATCTTTAAGACGATAGTACTTTGAAAATATTAGTTAACAATGATCACTTGCTTTATGATTATTGATGGTCAGGACTTTACTCCTTCAAACTCATTTATATATATAATCCCATTTTTGTTTGGAATATTCAGTTGCATCAACCAGTGAAGAAATTGAGTTGCTTTTGGGGAGCCAAGACGATGCATTTGTAAAGTTTCAAAATGTTCAAATTTGCACTGACTACAGAAAAGCGACAAAAGTCTGGTTCATACCAAGAAACACCATTCCAGAAATGGGTCAGCATTACGAAGTGCATGAAGTTTATTCTCCGCAAGGGTTTAATTTTCTACAGTACAGAACACAATTTCTCGATACTTCTCAAGCTGGACATTCCCAAGAAAACCAATACATGCATGTTATGATGTCCATATTTGATAAATTTACAGAATGTCTAAAATGGGATAAGATAAAAAAAAGATGGATGATGGACGATGACAAAGGTTAGTGCATATTGCTGTTGCATTAGGGCCTATGTGGCCAAGCTTTCAGAACTATAGAAACTTTTTTTTTTTAATTCTGTTGCCAAAATTTTAAATATCAGAAGCCTTCATGATGAGTGCATGAGTAAGTGTATCAACAAAAATGATTTTTGAACTTATTTACTTTTTTAAATTAACACAACAAATCCACCTAGTGGCACCACAGTGGTGCTACCATACATTTTTGTACTGTTTTAATGAAGTTGTGTACATTTTACTCATGAGCAATTAACACAAGATCTACCAAAATGCTAATTCCTTGCTTTTTAATAAATTTTGCAGTCACAGAGCTCCACAACATTTTGGTTGACTTGACGAAAAGCCACTGTCGATTAGTAGACTTCTACAACTCTGGAGAGCTTCACCATGCTTTTGCTAAGGGAATGCCAAATGCTGTTGGACGGATGGCCGTGATTTCCATTTTCAAATGTGCATGCTTGGTAGCTTTTGGTGATGAAAGCATGAATAATCATTTTGTAAAAGTTGTCTCTGTTGGGCCATCACGAGCTATTAGTGAAAGTTTTCCTGTAGACCTAGTTGAAAGAGTCAGAGAATCAATAGAGCTTCCTTATCAACTAAGAAGTCCAAGTGAATCTGGGTCAAGCAATAGGAGTGTTGTTTTCAGGGGTGAGGTGCATGCTAATGTAGTGGTTACAACAAGCCACAAACCAGCATGGCCGCGGTTTATCTTTGTGGCAGAAATTAAAAGTGAAATTCTCACTGACAAAGATATGTCACAGATGGTGAATGAAATGCTTGGACCAATAATGCACCAAAATTTGTGTTTCGGATTACTTATGAATGACAGAGAAGCTTATATTTATATCATGGAACATGATTTTGAAAACCAGAAGATCTATTTGTCTAGCTTCCAGTATCCCTTTTTATTTTATTCATTACCTCATTTTAAATTTTTCAACTCATCGTTTAAGCATATGTTTATTGATATTGTTGGTGCACTAACTTATGGCAAGAGCAATATCACTGAAATCAAGCACAAGTTTGAAACTCAAACAGAATCACAATAGAATCAATTCATCGTGTCTTCAATAATTATGAAATTATTGTTGTTCACATTTCAATTTGGTGCTTTGTTGGATTGAGGCATTCATAACCTTTAAATTAAAAATAATTTATGATGTACCAGATGTATTTAACGAATTGTCAATATAAATTGTATTGTAAAAAAACTCAATAGAACAGTAGTACCGACAGTGCTTCTGGGGTAAATGCAGTGCGCGGACGTGGAATACTGCGACATGGAGGAGGTTGTTCTACAGCTTCTTCTCGTCATGTAGTTTGCTATGCTTGTGGCAGGCATGGGCATATGGCCTCGGACAGTGCTTGTCCTGCCCGTGATAAAACTTGTGCAGTGTGTGGTCAAGTGGGACATTTTAAAGTGAAGTGCCCGAAAGCGTATCTGGAACGACAACGCCAATCCTTCAACAGACGCCCGCAACCTCAATCAAATGATCGAAATTCCCAGAGAGGGACGGGTGCCAGACCCAAAACTCGATCTCGCAAAGTGAACCAAGTGTCTGACTACTCTGTTCGTGAAGATGACTATGTTGGCGAAGATGACGATTATGTATTTTCATTGTATGCTGTAGGCCCCAGTGCTGGGGTGACACAACTCATCATTGGTGGGGTAATTGTTGATAATGTACTCATTGACTCTGGGTCCAACAGAAATGTGATAAGCAAAACCACTTGGGAAGGCCTGAAAGCTAAGCGTATTAAATGCGAAACTAGGAAAACAAACAAATGTCTGTACCCTTATGGTAGTGAACCGCTAACTGTGATTGGAGAGAAAGTTGACAAGAAACTGGATGAGTTACTTGGTAGTGGGATTATTGAAGAGGTTCCAGAAGGTCCGACTGGATGGGTGTCGCCATTGGTAGTTGTGCCCAAGGGTGATGATGTGAGAATTTGTGTGGATATGCCACGCGCAAACACTGCTATTATTCGTGAAAGCCACCCTATCCCTACGATTGATGATCTTCTCGTAGATCTTAACCAAGCAACAATGTTCAGCAAAATCGATCTGAAAATGGGTTTTCATCAAATTGAGCTAACGCCTGAGAGCCGACACATAACGACGTTTGTGACATCTTGAGGCCTGTATCGTTATCGCAGATTGATGTTTTGGAATCAGCTCAGCTCCTGAGAAATACCAGCAGATCGTTCGGGATGTGCTCGCAAAGTGTGGCGAAGGTGCCGCTAATATTGCTGATGACATTATAGTGTATGGTAGAAATGTGCATGAATATAATCAGAGACTCAGAAATGTTCTTGAGTGATTGTCAGATGTTGGACTTACTGTGAACAAGAACAAGTGTCAGTTTCGCCTAGACAAACTTACCTTTTTTGGTCATCAGTTGACAAGTAAAGGTATCTCGCCTAGTGATGAGAAAGTGGAAGCTATTCGGAATGTTCCATCGCCAACTTGTGAGAGCGAAGTGAAATCGCTTCTGGGTTTGTTACAATATTGCTCAAGGTTCATACCTAACTATTCGTCAGTTGCAGAACCGATTCAGAAACTGTGCAGGAGGAATGTGAAGTTCACTTGGGGTTCTATGCAACAAGCAGCTTTTGAGAAACTGAAACAGTACATGACAAATGCCAGAACTTTAGCTTACTTTAGGACTGATGCGAAAACTAGAGTTATTGCAGATGCATCTCCATTTGCACTAGGTGCAGTGCTTACCCAATTTCAGGACAATGTCTGGAGAGTGGTGTCATACGCAGCCTGACGGATGTTGAACACCGATACAGTCAGACTGAAAAGGAAAGTCTAGCTTTGGTTTGGGCTTGTGAAAGGTTCAGTCTGTACTTGTATGGACTAAAGTTTGAATTAGAGATTGATCACAAACCGTTGGAAAATATCTTTAGCCCTAAGTCCAAACCACCTGCAAGGATCGAACGTTGGGTCTTGCGGCTACAAGCTTATGATATGAAAGTGGTATATTGCCCTGGCAAGACTAACATAGCAGACTGTTTATCTCGTTTGAACACTGCTAAGACTCAAACCAAACAGGAAACTGTCGATGTCGCTCAGCTAATTGTGGAACACAGTCTACCGTGCGCACTCTCGATGGAAGAGCTACAACGTGTTTCAGCTGAAGATGGAGAGCTGACAGAACTTCGTGACCATGTAGTGAGTGGGAATTGGGTTACAGCAACATCAAAAGTAGCGTGTTATTTGCCTGTCAAAGATGAACTGTGTGTGTTTGAGAATCTGGTACTTCGAGGCACCAGAATTGTGATCCCTACTATTCTGCGGAAACAAGTAGTGCAACTTGCGCATGAGGGACACCAAGGAATTGTCAAGACAAAGAATAGGCTAAGGACTAAAGTTTGGTGGCCCAAAATGGACAAAGATCGGAGAAAATGTGCAAGAATTGTTATGGCTGTCAGTTAGTGAGTGATGGACCTGTTCCTGAGCCGATGGCAAGGACTCTACCACCAAGTGGCCCTTGGCAAGATTGTGCGTTGGACTTGTTAGGTCCCCTGCCTAGTGGGGAGACAATTGCTGTACTCGTTGATTACTACAGCCGATATTTTGAAGTTGGAATATTCAGGTCGACAACGTCTGATCGTATGATATCATTCATGGCTACTTCCTTTGCAAGATTTGGAATTCCGTACTCAGTTAGAACCGACAATGGCCCACAATTCATTTCAGCTGAGTTCAAGAGATATATGTCTGAGAACAACATACGCCATGATCGTACAACGCCTTTATGGCCACAGGCAAATAGGGAGGTCGAAAGACAAAATCGAACATTGCTTAAAGCTTTACAGATAGCTCAATCTGAAGGAAAGGACTGGCGAAAGGAGTTATCAACTTTCCTTCTTGCATATCGCTCAACTCCACAAATTAGTACTGGAGCGTCACCATTCTACTTACTATTCGGAAGGGAGATGAAGAGCAAACTACCAGAACTGCGACCAACTAACAGTGTTCTCAATGAAAGTGTGCGTGACAAAGACTGGCAGTATAAGTTTACGCAGAAGCTCTATGCTGACAAATCTCGTAATGCAAAGTGTGATCCTATTGATGTAGGGGATGAAGTGCTCATCAAAACCCCTAAAACGAACAAGTTGTCCCCCAAGTACCATCCAGCGACTGGTACTGTTGTGCGTAGGGAAGGAGGAACTGTGACTGTACAAAGACAAGATGGATCTCAATTTATGAGACACACTACAGCTGTCAAAAGGTTCGAGAAAGACCATGAAACTACTTCTAGTGACGTAGAAGTCACTCAATGTGATAAAATGACTGTTCAGGATAAACATGATGGGGTACCAAGTGTTCCAATCACCCCAACATCAAGACCACGTTCTAATCGATCATCTAGAACTGCCAGGTTACCAGAGAAATTTAAAGACTTTGTGATGTCGTAATTTTCAGTGACAATTCAGACTGACGATGTGAAGTCAATTTCATGATGAAGGTTAAGACACTTAAAGATTGAGACATTGGTTGATAAGTGAATATTGAGATTTTCTGATTTAATTGTAAAAGATTATTCTGTCTATGGACATACTTGAACTTTGTAAGCATTTTTGCATGTTAGTATTACTCTTTATATGTCTTCAGCATTTATTGTAGTTAATGAAACTCAGACAATTATTGAGCATAAGATTTGGCTTTTGAGATTTCCATTGTTGCTTTGTGTTTATAATGTTACACATCAGCTAACACATTTCTTAGTAATCTGAGATAGAAGGGATGTAGTGTCCTGTACTAATACGCCACCTAGCATTAATGTGAGCAGTAGGCTGCCTAGCGGGAAGAAGGCGAGAAACTCGTGTTTGGATGTGTGTAGCGGTTTGGAGTTAATAAAGTGTTAAACTCATGAAGACTTGGATGCAATCATTACATATCTAGCTGCATATATAGATTCATGTCGATATTATAAAGGCTGGGGGGGGGGGGGTCCAGTGTGGCATATATATATCAAGCACCTGAGATTTGAGGTTTCACTCTGCATTAGGGGGTGGGGGGTGGCAGTTAGTAAAATTAGCTTAACCAGTGTTGGCTAGTGAAAATATCTTAAGATGCCATCAAAGTAAATTTATAAGAAATTCAGCAAGACACTGGCTGAACCATGCATGTCTAAATAAGGTGAGGTTCAATCGCGAGGGATTTAGGAAGTAGGTTGGCTGTATCCTGCTGAGCCGGTCATGGTGAATGTAGTGGAGTGTACGTAGGTATTTTCATAAATAATTAAACAGATTATAGTTGTGCATGTTTGCTGGGCTTACAATTTGGCAGGCACATTTCAAGCATATGGAGAATTAGGTGACAAACTCCGGATTTATCCTTACGATCTACACAATTAAAAAGGCGCGAAACGTCCAGACGACGTGCAGAGCTAGGTGATCAGGTGAGACTAACTTTTCTCCCAATCTCTGGCATGCAAAACGTTGTTTTCATAGCCAAATGCACGAGTAAGGAAGATGTTGAATAGTTTTTTGTTAAACTTTCAATGCCAATGGATATATATATATATATAGGCCTAGACATTGAATTAGGTCAATCGTCATGCAGTACATTGTCAATGGTTCATTAGGCAATATGTAGCCCGTTTTCAAGTTTTGTGAGCAGGTGAGAATGTATTGTAACTTTACTACAATATCAGTGTCGTATATACATAAACTAAATTTATATAGTCTACGCACATGCCAAAATTTGGCTTTTTTCGAAAATGTATCAATAGACTCTATATAGGCCTATGTCTAGCAAGCTAGTGAATATTCATTAATTTCGCAATGCTGCAAATGTGAGTAACATAGGCCTGAATGTGAAATCTGCTTAAAAAGTGACAGACGACAGTTTTGCAATTCTTAGTTATTGTTTATCAAAATATTTATTGAGTTAAAGTGACATGAGGCATTAGATTTTCTCTGAACTTAATGGCGACATATGGGACATTGCTTCCTATTTTTATGCATATAGGCTATTATGCCACCAATATATATATTTGTTTGGCTTGACTAAGAAAACTTTCTGGTCTGAAAAAAGTGGTTGCAACACCTTCGCACTGTTTACATCTGATTGGCTAAACAGCGTTAAATTATTTTTTGATTCCGTGCCTTTTCATAGTTTAGTACAAGTCTTTATTAAAAGAAGAAAATTATTGGACATAGTTTGGAAATGGTCAAGGCACGGATGCGATTTCAAGATAAGTTTTTCTTAGTGTGGGAGAAATACCTGCAAGTAGGCCTACAGCTATGTTCGAGGTTTTATGAACACCTTGCACTAAGAAAACTTGCTGGTCTAAAAAAAGTGCAACACCTTCGCACTGCGCCACGACATCGATATTCGCCACTGCCCTAAAACATTATCATACACATTGCAAGTTGATGATTTGTTATTAATCTAATGAGCTAATTGTTTGTATCACTGACAGTATTCTATCACTCCGACAGCCATCTAATAAGTGTTTCTTGCACTTGAATCTTGATGTCATGGCAAAAATCAATGTCGCCGAATGAAATCCAAACAACAAATTACATCTTTAAATGCCCAGCGCTTTCAACCCCATATGTTCTAGTTTAGACATCTAGATCATAGACCTGTCTCATGTGTCGGAAACTTCGAAGTGAAGTCGACTGGTGAATCTCCAAGGTCTGGCTTGAACTATGAATCTAAAAATCAACTGTTAAAAAAAATCAACTGTTATTTAAAATATATGAAGCAATATGTATCTAGACCTAATTACCTAATTGGCAATTAATGCCACTGTGCCAGTGAATTATAGTATTTTAATCCCTGCATTCAGAATCTTAAGTGCAAATTAGTGAGTTTTACAAGCATGCAAATTCCTTCTGAAAAATTCCTTTTGTAGAGCCCATGTTGCATCATGAATATTATTATTTGTGTCTTGGAAAATAGCCGTCCTTGGGAAAACTTCAATTCATGAATTAAGATTTTACTTGGCATGCGGTTTAATGTTGTTAATAATTAAGAATAACAAGAATTTTTATTTATTTATTTCATATGACAGATTTCTATTTAAATTGGTTCATCTGGTGATAAAGCTGAGATGAGCCAACTCAACAACTCATTGGTAAGTTTTTTAAGAAAAAGAAATTGATAGTTATGGTAATGGTATATACGCAACACACCAACATAGCTCAACATTTAATTGAACTTCATCTTCTTGGACCTGTCGACATATGGTGAAAAATGGAAATTAAATCACAAGTCCCATGTAATCTAATATGACATTTTATTTGTAAATTTAGATACAGGTAGAAATTTGTCCAGAGAGGTTCGAGTAGCTAGAGATCAAATAATTGTAGTTTTTCACATTTGCTTGTCTGCGTATACATGAAATCATTGTATCAAATGTATTGTTTTCGGAAATATATTGCTCATGAATTCAGTTTCGTTCATTTCAGGCTTCTGCAGAGACTGCAAAATTGAACCCCAATGCAGAAGTGTTTTACTACAAAGGGTTAGTGCCACAAACTGGCAGGGATAGAGTGGGGTTAGAATGGAAGTTATCCCGAGAACAGAACCCTGCTGAAGAAGTGAAGAAGGCGCTGAGAGTTCACCAGCCAGGAATGCCGTGACGTCTGTAACTGACTCTGGAGCATCCTCTAGTCCATCTGAGCCAGGTGAGAATAGTAGATCAAAGTTTTCCAGCTAGGCCGTTAGAGCATGGCGCTGCGCCATGCTCAACCCCCCTTACGCCATGCCCGTTTTTGTCAGCACCATGCCCGAAATTAAGTGAGGACTTGCTTCCCAACAAGTCTTGTATTGCTAATTATCGCTGGAAAAAAAAGAAGAAAAGGTTTAGCCATTTTGCAAAGGCTGCATTGTGATATTAAGAGAGATTCTTGAGAGCACTCCTGTTGAGATATGTATGCTGGAATTCATGAAAAATCGAATCTATAATGATTCTTTGAAGAAGTGAGCCATATCGCTAAATAGTTTTACATGGGAAAATTTAACATCAAAGCCAGGCAAGCCTGTGTATGAGTGATGGTTTTATAGGTTTTATTTTATAAGAATTTGTCTGTAAATGTTGACCATTATGTGATACAATCTGATGAGTTAAATGTGTTAGTTATTCACCTAATGCATTGGATAGTAATTGTGAATTTCTTGTAACCTGCTAATATTGTAGATTGTACAATGTTCAGATTCTTTCACAAATAACTGACCACCAGACATCGGTATGTTATATAATGTATGTTTGTTTTTGTTTTTTTCAGGATGTGGAAAAAATATTTAGCGGTGAAAACTGTCCAAAATTTGTAAGCTGTGAGTTTGCACACAACAACCACTGGTTTGTTTCTGTTGTAATGAGGATGCTCAACATGAGGAGCGTACCAGTATTTATGACAGGATGTCAAAACTTTCCAGGGCCAGCCCATTATGGTAAGATGCTATATGTGAATATTGTAATGACATATTTTCTTGAGGACTAGAAACATTTCTGAAAACATGAAATTGGTATTGGTAGGTTTTGTTGAATACTCCCCAACAGATTTGTGAACCTTTTTGCTATGCATTACAGGCTAGAATAAAGGGCAAATGCTTGATGCACAGCAAGTTTCTACAAAACAATGAGTTCAAGCAAGAATACTCTACAGGGGGTGCCACTAGCACCAGAGTGGTAACTAGTGAAAGTATTAATCAGGTAACCAGTGGGCAGTATGTCGTCAGTCAACAGGTAAAGATTTTAACTTTTTTCGCGATGATTTATGTATTTTTAGAACACCAAATAGCTAAAGGCAACAATATTTTGGAGAAATTGCAATTTTTTAGTGGTGTTTGTAGATGGAATCAACAAATTATGAAAAATATTAATTATGAAGTTTGATGTTGCTAACATTTATGACAAAATGCACACGTTTTCCACACGTGGCTAGTAGAAAAATTGACTTTGCTTTCATTACATACTAGATTACATGCTAAAGTAATGACCATGAATAATTTCCACAAGTTTTCATATTTTACCAGAGATAGCTTGGAGCAACACAAAATGGACAGAAATGTTAAGTACTAACAAGTCATACCCCAACTTTCTAACCCATAAAAGCCACTCTCTGTACCGATTCACTTCAAGTTTTCTATCATGGTAGTTAGGTCTGCCCCCTGGACAGGCTGGAGCGTTTGTTATCACTTCCAACAATTTTTCTGCGGATTATTTTTGCTGATGTTGCCTCGTAGGTGATATGTATAATTAGTTTCCAGATGAAAACAAAAGTTAGCAGTATTGTATCGCTATGCCGTTCAGATCACTTTAATCGCCTTGGATCCTCACCCTAGATGCAGCCCGCTCAGAAAAGGTGGGAAATGCTGTGGCATGGATCACACTTGGGATCAATGAGTCCCTGTTCCAAAGGGCAGAGCTTTGAACATCCCATGTGCATTCTAGTTCTGTGCTATTATCTCGTCATTAGTTCTGGTCGCAGAGAAGCAATGGAAATGACAATAGAGAATATAGCAAAATTCTGTTATTTGGTTCCCAGAACTGTTATTATCAGTCTGAAAGTTTGGCTTTGACTTGTAGCACTAACATTCCTGTTCATTTTGCACTGAACCATGCCATTTATGGCTTACAAACTAAAATAATGTTTATAATAGATCCCTATTATATATGCTCTCGTAATGTTTCAATGCTATTTGGTCTGAAGCTTAGTCAGCTTATATGACCCTGGGTGGGGTCTTTTACTTGCCTCAGCTGAGTAAAAAGGCACCTCCAATTTAACATCTCATGCAATCGACATCCAGCTGGGATGTAGCTCATGAAGAGTCCTCGGTCCAGGGATCGAATCCGGGACCTTCAGCAGAGCTGGCCAATGTGGAATTGGTGGATGCTTCACCATTGTTCGTGCACTTTGTGACCTCACCATGGCCATTGTCCTCTAGATATTCTAGATAGTTACAATACTTAGCTTGGAGAGCAAAACATGTAAAGAAATTTATATTATTTTTGAGAGAAATTTAACTTGAAATTTTCTGTGCTCAGGAGTAGATTTTATCGGCAAATGTCTCTTGAATAAGCAAAATTCATATCAGATATGCTCTATTGGCAAGCATACAAGTGCATGATGTCTTCATTTTGCAGCATACAACTGCCATTCAGTAGGCGCTTCTTTTGAAGTTTCGCCATGTTTGATTGGCTGAACAGCCGTGAATTAATTGTTTTTTAATTACCTGCCTTGACCACTATCATAGTTGTGGACAAGTTTTTATACAAAAAAAGAAAATGTTTGGTCATAGTATGGAAGTGGTCAAGCCATGGATGTGATTTCAGGTAAAGTTTTCTTAGTGCGTTAGGCCATACAAGATTATTGGTTCTCAAGCACGCCGGCATTCGGTTTAAGTCGGTACATTAACCACCTTTTTTTTCCCATTAAAATTAAGGTTAAAACATAGTACCATGCCACCTTGTTGGGATATTGCTAACAGCGCCGGCGCTCATAGTAGCAGAAATGGTCATATTTGTATCCAAAATTGCAATTTAACTCAGTTGATGTATGAAATTGATATTTAAGGCAATAATAGCTGCAAAGATTATAATATATATGTTGCATCAAAGTTCAGAATTAACAGAAGTATCCCTCATCTTATCTGGAGTGGATGACATAATTACAGGAAGAAGATCCCCCTTTCTAATCTAATGTCGCCAAGAGAGGCCTGAGAACCAAGTAATTATTTAGTTAAGATTGAGTTGGTTTTGCTTTACTCTCAAGCAACCATGATGACATCAAAATTAATAAATTGCAGTAAATCTTTCTCACTCGTGATTGAATAAAATGAGTATGAATTCGTAAAAATACTCTTTCACAGATAACACAAATTTTTCATCCACCCACAAATATGGGGCGTCATACATCTGGATAAGTTTGTATTTGGTCAGAAATATGCTTAAACCAATTATAGGGTGTCATGCTTGTGTTTTTGACCTTATGATGTACTATTCACTAGGCTGTTATAGTCTATAATCATTGACTAGTGGTGATATCACAGTCTTTATGCCTTACGAATATATAGTCTTCCACACTTTAACACTAATAAACTAACTTCACAATTATTTTTAGGGTTTTCCACATATTTAAAGAAGTGTAGGAACTGCAATATGTGGTTCAGATACCAGGAATCATCGAGGGGAGTGATCAACTATAACGATCATCTGCTTATATCCCTTGATCTATGTGAAGAAATTCGGATGGGACTTCAGGTAAGTTCTTTCAAGCAAAGCTTCTATATATTGATGAAATGATCTTCGAGAGGAAGCGCTTTGAGAGACTGCAGTTCGGAAACTACACTGCTGGTGTTTATTGTTGTTTCACTATGTATATGTTGCAGAGAAGCATTGCAATATATCGGCAAACCCCTCCATAATTCGAGCTATGAAAAAATATGAGGACACTTTTCCACCACTGAATGAGGTGACAAATGGATTCCTGATGTACTTGGGATTGCTTGATACAGATTACTCCTTTTTTTGCATCAAATGTGGCTACTATCCACCTATTCTTGAAATGGATGCGTGTAAGAAGACTGTAACTGACATGCAAAGTAAGGGTTTTCAGTTATAGAAATATGCAGATCCTGTGACCAGTAAGATAGATAGATGATATAGATAGATGTGGAAAGTGCAAGTTCTTGCCGCTATCGAGGGTTGATTGATGAGGTGAGAGAGAGGACTCCACCCATGTTACACATATACCCCACGGGTGGGATCTTTTACTTGCCTCAGCATAGAAACTTGAGTACAAGAGACCACCAATTTAACGTCTCATCCGCCAGTTAAGTTGCGTGCTTACTAATTTGCAAATGTATATAATTGCAAAGGAGTAGGATACTCACTCAAATCAGCAATTGCTTCCTTATATGATTGCCATCTGTCATCACATTAACTATTTTCGATTGTATCATCATGTTCGCACGTGCTGGTGGCTGTGCATGACTGCCTGTAGGAAATTTTGAAACCTGCATGTAAAAGTATATTTGTGGGGTGCTTTGGTTGTTACACTGTACATATGTGCATTTCGGTCTCTGATCTCGAGCCACTGACCAAAGAAGAAATAGAACAGATGAACAGCATCGACATGGAGGCGTTTTGGCGGGAACAGGAAAAAGAAAGTATTGCCAGAGGTTTACTGGGATGTGAGTATAGATGTACAAAATTTGAACTCAGGTATTGTGCCTACAAAGCAACTTCTGTTTTTGATATTTTGAAGCTGGTGATGAGAACCCTTTCAAACTACATCCATCCTACTCGTGGGCACCTTGGGTCTGTCCAAGAAACCGTAAAGCAACTGGCGTCCTCAACACTGAATTCCTCAAGTGTCCCGCACAACATAATATCAACCTGGATGATATTGATGATCCCACTCAGCTTGACAATATTACCGGCGAAATGCTGGTTGAAATGCTGGAATCCAAAGATGTGAGTATGTCAAGTGTTTGATATTCCCTGAATCCCATGTAGAAAATCTAGCCTTAATAAATTCTCAGAGTTAGTGCCAATACAGTCTTGATATGACCAAGTAACCTTTCATACATGTGGGCCAAATTAGAAATGGCCTGACCTCTGGTGACTCACGTTATGGTTGTAAAGAGTCCTCTGCACCCTACGTTGCCATGGTTAAAATTTGTCACAAATAAAACAGTGCTATAAGTTAATATTATGACATACCACTGCAAAGATGTTAAAAACCATGTGTGTGCTTGTTTGTCAACAAGCAATCTGACCTGGGTTATAGCCCACTGACCCACTTGGTCACAGCCTAGCAGAGGAAGATGGCTCTGAGCGGCTGATGCTTGTAACAGTCCACAGTTGACAAAAAACCTGGATTAACATGAGGCAGTGGGATAAATATTGGTGAAAACATGCTGTTATGACACTAGACAGTCCCTTGAAACTATTGACAGTACTTTCTGGGGGGAAGGAAATAAGTCAGTTTTTTTAGATAGATTCAAGGAATATCACTTTTTAAGAAACAACTTTTTATGTTTAAGGGGCTCGTTAGTAGTTGTTTCCTTTAAATTTTGTATGATCCACCAAAAATGGTTAGAATTGTTCATTATGCAATACTAATAGAATATGACAGTCCTGAACCTAAAAAAAAAATGAGAAAAGGCTTTTAAGTCCCTTCACACACAGGCTGAAGGTTTATGGGTCAATCCATATGAATTCACCGAATGCTCCCCAGGTCACCATCTAAAAGAAAATTAAAAAAATTACCATTTGTAGGTCTATATAATTATTGGAAAAATCCAAGATTTCAGGTCTCCAGTGTCAATGGTTTAGAAGATACAGCAATTTGAAATTTTATTAATTTTTTGTGGAAAAGCACATCGGCATGAATTTCCAAGTTAAGACGTCCATATCTCTCTTATTTTTCATAATGTAGGCATGAAATTTTGTACCTAGAGTAAAGAAGTTATATTGAAACCATGTATGCTGTTACATCAGGGCTATTGGGTATATATTTTCAAACTTTAATGCTCTAAAAGAAGGGTGAAAATGGGAAATGTTGCAAAACGAGACTTTATTTTTGCAGGGCTGTGTGGAATCTATGCAAGAATAAGAGCTCATATTTGTTTTCGTGCTTCTTATGGTCCACTTGCACATACATGAATGGCCAAAACCACCTTATTTGCAAAAAGATGGAAGCCAGAGAAGTTTTAAAAAGACAAATAATATACAATTGTGAAAAAAGCCCTTTATTCTAATGTAATTTTGACCAACAAGAGAGTTCACCATCACTTCCATATTTTTTTCCCAATATCACACCTCTAGTGGACCTCTGGATAAAATATCACTTTAAAGATTGAAACATTGGTTGATAAGTGAATATTAAGATTTTCTGATTTAATTGTAAAAGATTATTCTGTCTATGGACATACTTGAACTTTGTAAGCATTTTTGCATGTTAGTATTACTCTTTATATGTCTTCAGCATTTATTGTAGTTAATGAAACTCAGACAATTATTGAGCATAAGATTTGGCTTTTGAGATTTCCATTGTTGCTTTGTAAGGTGTTTATAATGTTACACATTTCTTAGTAATCTGAGATAGAAGGGATGTAGTGTCCTGTACTAATACGCCACCTAGCATTAATGTGAGCAGTAGGCTGCCTAGCGGGAAGAAGGCGAGAAACTCGTGTTTGGATGTGTGTAGCGGTTTGGAGTTAATAAAGTGTTAAACTCATGAAGACTTGGATGCAATCATTACATATCTAGCTGCATATATAGATGCATGTCGATATTATATAGGCTGGGGAGGGGGGGGTCCAGTGTGGCATATATATATCAAGCACCTGAGATTTGAGGTTTCACTCTGCATTAGGGGGTGGGGGTGGCAGTTAGTAAAATTAGCTTAACCAGTGTTGGCTAGTGAAAATATCTTAAGATGCCATTAAAGTAAATTTATAAGAAATTCAGCAAGACACTGCCTGAGCCATGCATGTCTAAATAAGGTGAGGTTCAATCGCGAGGGATTTAGGAAGTAGGTTGGCTGTATCCTGCTGAGCCGGTCATGGTGAATGTAGTGGAGTGTACATAGGTATTTTCATAAATAATTAAACAGATTATAGTTGTGCATGTTTGCTGGGCTTACAATTTGGCAGGCACATTTCAAGCATATGGAGAATTAGGTGACAAACTCCGGATTTATCCTTACGATCTACACAATTAAAAAGGCGCGAAACGTCCAGACGACGTGCAGAGCTAGGTGATCAGGTGAGACTAACTTTTCTCCCAATCTCTGGCATGCAAAACGTTGTTTTCATAGCCAAATGCACGAGTAAGGAAGATGTTGAATAGTTTTTTGTTAAACTTTCAATGCCAATGGATATATATATATATATAGGCCTAGACATTGAATTAGGTCAATCGTCATGCAGTACATTGTCAATGGTTCATTAGGCAATATGTAGCCCGTTTTCAAGTTTTGTGAGCAGGTGAGAATGTATTGTAACTTTACTACAATATCAGTGTCGTATATACATAAACTAAATTTATATAGTCTACGCACATGCCAAAATTTGGCTTTTTTCGAAAATGTATCAATAGACTCTATATAGGCCTATGTCTAGCAAGCTAGTGAATATTCATTAATTTCGCAATGCTGCAAATGTGAGTAACATAGGCCTGAATGTGAAATCTGCTTAAAAAGTGACAGACGACAGTTTTGCAATTCTTAGTTATTGTTTATCAAAATATTTATTGAGTTAAAGTGACATGAGGCATTAGATTTTCTCTGAACTTAATGGCGACATATGGGACATTGCTTCCTATTTTTATGCATATAGGCTATTATGCCACCAATATATATATTTGTTTGGCTTGACTAAGAAAACTTTCTGGTCTGAAAAAAGTGGTTGCAACACCTTCGCACTGTTTACATCTGATTGGCTAAACAGCGTTAAATTATTTTTTGATTCCGTGCCTTTTCATAGTTTAGTACAAGTCTTTATTAAAAGAAGAAAATTATTGGACATAGTTTGGAAATGGTCAAGGCACGGATGCGATTTCAAGATAAGTTTTTCTTAGTGTGGGAGAAATACCTGCAAGTAGGCCTACAGCTATGTTCGAGGTTTTATGAACACCTTGCACTAAGAAAACTTGCTGGTCTAAAAAAAGTGCAACACCTTCGCACTGTTCAGCAGGTGAGTCTTTTGATGAATCGCCACGTCTGATTGGCCGTCGAAATGCGCCACGACATCGATATTCGCCACTGCCCTAAAACATTATCATACACATTGCAAGTTGATGATTTGTTATTAATCTAATGAGCTAATTGTTTGTATCACTGACAGTATTCTATCACTCCGACAGCCATCTAATAAGTGTTTCTTGCACTTGAATCTTGATGTCATCGCAAAAATCAATGTCGCCGAATGAAATCCAAACAACAAATTACATCTTTAAATGCCCAGCGCTTTCAACCCCATATGTTCTAGTTTAGACATCTAGATCATAGACCTGTCTCATGTGTCGGAAACTTCGAAGTGAAGTCGACTGGTGAATCTCCAAGGTCTGGCTTGAACTATGAATCTAAAAATCAACTGTTAAAAAAAATCAACTGTTATTTAAAATATATGAAGCAATATGTATCTAGACCTAATTACCTAATTGGCAATTAATGCCACTGTGCCAGTGAATTATAGTATTTTAGTTTAATCCCTGCATTCAGAATCTTAAGTGCAAATTAGTGAGTTTTACAAGCATGCAAATTCCTTCTGAAAAATTCCTTTTGTAGAGCCCATGTTGCATCATGAATATTATTATTTGTGTCTTGGAAAATAGCCGTCCTTGGGAAAACTTTAATTCATGAATTAAGATTTTACTTGGCATGCGGTTTAATGTTGTTAATAATTAAGAATAACAAGAATTTTTATTTATTTATTTCATATGACAGATTTCTATTTAAATTGGTTCATCTGGTGATAAAGCTGAGATGAGCCAACTCAACAACTCATTGGTAAGTTTTTTAAGAAAAAAAAAATTGATAGTTATGGTAATGGTATTTACGCAACACACCAACATAGCTCAACATTTAATTGAACTTCATCTTCTTGGACCTGTCGACATATGGTGAAAAATGGAAATTAAATCACAAGTCCCATGTAATCTAATATGACATTTTATTTGTAAATTTAGATACAGGTAGAAATTTGTCCAGAGAGGTTCGAGTAGCTAGAGATCAAATAATTGTAGTTTTTCACATTTGCTTGTCTGCGTATACATGAAATCATTGTATCAAATGTATTGTTTTCGGAAATATATTGCTCATGAATTCAGTTTCGTTCATTTCAGGCTTCTGCAGAGACTGCAAAATTGAACCCCAATGCAGAAGTGTTTTACTACAAAGGGTTAGTGCCACAAACTGGCAGGGATAGAGTGGGGTTAGAATGGAAGTTATCCCGAGAACAGAACCCTGCTGAAGAAGTGAAGAAGGCGCTGAGAGTTCACCAGCCAGGAATGCCGTGACGTCTGTAACTGACTCTGGAGCATCCTCTAGTCCATCTGAGCCAGGTGAGAATAGTAGATCAAAGTTTTCCAGCTAGGCCGTTAGAGCATGGCGCTGCGCCATGCTCAACCCCCCTTACGCCATGCCCGTTTTTGTCAGCACCATGCCCGAAATTAAGTGAGGACTTGCTTCCCAACAAGTCTTGTATTGCTAATTATCGCTGGAAAAAAAAGAAGAAAAGGTTTAGCCATTTTGCAAAGGCTGCATTGTGATATTAAGAGAGATTCTTGAGAGCACTCCTGTTGAGATATGTATGCTGGAATTCATGAAAAATCGAATCTATAATGATTCTTTGAAGAAGTGAGCCATATCGCTAAATAGTTTTACATGGGAAAATTTAACATCAAAGCCAGGCAAGCCTGTGTATGAGTGATGGTTTTATAGGTTTTATTTTATAAGAATTTGTCTGTAAATGTTGACCATTATGTGATACAATCTGATGAGTTAAATGTGTTAGTTATTCACCTAATGCATTGGATAGTAATTGTGAATTTCTTGTAACCTGCTAATATTGTAGATTGTACAATGTTCAGATTCTTTCACAAATAACTGACCACCAGACATCGGTATGTTATATAATGTATGTTTGTTTTTGTTTTTTTCAGGATGTGGAAAAAATATTTAGCGGTGAAAACTGTCCAAAATTTGTAAGCTGTGAGTTTGCACACAACAACCACTGGTTTGTTTCTGTTGTAATGAGGATGCTCAACATGAGGAGCGTACCAGTATTTATGACAGGAAGTCAAAACTTTCCAGGGCCAGCCCATTATGGTAAGATGCTATATGTGAATATTGTAATGACATATTTTCTTGAGGACTAGAAACATTTCTGAAAACATGAAATTGGTATTGGTAGGTTTTGTTGAATACTCCCCAACAGATTTGTGAACCTTTTTGCTATGCATTACAGGCTAGAATAAAGGGCAAATGCTTGATGCACAGCAAGTTTCTACAAAACAATGAGTTCAAGCAAGAATACTCTACAGGGGGTGCCACTAGCACCAGAGTGGTAACTAGTGAAAGTATTAATCAGGTAACCAGTGGGCAGTATGTCGTCAGTCAACAGGTAAAGATTTTAACTTTTTTCGCGATGATTTATGTATTTTTAGAACACCAAATAGCTAAAGGCAACAATATTTTGGAGAAATTGCAACTTTTTAGTGGTGTTTTGTAGATGGAATCAACAAATTATGAAAAATATTAATTATGAAGTTTGATGTTGCTAACATTTATGACAAAATGCACACGTTTTCCACACGTGGCTAGTAGAAAAATTGACTTTGCTTTCATTACATACTAGATTACATGCTAAAGTAATGACCATGAATAATTTCCACAAGTTTTCATATTTTACCAGAGATAGCTTGGAGCAACACAAAATGGACAGAAATGTTAAGTACTAACAAGTCATACCCCAACTTTCTAACCCATAAAAGCCACTCTCTGTACCGATTCACTTCAAGTTTTCTATCATGGTAGTTAGGTCTGCCCCCTGGACAGGCTGGAGCGTTTGTTATCACTTCCAACGATTTTTCTGCTGATTATTTTTGCTGATGTTGCCTCCTAGGTGATATGTATGATTGGTTTCCAGATGAAAACAAAAGTTAGCAGTATTGTATCGCTATGCCGTTCAGATCACTTTAATCGCCTTGGATCCTCACCCTAGATGCAGCCCGCTCAGAAAAGGTGGGAAATGCTGTGGCATGGATCCCACTTGGGATCAATGAGTCCCTGTTCCAAAGGGCAGAGCTTTGAACATCCCATGTGCATTCTAGTTCTGTGCTATTATCTCGTCATTAGTTCTGGTCGCAGAGAAGCAATGGAAATGACAATAGAGAATATAGCAAAATTCTGTTATTTGGTTCCCAGAACTGTTATTATCAGTCTGAAAGTTTGGCTTTGACTTGTAGCACTAACATTCCTGTTCATTTTGCACTGAACCATGCCATTTATGGCTTACAAACTAAAATAATGTTTATAATAGATCCCTAGTATATATGCTCTCGTAATGTTTCAATGCTATTTGGTCTGAAGCTTAGTCAGCTTATATGACCCTGGGTGGGGTCTTTTACTTGCCTCAGCTGAGTAAAAAGGCACCTCCAATTTAACATCTCATGCAATCGACATCCAGCTGGGATGTAGCTCACGAAGAGTCCTCGGTCCAGGGATCGAATCCGGGACCTTCAGCAGAGCTGGCCAATGTGGAATTGGTGGATGCTTCACCATTGTTCGTGCACTTTGTGACCTCACCATGGCCATTGTCCTCTAGATATTCTAGATAGTTACAATACTTAGCTTGGAGAGCAAAACATGTAAAGAAATTTATATTATTTTTGAGAGAAATTTAACTTGAAATTTTCTGTGCTCAGGAGTAGATTTTATCGGCAAATGTCTCTTGAATAAGCAAAATTCATATCAGATATGCTCTATTGGCAAGCATACAAGTGCATGATGTCTTCATTTTGCAGCATACAACTGCCATTCAGTAGGCGCTTCTTTTGAAGTTTCGCCATGTTTGATTGGCTGAACAGCCGTGAATTAATTGTTTTTTAATTACCTGCCTTGACCACTTTCATAGTTGTGGACAAGTTTTTATACAAAAAAAGAAAATGTTTGGTCATAGTATGGAAGTGGTCAAGCCATGGATGTGATTTCAGGTAAAGTTTTCTTTGTGCGTTAGGCCATACAAGATTATTGGTTCTCAAGCACGCCGGCATTCGGTTTAAGTCGGTACATTAACCACCTTTTTTTTCCCATTAAAATTAAGGTTAAAACATAGTACCATGCCACCTTGTTGGGATATTGCTAACAGCGCCGGCGCTCATAGTAGCAGAAATGGTCATATTTGTATCCAAAATTGCAATTTAACTCAGTTGATGTATGAAATTGATATTTAAGGCAATAATAGCTGCAAAGATTATAATATATATGTTGCATCAAAGTTCAGAATTAACAGAAGTATCCCTCATCTCATCTGGAGTGGATGACATAATTACAGGAAAAAGATCCCCCTTTCTAATCTAATGTCGCCAAGAGAGGCCTGAGAACCAAGTAATTATTTAGTTAAGATTGAGTTGGTTTTGCTTTACTCTCAAGCAACCATGATGACATCAAAATTAATAAATTGCAGTAAATCTTTCTCACTCGTGATTGAATAAAATGAGTATGAATTCGTAAAAATACTCTTTCACAGATAACACAAATTTTTCATCCACCCACAAATATGGGGCGTCATACATCTGGATAAGTTTGTATTTGGTCAGAAATATGCTTAAACCAATTATAGGGTGTCATGCTTGTGTTTTTGACCTTATGATGTACTATTCACTAGGCTGTTATAGTCTATAATCATTGACTAGTGGTGATATCACAGTCTTTATGCCTTACGAATATATAGTCTTCCACACTTTAACACTAATAAACTAACTTCACAATTATTTTTAGGGTTTTCCACATATTTAAAGAAGTGTAGGAACTGCAATATGTGGTTCAGATACCAGGAATCATCGAGGGGAGTGATCAACTATAACGATCATCTGCTTATATCCCTTGATCTATGTGAAGAAATTCGGATGGGACTTCAGGTAAGTTCTTTCAAGCAAAGCTTCTATATATGCAGGACTATTTTTAATGGTACTCCTAAACCGTTAAAAGTACATGTTATGGAGGTCTAAATGTCTTTGATAACAAAATGGCATGTGTGATGTCACCTAGTAATATAATTGATTCTTTGCTGTATTATTTAAATAATTTGTGCGACTTAATGGCTTTGACATCTAGTTGGTAAAATTTGCCATCGTTCTAGTCACATATCTGTTTATTGTAGTGGGTACTAGAAATACTGCTCATTGCTAAAGTTAATTTACTTGGCTTCACTCTCTTCTCCTTCCTCGGTCTCTTATTGATGAAATGATCTTCGAGAGGAAGCGCTTTGAGAGACTGCAGTTCGGAAACTTCACTGCTGGTGTTTATTGTTGTTTCACTATGTATATGTTGCAGAGAAGCATTGCAATATATCGGCAAACCCCTCCATAATTCGAGCTATGAAAAAATATGAGGACACTTTTCCACCACTGAATGAGGTGACAAATGGATTCCTGATGTACTTGGGATTGCTTGATACAGATTACTCCTTTTTTTGCATCAAATGTGGCTACTATCCACCTATTCTTGAAATGGATGCGTGTAAGAAGACTGTAACTGACATGCAAAGTAAGGGTTTTCAGTTATAGAAATATGCAGATCCTGTGACCAGTAAGATAGATAGATGATATAGATAGATGTGGAAAGTGCAAGTTCTTGCCGCTATCGAGGGTTGATTGATGAGGTGAGAGAGAGGACTCCACCCATGTTACACATATACCCCACGGGTGGGATCTTTTACTTGCCTCAGCATAGAAACTTGAGTACAAGAGACCACCAATTTAACGTCTCATCCGCCAGTTAAGTTGCGTGCTTTCTAATTTGCAAATGTATATAATTGCAAAGGAGTAGGATACTCACTCAAATCAGCAATTGCTTCCTTATATGATTGCCATCTGTCATCACATTAACTATTTTCGATTGTATCATCATGTTCGCACGTGCTGGTGGCTGTGCATGACTGCCTGTAGGAAATTTTGAAACCTGCATGTAAAAGTATATTTGTGGGGTGCTTTGGTTGTTACACTGTACATATGTGCATTTCGGTCTCTGACCTCGAGCCACTGACCAAAGAAGAAATAGAACAGATGAACAGCATCGACATGGAGGCGTTTTGGCGGGAACAGGAAAAAGAAAGTATTGCCAGAGGTTTACTGGGATGTGAGTATAGATGTACAAAATTTGAACTCAGGTATTGTGCCTACAAAGCAACTTCTGTTTTTGATATTTTGAAGCTGGTGATGAGAACCCTTTCAAACTGCATCCATCCTACTCGTGGGCACCTTGGGTCTGTCCAAGAAACCGTAAAGCAACTGGCGTCCTCAACACTGAATTCCTCAAGTGTCCCGCACAACATAATATCAACCTGGATGATATTGATGATCCCACTCAGCTTGACAATATTACCGGCGAAATGCTGGTTGAAATGCTGGAATCCAAAGATGTGAGTATGTCAAGTGTTTGATATTCTCTGAATCCCATGTAGAAAATCTAGCCTTAATAAATTCTCAGAGTTAGTGCCAATACAGTCTTGATATGACCAAGTAACCTTTCATACATGTGGGCCAAATTAGAAATGGCCTGACCTCTGGTGACTCACGTTATGGTTGTAAAGAGTCCTCTGCACCCTACGTTGCCATGGTTACAATTTGTCACAAATAAAACAGTGCTATAAGTTAATATTATGACATACCACTGCAAAGATGTTAAAAACCATGTGTGTGCTTGTTTGTCAACAAGCAATCTGACCTGGGTTATAGCCCACTGACCCACTTGGTCACAGCCTAGCAGAGGAAGATGGCTCTGAGCGGCTGATGCTTGTAACAGTCCACAGTTGACAAAAAACCTGGATTAACATGAGGCAGTGGGATAAATATTGGTGAAAACATGCTGTTATGACACTAGACAGTCCCTTGAAACTATTGACAGTACTTTCTGGGGGGAAGGAAATAAGTCAGTTTTTTTACATAGATTCAAGGAATATCACTTTTTAAGAAACAACTTTTTATGTTTAAGGGGCTCGTTAGTAGTTGTTTCCTTTAAATTTTGTATGATCCACCAAAAATGGTTAGAATTGTTCATTATGCAATACTAATAGAATATGACAGTCCTGAACCTAAAAAAAAAATGAGAAAAGGCTTTTAAGTCCCTTCACACACAGGCTGAAGGTTTATGGGTCAATCCATATGAATTCACCGAATGCTCCCCAGGTCACCATATAAAAGAAAATTAAAAAAATTACCATTTGTAGGTCTATATAATTATTGGAAAAATCCAAGATTTCAGGTCTCCAGTGTCAATGGTTTAGAAGATACAGCAATTTGAAATTTTATTATTTTTTTGTGGAAAAGCACATCGGCATGAATTTCCAAGTTAAGACGTCCATATCTCTCTTATTTTTCATAATGTAGGCATGAAATTTTGTACCTAGAGTAAAGAAGTTATATTGAAACCATGTATGCTGTTACATCAGGGCTATTGGGTATATATTTTCAAACTTTAATGCTCTAAAAGAAGGGTGAAAATGGGAAATGTTGCAAAACGAGACTTTATTTTTGCAGGGCTGTGTGGAATCTATGCAAGAATAAGAGCTCATATTTGTTTTCGTGCTTCTTATGGTCCACTTGCACATACATGAATGGCCAAAACCACCTTATTTGCAAAAAGATGGAAGCCAGAGAAGTTTTAAAAAGACAAATAATATACAATTGTGAAAAAAGCCCTTTATTCTAATGTAATCACTTCCATATTTTTTTCCCAATATCACACACATCTAGTGGACCTCTGGATAAAATATCACTTTAAAGATTGAAACATTGGTTGATAAGTGAATATTAAGATTTTCTGATTTAATTGTAAAAGATTATTCTGTCTATGGACATACTTGAACTTTGTAAGCATTTTTGCATGTTAGTATTACTCTTTATATGTCTTCAGCATTTATTGTAGTTAATGAAACTCAGACAATTATTGAGCATAAGATTTGGCTTTTGAGATTTCCATTGTTGCTTTGTAAGGTGTTTATAATGTTACACATTTCTTAGTAATCTGAGATAGAAGGGATGTAGTGTCCTGTACTAATACGCCACCTAGCATTAATGTGAGCAGTAGGCTGCCTAGCGGGAAGAAGGCGAGAAACTCGTGTTTGGATGTGTGTAGCGGTTTGGAGTTAATAAAGTGTTAAACTCATGAAGACTTGGATGCAATCATTACATATCTAGCTGCATATATAGATGCATGTCGATATTATATAGGCTGGGGGGGGGGGGGGGTCCAGTGTGGCATATATATATCAAGCACCTGAGATTTGAGGTTTCACTCTGCATTAGGGGGTGGGGGGTGGCAGTTAGTAAAATTAGCTTAACCAGTGTTGGCTAGTGAAAATATCTTAAGATGCCATTAAAGTAAATTTATAAGAAATTCAGCAAGACACTGGCTGAACCATGCATGTCTAAATAAGGTGAGGTTCAATCGCGAGGGATTTAGGAAGTAGGTTGGCTGTATCCTGCTGAGCCGGTCATGGTGAATGTAGTGGAGTGTACGTAGGTATTTTCATAAATAATTAAACAGATTATAGTTGTGCATGTTTGCTGGGCTTACAATTTGGCAGGCACATTTCAAGCATATGGAGAATTAGGTGACAAACTCCGGATTTATCCTTACGATCTACACAATTAAAAAGGCGCGAAACGTCCAGACGACGTGCAGAGCTAGGTGATCAGGTGAGACTAACTTTTCTCCCAATCTCTGGCATGCAAAACGTTGTTTTCATAGCCAAATGCACGAGTAAGGAAGATGTTGAATAGTTTTTTTGTTAAACTTTCAATGCCAATGGATATATATATATATAGGCCTAGACATTGAATTAGGTCAATCGTCATGCAGTACATTGTCAATGGTTCATTAGGCAATATGTAGCCCGTTTTCAAGTTTTGTGAGCAGGTGAGAATGTATTGTAACTTTACTACAATATCAGTGTCGTATATACATAAACTAAATTTATATAGTCTACGCACATGCCAAAATTTGGCTTTTTTCGAAAATGTATCAATAGACTCTATATAGGCCTATGTCTAGCAAGCTAGTGAATATTCATTAATTTCGCAATGCTGCAAATGTGAGTAACATAGGCCTGAATGTGAAATCTGCTTAAAAAGTGACAGACGACAGTTTTGCAATTCTTAGTTATTGTTTATCAAAATATTTATTGAGTTAAAGTGACATGAGGCATTAGATTTTCTCTGAACTTAATGGCGACATATGGGACATTGCTTCCTATTTTTATGCATATAGGCTATTATGCCACCAATATATATATTTGTTTGGCTTGACTAAGAAAACTTTCTGGTCTGAAAAAAGTGGTTGCAACACCTTCGCACTGTTTACATCTGATTGGCTAAACAGCGTTAAATTATTTTTTGATTCCGTGCCTTTTCATAGTTTAGTACAAGTCATTATTAAAAGAAGAAAATTATTGGACATAATTTGGAAATGGTCAAGGCACGGATTCGATTTCAAGATAAGTTTTTCTTAGTGTGGGAGAAATACCTGCAAGTAGGCCTACAGCTATGTTCGAGGTTTTATGAACACCTTGCACTAAGAAAACTTGCTGGTCTAAAAAAAGTGCAACACCTTCGCACTGTTCAGCAGGCGAGTCTTTTGATGAATCGCCACGTCTGATTGGCCGTCGAAATGCGCCACGACATCGATATTCGCCACTGCCCTAAAACATTATCATACACATTGCAAGTTGATGATTTGTTATTAATCTAATGAGCTAATTGTTTGTATCACTGACAGTATTCTATCACCCCGACAGCCATCTAATAAGTGTTTCTTGCACTTGAATCTTGATGTCATGGGAAAAATCAATGTCGCCGAATGAAATCCAAACAACAAATTACATCTTTAAATGCCCAGCGCTTTCAACCCCATATGTTCTAGTTTAGACATCTAGATCATAGACCTGTCTCATGTGTCGGAAACTTCGAAGTGAAGTCGACTGGTGAATCTCCAAGGTCTGGCTTGAACTATGAATCTAAAAATCAACTGTTAAAAAAAATCAACTGTTATTTAAAATATATGAAGCAATATGTATCTAGACCTAATTACCTAATTGGCAATTAATGCCACTGTGCCAGTGAATTATAGTATTTTAATCCCTGCATTCAGAATCTTAAGTGCAAATTAGTGAGTTTTACAAGCATGCAAATTCCTTCTGAAAAATTCCTTTTGTAGAGCCCATGTTGCATCATGAATATTATTATTTGTGTCTTGGAAAATAGCCGTCCTTGGGAAAACTTCAATTCATGAATTAAGATTTTACTTGGCATGCGGTTTAATGTTGTTAATAATTAAGAATAACAAGAATTTTTATTTATTTATTTCATATGACAGATTTCTATTTAAATTGGTTCATCTGGTGATAAAGCTGAGATGAGCCAACTCAACAACTCATTGGTAAGTTTTTTAAGAAAAAGAAATTGATAGTTATGGTAATGGTATATACGCAACACACCAACATAGCTCAACATTTAATTGAACTTCATCTTCTTGGACCTGTCGACATATGGTGAAAAATGGAAATTAAATCACAAGTCCCATGTAATCTAATATGACATTTTATTTGTAAATTTAGATACAGGTAGAAATTTGTCCAGAGAGGTTCGAGTAGCTAGAGATCAAATAATTGAAGTTTTTCACATTTGCTTGTCTGCGTATACATGAAATCATTGTATCAAATGTATTGTTTTCGGAAATATATTGCTCATGAATTCAGTTTCGTTCATTTCAGGCTTCTGCAGAGACTGCAAAATTGAACCCCAATGCAGAAGTGTTTTACTACAAAGGGTTAGTGCCACAAACTGGCAGGGATAGAGTGGGGTTAGAATGGAAGTTATCCCGAGAACAGAACCCTGCTGAAGAAGGTGCTGAGAGTTCACCAGCCAGGAATGCCGTGACGTCTGTAACTGACTTTGGAGCATCCTCTAGTACATCTGAGCCAGGTGAGAATAGTAGATCAAAGTTTTCCAGCTAGGCCGTTAGAGCATGGCGCTGCGCCATGCTCAACCCCCCTTACGCCATGCCCGTTTTTTTCAGCACCATGCCCGAAATTAAGTGAGGACTTGCTTCTCAACAAGTCTTGTATTGTGGCTAATTATCGCTGGACAAAAAAGAAGAAAAGGTTTGGCCATTTTGCAAAGGCTGCATTGTGATATTAAGAGAGATTCTTGAGAAGACTCCTGTTGAGATATGTATATTGGAATTCATGAAAAATCGAATCTATAATGATTCTTTGAAGAAGTGAGCCATATCGCTAAATAGTTTTACATGGGAAAATTTAACATCAAAGCCAGGCAAGCCTGTATATGAGTGATGGTTTTATAGGTTTTATTTTATAAGAATTTGTCTGTAAATGTTGACCATTGTGTGATACAATCTGATGAGTTAAATGTGTTAGTTATTCACCTAATGCATTGGATAGTAATTGTGAGTTTCTTGTAACCTGCTAATATGGTAGATTGTACAATGTTCAGATTCTTTCACAAATAACTGACCACCAGACATCGGTATGTTATATAATGTATGTTTGTTTTTGTTTTTTGCAGGATGTGGAAAAAATATTTAGCGATGAAAACTTTCCAAAATTTGTAAGCTGTGAGTTTGCACACAACAACCACTGGTTTGTTTCTGTTGTAATGAGGATGCTCAACATGAGGAGCATACCAGTATTTATGACAGGAAGTCAAAACTTTCCAGGGCCAACCCATTATGGTAAGATGCTATATGTGAATATTGTAATGACATATTTTCTTGACAACTAGAAACATTTCTGAAAACATGAAATTGGTATTGGTAGGTTTTGTTGAATACGCCCCAACAGATTTGTGAAACCTTTTTGCTATGCATTACAGGCTAGAATAACGGGCAAATGCTTGATGCACAGCACGTTTCTACAAAACAATGAGTTCAAGCAAGAATACTCAACAGGGGGTGCCACTAGCACCACTTCAATGCCCAGAGTGGTAACTAGTGAAAGTATTAATCAGGTAACCAGTGGGCAGTATGTCGTCAGTCAACAGGTAAAGATTTTAAATTTTTTCGAAGATGTATTTTTAGAACACCAAATAGCTAAGGGCAACAATATTTTGGAGAAATTGCAATTTTTTAGTGGTGTTTGTAGATGGAATCAACAAATATGAAAAGTATTAATTATGAAGTTTGATGGTGCTAACATTTATGACAAAATGCACACGTTTTCCACACGCGGCTAGTATATGGACTTTGCTTTCATTACATACTAGATTACATGCTAAAGTAATGACCATGAATAATTTCCACAAGTTTTCATATTTTACCAGAGCTGGCTTGGAGCAGCACAAAATGGACAGAAATGTTAAGTACTAACAAGTCATACCCCAACTTTCTAACCCATAAAAGCCACTTTCTGTACCGATTCACTTCCAAGTTTTCTATCATGGTAGTTAGGTCTGCCCCCTGGACAGGCTGGAGCGTTTGTTATCACTTCCAACGATTTTTCCGCTGATTATTTTTGCTGATGTTGCCTCCTGGGTGATATGTATGATTGGTTTCCAGATGAAAACGAAAGTTAGCAGTATTGTATCGCTATGCCGTTCCAAATCGGCTATATGAACGGCGGCCGTGTACGCATGTGTGTTACAAACACGGCCGCCGTGCGCGCAGGCGCATTATACGCACGGCGAGTCTGAGCGCCCTCTGCCTGCACTGTACTCCCCCTAGTGTTGAGACTGCAAAAATGTGATAAACATGTGGTGGCCTAACATGTAGTAGACTTAACTCATCTGAAGATGTTGGAGGAGTGCACAACTTCAAATAATACATTATTATCATTTTATTTATTATTAATTTGCCGAAAAATATAAGATATTGCTTGATGTGTTATTTTATTTAGTTCAGCTTAAATCTTAAGTGCAAGTGATAAATCAATCAACTTGACAGCAATGATAGCTATTGGTAATGGATGATTACACCAGTGGTGTAGGCTTAGGTCTCATTGCAATTAATAATGATTATAAGAAAGACCAATTAAAGAATATGTGTGAAGTAAAGTACGAAATATACTGTCATTATGAATATATGTTATTATTCTATAGATATTCCAATTGGTTACATGTGATGTACAAATCTGCTTTTTAATGGTAATAAAATTCTGTGATTTTATGTCATCCAATGATTTTAAATTATTTATCGATTTTACATCCATCACATGTACCAATTCCATATTTACATAATTATATAGATATTTTATGACTATTGAATAAAATATCTATATTGTAATTATTAAGAGTGTCAATAGCACACCCACACATTCACAATAACAAAAAGGTTGATCATTGTTGATATTTTTTCCTGATTTTTTCTGAAAAATTATGAAAACAAATTATATTCACAAAACTATATCAATAATTTTCCATCAAATAAGATTCATATAAAAAATATTTTTCAATATTTTTCTTATATTACTAAATGCTTCAACATTCCTGTTGGGGGTTTACAGTGCTCGCAATCATCCATGCGTAAGCCAAAGGGCTTGCCGGCAGTTGATTGCCGGCCCTGAAACTCATTCCAGATAAAGTAAGTTAGATAAAGTAAGTTTTAGATCTAAGGACAATATTTATTGCAATCCTACAAGACATTATCTGTCATTATACTTCAAAAGATAGCATAAATCTGTCATTATAATTAAAACAAGTAGCATAATCCATTTTTTATTTCATCATGGGATCAATTGCAATCAATGCAACGATTGCAATTAATGCAACACAGGGGGTGGAGACTTGTAGTCTGTCAATACAAAAAATACCACTCTTCTCATTGGTTCATTTTTTAGTGGTGAAAGTTGATTGCAATTATAACTCTACAGAAATCAAATAAATTGTGCGGATGGGGTTAACATTATCATTCGAATTTTATATTCTGGCCTGTGTGTCAAGGGGCATTTGACTGGGAAATCTTTGTGGAGCACGGAACTGCCTTCACGGAAAACTGCCAGTCGAATACTACCATGGAGTGCAAACTCCCCTCATCAGTTCCAGCTACAGGTAGTTGCGCACTTGCAGTTAATACTACATTTGACTCATTTGATCAATTTGAAGCAGCCCTGAAGAAGTACTATACAGAGTATAATGTTCAAATTGTTAAAGGTATGTCAAAATTCACTGTCATATATTAATATGTTCATGTAATAATATGGTGTGGTCACTTCAGAAGATGAGAGAAAGAATTTGGGACTGTATTATTAATTTATAAAGTATACTAGATCTAAGAGCTTGTGAGTATCTTGAATTCTGTCAAAAACTGAATGGTCAGTCAGATATGGGTTAACGATTCCATTAATTTCTAGAATATAAAGAAAAAAAAATTTTCAGAGAGGGAAAGGTTGAAATGAAGGAACCTCCCTAATAGCCCTGTCATCAATGCATGTTTTTTTTTAAAATAATAATAAAATGAACAGTCAAGATGAAGGGCTAAATCAACATATATGATCAAGTAAAATGTGAATTACCTTTATCTAGCAATATAATTTACTAAAATTGTGGTGTATATTACATAATTTGCTTCAATCAAATTTCACTATAAATTGAGCTCAATCAAGGTAAATATTTATGACAAAATTCGATGTAGGTCTAGCATGTACCTTTGCTTGGAAAGAGATATAATGTGGTCCTATCTAATATTTTAATATTACCTCAATTGAGGTTAAAAATTGTAACATATCATATAAAAAAAAAACATTATATATGGAAATTTTGTTCATTTATTATAGATTATATTATTTAATTTCAAACATTTAAGGCAGATTTAAAATTATATATGAGAAAAAATTTATTGAAATTATAAGTATATTATATAAATTATTTACATTAAACATATCATATAATTGTAAATAATATACTTTTTCAATATCAATAACTATTGTCATCGGTCAAATTTACTCAGAATTGTGAAGTCCAGTTTTATATTTATATTTTTTATTTTTTTGCAGTGAACACCTAGACAGTCGAATCTGCCAACAAGCGAATTCCAGAAGGGCAGCCTCTTTACCCAGCACAGTTGAAGTACAGCTATGTTACATACGGATGCAAACATTCAGGCCCAGTGAGAACAACTGGAGTAGGGCTTAGGCAAAACCAGAGGTAATAATTTTTAAGCAAAGAAAATTTTGCACCTAACTAGTATTTATTGCCTTAATTGTCCATGGCTTGACATACCAACTTTTTCGATTGTCCGGGACAAGTAAATGTCAAAGGGGACAAGTTAAAATGGAGAGACACTTGTCTGAGTGGACTAGTAAAATGCGGCAATGCTTTCAGTGCCGTATTCATCATCTTCTTCTTCAATCTCTTCAGTTGTAATAGCAATTAGAGAAGGGTAAAAAGCTTTGAGCTATGTTTGACACTTGGCACTGAGTTTTTTCCGAGTCATGAAAACATAATGATAAGAGATTATTTATTTTTGGTTGGATCTCTAGTATGCTAGTGCATCTATACAAACTACACTCATGAATAAAATAGCAATATTAGTGCAATAGAAGAACAAAATGGTGAGCAAGCAAAAAAAACCTTTCTGATAATATAGACTAATGAAAATTAATAAAAACATTTGCAGCTTGAAAATTACTACATATTGTGGAGAATGTGATCATTTTTTTATTCAAACATTAATATCTCAATAAATTGTTGCAGCTACTACCTGTAGTATTTAGTTTGTACAGACAATTTTCACATAAAAGTCAGTTTTATGGATAAAAAAGTTTTCTGTATTGCCTGCTAGTTATTATCACTATAATGTATTGTGAATATATAGAAACTTACACACATGAAAAAGCTCTCATTTGGTAAACTATTTCTCTTCACAGGTCCTACAAACTTGAGTGCCCTATGAAAATAGCTGCTCGGTGCACCAAGGAAAAAGACAAGCTTATCATCTCAAAGTATGTGCCGCAGCACAACCATGAATTGTCTGAAGAAATCTTCAGTTCATATCCTGAGGTAAATAATGTATATTGTAAGATGCAAGATTATGCAATTTTGCTAACTCTAGAACTGATATCAAATTATATTTTCTTAACTTTAAAATTTCTGGTTAAGTTGATGCATGCTGACTTGGTTATATCTCTAAACACTGGTGTTCACTGGCCAAGTCCTGCCAGGGTAATAAAAAAAAATTAACTTCAGCATTGAAACATGTTTTTGCATGGATGGTCAACATAAACTACTGAGTGGGGACAATGGGGGGGGGGGGGGGTTAGTGTCACATGACTAGTAATAAAATAGCAATATTAGTGCAATAGAAGAACAAAATGGTGAGCAAGCAAAAAAAAAAACCTTTCTGATAATATAGACTAATGAAAATTAATAAAAACATTTGCAGCTTGAAAATTACTACAACTTAATCTTTTGTCAATGAAAGTGTCCAGGCCGGGAATTATCCGAATGGGGGGCACATGATATAATTTTTTATGGGGGTGCTCTGACTTATTGGCAGAAATGGGAAATGGGACCCATTCAGAGCTAATTAAAATGTTAAGTAAATTCCATAATGGCCTGATTGACCCTAGCTTTGAGCTTCCTGATCACTATTTTTGAATAATTTTGTCCTTCAAATATTTCAGATATATTTATTTTTCACCAATTATTCTATATATAGGCCTAACATACAAGTATGATAAACCTAGTAACAAGTGTAATATGTGGAATCATTGTTTTTTTATTGAAATGTCTTTGCCCACCTACTTTATTCAATTAAATGATAATTTGTATCTCTGAACATGCTGTATTGTCAGTATTTACAAACTGTATATATGCAATGACTCAGAATTTCATATTCTCTTCAACAGCAAAGGAAGTTGACAACAGAAGAGGCTAAAACAGCAGATGCCATGTTAGTATCTGGTATTGAATGTGCCAAAGTCAGCACATACATGTCTTCTATATCAGGAAAGTGTGTCACGGCGAAAGATATTCAAAACCTTAAGTTGCGAAAGCAACCAGAAGATCTAAGGCTACTTGAAGCTTTGACCGACATACTGGATGAAGACAACGGTGCCCTGGTCAGAATCAACACTGACAAAGTAGACTATGTTACCTCGGTCTACCTACAAACAACATACATGAGGAGCATGTTTAACCTTTATCCAGAATTATTGATTATGGACACAACATACAAAGTGAACAGCCAAAACATGCACTTAACAAGTTTGATGGTGGTGGATGATGAGGGACATGGACAGGTAGTTGCCCATGGACTGTTATCAAGTGAGAGCAAGGCGTCACTGCAGGCTTTTCTTCAATGGTTTGTCGATAACAACACAGATAAAATATTGGCAATAGAGTCTGTTCTAGTGGACAAGAACTTCAGCGAAATTTCTGCCATACAGAGCACAATTCCATCAGTGCAAATACATTTGTGTATATGGCATGTCTTATGTGCTATGAGACGTAGGCTGCTGAAAGAGCAACTAGGAGAAACTAAAAATGATGAGATCTGTAAGATCATGCAAGATCTAGTTTATGCCAAGTCAGGCGAAGAGTATGAAAAGTTTAAAGATAATCTTCACCAAAAAACAGTTGGGAAGCCGAAGTTCTTTACTTACTTTTTACATCAGTGGGATTCCTGCAAGGATCAGTGGGTCCATTTCAAATGGCAAGGAGTGCTCAACTTTGGTACTTGCACCACTAACTACATTGAAAGCTTCCATCAGAAAATCAAGAGGTGCCTGAACATGACCACAAGCTTGGACAGCTGCCTCCGGATTTTATTCCGTTTCAATGTTAAGAAAAAGAAACAATCATCCATAAAAGAAATTATGAATAAAACAAAAACAACATACAATCTGAAACTGAAGGATGATTTGACAAATCAGTTGTTCGAGTTAGCAACCGACTATGCTGCCCACAAAATGCTTAAGCAGCTTGCCAAAGCCAAGAAATCTCTCAACGCAGTGACTATCAGTGAAGACAAGAAAAATGGTAGCTTCCAGATCGAGTGGAATGACACCTGCAACATTTTATCACTGAATGATAATTACCAGTGCACTTGCAATTTTTTTAAAACTGATCGTTACTCTGTGCACATGCTTTCTGCTACATTCTCAAGCGACAGCTTGGCATTGACAGGGGCTGGATTGATGAGAGTTGGAGGAGAAAACATGCATCATATACTGAAATGGAGCCATCAGAATTGGTTGAAATATGCAAAGATCATGTAAATGATGGTTGGACAGTTAACAATGCAGTTAAGCTGCCGAAGTCATCCAACCAGCGTTACCTACACTTAATTGGACAACTGAAAGAAGTTGCAAGTCTGTGTTCTGTTCAAGACAGTAATCGCTTTGCAGAGTATACCACTGTCTTGAATCAGATTATGGATGCATGGTCCAAAGGTTTATCTGTCTCTGTAACTGTTAATGAGGGATATGATAGTCCAAAAAAAGAAAAGCCCAAAAGTCAAGAATTTAACCAAGATCATGAAAAGGAAATGTATCCCCAAGATGACCAATCCAAGGCAGCTTCCAACACCAACCAAAAAAACATTGACCAGACAGAAGAAGACCAGGCAGAAATCATTACCAGTAGTAATCCAACCACCCAGGAAACCACGGGAACATTTGAAAATGGAGCAGTACCTCACCAGCCTCTTTTTAAACTGAAGAAAAAAATAGTAAGACGTGGCCCAGAGAGAAGGACTGTTGTTGGATTGAAGAGAAAAGCCTCTCAAGTGAGAAAAAATGCAGGGAATAAAACCAGACAAGATGACATTATACATGGGTATTTTTCAGCAGTGACTGACACGGAAATGTTTAAGTACATAAATGACGTCCCTCCAGACAACTTGAAAAGTTTGTATCAGTTGGCAGGAAATATACCATATTTGCGATTTGGGAACTTTGCATCCTTTGATACAGGCCTTCTGGAGAATAATGTGGTACAATCATTAGCTCTTGAACTGGATGAAGAGGGCCATGAGGATATGGTAACTGATGCCGTTCAATCTCTAACCCTCAAACTAAAGGAACTCAAGGGTATAAAGGACACCAAACGAAGGACTGAAATTGTTCACATTATGGTATTGCTATTAACATTTGCCTACCTCAGGAAGATATCTCTTGATCATGCCACTGAAACTGTTTTAAAACTGCCACCAAAGAACTTGTCACTAAAGTCTGATTGGCCATTGATCAAAAGTTGGGAGAAATACCGACTGGGAAACAACACATTGACTTCGTAAGAATTTAAGATCCTTGAGACAGGAAAGATGCTGAATGATCGGGTAAGTAATATAATGTTTAACTAAACGAAAAGAAATAAGTGAATACAGTAATAATTAGAATTTTTCTCATAGAAAAGCTATAAACTCTTAATAATTGGAATTTTCTTCACATAAAAAAGATATATATATGTAATGATATTTGTTCTAGCCAAAATATAACTCAACAATGAATAAATGTGGATGCACTACCTGTGATTTATCTGGGCAGGAAATATATTGTTCATGCAATATTTAAATGCTTTCATTCCAGATCATTCATGCCTATTTGGGATTCCTTGCACAAGGAAGAAATACTCAGAAGCCATTCACCATTTGAGTTTTGCCCTCATTTGCCGCTGTTAAATGGGAACATGATGATTACACTTGGTGTCTTAAGGTATGTCCAAAATGATATATTATAGTACATTATACTATACTGTACTTCATATCAATCCATAATACAATTTTACCAGAATAAAAGTTGATATTCATGGGACCTGGGTGCATCATTTTGTTTCAACCGCCATTGGTGTATTCACAAGTGCACTAATTGAAAATAAATATAACTTTCATTTATTTTACTGAGCATATGGCAAGAGGTAACCCGATGTATAGACAGTTACATATTTCAATAATTATAGAAAAATATGTTGATAAGCATGGTCAATTATAGTAGGAACATTGTAAATTTGACATGTAGTTGGATATGTTAGTAGAAAAATGCATAAAAGCCTATCGTCTGCAACATCTTAAGTAATATTTTGGCTTTAAATTTGTATGTACAGGTTCCACTACTTAGTTTTAGATGGGTACTTCTGCCTATTTGCTATCAAGAACACTGGATGTTGCTAGCAGCTGACAACCACCTAGGGAGGGTTTACTTTGCGGACTCAATTCCGAATAACAACCGGAGAAAGTGCTTCATCGAGAAGTACAGGTACAACAAAATCCATGTAACCCATAGCCAATCTGGCAAGTAATTCTCAATTCCCTGCCAGGGAGTATATACCCTGCATGCCGCCAATTACAACACTCCATTGTCAAGCACTCTACAATAGCCTTGCACCATTACATTTGTAGTGGTTTAGTGACAATCTGCTTGGTTCCTTAATGGTAATGGTCTTGCACATAAAGAGTCCACTGCCTTATCCACTAGGCCATGGCCCCCACAAATGCAAATAAATCCACAGATTTGTATTAAGAGTTATATCACATTTGAAGCACACAAATTATTAATTATTAAAATTATTGTCAGCATAACTTGGTACATAGACAATGGTAATTGCCTATATATATGAAACTGAATCAATATTCTGTTAATTGAATAGTATTGTTAATTCAGTGTATGTTTTTTTAAAGAAAGTTTATACGGACAAATGACGATAAGGAAGATGCGCCAGAAAGAGTGTTAACAGAACATGACATAGTTGTTACTAAGCAGAGAGATGGCACAAGTTGTGTAATTTTTGTTTTGATGGTTAGTAATAGCCATGCTCAATATCATTTGCTTGACACCGTTTTCTAGCAGTTACCTAGCTAGGTAGGTTCCTGGAGGGTTGGGGGGTCAGGGAGGGGGGCAGGCAACCAATCCAATTATGGGACATGCTGTAACTGCTGATTCTCCTTTACCTTTATATTACCAAAATATATACAGCGTTTGTGTTCGCACAAGTGTGCTTTTTTGCAGAACAACCAACATCTATCAGGTCATTTATATACATTCATAATATTAAATAATACATAATTACTGAAAGTCCCAGAAGGGGTGGCAAGACAGGGAGCAAGATTTTTTTCTGGCCAGATTCCAATGATGAAAGATGTTAAATTAGCATGGATAGCATGGAGTAATTGCAGAATTTTAATGGGCAGTAAGACCCAGCATTTTTAGTTACAAACACCACATTTGAATGACACTGACACTTACATGATCTTGTATGTTATCTTCTACCATTTAAGGCCTGAGATTTTCAGTGGGGCATTTTTGATTCTGTACATTACTGTGGCTGTACTACTACTGGACATACTTTGACTTAGTATCAGTATAAAGTCCTGATATTTTTCACCTGAGAACTTTTCTAATTATTTTCTTTCCAGAATGCTCTTGCTATTCTTAATGAAGTTCCACCTTGTGTTTCACGACAAGTTCATGTTAGAAACTTCAAGAAGCATGTTGCATGGATTTTTTATGACTATATGCGAAGAAATGATGAGGGGTTATGTGACATGCCATTTTGCTTAGTGGAAAGTACCAACCCAAGAAAGACAAGTGGGTGCTTTGTGATAACTGCGATCGATGGTGTCACCAGGAATGCGTAGGCATCAAAGGAAGTATAAAAGCTCGTGAAAGGTTCACATGTCCGTTATGTTGTGACTCGTAGTCTTGTTTGTCTAAAGTGATATATATGTAAGTCTAACAGTAACGTTTGTGTGTCTATTCTGTAGTGGTACCTTTTTATACCGAACTGTCAGAACATGGTTGTCAAATATGAATTGAAGATGTACCTTAAGCAGTGCTAAGTTGTTAGTAAAATGATTTTATGGTGATGATATAATATCTATAAATGCCTGGTAATTAATTTTTCCAGTTGCGTATGATATTTTCTCCGACTCAGGTGTGTCATTTAACAATGGAGGTAATTTGAAATTGCAATTTTTTAGCAAATTCTTATTCTTTGAGTTAAGACATTATGTACCTAATTTCGACATCCAGAAGTCTATTCCAGATGCTTTTATTTGACACATTTATCTGTCATAACTGAAGTAAACTAGGTAATTTTCTGAAATATACATATATATATATATATATATATATATATATATATATATATATATATATATATATAATCATATGATAGGCTGGTTTGTGTGTGTGTGCAGCTTGTAATAGAAACAAAAGGAAAAAGATAAAGTCAATTCAAGGCCCAACCATGTCAAAATGCCTTCACCTGGGTGTCGAAATTAAGTACATGGTGTCGAAATATGGTGCTTTTCAAGGGTTTAACTAACACACACCATAAGTGACAAATGGTTGAATTTATCATAAATAATAATAATTTTGTTTGATTATGCAAGTATATATGTACAAGCCCAAGTGTTTTTTGCACCAGCAGGACTTAACTTTTTATAGGCAAAATAGTGACAAGGGTATCGCAATATAGTACACTATTTGCTCAATTTGTACAATTTCATCGCAATTGGAGTTTATTGTTTACGTTTGTATTTTTATTTGCTGCTTTTTATAGTTCATAGTTCAATAAACTGATCATACTTACATGTAATCCTGAGTTATAGTTATCATTAGGAAAGGTTAACCTTCCCATGAAATATATGAGATACTTTGCCTTTTTGATCCCCCAATTTGAGCTAGTAAAAATTTAACTTGTACAATGTATTTAGGTGGACCTGTTCAAGCATGCGCCTTTCTCAACTCCTTGAGGAGTATATATACAGCCTGGCCGCTACCAGTGAACACAAAATAAGCGCTCAATCGTCGTCACTGCCAAAGTTTCAGTTCTTCCATTGTGCATAAAAGTCCAGCACCTTATCAACCCCCCAATTATGTTTTTTAACTTTTATATTTCTTCTGGACTTGTTGGGTCCCATTGGCATTTAACAAGCCCATTGCTGGCCAGTCAGAACTCCCTGCTCCCCACAAAGTTTATTATACCAAGTGCCCCCAACCTGCCAACCCCGGGTCCTAACCCCAATCAGGGGGGGGGGCATATCTGGTGTTGTACAATGTAAACACTTTAATACAGTATGATGGCTACTAACTCATTGAGACCAGTGTCTGTGAATGTATACTCCATTCATTACTCATATTTTGTACAAATCTATTGATCTATTAGAAAAAAGATAATAGCATAAAATTACTGGACTACCATACCAACATTTTTTCCCTAATTTCCAATGCATTTAAAAGTTTTCACAAACTATTTGGAAGAATATACTCTAACCTAACCATTGAACATAGATAAATTCTACACATTTTCCTGAACAATTCTGTCTTTATAAGTTTATATAAATCCCATCCCTGTCGATGAACGGCCGTGTGTATTGCTCATATAAATACATGGCGGCCGTGTATATTGTACAGTAAATACACGGCGGCCGTGTATATTGTACAGTAAATACACGGGCCGTGTACAAACTTTGTTTATACACAAGGCCCGTGCATATAGGCTCTTCCAAGCCGTTCAGATCACTTTATTCGCCTTGGATCCTCACCCTAGATGCAGCCCGCTCAGAAATGGTGGGAAATGCCGTGGTTTGGATCCCACTTGGGATCAATGAGTCCCTGTTCCAAAGGGCAGAGCTTTGAACATCCCATGTGCATTCTAGTTCTGTGCTATTATCTCGTCATTAGTTCTGGTCGCAGAGAAGCAATGGAAATGACAATAGAGAATATAGCAAAATTCTGTTATTTGGTTCCCAGAACTGTTATTATCAGTCTGAAAGTTTGGCTTTGACTTGTAGCACTAACATTCCTGTTCATTTTGCACTGAACCATTTATGGCTTACAAACTAAAATAATGTTTATAATAGATCCCTAGTATATATGCTCTCGTAATGTTTCAATGCTATTTGGTCTGAAGCTTAGTCAGCTTATATGACCCTGGGTGGGGTCTTTTACTTGCCTCAGCTGAGTAAAAAGGCACCTCCAATTTAACATCTCATGCAATCAACATCCAGCTGGGATGTAGCTCATGAAGAGTCCCCGGTCCAGGGACCGAATCCGGGACCTTCAGCAGAGCTGGCCAATGTGGAATTGGATGCTTCACCATTGTTCGTGCACTTTGTGACCTCACCATGGCCATTGTCCTCTAGATATTCTAGATATTTACAATACTTAGCTTGCAGAGCAAAACATGTAAAGAAATTTATATTATTTTTGAGAGAAATTTAACTTGAAATTTTCTGTGCTCTGGAGTAGATTTTATTTGCAAATGTCTCTTGAATAAGCAAAATTCATATCAGATATGCTCTATTGGCAAGCATACAAGTGCATGATGTCTTTATTTTGCAGCAGACAACTACTATTATGGTGTCATTTGTAGTTTCAGGGCTGTCCTTTCTTCCCACCTAACTCGGTGTACCGGGCACCATGGCCTCCTGCTACCAGCCTGGTGCCTTTCTTCATTCCTGCAACAGTGAGTTTAGTTTTATTAATCCAGCTGGAGGAAGATAGCTATTTGGTTTCTTGGGTGATATGAAGGAGTGAATGTCCTACTTGCGAAATGGTTACGGAAAGGGAATGTGGCATGGAAGAGGCGCACTCAATTGACTCGACTCTTCCACTATCTCATGGGAACTCCCTGGACTACAGGGAAGTGAAATAGAATTAAATTTCAGCATCATGTGCGCTGCATAAGATGGTCAAGATTCAATATATTTTTATTTGCTACAATAGATTTATTTGCTACAGTTTTAAAAATACTGTAGAATGTCTTTCGTGGACAGATATTGTTATATAATACTCATCCTGCTATGCTCTTAGCTACATGTCTACAAGCGTTGTGAATAATGACCTCTAGATTTAGTGCAGTATCGGAGATAAATGTATTTACAAGAACTTCAGTATCTCTTTAAATTTAATAACAAATTGAGTCAAACGCTGCAGATCATCTCAATGCCTTCTATGTAGGAGGTAGCCCTTCAATGAGGTGGTCATGTGATTAATGTTGCAGGAAAATAGTTATAGGTGGCTGTTGTCACTAGGCAATATTGAAAATGTATTGCGTTTAATTGTAGTTACATATTCTATGGATGTGTTTGTGACATTTTTTCAGGCTTTTACAGTGAATGATTACATTCCTGCAGTTACTTTGAAACTATCAAGAACCACCAGTATGCACAGATTGCACAAGAATACAATTAGGTAAGTGCCATCCTTGTTTTAAATTTATCAAGTTTTATAGGAATTAGGTTTTGCATAAAGAACAATGCCTAATTGAAAGAAGATGAGTTAATGATAGTTATAGTAAAGATTCTGTGTTGATTTCGGATTAAATCATGTTGTTAACCCCTCGGTTTCTTAAGAAATCCAAAACTGCGCAGAGTTCATGGCATTGTGCAGGATGGAGAGCACTTCGGAAATGGATCAGGGGAACACAGAGGATGTAGCAGTGGTGACCACAGTGGTGACCACAGAGGTGACCACAGAGGAGAAAGGATCGAAGCAGAATGGCAAATAATTGAGCCACTAAGTACGTATTTTGGCGAAAGCTGGCCAGCTTAGTTGATTTAGAATAATCAACAATAGGTACAAGTACCTATGAAGAGATGCAGACATAACAAATGATGATCCTGCCATTTCTGCCACTACTATCGAGGGTTGCTCACAGCTCAGTTCTTGGCTGTATATATGTGCTGAAGGCCTAATTTTGCACATGCCATGTGCCATTCTAGTTTTTTTTTAAAGGTATTACTGCAGTTAATGTTATTATTATATGGACTTCAGTTGTCCAAATGTCTCTCACTATCTGAACAGCTTGAGCCTATCTTGCCAGTGTTATTCTAATGGTTTACCATAATGGATAAGAGCCCTCGGCTGCCTGCAGTTCATCCTTGATGGTCATGGCTCAACCTCCCGACTCCCTGTCAGATCATACCGCAAGCTACAGCCATTCATCTGCCAGTGTCTCAAGCACCAGAGCACCATGGCCTTGGCCTCCTCTGACCAGGTCTTGGACTCCACAGATTCCCTCTCACAGTAAGCCTAACAGATGTTTGAGAATTTATGTTGGAAGTGTCACAAACTACCATCATATCAATTGAGTGTAGGAAATATTTTAAATCTCTGTCATCAGTTACAGTGTAATGAAGCTATCAGAAACATGAACACACACACAGCAAAGTTTGAAAGGATCTTCCTAGCTTGGTTATATTTGATGCTGAAAAATAAAATCTTGTATCCAATGTCAAGAAAAATATTGTATAGTTTCTTAGTCACAGATTAGAATGCGAGATTTGTTGTTGCAGAAAAAATTGCCGCCGAAGTCAAAGAAGGTTACAGGACTTTGCTGCTAAGAACTTGGTAATTAATTTTTTTTTTGCTCTCATGAAACTAGGTCACTGCACAATTCCTATAGGCCTACACGGCCAATGTTGCTCTGATTTAAATTTTGACAGAAGATGCAAATAGGCAAGAACATTCTCTACAAGGTTGTTATGGAAAAGTTATTATTCCTTAAAAGCTAAGACTGCACAGGGCAATTAATTGCGGAGTGCACTTTTCCCTTTTAAATGGCTATTACCATAAATTTTGATGCTTTCTAAGGAAAAGCATTGTATGTGACCCTTTTATTGGATATTTTTCATAACGACTGTATTGTGTTACGAGAAGTGTTACTTGATATTTTAAATGCCTTATGGAGCTAATTATTGACCCATTGGAGCCAGTATTGCTCGAATGATCATATACCCACTGCATAATTTTTTTTTGCAAACAGGCATCAGCAGATTTGAAAGATCACAGGTCAGATGCAGAATCTCAGAAGTTTGAATTGGAAGCTGTGCCTTGCCCACCCCTGCCTCATTCTGCAGAATCTCAAAAGTTCGAATTGAAAGCTACGTCTTTCCCACCCCTGCCTCATACCAGTCCTGTTGCATCCTCTATTGAGATACTTAATCTGATTTTTTTTTTTACATTTACATAAGCAATTGTTAAAGAATTCATTATATATATTATTCAATGCTGAAATTAGAACAGCTCTCCTGTTACTGGGCAACTAGCGAAAAAAGGTACATTCTTGTTGTGTGGCAATGCCAAATTAATGAATGTAAGTCTGTACATGTGAACAATGACTGTCAAGGGTAAAATTCTGATTCATTGTGGTCAAAAAGTTCCCTGTGAAGGGAGGTATTGTAACTTTTTACCCATTTTTATTCCGGTGGTATTGACAATTCAGACGTACTTATCCTTGCAAAGGTTCAGCCATACTCCAGAATATTATGAGCTAGGGAGTAATGAAATTGCAGATGATTGATATTCATGAGCTTATGACATGATCTGAGTGTGACATGTAATTTACTAAGGTGGGACAGGCTGGCATTGCATAATTATTTATAATGATAAAATATGCAAATGGTATATTTAATTACATGAAAGAGACTATTGTGAGTGTTACAATAGCATCATATCACAACAAGTCCTGGATACAAGTTAGTGAAAAATATCACATTGGTATTGGAAATAACCTGCCTCTCCTAAGATGGATGAGTCTATTAATATATTGGGTTGGGAATTCCGTAGTTAGTAAGGGGTATGGGAGTCGTGACACAGAAAAATATGCTGTGTATCAATTTCATTGTACAGGAAAATGTAATTTCAAAGACCCTGAAATCTGACAGAAGTAAATTTTGGCAAGTAGGTGAAGACACAAGGTGTATTTTCCAAAAGTTTTTTGGAGAAAACATCAGTGGCCATGTTTATGACATTATTGTAACTGCACATGAGTGTTATAAAATGCAGGTGCAGGAAAAAAAGGGTAATGAATGGATGACAGTGAACTCGCGAAGAGGTGGGGCGAAGGTGATGCAGAAGCGGCACCAGAGAGGAAGGGAAATCATTGTAGGTTTCACATTGAGAAGTATTTGTTATTGATAAATAGGTTACATCGGAAATTTTATTATGTTAGGTATACACTGTAAATAGTGTAACCCGTAAGTTCAATATTCTTGTCGAACATTTCTTCATCTGCTGATAAAATATTTTGGAAATACAGAACGAAAAGACAGGGCAGGGCTACTTCTAACACTGTTTAGTCTCTGATTTCGTAATTTGTAATTTCGATAATTAGAATTTGGTTTTCAATACATATGTTTGCTACCACTGGGTTGCAGGTTCGATTTCCGGTTGAGCTTAAGTTGGATGGCTGTTCCATCCTTCATCTCATTGCCATGGTCCCTGCCTGTCGTAATTAGCCCAACAGGTGCAGAAATACAGGACGAAAAGCCCTATTCCATCCACCACCACTTCAATACATATTTTTAAGAATCCTAGCGTAATTTGTGAGACTGTCTACATTTATGAAATATGAATTTTTGAAAAGTTTTCAAGGTAGGACCATTGTGTTCAAAGTAGCCCTGTCTTGCAGAAATTTGTTTGGTGGAATGCTTCTTATTGAGTTATGGTATAGTGCCTCAAACATTGGGTGTGTGCTCCTAGTCCGGTACTTCTGAATATACTCTGGTTATATATATTGTGTATTTTCTCAGGACACACATTTTCACAAGCTGTTGAATAGGAGGTACTTCAAAATGATCACATTAGAAATTAAGAAATGTGTTCTATAGTTCCTTGTTTAACAATGTTACTTTTCTGATTATCTTTGTTTGAAATGTTGTTTTTTGTTTTATTTATTTTTTCGTAAATGCTAATTCTAACTGCTTCAGTTTGCAATTTTACAATTTTTAATTTTAATTTTTGGCTAACCTAAACAGGCAGCACTCGTTTCGTTTTTAAATTGCGTAGTGCAATACGAAAGGCTTTTGGTAAAATAAATTGGCTCCTACAACCTTATTAAATTTTGAGATAATTCCCATTTGGTCATTCTGTCTCATCAGTCTTATCTGCAATCTAGATAATTATTTGAAACAATTGTTAAACTTATTTATGCTATTTTTCCATTCAGTGATTTAATGATAATCTCTATTAATGGAGTGTCCAGTGTGGGAGTGAGGTGTCGTGGGTACAGAAATTCAACGGTAATGTGTAGCATTCTCATTTATATACGACTATAACATTTCATGACTGATGTGTCGTATTGATATGCAGAAGTCGATAAAGAATATATATATATAACAATAACGTTTACCAATTCTATAAGACAATAACAAGATGTAACGGCCATGCCAGGTCCTGAAGTTTTAGTCTCTTAATTTTTTGTGGCATTGTTCATTATATAATTATGCTTAAGTGCAGGTATTTATAAGAAGCCTGAATATTTCAATTCCCGTGGACCCTTCCACTGAATGTTGAGGCATGCCAATACAAAATTAATGGCTCCCATTGAAAATTCAGAAAAAAAAAAAACTGGAATGAAAACCATTTTAAGACATTACTCAGAATAATAGCAAATATATATATCATTTACATTTATATGTTATGCAGTTCAGCATTGGGTAACAGTAAGATATTGAGAAGTGTCTGACCAAATGTGACATAAAATTTTTTTTGTTGGAAGTTCTAATTTTAGTGGAATTGCACATAGAAAGCTGTAAGTGCACCATTTGGTGACACTAAGATAAAAAAAAATCAACGCTAACATGAAAAGCAAGTGTGGTAAAAGGCGATGACCAACAGTTATAATAATCGACATAAGAGTGGTCTCAAGGGTGTTCTTTTTTAATTAACTGCTACTTCGGGTGACATCAAATACAACTTCTCAGACATGATGAGCGATTGGTTGACAGAAAAATGAAAAGTTGCTATGTTATTTCACATGAAATTAATTTTTGACTGATGGACCCTTAAAAATGCCTGGAGAATGATCTCAGTAGCTGAAGACTAAATAAGCGTCACCTAATAGTTGCATGAATTTTACAATCAGCATGCATAAAAATGTGTCCAGAGGGTCTAGTTCCCTCATTTGTACATCTGAGTATCCCTGTGAAATGTCTGAAATCTATTTGTCTTTGCTGTTATTTTAACACTATCATTCATTAACAATATGTGGATTTTTGGAACCAACTCTTGTTGCAGTTGACCTGTGCTCAAGTAGCAGCAGATGACACAAACAGTGTAGATAGACTTACTGATATCACATGTAATAATTCTGGAGCTACGAAATGGCCTGCCAAGCTGTGTGGATTATGCAAGATCCCATCATGCCAAGGCCAAGAAAAAGAAGGCTAAAAAGATTAAGAATGTAAGTTGTCTTATTTGTGATTATTTTTTGAATTACAAAAGATTAAGTGTCGCTCAAAACCTTTCTGAAACATTCACGTTTGATTTTGAACAGCATGGATTTATTGCTAAACAGAGATGCCCTGTGGATGAAAAAATAACAGTATATCAATTATTACATTATTCATTAGATAAGTCTGCTTTGTATGGTACATATTGTAATAAATCCCTACCTTAACCTTTTTTCCCCAGGTGCCCTGGTTTTGCCCAATGTATGCCCTGGAATCAAGTAGTAACAGTGGAGTGAAGTCAAGTACTGATGATGCAGCTAATACAGAGGTCAGACATATTTCAGCGTTGACACTGACTGAAGTTGCTGAAGAAACATTCTTCAATCTTGAAATTCGGGTGCCTTCATGGAAGTATTACGAATTCTTACAATTCAGACTTGGCACTTTATGGCACTATGCCAAATCAACTAGTCCTTACCCAAAATGTAATTGCCACAGGAAATCTAGCCAGATTCAGTAAAGACCTTTTGTAATGAAATGTTCATGATGAGTTATTATATTTCAGAAAATCCGGAAAACCTACACAGAGGCGCAGTTCACTGAAGTAGTGGAAGATGGCTGTTGTTTTGTTTGTGATGGAACTTTTAATGACTCGAAGTCGCATTACCTACGCCATTGGGAGAATGCTTGTAACTTGGTAATGGAAGGTGAGTGTGGCAGTAAGTTACATACTGGAACATGTACTTACTCCTACTTGTTGCTTGGTCTTTGTCACTTGTGCTTTCACATTGTGCATCATATATTTCTAGTATCCTTTGTGCTATCCCGCGTGTTTTTGGATAGCAACTACCTTACAGTGTTGTCATTTATAAATCAATTAATAGATTCCTGAGTTTAACAATAGAAGCTTTTGCAGCCAGATTTCCTGAAGTTCTATGTTATTTTCACATGTGTGCCATATTTGCAGATGGATCTAAAATACTAAAATGTCATAAGTCGTCACACCGTAACAGAGCCCACTATCACTGTCCTGAGTGTGAACACACTTCCATCATTAATTCTTGCCAAATGGAGAGACACTTGTTGGACAGACATGGTCTTCAAGTCAGGAGGGCTGGAACAACCAGTAAACTACAAACTGAGCAGAGTAAAGTAAGGAAAGAAGGAAAAATTGTGATTGATTTTGTTGGCCCATTCATATTTCTGGGACTGTCAATAAAAAGCAATTGTATTTACAGTTGAGCCTCACGTCCCTGTGGTTGCAGCTACTTAATTAAATTATATAATATTATGTGGTTGTAGATAGGAAAAGGGGAAATTACAGACTAGTATTTGCTTGTGTGCCATAAATTATAGTGTCATAACTATAGTTGTATTCTTTGAGCTTTGCTCTTAATATCTGGCTGATATGTGATATATTTTTTTCAAGAATGTTCTGATGATGCTAAGGATGTGTTCTCTTAGGATGCTGCATCACCAAGAGTTTTCCAAGGTAGCAACACCAAATCAGTTGCTTGTGGTGTGTGTGGGCAAAGAGTTGTCAAATCATCCCTTGGTAAACATGAAAACACACAATGAGGAGTATTCACCTTTTGTAGCTACCTGTGTTGATTTAGAGCAAGGAATTTATCTTGTTAATCGTGGGAAGTCTGGCACTCAGAAACCAATTCATGTTAAGAAGTTACACTTCGGACAGTCAGCAGGGATAAAATGTTCCAACCCCGAATGTGACGCAGCATACTCCGCGATGTTGGGAGGTAATCAGCCTGGATGGGATTGTAATCATGTCCAAGCAATCACCAATTGCCCACCATTCGAAGAACCAGCTGAACTTGAAGAAATACATCTAGATGAATTGCATACTGCAAGAATTGTCAGTGACCGCAGTGTTACACGGGCTGTCGCAATTGTCAGGGACTCGTCGGGGCCGCCAGTGGTTCCCTATATAAAAAAAGATGGCTCTTCTCACAAAGATATATTCTACTCTGTTAAGAACAAAGATAACAAGTCAATCAGAGGTTGAATATTTGGAAGAGTTGTTGTGGCATTTACTGATGGTAACCTTAGATGTGACTGCTCGAAAAGACATTCCAGAAGGTGGTGTGGCCACAAAACCCTTTGTTTGTCGTTTAGCAAACAAAATGAAGACCATCTTTCGAAGTCATTCACTGAAAAAGAAGAAGATGAAGAAACTACTCCAGAAGATGGTGATAATAAAGTTTGCTTTCCTCCAAGAGGTTGCAATGAGCTCAAAAATATTGTTAACTATCTACACAAGTATAAGCGTCTTCCAGCTTGCTCTGATGTGACATTCAATGAAGAAGAAAATACCTTTAAACCAGTGGAGAGTGTGTGTATATGTGGGGAAGAGTTGCAAGCGAAGTTGCTTATAATAAAAAAAAGCGAAAAAGCTGCTTCCTGGAAAGGTACTTGGTGGTAAGTGTTCAGGGTACGAAGTAATGTTTTGTACATTACACTAAGAAAACTTGCTGGTCTAAAAAATAGTTGTTGCAACGCCTTCGCGCCATTCAGTAGGCGCTTCTTTTGAAGTTTCGCCATGTTTGATTGGCTGAACAGCCATGAAATGAATTGTTTTTTAATTACCTGCCTTGACCACTTTCATAGTTGTGGACAAGTTCTTAACCAAAAAAAGGAAATGTTTGGTCATAGTATGGAAGTGGTCAGGCCATGGATGTGATTTCAGGTAAAGTTTTCTTAGTGCGTTAGGCCACACAAGATTATTGGTTCTCAAGCACGCCAGCATTCGGTTTAAGTAGGTACATTAACCACCTTTTTTTCCCATTAAAATTAAGGTTAAAACATAGTACCATGCCACCTTGTTGGAATATTGCTAACAGCGTCAGTGCTCATAGTAGCAGAAATGGTCATATTTGTATCCAAAATTGCAATTTAACTCAGTTGATGTATGAAATTGATATTTAAGGCAATAATACCAATTAGCTGCAAAGATTATAATATATATGTTGCATCAAAGTTCAGAATTAACAGAAGTATCCCTCATCTCATCTGGAGTGGATGACATAATTACAGGAAAAAAAATCACCCTTTCTAATCTAATGTCGCCAAGAGAGGCCTGAGAACCAAGTAATTATTTAGTTAAGATTGAGTTGGTTTTGCTTTACTCTCAAGCAACCATGATGATATCAGAATTAATAAATTGCAGTAAATCTATCTCACTCGTGATTGAATTAAATGAAATCATGAGTATTCGTAAAAATACTCTTTCACAGATAACACAAATTGTTCATCCACCCACAAATATGGGGCGTCATACATCTGGATATCACAGTCTTTATGCCTTACGAATATAGTCTTCAACACTTTAACACTAATAAACTACCTTCACAATTATTTTTAGGGTTTTCCACATATTTAAAGAAGTGTAGGAACTGCAATATGTGGTTCAGATACCAGGAATCATCGAGGGGAGTGATCAACTATAACGATCATCTGTTTATATCCCTTGATCTATGTGAAGAAATTCAGATGGGACTTCAGGTAAGTTCTTTCAAGCAAAGCTTCTATATATGCAGGACTATTTTTAATGGTACTCCTAAACCGTTAAAAGTACATGTTATGGAGGACTAAATGTCTTTGATAACAAAATGGCATGTGTGATGTCACCTAGTAATATAATTGATTCTTTGCTGTTAATTAAATAATTTGTGCGACTTAATGGCTTTGACATCTAGTTGGTAAAATTTGTCATCGTTCTAGTCACATATCTGTTTATTGTAGTGGGTACTAGAAATACTGCTCATTGCTCAAGTTAATTTACTTGCTTCACTCTCTTCTCCTTCCTCGGTCTCTTATTGATGAAATGATCTTCGAGAGGAAGCGCTTTGAGAGACTGCAGTTCAGAAACTACACTGCTGGTGTTTATTGTTGTTTCACTATGTATATGTTGCAGAGAAGCATTGCAATATATCGGCAAACCCCTCCATAATTTAAGCTATGAAAAAATATGAGGACATTTTTCAACCACTGAATGAGGTGACAAATGGATTCCTGATGTACTTGGGATTGCTTGAACTGACATGCAAAGTAAGGGTTTTCAGTTATAGAAATATGCAGATCCTGTGACCAGTAAGATAGATAGATGATAGATAGATGTGGAAAGTGCAAGTTCTTGCCGCTATCGAGGGTTGATTGATGAGGTGAGAGAGAGGACTCCACCCGTGTTACACCCGTGTTACACATATACCCCACGGGTGGGATCTTTTTTTTGCTTACTAATTTGCAAATGTATATAATTGCAAAGAAGTAGGATACTCACTCAAATCAGCAATTGCTTCCTTATATGATTGCCATCTGTCATCACATTAACTATTTTCGATTGTATCATCATGTTCGCACGAGCTGGTGGCTGTGCATGACTGCCCAGAGGAAATTTTGAAACCTGCATGTAAAAGTATATTTGTGGGGTGCTTTGGTTGTTACACTGTACATATGTGCATTTCGGTCTCTGATCTCGAGCCACTGACCAAAGAAGAAATAGAACAGATGAACAGCATCGACATGGAGGCGTTTTGGCGGGAACAGGAAAAAGAAAGTATTGCCAGAGGTTTACTGGGATGTGAGTATAGATGTACAAAATTTGAACTCAGGTATTGTGCCTACAAAGCAACTTCTGTTTTTGATATTTTGAAGCTGGTGATGAGAACCCTTTCAAACTACATCCATCCTACTCGTGGGCACCTTGGGTCTGTCCAAGAAACCGTAAAGCAACTGGCGTCCTCAACACTGAATTCCTCAAGTGTCCCGCACAACATAATATCAACCTGGATGATACTGATGATCCCACTCAGCTTGACAATATTACCGGCGAAATGCTGGTTGAAATGCTGGAATCCAAAGATGTGAGTATGTCAAGTGTATGATATTCCCTGAATCCCATGTAGAAAATCTAGCCTTAATAAATTCTCAAGAGTTAGTGCCAATACAGTCTAGATATGACCAAGTAACCTTTCATACATGTGGGCCAAATTAGAAATGGCCTGACCTCTGGTGACTCACGTTATGGTTGTAAAGAGTCCTCTGCACCCTACGTTGCCATGGTTACAATTTGTCACAAATAAAACAGTGCTATAAATTAATACTATAATAAGACCCAATGGTTATGTGGTATTTTTTTATATTCCCCACGAGTGGACAGATTGGCCAGGATTCACGAGTGGCGTTAGCCACGAGTGAATTCTGAAGCCAATCTGTCCACAAGTGAGGGAATATAAAAATATACCACATATCCACTTGGGTCTTATTTATACCCCACAATTTTCACTTTTAGTTGAGCTGTCTGGCTATGCATTCATGTAGTATAGAAAAAATTCATGAATATTAATTTTTGCCATTGACCAATCAGAGCATTGCATAACTGTCAACAACGTCATCACCTCAAAACTTTCTGGGACATTTTCACATTAATAAAAAAAATTACGAAATGATATTTACAAACCAGTTGTTAAATATTTCTTGTCAGAATTGTTTTTTATACTAGATTTGGACAGAAAATGCTTTATTGTTCCGTATTATTCGATTGTATTATCGAAGCGATGACGCTCCTGTGACGTTGCCCATAGCAACACAGCCACACAATGGCTTGTATCTGTGGACTGAACAGATCATTGACTTTCTGTTACGTTTTTTGCTCCTGGAATCGTTAATTCTTGTCCGATTTCAAAAATTTAAACTTTTTTAGGGAGCTGACAATTTTATCTTCTGAATGGTTGTAAAATTGTGACTCCGAATATTGTTTTAAAGCGGCGGCGCTAGTTTAAACGGCGAAGCGCTTAGCTGCAAAAAGAGATTTTTTGTCATTGGCCTGCCATACATAGAAGTATGTGGTATACATTTCCCATCCTTGTAAGGTAAGCCATGTAGTATACACATGTATACCACATAGGCTATACCACATGGCTTTTCTATGTGGTATACAACTGATTGTGGGGTATTATGACATACCACTGCAAAGATGTTAAAAACAATGTGTGTGCTTGTTTGATAACAAGCAATCTGACCTGGGTTATAGCCCACTGACCCACTTGGTCACAGCCTAGCAGAGGAAGATGGCTCTGAGTGGCTGATGCTTGTAACAGTCCACAGTTGACAAAAAACCTGGATTAACATGAGGCAGTGGGATAAATATTGGTGAAAACATGCTGTTGTGACACTAGACAGTCCCTTGAAACTATTGACAGTACTTTCTGGGGGGAAGGAAATAAGTCAGTTTTTTTAGATAGATTCAAGGAATATCACTTTTTAAGAAACAACTTTTCGTGTTTAAGGGGGCTCGTTAGTAGTTGTTTCCTTTAAATTTTGTATGATCCACCAAAAATGGTTAGAATTGTTCATTATGCAATACTAATAGAATATGACGGTCCTGAACCTCAAAAAAAAAATGAGAAAAGGCTTTTAAGTCCCTTCACACACAGGCTGAAGGTTTATGTTCCTCTGTGATTACGATACAATGTCCCTGATGTTAAATATGATGGAAACATCTCTTTAAAAAAACAAGGCAGGGACTGTTTTGCTGGATATCTAAGAAGTTATCTGATTTTTTTAGCATTAAATTAAATGATAGGAAAAAAGTTTGTCTTATAGAAATTTTATAGAAGAGGAAAATCACCCTTGAATGCTCAAACTATGAACATGAAAGAAATCCACTTCTAAACTTAGTGTATCAGGTAGTATATCAGGTTTTACCAGGGTCAAATCTTTATGAAAATCATGTCAACTAAAGACCAAATGCTCCTTCAGGCTCTGGGGAAATATCTATTTTATAGCTTGCAGAAGAGAAAAAATGTAGCTGCATCAGTAAATAAAAATTAATACATTTTGGAAATAAATAAAAATGGACTCTGGGCAACTTATTGTTGTGGGCTCTGCATGGTATGTAAAATGGGCCAATAACATATGGTTACAAGGTGGACCTACATGGACAGTTAATTTTATTTGCGTAAATATAATAATGTTATAATATAAAATTTATAGTACACATTATATTTTACAGATTGCATAACATGGTGCTGATGTTGTGCTTACCAACATAATGGTGCTGTAGTCATACTATATCTATATATTTGTGTATTATTGGCAACATGGTGCTCGTACCTTTTAGAAGTTGAATGTTTTTAAAATAATGTTTAATATTATATATATCTATAATAATAATGTGTAGATGTAGTACTTGTAGTTTAGTTTGACACATAGGTGTGTATTGACCTTCTGTTTTGTCAATAAAAGAAATTCATTCATTATAGTTACAGTTAACTGCTGAAGCTCATAGTACCTCATGTGAGATGCAATTCTGCTTCTATTCATTAGCAGGGTTCTTGCTAGCAGTAGCCACATAGCATTATGCTAATCTAATAGCCATGTGGCTAAACTAATTTCGTACTTTATCATTTGTGGCAAATTTTCAGATGACCATTTACTGTACAATATATCCAACAGTGGCTAATCATTTTCAAAGTTGGGAGAGATCCCTGCATTAGCCGTATTTATTGTCAGTCTGTGTGTGAAGTGACTTAATTGCAACCTTTTCGAAGTATGTTTGTCATATTCACTGTAGGTTTAAGACACTTCACAATGTTATATTATGAAATATAATCATTTAGGATGACTTTTTACAGAAGCATAGTCTTGTTTTCAGATGGTAACTCTGTGGGTGTTGACACCAAGAAACTTGGAGGCAAAAGAGATATAATAATGGCCTTATGGCGGACATTGAGGGACAACTCCGTGTACCAAAAAGTGTTCAAGAAAATATATGGAACAAGTGGTGAGTGTTGGTTTTAAGTTAATACTACAGCATCATTAATCTTAGGGCAACTGTTTAATTGGCCGGTTCATCAGTTAAAAGCATTTTCTTTCATTTGGATAGCTTTTTCAGTGCTACAAAATCATTTGACTATCCAGCTTTAAGTAAAGTTTGAACTAGGGTTGGTGGAATAATGATTATACTCTATTGTGAGTGTCGTCTTCAATAAGCTGATCGATAGAAAATTTTGAGTAACACATTTATGGTTAAACTTCTAGGGTTTTGCAAGAACGATTATTAAGCAAAAAGGTTTTAGCTTCATTTTGACAGTTGTGGCATGATTCCTGGCCTGCGAAGCATCAGTACTCGCGAGTGATAAATGGAAAAACTAGTGTTGATGTATTTTATCTATACAAAATTGGCTGACAATTCCATCATTGTTGGTTCATCTGATAATCAATTGCAAATACCAATTTCTTGCTATCATTGATTCACTAGCTAATTCACTAGTTTGAACTGCATATGTTAATTTTGATTTATCTTCATGTTATTGCAGGTGGTTTTGTATTGGCAACGTGCCTGCATCAAGTAGTTTATGCTCTGAAACATCTCATAAGAGCAGAAGGTCCCAGAGATCATACGGACCTCCTCTTCAGCCTAAAGGTTCCGCCAAATGTCATCATAAATGACATGGCGCATATGGTCGCTGCGCATGCTAATATTCGTCAGGCTGATTTTGTCTATCCCAATAATAGTAGAAACAGTGCCATAAAGCAATATATTTCTCAATACTTGGATCATCTAGGAATTAAAAATGTGGAGTCATTTCGAAAGAAGCAAACTCTTACACTTAAACAAGGTTCTGCTCCTGATTGTGGATTTTTTTTGTATCGTATATGGACTGCTGGCTAGGTATCCAAGGCTGAACATCACGAATGTCGAAGCTGCGCAACATCTGCTACACCATCTTCGTAAAGTCCTTGGAAATTATATCATTTCCAAATTTCATCATCATGACGACCAACTCCCTCATGAGAGCCTCCTGAACCAAATACTGAGGGTTGTGAACTCACGATGACCTAAAAGTGGACAATACGACCTACGACATGTCAGGAAAAGCCCAAGGTGAGTGGATGCTTGTTTTTGTTATTGTCTCAGCCTGCAAGTTGGAGGTTGTCTCAGCCATCCGACTGGGTATCCACTGGACAGAGAAAACAGGGAAAATTGTAAAAAAAAATTCCCTTGATGTTAGGTTGTGAATTCAGGGAAAAAATGGGGAATTCTGTCATATAGGCTTATTGTAGATATTAAGTTTCATAGGTTGAAATGGACTCTGTTGATTTAATGATTACACTAAACTTAGTGGTATTTTGGTGTTGAAGGTACAGCTATTGGGTATAATCACCTAGGAAAATATCTAGTGAAACAGGGAAAAATCAGGGAAAATACAGGGAATTTTGTTTCAAAATTGAGTGGATACCCTGATCCAAGAATCATATAATCATTTTTATGTATATATTTGTAACTTAAAGTTTAAGTCAAGGGGCAATAGACAGCATAAATTAGAAAGAAAAAATAAATCATGAAGTACGAAGATTATTATGTCTGGATTTGCTATCCTGGGTGCAGTTAGTGCATCATTTGTGATGAAGCTGTGGAGCATATCAATGACTTGTTTAACGAATTACAATTTCAGCCACCTTATCTTTCAGAGGAGTACCAATACCTTGGCATCATCTAATGAGGCTATATGCTGTGCATGTCACTGGCCTGTGACAGCATTCTCTGACAGGTAGGAATTAATGGCACAAGGGAAAATTTTGTAATATTAATTTCTGTAATATATAGTTTTTACTGAATCACTGTAACTGCATTATATAACACAGACATAACATTTTTATTTTCAGCAGTGAAAGATGTGGGAGCTGTGGCCTTTTCTTTCATCACAATTGTGTGCCACTTCCTTCTGATCAGCTCGAGGATCGAGTTTTCATCTGTGACTTCTGCCTTGAAACAGATCCAGATGTCATTCCTTTATTCAAGAATGAAGAGGACATTGTTGTTCAGGCCAACACCACAGACAGAGACAACAGTCCTGAAAGGCATGTCAGTGTTGATACATTAGTGTCTCAGTCTCTAAGCGGAAATAACTTCCAGTGGACGGAAATGAAAGCCCAGAAGAAGACTTCCCATGCAAAGATTTCACAGTAATCTGTTTGTCAAATGGCTTATCTAATACAGAGATTCTTACTGCTGTGTTAATTCATGAGATGGGGCATGCCTTGCATTTCATTCATGGTTCTTCACATGAGTACTCGCATGGCAAGGCATGGTTGCGTCACACTAAGAATTTATTTAATGCAGCCATCATGAGAACTGATGTGTTAACAAATATTTGTCATGCAGAAATAATTCTTAAGAACCAAACAAAATTGATATTCACTGCGACAAAAATGTAAGCCCACCAGTTGTTGTAAACATTGATTCATGAAGTTTCTCTTGGAAGTATGAACAATGCCTAAAAGGGTCATTTTCACGAAAACGGTCAAATAACGGTAAAGAACTTATTATTTTTTCAACTTCATATTTGAGACCCAAATTCATTACTGAGGCACTCAGCCTGTTTTCTACAACCTGAGTGTGAACCTGCAATACAGGAAACCTATTTTCAAGGAAGTTATGGCACTTTTTTAATGTCTTTACCGTTATTCAAGTAACGGCAGAGACAGGTCATATAACGGCAGGGACAAAACAAGTTTTTCTGAATAACTCAATCCCAGCTATTTCACATTTACAGTGTACACTAAGCTAATTATTATTTATGGTGACTTTACAGCTTAACAGTTTTTTTTTTTTCAACAACTAGCAGCATAAACAGCAGGGTGGTCTTGTGGTAAGATGCTCGCCTGCCCCCACTTGAGGTCCCATGTTTGAATCCAGCTCGGAAAATTTTATGAGCCACATCTCAGCAGTCTGTTAATCACATGTGATGGGATCAGGGAGTACCTTGTAAAGAACTCACAGCCTCATCATCTCATTATTATGTCTGCCTCTGGCAGCTGCTCATATAAGCTGATCAAGCTTCAGAGCCAGTACTGAGTAGCAAGAGACATACATATATAAATACACAAATTACTGCAACATTTGCTGGAGCTCTTTTTTAAAAAAAAATAAATATAAAAACAATATAATTTGTTCAATCTTAACCATGAGATGAAATTTCTTCATAATAATTGTAGTAGCAGTCTTAAAAAAACAAGTATAATAGCATGCTAAAACATCTGCAGGTTCATTCACACACAAAGTGTCACAGATGAAAAAAAAACAAAAAAAAACTAGAAATAACTTCCAAGACAGGTATGTCCTTCACTTCTACAGATTTATCAGCCATGGCAGGCATTTGAAAGATGTTTCTAAATGACCTCCTTTGAAGGCTTTACATATTTGATTAAATACAGACCCTGCACAAAAATATGGCGAATACAATTGTAGTTTATTTTCTGCACAAAATGTCACAGTTTCTTTGTAAATTTATCATTATGAAATACAGCGAATAAACTGAATACATGTATCAATATTGACAGGCTTGCAAAGCAGAACTATAATTTTGGTGATAAATTCAAATTCTCTTAAATTCAACAGAAAGTAATCTTATCTGCACATTATGAATATTTTGAAAGCTTATTATCAAGAAATCACTTGTAATCTTGTAAAAAACTATTCAAATGCCACAATTCTATGGCTTCATAAACTACAATGCACATTACTGATCATTGCAATTATTGATTCAGATGGAAATATAAACACCAATGAAGTTATATATATATCAATGTGGAATATCCAAAACTATTTGGAGCACACAAAATTGATTGTCAATGGTTAACTTCATTTTAAAGCAAAAGGGAATACAAAATTACATTAATTGAAAGCTAACCATTCACTTGAATTCACTTACAATTTAACTCTTGAATTCCGTCTTCCAAGGAACATGAACAATTAGTAATTAACATCCGAAAAATAATCTATCACAAACAGATTGCAACAACTAAGCTTTTCAAAGTCAATTATAATCATACCTTTGCCGATTGCAAAAGTTTAATATTTGTGATAGAATCACATATGATTGTTAAATTTTTGAATGATTGAACACATTTCATAATGTTTGTTTCCTGATCCTTTGAAAGGGTAAAAGGAGGTGGGCCATGAAATGTGACTTTGCTCAGGACAGCTTTCCGGAACACGAGACAGACATCTTCCCGATTTGGCCAATCATATACTGATATTTCCCTTCAACTTGCCTGTGAGCCAAAAATTTCATTTCAACTTTGCTGGCTTCAGATTTTCCTGTTGGCCTGTAAAAGGACTTCTTTCGATTTACAAGGAAAAACACTGCGTAATAGCAGTTGTTTGTTATTTTCAACTTGGTGCTCTTGCCCTGAGCCACTTCCTCATAATCAGAACTTTCACTTTCACTGGAATCTTCACTTTCTTCATTTTCATCAGAAAAATCAATTTCATCGTGGTCAACATTTTCAATTTTGCGAAGTTTTGCTGCTTTCCAGGCTTTCCAATAGAGATATTCCTGTTTTTTTTCGGGGCTTACAGTTGACAAATCAATCAAGTCAACATCATAATCCTCTGCCAACCTTTTTTCAAAGAGACGGATCTGGCTGTCTGTCAGCTTCCTTTCAATCCCAGCTACTACAGGATCAGGGTTTTGTGTTCGGGCAATTTCATTGCCACACTTTTCTGTTTCGTAAGTGACCAATTTCGGATCATGGCATTTACAGAGGGAAGTTTTTGTTGCCATGTTTCTTTTTTGATTTGCATGACATGTTATTCAGTGACCTGCAAAAGTTGGTTGAAATTAGACCAAATACATGTTATGTCAACACCAGGTTTTCAAATTTAACCAAGGTAATATAATATCTTCATGTTTAGAATTAAGGAAAGTTTAAACAAATAAACAAATTAAAACCAACATATTACAGCTGAAAATTTTAATGTCAACGAGACATTAAACTGAAAGAACTGAACATGAATTTAAATATTTAATACAAAATAATTTAGCCCTTGTAGAACTTGGTCCACCCAATATCAACTAAAATTGCTGCGTAGATGCATGTGATTATGCACAGCAGTTTCAATTTTTGTCTTGGGACAAAGGTGGTTCATGGCTTATATGGTATAAACTTGGCAGGTCAATTGGGTCACTCAGGTTTTCTTGTACTTTCACTGGTGATCATTCCATCAAAACATGTTAAAATCTTATCCATGCACAATTGCACATTATATAAATCTTCTCAACAATGACAGCCAAACAAATTAAGGCCTTCATTCAATACCTTGCTACTGCCTCTGGGGTTGGAACTGGAATGTTTGTAACATATCGGTACAGTGTGCAGCTGCATTGCATGATACCCCGTCTCCACGAGGATGAGAAGCACGGAGAGCACAGATTCCACATGCAAGTACCATCTGACCTGCTCCTGCTTGACACTTGCATTCGGAGTTCTTGATGTACCAATCTGCATCCATGCAGTGTTCAAGACTCGTCAAATTTAGTACTGGTCCGCATGGACCAGTAAGTCAAACAAGGTGTTGGTCCGTTCACATTGTTACTGGTCCATAACTAAGAGCAACCCCTAGCACTGAGTACTTCTGGCACACAGGTTTATCATGTTTGTTTATGTGTGGAACAGTGTCCATGTCAACCATGCTCATATTACTCAAGATTATTAACTTTCAAAATTGGCAGGAATGACATTTTTATATCAGAATCTACAGGAAGGGATGCTTATAATTATTAATCAAAAGTACCCATGTTACCACAAAGTACATATCATTAACTTCTACTTTTCCAGTAAAATGCACCCTCCTGCCCACACTGCAATTGTATGAATATAAATATAAAATTTAATATTATTCATATTTACTAAAGCAGTAATTAAAATCACAAAATTAAAGTGGAATAGATCTACAAAGCTATTGTTGAAAGACTTAGAAGCCTTTGAGCAGTCAATTGCACTTAAGCCTAAAGCATTGGGGACTTGACACTTCCATTGAACTGTTGAAGATGCCACAGAGTCAATTGCAATCTGTGTGCTCCACTTCTATGGATTATGTCTTTGACCAATATTGCAATCAAACAGTTCACATAACTGACAGATTGGAGGCAAAATAAACCCATTAATGAGCTAATTGGCTACTCGCTCACACGGACCAGTGCTATCATTCTCCTGCTCGCCGTGCGCCGTAAAAGTCGGGTCGGGCGAGCGGGCGAGCGTCTAATGCGAACACTGTCCATGATGATTATAACACCTGTAATAAAGCAAATTTTAAGGACAAAATAGAATAAAGAATGAAGATACTCTCTGGCATTACTGTCCTGCAGAAATTAACTGATGTGACTTTGCAATGTGATTTTGTACCTTTTTTCTTTATTATTGCTGCAACAATGGCCTTGAAGTACATTTTCTCCTCATCTTGCTTGAAGCTGCAGATCCTGGCTCTGCCAGACGTTTGCTCTTCAGGGCAGCTTTGCTGTCTTTTTTTAAAATTATTTTATATGCCCCTCCAGTACAGTAGGCATGTAATCTCTGTGGTTTGGCATCCACATCCAGGCAGCGTCCCAAAACCAGCCTTGGAGGCCATTTAACAGCAAGTGGCTCTGCCATGACATCCTCTCCAAAAACCAAAGTTTTCATTTGTTAGTTGGCTTCTGAAATGTCATATAATGACAAAGTCAATGTTGTTTTCATTAGACACACAGAAAATATTTTAATATTGGCATTTTTAAATTAGCGCAGCTTTACCACATGACATGATTTTGAAACTTTCACATTTTGGTTGTCAATTGACTAATTATTCAATGATGTAATTTTGCAGTACACACACTACAGATTGGCTTTCGAAAAATAAGATGTAAAACATTCCTAATCGGCCACGTTTCCGTAACGGCCATAAAATAACGGCCACAGACCGAAACAGCCACATGGTTTTTCCCATATATTGACAAGATTGTTGACTACATTAGTATTTTGGAAGTGTAATTGTTCTTTAATATGACAATCATTAATAATAAAAAACACCTGACATGTATTTTGTTAACATTGCAAGTTTCAAGGATTACATTAAACAGCTTTTCTACACTGGTTGCAGGTCAATTTGTCACTGCGCGATTTGTCCCCATGAAAACTGAGTATTAATATTACTTCTTGGTGTATATCAAAATAATGATGCATATTAATTGCAATAAAGTTATACAGAACCACTTCAAGTTTGTTCTTTCTCCGGCTTTTTTAATTTTTCAAATAATTGTTATATAGTTTTTTTTTGCATTTGTGGAGGCTATTATATATAATATTACCCTTTCTCAAAATAAAAATAATAACTATATCACTATTATCAGTATTTATTATCCAAATCTGGCACTTGTACAAAATGAATGTTATCTAACATTCATTAATATATGAATTTACTCAGCAACCACAAGTCGTAGAGACTTAACTTTTTCACTGCCTTTTAAAGCATGAAAAGGCCGTTCTTTTACATCAACCCCCGTCTTGCTGGGCGTATGCATCGCCGAGTAAATGCTATCGAAAAACAGCGGCTGACGACTGTGCTTCTAGGCGTTGCATTACTTGTACATGTACACAACTTACTGTTACTGGTTTCAATTAATCTACCATGTCATATTAACGAAAATTACATGAAAAAACAAGAGATTTACCTGTAATCACTTGATTCACTTCTGGCAGCTTCTGGCTTTTTACTTGTCGGCCGCCTGGTGGATATCTGTTGATCGGAGCGCCACGCGGTGGAGACATATACATTCCTCGCATTCTCGTGCACATTCTTGTGCCACATTCCGATGCGATTTATGTTGAACCTCGGCAAATTTTTCTTATAACTCCTGATTAACTCAATAAAGGAGGTTGATCTTTGCTGGGGACTTGCATTATGCTCAATTCTATTCATATATGCAATACTAAAGTGTAACTCAAAAAGCAGGCGATGTTTTAAGCAAATTTAGGTGACATTCCAGGCATAACTGCACATGCAGTCTGAGGTGCATATGCACATTAGTTGCATATGTGCAATGTGTCAGTGGAGGCTGCATATGCTATTGGTGGCTGCATGTGCAAGTGAAGGCTGCTTGTGCCAATTGTACTGCATGTGCGCACATGCATGCCATTTTTTAGGAAATTATATATTCCTCGAAAAGAACAGAAAATACTGAACAGAACAACAGGCAAGGTACTAAAGAAATACAAAGCCTTAAGCAGAGCAAGAATGGAAATTGGCCGAAGTTTCACACATATTTTGTCCAAACAACGCAAGTCTGTGAACAAGTTCGCTGTGGTTGCAAACAAAGAAATGGTGAAAAATTCCTTTTTAAATGATATCAATAGCAGGCCTAGTGCTGGCAAAAAAGAAACAATCACTAGAAATAAAGTCAAAATGCAAAAGCGCTATCTCAACGACACTGTCAAGAATCTGCATAGGAAGTTTCTCGAAAAGCATGCCATCAAAATTTCATATGATGCATTCAACAAACTCAAACCATTTTGGGTTGTTCAACAAAGGCATCGGGATACATGTGCATGCAGAAAATGTCAAAACATCGAATTGTTCTTCAATTCTTTGCACCGACTCGGAGAAATTGCCTCTAGTTCTGTGGATGATCTCATCAGGTCTCTTGTTTGTACAGAAGATTTTACATGCATGTATGGTCTCTGTGAGGTGTGTAGTAATCCAATGGTGAATTACAGTGCCAAAAAAGGGGATGAAATTTCAGTGTCATGGTTTTCTTGGGTAACCAAGAAGGAAGAAAGATCAAGAATGGACCAAAATGGGAAGAAGCTTACATTCAATGTTCAGGTCACTGTCAAAGAGAAGAAAACTGGAACAATGGCTGACCTAAAATCTGTGTTTGGAACCATGTTAATTGAACACATGAAGCATATGTTCAACTTCATACACCAACACTGCACTATCAAACAACTGAAAGATAGTTTGAATGAAAAAGAATGTGCAGTTGTTGTTGATTTCAGTGAGAATTACGCTTGCAAGTATGCAACAGAAGTCCAAAGTGTCCACTTTGGTGCAAGTCGGTCGCAGGTCACTTTACACACAGGAGTTGTCTACTCCAACAGAAAACCAGTGTCTTTCTGCTCAATCTCTGAGAATTGCCGGCATGACCCAGGAGCCATCTGGGCTCATCTGGACAAGGTATGAGGTTATTTATTTTATTAGTGATTCCCCTGCCACCCAATATAGGTCAGTCAAAAATTTCTTCATGCTGAACAACCTTATTCACCGCATGTACCAGTACCAGAAAGCTACCTGGAATTTTACAGAGGCGGGACATGATAAATCGGCTGCCGATGGGATTGGACGTTTGCTAAAAAGGACAGCCGACCAACTAGTCAACAAGGCTCGGACGTCACAGATGGCAAAACTTTTTTTGCAACACTCAGGGACAAAATTGAGGGAGTGACAATGTACTTCGTTTTGGATGAGGACATATACAAAATGGACAAGATGCTGCAATGAAAATTCAAGTCAGTAAAAGGAACTATGCAGATCCATCAGGTTATAAGCACTGAACCAGGAGTTATCAAGCACCGAACCCACAGTTGCTTTTGCAACCGTGAAATCAACTGCACTTGTTTTCAGCTTCAACAGGTGTGCAGCCAGTTTGACCCTCTATCTGCAGCCAATCAGACAAACACCCAGAACGCATCTGTTGGGGAAGAGGAATTGCAGAATACAGACAGTAGAGCTACAGTAAGTTCATTATTATTATTGCCGCCAATGACATCCAGATTCAAATACAAAAGCTGGTTTTCTTAATTATTGTCTATTATAATTGACAGGAAGTATCCTATGAAGACTTTCTGCAGACGGAAACAAACAATGTTACTGATGTTCAGCCCTCAACTTCATCAGGTGTTCAGCCCTCAACTTCATCAGGTGTTCAGCCCTCAACTTCATCTTGTACTGTAACTACTCCTAAGGTGGGTATATTGCAAAAAGTTTATTTTAATATCCGTAGTGCTTACTCGCCCAATCTGTTTTGACATTAATCAATTAACTTGTGATTCAGGTTGGAGACTATGTTGCTGTTGCCATCGAAAGTGCAAGGAAGAAACGTCTTCTTTATTTTGGGAAGGTAAGATGCAGTTTCGTTTATTTGATGAAATTATATATATTAATTGTTTATACTGAGTAAAGTTCATTGAGCAAATCATGGTAATCTAGCTCAGTGTGTTAGATGGTCTTAACAGCAAGGTAAGGCATTGTACTATCTCAATTGTGAGACGGAAACAAAGCCCTATATTTGATTACCATGGTCGCAGCACTCACAATCTCTTGCAGGTTACTGACGTCATAGAAGATGATGTGCACATAACATACACGAGGAACTACAGACATTTCTTTGTGTGGCTGGAGAGGGAGGATTCCTCCACTGAACTGCTGAACCTATTGAAAATGTATTGACCATCGCTCCGCCAGTCCTTGTGGACAACAGAAGAAATTTTTTTATGTTTGAGGCTGGAATAAAAGAATCAGCCAGAACCTCACTTCATATTAATTAAATATTTTTAGTCAGACATGTATCTGTTTTAAAAGTTTGTGGAACTTTTCTTGGCTTAGTTAAATAAATAAAACTTACATATGTTGTTTTTTAAATATTTCTTATATTAATCAAAATTTCAATGACAATTCTAAGATACTGAGACCCATATGTAAGCCAATAAGCCATTTACTGTCATTGGCATAACATTGCATCATTTGCATCACAAACTAGTTTTTACATGCGTGGCACAGTAGAAGGCCAAATTCGAATTTATACAGTGTATCAAATGATTATTACGAATTGGATTCTTCGGCTAGTAACCTTTTAAGAATAAACACCATGAGTTTGGTCTCATAAAGTTTCATTTGCCAGAAAAAATTAATTGTGACAAAATACAACCGATGAAAAAATAAATAATCAAGTATTTAATCTTAAATTGGTTGCGAACCGGTGCCTGAAGTGCTGATATTTTGATATGATTATTCAGTATTCACCCTAAGCTTTTGTTAAGTAAATCTGGATGATTAGACTTACTGAAATTTCGGGGAAATATTTTAGATTTTTACAGCGTGATGCCAATGACATTAAACTCTGACCACATCTAGTCTACACTTAAAAAGTCTGAGAAGTGGCAGAAATCAATGCATTATTAAGAAAAACTAGAGCACATGGTATTATTAGGAAGTCACCCATCCAAGTACTAACCAGGCCCAATGTTGCTTAACTCAGTGATCAGATGAGAATCGGTGTACCCAACCTTGAAGGGCCGTAGCTGAAAGCCTCACTCTGACCACAGCTAGTCTACACTTAAAAAGTCTGAGAAATGGCAGAAATCAAGTAGGAAAAACTAAAGTACCTGGTATTCCAAGGCAGTCACCCATCCAAGTACTAACCAGGCCCAACATTGCTTAACTCAGTGATCGGACAAGAACCAGTGTACCCAACCTAGAACGGCTATAGCTGAAAGCCTCACTCTGACCGCATCTAGTCTACACTTAAAAAGTCTGAGAAGTGGCAGAAATCAATGCATTATTAAGAAAAACTAGAGCACATGGTATTATTAGGCAGTCACCCATCTAAGTACTAACTTGGCCCAATGTTGCTTAACCCAGTGATCAGATGAGAACAGGTGTACCCAACCTTGAAGGGCTGTAGCTGAAAGTCCCACTCTGATTACAACTAGTCCACACCTTTAAAAGTCTGAGAAATGGCAGAAATACATTAAGAAAAACTACAGTACCGGGTATTACCAGCCAGTCATCCATCCAAGTACTAACCAGGCCCAACATTGCTTAACTCAGTGATCAGACAAGAACCGGTGTACCCAACCTTGAAGGGCAATAGCTGAACAGCCCACTCTGACAACAGCTAGTCTACACCTAAAATATCTGAGAAATGGCAGAAATCAATTAGGAAAAACTAGAGAACCTGGTATTACCAGGCAGTCACCCATCCAAGTACTAACCAGGCCCAAAGTTGCTTAACTCAGTGATCAGATGAGAACCGGTGTACCCAACCTTGAAGGGCCTTAGCTGAAGGCCTCACTTTGATTACAGCTAGTCCACACTTAAAAAGTCTGAGAAGTGGCAGAAATCAATGCATTATTAAGAAAAACTAGAGCACCTGGTATTATTAGGAAGTCACCCATCCAAGTACTAACCAGGCCCAACGTTGCTGAACTCCGTGATCAGACAAGAACCGGTGTACCCAACCTTGAAGGGCCGTAGCTAATAGCCTCACTCTGACCACAGCTAGTCTACACTTAAATAGTCTGAGAAATGGCAGAAATCAATTAGGAAAAACAAGAGAACCTGGTATTACCAGGCAGTCACCCATCCAAGTACTAACCAGGCCCAACATTGCTTAACTCAGTGATCAGACATAAGCTGGTGTACCCAAACTTGAAGGGCCGTATCTAATAGCTGCACTCTGACCACAGCTAGTCTACACTTAAATAGTCTGAGAAATGGCAGAAATCAATTAGGAAAAACTAAAGTACCTGGTATTTCAAGGCAGTCACCCAGCCAAGTACTAACCAGGCCCAACATTGCTTAACTCAGTGATCGGACAAGAACCAGTGTACCCAACCTTGAACGGCTATAGCTGAAAGCCTCATTCTGACGGCATCTAGTATACCACTAAAAAGTCTGAGAATTGGCAGAAATCAATGCATTATTAAGAAAAACTATAGCACATGGTATTATTAGGCAGTCACCCATCTAAGTACAGTACCGGGTATTACCAGCCAGTCGCCCATCCAAGTACTAACCAGGCCCAACGTTGCTTAACTCAGTGATCAGATGAGAACCGGTGTACCCAACTTGAAGGGCCGTAGCTGAAAGCCTCACTCTGATTACAGCTAGTCCACACTTTCAAAAGTGAGAAATGGCAGAAATCCTTTAGGAAAAACTAAAGTACTGGGTATAACCAGCCAGTCACCCATCCAAGTACTAACCCGGCCCAACATTGCTTAACTCAGTGATCAGACAAGAACCGGTGTACCCAACCTTGAAGGGCAATAGCTGAACAGCCCACTCTGACAACAGCTAGTCTACACCTAAAATGTCTGAGAAATGGCAGAAATCAATTAGGAAAAACTAGAGAACCTGGTATTACCAGGCAGTCACCCATCTAAGTACTAACCAGGCCCAACGTTGCTTAACTCAGTGATCAGATGAGAATCGGTGTACCCAACCTTGAAGGGCCGTAGCTGACAGCCTCACTCTGACCACATCTAGTCTACACTTAAATAGTCTGAGAAGTGGCAGTGTTTTTGTTTGTTTGTTGACTGGCTGGTAATACCCGGTACTTTGTACACGCTTTTTTTGTTGTTCACACTTTGTTTGTTTGTTGTTCACACTTTGTTTGTTTGTTGTTCACACTTTTTTTGTTTGTTGTTCCCACTTTTTTTGTTTGTTGTCCACACTTTGTTTGTTTGTTGTTCACACTTTTTTTGTTTGTTGTTCACACTTTATTTGTTGTTCACACTTTGTTTGTTTGTTGTTCACACTTTGTTTGTTGTTCACACTTTGTTTGTTTGTTGTTCACCCTTTGTTTTTTGTTTGTTGTTCACACTTTGTTTGTTGTTCACACTTTGTTTGTTTGTTGTTCACACTTTTTTTTTTGTTCACACTTTGTTTTTAGTTTGTTGTTCACACTTTGTTTGTTTGTTGTTCACACTTTGTTTGTTTGTTGTTCACACTTTGTTTGTTTGTTGTTCACACTTTGTTTGTTTGTTGTTCACACTTTGTTTGTTGTTCACACTTTGTTTGTTGTTCACACTTTTTTTGTTGTTCACACTTTGTTTGTTTGTTGTTCACACTTTGTTAGTTTGTTGTTTACACTTTGTTTGTTTGTTGTTCACACTTTTTTTGTTTGTTGTTCACACTTTGTTTGTTTGTTGTTCATACTTTGTTTGTTTGTTGTTCACACTTTGTTTGTTGTTCACACTTTGTTTGTTTGTTGTTCACACTTTTTTTGTTTGTTGTTCACACTTTTTTGTTTGTTGTTCACACTTTGTTTGTTTGTTGTTCACACTTTGTTTGTTTGTTGTTCACACTTTGTTTGTTATTCACACTTTGATTGTTTGTTGTTCACACTTTTTTTGTTTGTTGTTCACACTTTGTTTGTTGTTCACACTTTGTTTGTTTGTTGTTCACACTTTGTTTGTTGTTCACACTTTGTTTGTTTGTTGTTCACACTTTTTTTGTTGTTCACACTTTGTTTGTTGTTCACACTTTGTTTCTTGTTCACACTTTTATTGTTTGTTGTTCACACTTTGTTTGTTTGTTGTTCACACTTTTTTTGTTTGTTGTTCACACTTTTTTTGTTTGTTGTTCACACTTTTTTTGTTTGTTGTTCACACTTTGTTTGTTTGTTGTTCACACTTTTTTGTTTGTTGTTCACACTTTGTTTGTTGTTCACACTTTGTTTGTTGTTCACACTTTGTTTGTTTGTTGTTCACACTTTGTCTGTTGTTCACACTTTTTTTGTTTGTTGTTCACACTTTGTTTGTTTGTTGTTCACACTTTGTTTGTTTGTTGTTCACACTTTGTTGTTCACACTTTGTTTGTTTGTTGTTCACACTTTGTTTGTTGTTCACACTTTGTTTGTTTGTTGTTCACACTTTTTTTGTTTGTTGTTCACACTTTGTTTGTTTGTTGTTCACACATTGTTTGTTTGTTGTTCACACTTTTTTTGTTTGTAGTTCACACTTTGTTTGTTGTTCACACTTTGTTTGTTTGTTGTTCACACTTTGTTTCTTTGTTGTTCACACTTAGTTTGTTTGTTGTTCACACTTTGTTTGTTCATTGTTCACACTTTGTTTGTTGTTCACACTTTTTTTGTTTGTTGTTCACACTTTGTTTGTTTGTTGTTCACACTTTTTTTGTTTGTTGTTCACACTTTTTTTGTTTGTTGTTCACACTTTTTTTGTTTGTTGTTCACACTTTGTTTGTTTGTTGTTCACACTTTTTTGTTTGTTGTTCACACTTTGTTTGTTGTTCACACTTTGTTTGTTTGTTGTTCACACTTTGTTTCTTTGTTGTTCACACTTAGTTTGTTTGTTGTTCACACTTTGTTTGTTCATTGTTCACACTTTGTTTGTTGTTCACACTTTTTTTGTTTGTTGTTCACACTTTGTTTGTTTGTTGTTCACACTTTGTTTGTTTGTTGTTCACACTTTTATTGTTTGTTGTTCACACGTTTTTTGTTTGTTGTTCACACTTTGTTTGTTCACACTTTGTTTGTTGTTCACACTTTTTTTTTGATGTTCACACTTTTTTTGTTTGTTGTTGACACTTTTTTTTTTGTTCACACTTTGTTTGTTTGTTGTTCACACTTTGTTTGTTTGTTGTTCACACTTTGTTTGTTGTTCACACTTTGTTTGTTGTTCACACTTTTTTTGTTTGTTGTTCACACTTTGTTTGTTTGTTGTTCACACTTTTTTTGTTTGTTGTTCACACTTTTTTTGTTTGTTGTTCACACTTTTTTTGTTTGTTGTTCACACTTTGTTTGTTTGTTGTTCACACTTTTTTGTTTGTTGTTCACACTTTGTTTGTTGTTCACACTTTGTTTGTTGTTCACACTTTGTTTGTTTGTTGTTCACACTTTGTCTGTTGTTCACACTTTTTTTGTTTGTTGTTCACACTTTGTTTGTTTGTTGTTCACACTTTGTTGTTCACACTTTGTTTGTTTGTTGTTCACACTTTGTTTGTTGTTCACACTTTGTTTGTTTGTTGTTCACACTTTTTTTGTTTGTTGTTCACACTTTGTTTGTTTGTTGTTCACACTTTGTTTGTTTGTTGTTCACACTTTTTTTGTTTGTAGTTCACACTTTGTTTGTTGTTCACACTTTGTTTGTTTGTTGTTCACATTTTGTTTCTTTGTTGTTCACACTTAGTTTGTTTGTTGTTCACACTTTGTTTGTTCATTGTTCACACTTTGTTTGTTGTTCACACTTTTTTTGTTTGTTGTTCACACTTTGTTTGTTTGTTGTTCACACTTTGTTTGTTTGTTGTTCACACTTTTATTGTTTGTTGTTCACACGTTTTTTGTTTGTTGTTCACACTTTGTTTGTTCACACTTTGTTTGTTGTTCACACTTTTTTTTTGATGTTCACACTTTTTTTGTTTGTTGTTGACACTTTTTTTTTTGTTCACACTTTGTTTGTTTGTTGTTCACACTTTGTTTGTTTGTTGTTCACACTTTGTTTGTTGTTCACACTTTGTTTGTTGTTCACACTTTGTTTGTTTGTTGTTCACACTTTGTTTGTTTGTTGTTAACATTTTGTTTGTTGTTCACACTTTGTTTGTTTGTTGTTCACACTTTGTTAGTTTGTTGTTTACACTTTGTTTGTTTGTTGTTCACACTTTTTTTGTTTGTTGTTCACACTTTGTTTGTTTGTTGTTCATACTTTGTTTGTTTGTTGTTCACACTTTGTTTGTTGTTCACACTTTGTTTGTTTGTTGTTCACACTTTTTTTGTTTGTTGTTCACACTTTTTTGTTTGTTGTTCACACTTTGTTTGTTTGTTGTTCACACTTTGTTTGTTTGTTGTTCACACTTTGTTTGTTATTCACACTTTGATTGTTTGTTGTTCACACTTTTTTTGTTTGTTGTTCACACTTTGTTTGTTGTTCACACTTTGTTTGTTTGTTGTTCACACTTTGTTTGTTGTTCACACTTTGTTTGTTTGTTGTTCACACTTTTTTTGTTGTTCACACTTTGTTTGTTGTTCACACTTTGTTTCTTGTTCACACTTTTATTGTTTGTTGTTCACACTTTGTTTGTTTGTTGTTCACACTTTTTTTGTTTGTTGTTCACACTTTTTTTGTTTGTTGTTCACACTTTTTTTGTTTGTTGTTCACACTTTGTTTGTTTGTTGTTCACACTTTTTTGTTTGTTGTTCACACTTTGTTTGTTGTTCACACTTTGTTTGTTGTTCACACTTTGTTTGTTTGTTGTTCACACTTTGTCTGTTGTTCACACTTTTTTTGTTTGTTGTTCACACTTTGTTTGTTTGTTGTTCACACTTTGTTTGTTTGTTGTTCACACTTTGTTGTTCACACTTTGTTTGTTTGTTGTTCACACTTTGTTTGTTGTTCACACTTTGTTTGTTTGTTGTTCACACTTTTTTTGTTTGTTGTTCACACTTTGTTTGTTTGTTGTTCACACTTTGTTTGTTTGTTGTTCACACTTTTTTTGTTTGTAGTTCACACTTTGTTTGTTGTTCACACTTTGTTTGTTTGTTGTTCACACTTTGTTTCTTTGTTGTTCACACTTAGTTTGTTTGTTGTTCACACTTTGTTTGTTCATTGTTCACACTTTGTTTGTTGTTCACACTTTTTTTGTTTGTTGTTCACACTTTGTTTGTTTGTTGTTCACACTTTTTTTGTTTGTTGTTCACACTTTTTTTGTTTGTTGTTCACACTTTTTTTGTTTGTTGTTCACACTTTGTTTGTTTGTTGTTCACACTTTTTTGTTTGTTGTTCACACTTTGTTTGTTGTTCACACTTTGTTTGTTGTTCACACTTTGTTTGTTTGTTGTTCACACTTTGTCTGTTGTTCACACTTTTTTTGTTTGTTGTTCACACTTTGTTTGTTTGTTGTTCACACTTTGTTGTTCACACTTTGTTTGTTTGTTGTTCACACTTTGTTTGTTGTTCACACTTTGTTTGTTTGTTGTTCACACTTTTTTTGTTTGTTGTTCACACTTTGTTTGTTTGTTGTTCACACTTTGTTTGTTTGTTGTTCACACTTTTTTTGTTTGTAGTTCACACTTTGTTTGTTGTTCACACTTTGTTTGTTTGTTGTTCACACTTTGTTTCTTTGTTGTTCACACTTAGTTTGTTTGTTGTTCACACTTTGTTTGTTCATTGTTCACACTTTGTTTGTTGTTCACACTTTTTTTGTTTGTTGTTCACACTTTGTTTGTTTGTTGTTCACACTTTGTTTGTTTGTTGTTCACACTTTTATTGTTTGTTGTTCACACGTTTTTTGTTTGTTGTTCACACTTTGTTTGTTCACACTTTGTTTGTTGTTCACACTTTTTTTTTGATGTTCACACTTTTTTTGTTTGTTGTTGACACTTTTTTTTTTGTTCACACTTTGTTTGTTTGTTGTTCACACTTTGTTTGTTGTTCACACTTTGTTTGTTGTTCACACTTTGTTTGTTTGTTGTTCACACTTTGTTTGTTTGTTGTTAACATTTTGTTTGTTGTTCACACTTTGTTTGTTTGTTGTTCACACTTTGTTAGTTTGTTGTTTACACTTTGTTTGTTTGTTGTTCACACTTTTTTTGTTTGTTGTTCACACTTTGTTTGTTTGTTGTTCATACTTTGTTTGTTTGTTGTTCACACTTTGTTTGTTGTTCACACTTTGTTTGTTTGTTGTTCACACTTTTTTTGTTTGTTGTTCACACTTTTTTGTTTGTTGTTCACACTTTGTTTGTTTGTTGTTCACACTTTGTTTGTTTGCTGTTCACACTTTGTTTGTTATTCACACTTTGATTGTTTGTTGTTCACACTTTTTTTGTTTGTTGTTCACACTTTGTTTGTTGTTCACACTTTGTTTGTTTGTTGTTCACACTTTGTTTGTTGTTCACACTTTGTTTGTTTGTTGTTCACACTTTTTTTGTTGTTCACACTTTGTTTGTTGTTCACACTTTGTTTCTTGTTCACACTTTTATTGTTTGTTGTTCACACTTTGTTTGTTTGTTGTTCACACTTTTTTTGTTTGTTGTTCACACTTTTTTTGTTTGTTGTTCACACTTTTTTTGTTTGTTGTTCACACTTTGTTTGTTTGTTGTTCACACTTTTTTGTTTGTTGTTCACACTTTGTTTGTTGTTCACACTTTGTTTGTTGTTCACACTTTGTTTGTTTGTTGTTCACACTTTGTCTGTTGTTCACACTTTTTTTGTTTGTTGTTCACACTTTGTTTGTTTGTTGTTCACACTTTGTTTGTTTGTTGTTCACACTTTGTTGTTCACACTTTGTTTGTTTGTTGTTCACACTTTGTTTGTTGTTCACACTTTGTTTGTTTGTTGTTCACACTTTTTTTGTTTGTTGTTCACACTTTGTTTGTTTGTTGTTCACACTTTGTTTGTTTGTTGTTCACACTTTTTTTGTTTGTAGTTCACACTTTGTTTGTTGTTCACACTTTGTTTGTTTGTTGTTCACACTTTGTTTCTTTGTTGTTCACACTTAGTTTGTTTGTTGTTCACACTTTGTTTGTTCATTGTTCACACTTTGTTTGTTGTTCACACTTTTTTTGTTTGTTGTTCACACTTTGTTTGTTTGTTGTTCACACTTTTTTTGTTTGTTGTTCACACTTTTTTTGTTTGTTGTTCACACTTTTTTTGTTTGTTGTTCACACTTTGTTTGTTTGTTGTTCACACTTTTTTGTTTGTTGTTCACACTTTGTTTGTTGTTCACACTTTGTTTGTTGTTCACACTTTGTTTGTTTGTTGTTCACACTTTGTCTGTTGTTCACACTTTTTTTGTTTGTTGTTCACACTTTGTTTGTTTGTTGTTCACACTTTGTTGTTCACACTTTGTTTGTTTGTTGTTCACACTTTGTTTGTTGTTCACACTTTGTTTGTTTGTTGTTCACACTTTTTTTGTTTGTTGTTCACACTTTGTTTGTTTGTTGTTCACACTTTGTTTGTTTGTTGTTCACACTTTTTTTGTTTGTAGTTCACACTTTGTTTGTTGTTCACACTTTGTTTGTTTGTTGTTCACACTTTGTTTCTTTGTTGTTCACACTTAGTTTGTTTGTTGTTCACACTTTGTTTGTTCATTGTTCACACTTTGTTTGTTGTTCACACTTTTTTTGTTTGTTGTTCACACTTTGTTTGTTTGTTGTTCACACTTTGTTTGTTTGTTGTTCACACTTTTATTGTTTGTTGTTCACACGTTTTTTGTTTGTTGTTCACACTTTGTTTGTTCACACTTTGTTTGTTGTTCACACTTTTTTTTTGATGTTCACACTTTTTTTGTTTGTTGTTGACACTTTTTTTTTTGTTCACACTTTGTTTGTTTGTTGTTCACACTTTGTTTGTTTGTTGTTCACACTTTGTTTGTTGTTCACACTTTGTTTGTTGTTCACACTTTGTTTGTTTGTTGTTCACACTTTGTTTGTTTGTTGTTAACATTTTGTTTGTTGTTCACACTTTGTTTGTTGTTCACACTTTTTTTGTTGTTCACACTTTGTTTGTTTGTTGTTCACAGTTTGTTAGTTTGTTGTTTACACTTTGTTTGTTTGTTGTTCACACTTTTTTTGTTTGTTGTTCACACTTTGTTTGTTTGTTGTTCACACTTTGTTTGTTGTTCACACTTTGTTTGTTTGTTGTTCACACTTTTTTTGTTTGTTGTTCACACTTTGTTTGTTTGTTGTTCACACTTTGTTTGTTTGTTGCTCACACTTTCTTTGTTGTCACACTTTGTTTGTTTGTTGTTTACACTTTGTTTGTTTGTTGTTCACACTTTGTTTGTTTGTTGTTCACACTTTTTTAGTTTGTTGTTCACACTTTGTTTGTTGTTCACACTTTGTTTGTTTGTTGTTCACACTTTGTTTGTTGTTCACACTTTGTTTGTTTGTTGTTCACACTTTTTTTGTTGTTCACACTTTGTTTGTTTGTTGTTCACACTTTGTTTCTTGTTCACACTTTTATTGTTTGTTGTTCACACTTTGTTTGTTTGTTGTTCACACTTTTTTTGTTTGTTGTTCACACTTTTTTTGTATGTTGTTCACACTTTTTTTGTTTGTTGTTCACACTTTGTTTGTTTGTTGTTCACACTTTTTTGGTTGTTGTTCACACTTTGTTTGTTTGTTGTTGACACTTTGTTTGTTTGTTGTTGACACTTTGTTTGTTTGTTGTTCACACTTTGTTTGTTGTTCACACTTTGTTTGTTTGTTGTTCACACTTTTTTTGTTTGTTGTTCACACTTTTTTGTTTGTTGTTCACACTTTGTTTGTTTGTTGTTCACACTTTGTTTGTTTGTTGTTCACACTTTGTTTGTTGCTCACACTTTGTTTGTTGTCACACTTTGTTTGTTTGTTGTTCACACTTTGTTTGTTATTCACACTTTGTTTGTTGGTCACACTTTTTTTGTTTGTTGTTCACACTTTGTTTGTTGTTCACACTTTGTTTGTTTGTTGTTCACACTTTGTTTGTTGTTCACACTTTGTTTGTTTGTTGTTCACACTTTTTTTGTTGTTCACACTTTGTTTGTTGTTCACACTTTGTTTCTTGTTCACACTTTTATTGTTTGTTGTTCACACTTTGTTTGTTTGTTGTTCACACTTTTTTTGTTTGTTGTTCACACTTTTTTTGTTTGTTGTTCACACTTTTTTTGTTTGTTGTTCACACTTTGTTTGTTTGTTGTTCACACTTTTTTGTTTGTTGTTCACACTTTGTTTGTTGTTCACACTTTGTTTGTTTGTTGTTCACACTTTTTTTGTTTGTTGTTCACACTTTGTTTGTTTGTTGTTCACACTTTGTTTGTTTGTTGTTCACACTTTTTTTGTTTGTAGTTCACACTTTGTTTGTTGTTCACACTTTGTTTGTTTGTTGTTCACACTTTGTTTCTTTGTTGTTCACACTTTGTTTGTTTGTTGTTCACACTTTGTTTGTTCATTGTTCACACTTTGTTTGTTTGTTGTTCACACTTTTTTTGTTTGTTGTTCACACTTTGTTTGTTTGTTGTTCACACTTTGTTTGTTGTTCACACTTTTATTGTTTGTTGTTCACACTTTGTTTTTTGTTTGTTGTTCACACTTTGTTTGTTCACACTTTGTTTGTTGTTCACACTTTTTTTTTGATGTTCACACTTTTTTTGTTTGTTGTTGACTCTTTTTTTTTTGTTCACACTTTGTTTGTTTGTTGTTCACACTGTGTTTGTTTGTTGTTCACACTTTGTTTGTTGTTCACACTTTGTTTGTTTGTTGTTCACACTTTGTTTGTTTGTTGTTCACACTTTGTTTGTTTGTTGTTAACATTTTGTTTGTTGTTCACACTTTGTTTGTTGTTCACACTTTTTTTGTTGTTCTCACTTTGTTTGTTTGTTGTTCACACTTTGTTTGTTGTTCACACTTTGTTTGTTTGTTGTTCACACTTTGTTTGTTTGTTGTTCACACTTTGTTTGTTTGTTGTTAACATTTTGTTTGTTGTTCACACTTTGTTTGTTGTTCACACTTTTTTTGTTGTTCTCACTTTGTTTGTTTGTTGTTCACAGTTTGTTAGTTTGTTGTTTACACTTTGTTTGTTTGTTGTTCACACTTTTTTTGTTTGTTGTTCACACTTTGTTTGTTTGTTGTTCACACTTTGTTTGTTTGTTGTTCACACTTTGTTTGTTTGTTGCTCACACTTTGTTTGTTGTCACACTTTGTTTGTTTGTTGTTTACACTTTGTTTGTTTGTTGTTCACACTTTGTTTGTTTGTTGTTCACACTTTTTTTGTTTGTTGTTCACACTTTTTTGTTTGTTGTTCACACTTTGTTTGTTTGTTGTTCACATTTTGTTTGTTGTTCACACTTGGTCTGTTTGTGGTTCATACTTTGTTTCTTTGTTGTTCACACTTTGTTTGTTTGTTGTTCACACTTTGTTTGTTCGTTGTTCACACTTTGTTTGTTTGTTGTTCACACTTTGTTTGTTTGTTGCTCACACTTTGTTTGTTGTCACACTTTGTTTGTTTGTTGTTTACACTTTGCTTGTTTGTTGTTCACAATTTGTTTGCTTGTTGTTCACACTTTTTTTGTTTGTTGTTCACACTTTTTTTGTTTGTTGTTCACACTTTGTTTGTTTGTTGTTCACACTTTGTTTGTTGTTCACACTTTGTTTGTTGTTCACACTTTGTTTGTTTGTTGTTCACACTTTTTTTGTTTGTTGTTCACACTTTGTTTGTTGTTCACACTTTTTTTGTTTGTTGTTCACACTTTGTTTGTTTGTTGTTCACACTTTGTTTGTTTGTTCACACTTTTTTTGTTTGTTGTTGACACTTTTTTTGTTTGTTGTTCACACTTTTTTTGTTTGTTGTTCACACTTTGTTTGTTTGTTGTTCACACTTTTTTGTTTGTTGTTCACACTTTGTTGTTCACACTTTGTTTGTTTGTTGTTCACACTTTGTTTGTTTGTTGTTCACACTTTGTTTGTTGTTCACACTTTTTTTGTTTGTTGTTCACACTTTGTTTGTTTTTCACACTTTGTTTGTTTGTTGTTCACACTTTGTTTGTTTGTTGTTCACACTTTATTTGTTTGTTTTTCACACTTTGTTTGTTCGTTGTTCACACTTTGTTTGTTTGTTGTTCACACTTTTTTTGTTTGTTGTTCACACTTTGTTTGTTGTTCACACTTTGTTTGTTGTTCACACTTTGTTTGTTGTTCACACTTTTTTTGTTTGTTGTTCACACTTTTTTTGTTTGTTGTTCACACTTTTTTTGTTTGTTGTTCACACTTTGTTTGTTTGTTGTTCACACTTTTTTGTTTGTTGTTCACACTTTGTTGTTCACACTTTGTTTGTTTGTTGTTCACACTTTGTTTGTTGTTCACACTTTGTTTGTTGTTCACACTTTGTTTGTAGTTCACACTTTTTTTGTTTGTTGTTCACACTTTTTTTGTTTGTTGTTCATACTTTTTTTGTTTGTTGTTCACTTTTTTTTTGTTTGTTGTTCACACTTTGTTTCTTTGTTGTTCACACTTTGTTTGTTTGTTGTTCACACTTTGTTTGTTCGTTGTTCACACTTTGTTTGTTTGTTGTTCACACTTTTTTTGTTTGTTGTTCACACTTAGTTTGTTGTTAACACTTTGTTTGTTTGTTGTTCACACTTTTTATGTTTGTTGTTCACACTTTTTTTGTTTGTTGTTCACACTTTTTTTGTTTGTTGTTCACACTTTGTTTGTTGTTCACACTTTGTTTGTTTTTTGTTCACACTTTTTTTGTTTGTTGTTCACACTCTTTTTGTTTGTTGTTCACACTTTGTTTGTTGTTCACTTTTTTGTTTGTTGTTCACACTTTTCTTGTTTGTTGTTCACACTTTGTTTGTTTGTTGTTCACACTTTGTTTGTTGTTCACACTTTGTTTTTTGTTCACACTTTTTTTGTTTGTTGTTCACACTCTTTTTGTTTGTTGTTCACACTTTGTTTGTTGTTCACTTTTTTGTTTGTTGTTCACACTTTTCTTGTTTGTTGTTCACACTTTGTTTGTTTGTTGTTCACACTTTTTTTGTTTGTTGTTCACACTTTGTTGGTTTGTTGTTCACACTTTGTTTGTTGTTCACACTTTGTTTGTTTGTTGTTCACACTTTGTTTGTTGTTCACACTTTGTTTGTTTGTTGTTCACACTTTGTTTGTTTGTTGTTCACACTTTGTTTTTCACACTTTGCTTGTTCGTTGTTCACACTTTGTTTGTTTGTTGTTCACACTTTTTTTGTTTGTTGTTCACACTTTGTTTGTTGTTCACACTTTGTTTGTTGTTCACACTTTTTTTGTTTGTTGTTCACACTTTTTTTGTTTGTTGTTCACACTTTTTTTGTTTGTTGTTCACACTTTGTTTGTTTGTTGTTCACACTTTTTTGTTTGTTGTTCACACTTTGTTGTTCACACTTTGTTTGTTTGTTGTTCACACTTTGTTTGTTTGTTGTTCACACTTTGTTTGTTGTTCACACTTTGTTTGTTGTTCACACTTTGTTTGTTGTTCACACTTTTTTTGTTTGTTGTTCACACTTTTTTTGTTTGTTGTTCACACTTCTTTTGTTTGTTCTTCACACTTTGTTTCTTTGTTGTTCACACTTTGTTTGTTTGTTGTTCACACTTTGTTTGTTCGTTGTTCACACTTTGTTTGTTTGTTGTTCACACTTTTTTTGTTTGTTGTTCACACTTTGTTTGTTGTTCACACTTTTTTTGTTTGTTGTTCACACTTTGTTTGTTTGTTGTTCACACTTTGTTTGTTTGTTGTTCACACTTTTTTTGTTTGTTGTTGACACTTTTTTTGTTTGTTGTTCACACTTTTTTTGTTTGTTGTTCACACTTTGTTTGTTTGTTGTTCACACTTTTTTGTTTGTTGTTCACACTTTGTTGTTCACACTTTGTTTGTTTGTTGTTCACACTTTGTTTGTTTGTTGTTGACACTTTGTTTGTTGTTCACACTTTTTTTGTTTGTTGTTCACACTTTGTTTGTTGTTCACACTTTGTTTGTTTGTTGTTCACACTTTGTTTGTTTGTTGTTCACACTTTGTTTGTTTGTTTTTCACACTTTGTTTGTTCGTTGTTCACACTTTGTTTGTTTGTTGTTCACACTTTTTTTGTTTGTTGTTCACACTTTGTTTGTTGTTCACACTTTGTTTGTTGTTCACACTTTTTTTGTTTGTTGTTCACACTTTTTTTGTTTGTTGTTCACACTTTTTTTGTTTGTTGTTCACACTTTGTTTGTTTGTTGTTCGCACTTTTTTGTTTGTTGTTCACACTTTGTTGTTCACACTTTGTTTGTTTGTTGTTCACACTTTGTTTGTTGTTCACACTTTGTTTGTTGTTCACACTTTGTTTGTTGTTCACACTTTTTTTGTTTGTTGTTCACACTTTTTTTGTTTGTTGTTCACTTTTTTTTTGTTTGTTGTTCACACTTTGTTTCTTTGTTGTTCACACTTTGTTTGTTTGTTGTTCACACTTTGTTTGTTCGTTGTTCACACTTTGTTTGTTTGTTGTTCACACTTTTTTTGTTTGTTGTTCACACTTTTTTTGTTTGTTGTTCACACTTTGTTTGTTTGTTGTTCACACTTTTTTTGTTTGTTGTTCACACTTTGTTTGTTGTTCACACTTTTTTTGTTTGTTGTTCACACTTTGTTTGTTTGTTGTTCACACTTTGTTTGTTTGTTGTTCACACTTTTTTTGTTTGTTGTTGACACTTTTTTTGTTTGTTGTTCACACTTTTTTTGTTTGTTGTTCACACTTTGTTGGTTTGTTGTACACACTTTTTTGTTTGTTGTTCACACTTTGTTGTTTACACTTTGTTTGTTTGTTGTTCACACTTTGTTTGTTTGTTGTTCACACTTTGTTTGTTGTTCACACTTTTTTTGTTTGTTGTTCACACTTTGTTTGTTGTTCACACTTTGTTTGTTTGTTGTTCACACTTTGTTTGTTGTTCACACTTTGTTTGTTTTTTGTTCACACTTTTTTTGTTTGTTGTTCACACTCTTTTTGTTTGTTGTTCACACTTTGTTTGTTGTTCACTTTTTTGTTTGTTGTTCACACTTTTCTTGTTTGTTGTTCACACTTTGTTTGTTTGTTGTTCACACTTTGTTTGTTGTTCACACTTTGTTTTTTGTTCACACTTTTTTTGTTTGTTGTTCACACTCTTTTTGTTTGTTGTTCACACTTTGTTTGTTGTTCACTTTTTTGTTTGTTGTTCACACTTTTCTTGTTTGTTGTTCACACTTTGTTTGTTTGTTGTTCACACTTTTTTTGTTTGTTGTTCACACTTTGTTGGTTTGTTGTTCACACTTTGTTTGTTGTTCACACTTTGTTTGTTTGTTGTTCACACTTTGTTTGTTGTTCACACTTTGTTTGTTTGTTGTTCACACTTTGTTTGTTTGTTGTTCACACTTTGTTTTTCACACTTTGCTTGTTCGTTGTTCACACTTTGTTTGTTTGTTGTTCACACTTTTTTTGTTTGTTGTTCACACTTTGTTTGTTGTTCACACTTTGTTTGTTGTTCACACTTTTTTTGTTTGTTGTTCACACTTTTTTTGTTTGTTGTTCACACTTTTTTTGTTTGTTGTTCACACTTTGTTTGTTTGTTGTTCACACTTTTTTGTTTGTTGTTCACACTTTGTTGTTCACACTTTGTTTGTTTGTTGTTCACACTTTGTTTGTTTGTTGTTCACACTTTGTTTGTTGTTCACACTTTGTTTGTTGTTCACACTTTGTTTGTTGTTCACACTTTTTTTGTTTGTTGTTCACACTTTTTTTGTTTGTTGTTCACACTTCTTTTGTTTGTTCTTCACACTTTGTTTCTTTGTTGTTCACACTTTGTTTGTTTGTTGTTCACACTTTGTTTGTTCGTTGTTCACACTTTGTTTGTTTGTTGTTCACACTTTTTTTGTTTGTTGTTCACACTTTGTTTGTTGTTCACACTTTTTTTGTTTGTTGTTCACACTTTGTTTGTTTGTTGTTCACACTTTGTTTGTTTGTTGTTCACACTTTTTTTGTTTGTTGTTGACACTTTTTTTGTTTGTTGTTCACACTTTTTTTGTTTGTTGTTCACACTTTGTTTGTTTGTTGTTCACACTTTTTTGTTTGTTGTTCACACTTTGTTGTTCACACTTTGTTTGTTTGTTGTTCACACTTTGTTTGTTTGTTGTTGACACTTTGTTTGTTGTTCACACTTTTTTTGTTTGTTGTTCACACTTTGTTTGTTGTTCACACTTTGTTTGTTTGTTGTTCACACTTTGTTTGTTTGTTGTTCACACTTTGTTTGTTTGTTTTTCACACTTTGTTTGTTCGTTGTTCACACTTTGTTTGTTTGTTGTTCACACTTTTTTTGTTTGTTGTTCACACTTTGTTTGTTGTTCACACTTTGTTTGTTGTTCACACTTTTTTTGTTTGTTGTTCACACTTTTTTTGTTTGTTGTTCACACTTTTTTTGTTTGTTGTTCACACTTTGTTTGTTTGTTGTTCGCACTTTTTTGTTTGTTGTTCACACTTTGTTGTTCACACTTTGTTTGTTTGTTGTTCACACTTTGTTTGTTGTTCACACTTTGTTTGTTGTTCACACTTTGTTTGTTGTTCACACTTTTTTTGTTTGTTGTTCACACTTTTTTTGTTTGTTGTTCACTTTTTTTTTGTTTGTTGTTCACACTTTGTTTCTTTGTTGTTCACACTTTGTTTGTTTGTTGTTCACACTTTGTTTGTTCGTTGTTCACACTTTGTTTGTTTGTTGTTCACACTTTTTTTGTTTGTTGTTCACACTTTTTTTGTTTGTTGTTCACACTTTGTTTGTTTGTTGTTCACACTTTTTTTGTTTGTTGTTCACACTTTGTTTGTTGTTCACACTTTTTTTGTTTGTTGTTCACACTTTGTTTGTTTGTTGTTCACACTTTGTTTGTTTGTTGTTCACACTTTTTTTGTTTGTTGTTGACACTTTTTTTGTTTGTTGTTCACACTTTTTTTGTTTGTTGTTCACACTTTGTTGGTTTGTTGTACACACTTTTTTGTTTGTTGTTCACACTTTGTTGTTTACACTTTGTTTGTTTGTTGTTCACACTTTGTTTGTTTGTTGTTCACACTTTGTTTGTTGTTCACACTTTTTTTGTTTGTTGTTCACACTTTGTTTGTTGTTCACACTTTGTTTGTTTGTTGTTCACACTTTGTTTGTTTGTTGTTCACACTTTATTTGTTTGTTTTTCACACTTTGTTTGTTCGTTGTTCACACTTTGTTTGTTTGTTGTTCACACTTTTTTTGTTTGTTGTTCACACTTTGTTTGTTGTTCACACTTTGTTTGTTGTTCACACTTTTTTTGTTTGTTGTTCACACTTTTTTTGTTTGTTGTTCACACTTTTTTTGTTTGTTGTTCACACTTTGTTTGTTTGTTGTTCACACTTTTTTGTTTGTTGTTCACACTTTGTTGTTCACACTTTGTTTGTTTGTTGTTCATACTTTGTTTGTTGTTCACACTTTGTTTGTTGTTCACACTTTGTTTGTTGTTCACACTTTTTTTGTTTTGTTGTTCACACTTTTTTTGTTTGTTGTTCACTTTTTTTTTGTTTGTTGTTCACACTTTTTTTGTTTGTTGTTCACACTTTGTTTGTTTGTTGTTCACACTTTGTTTGTTCATTGTTCACACTTTGTTTGTTTGTTGTTCACACTTTTTTTGTTTGTTGTTCACACTTAGTTTGTTGTTCACACTTTGTTTGTTTGTTGTTCACACTTTTTATGTTTGTTGTTCACACTTTTTTTGTTTGTTGTTCACACTTTTTTTGTTTGTTGTTCACACTTTGTTTGTTTGTTGTTCACACTTTGTTTGTTGTTCACACTTTGTTTGTTTTTTGTTCACACTTTTTTTGTTTGTTGTTCACACTCTTTTTGTTTGTTGTTCACACTTTGTTTGTTGTTCACTTTTTTGTTTGTTATTCACACTTCGTTTGTTTGTTGTTCACACTTTTTTTGTTTGTTGTTCACACTTTGTTTGTTTGTTGTTCACACTTTGTTTGTTTGTTGTTCACACTTTTTTGTTTGTTGTTCACACTTTGTTGTTCACACTTTGTTTGTTTGTTGTTTACACTTTGTTTGTTTGTTGTTCACACTTTGTTTGTTGTTCACACTTTTTTTGTTTGTTGTTCACACTTTGTTTGTTGTTCACACTTTGTTTGTTTCTTGTTCACACTTTTATTGTTTGTTGTTCACACTTTGTTTGTTTGTTGTTCACACTTTTTTTGTTTGTTGTTCACACTTTTTTTGTATGTTGTTCACACTTTTTATGTTTGTTGTTCACACTTTGTTTGTTTGTTGTTCACACTTTTTTGTTTGTTGTTCACACTTTGTTTGTTGTTCACACTTTGTTTGTTTGTTGTTGACACTTTGTTTGTTTGTTGTTCACACTTTGTTTGTTGTTCACACTTTGTTTGTTTGTTGTTCACACTTTTTTTGTTTGTTGTTCACACTTTTTTGTTTGTTGTTCACACTTTGTTTGTTTGTTGTTCACACTTTGTTTGTTTGTTGTTCACACTTTGTTTGTTGCTAACACTTTGTTTGTTGTCACACTTTGTTTGTTTGTTGTTCACACTTTGTTTGTTATTCACACTTTGTTTGTTTGTTGTTCACACTTTTTTTGTTTGTTGTTCACACTTTGTTTGTTGTTCACACTTTGTTTGTTTGTTGTTCACACTTTGTTTGTTGTTCACACTTTTTTTGTTGTTCACACTTTGTTTGTTGTTCACACTTTGTTTCTTGTTCACTCTTTTATTGTTTGTTGTTCACACTTTGTTTGTTTGTTGTTCACACTTTTTTTGTTTCTTGTTCACACTTTTTTTGTTTGTTGTTCACACTTTTTTTGTTTGTTGTTCACACTTTGTTTGTTTGTTGTTCACACTTTTTTGTTTGTTGTTCACACTTTGTTTGTTGTTCACACTTTGTTTGTTTGTTGTTCACACTTTGTTTGTTTGTTGTTCACACTTTGTCTGTTGTTCACACTTTTTTTGTTTGTTGTTCACACTTTGTTTGTTTGTTGTTCACACTTTGTTGTTCACACTTTGTTTGTTTGTTGTTCACACTTTGTTTGTTGTTCACACTTTGTTTGTTTGTTGTTCACACTTTGTTTGTTTGTTGTTCACACTTTGTTTGTTTGTTGTTCACACTTTGTTTGTTTGTTGTTCACACTTTTTTTGTTTGTAGTTCACACTTTGTTTGTTGTTCACACTTTGTTTGTTTGTTGTTCACACTTTGTTTCTTTGTTGTTCACACTTTGTTTGTTTGTTGTTCACACTTTGTTTGTTCATTGTTCACACTTTGTTTGTTTGTTGTTCACACTTTTTTTGTTTGTTGTTCACACTTTGTTTGTTTGTTGTTCACACTTTGTTTGTTTGTTGTTCACACTTTTATTGTTTGTTGTTCACACTTTGTTTTTTGTTTGTTGTTCACACTTTGTTTGTTCACACTTTGTTTGTTGTTCACACTTTTTTTTTGATGTTCACACTTTTTTTGTTTGTTGTTGACCCTTTTTTTTTTGTTCACACTTTGTTTGTTTGTGGTTCACACTTTGTTTGTTTGTTGTTCACACTTTGTTTGTTGTTCACACTTTGTTTGTTTGTTGTTCACACTTTGTTTGTTTGTTGTTCACACTTTGTTTGTTTGTTGTTAACATTTTGTTTGTTGTTCACACTTTGTTTGTTGTTCACACTTTTTTTGTTGTTCTCACTTTGTTTGTTTGTTGTTCACAGTTTGTTAGTTTGTTGTTTACACTTTGTTTGTTTGTTGTTCACACTTTTTTTGTTTGTTGTTCACACTTTGTTTGTTTGTTGTTCACACTTTGTTTGTTGTTCACACTTTGTTTGTTTGTTGTTCACACTTTTTTTGTTTGTTGTTCACACTTTTTTTGTTTGTTGTTCACACTTTGTTTGTTTGTTGTTCACACTTTGTTTGTTTGTTGTTCACACTTTGTTTGTTTGTTGCTCACACTTTGTTTGTTGTCACACTTTGTTTGTTTGTTGTTCACACTTTTTTTGTTTGTTGTTCACACTTTTTTGTTTGTTGTTCACACTTTGTTTGTTTGTTGTTCACATTTTGTTTGTTGTTCACACTTGGTCTGTTTGTGGTTCATACTTTGTTTGTTTGTTGTTCACACTTTGTTTGTTTGTTGTTCACACTTTGTTTGTACGTTGTTCACACTTTGTTTGTTTGTTGTTCACACTTTGTTTGTTGTTCACACTTTGCTTGTTTGTTGTTCACAATTTGTTTGCTTGTTGTTCACACTTTTTTTGTTTGTTGTTCACACTTTTTTTGTTTGTTGTTCACACTTTGTTTGTTTGTTGTTCACACTTTGTTTGTTGTTCACACTTTGTTTGTTGTTCACACTTTGTTTGTTTGTTGTTCACACTTTTTTTGTTTGTTGTTCACACTTTGTTTGTTGTTCACACTTTTTTTGTTTGTTGTTCACACTTTGTTTGTTTGTTGTTCACACTTTGTTTGTTTGTTGTTCACACTTTTTTTGTTTGTTGTTGACACTTTTTTTGTTTGTTGTTCACACTTTTTTTGTTTGTTGTTCACACTTTGTTTGTTTGTTGTTCACACTTTTTTGTTTGTTGTTCACACTTTGTTGTTCACACTTTGTTTGTTTGTTGTTCACACTTTGTTTTTTTGTTGTTCACACTTTGTTTGTTGTTCACACTTTTTTTGTTTGTTGTTCACACTTTGTTTGTTTTTCACACTTTGTTTGTTTGTTGTTCACACTTTGTTTGTTTGTTGTTCACACTTTATTTGTTTGTTTTTCACACTTTGTTTGTTCGTTGTTCACACTTTGTTTGTTTGTTGTTCACAATTTTTTTGTTTGTTGTTCACACTTTGTTTGTTGTTCACACTTTGTTTGTTGTTCACACTTTGTTTGTTGTTCACACTTTTTTTGTTTGTTGTTCACACTTTGTTTGTTTGTTGTTCACACTTTGTTTGTTGCTCACACTTTGTTTGTTGTCACACTTTGTTTGTTTGTTGTTCACACTTTGTTTGTTATTCACACTTTGTTTGTTTGTTGTTCACACTTTTTTTGTTTGTTGTTCACACTTTTTTTGTTTCTTGTTCACACTTTTTTTGTTTGTTGTTCACACTTTTTTTGTTTGTTGTTCACACTTTGTTTGTTTGTTGTTCACACTTTTTTGTTTGTTGTTCACACTTTGTTTGTTGTTCACACTTTGTTTGTTTGTTGTTCACACTTTGTTTGTTTGTTGTTCACACTTTGTCTGTTGTTCACACTTTTTTTGTTTGTTGTTCACACTTTGTTTGTTTGTTGTTCACACTTTGTTGTTCACACTTTGTTTGTTTGTTGTTCACACTTTGTTTGTTGTTCACACTTTGTTTGTTTGTTGTTCACACTTTTTTTGTTTGTTGTTCACACTTTGTTTGTTTGTTGTTCACACTTTGTTTGTTTGTTGTTCACACTTTTTTTGTTTGTAGTTCACACTTTGTTTGTTGTTCACACTTTGTTTGTTTGTTGTTCACACTTTGTTTGTTTGTTGTTCACACTTTGTTTGTTTGTTGTTCACACTTTGTTTGTTCATTGTTCACACTTTGTTTGTTTGTTGTTCACACTTTTTTTGTTTGTTGTTCACACTTTGTTTGTTTGTTGTTCACACTTTGTTTGTTTGTTGTTCACACTTTTATTGTTTGTTGTTCACACTTTGTTTTTTGTTTGTTGTTCACACTTTGTTTGTTCACACTTTGTTTGTTGTTCACACTTTTTTTTTGATGTTCACACTTTTTTTGTTTGTTGTTGACTCTTTTTTTTTTGTTCACACTTTGTTTGTTTGTTGTTCACACTTTGTTTGTTTGTTGTTCACACTTTGTTTGTTGTTCACACTTTGTTTGTTTGTTGTTCACACTTTGTTTGTTTGTTGTTCACACTTTGTTTGTTTGTTGTTAACATTTTGTTTGTTGTTCACACTTTGTTTGTTGTTCACACTTTTTTTGTTGTTCTCACTTTGTTTGTTTGTTGTTCACAGTTTGTTAGTTTGTTGTTTACACTTTGTTTGTTTGTTGTTCACACTTTTTTTGTTTGTTGTATACACTTTGTTTGTTTGTTGTTCACACTTTGTTTGTTTGTTGCTCACACTTTGTTTGTTGTCACACTTTGTTTGTTTGTTGTTTACACTTTGTTTGTTTGTTGTTCACACTTCGTTTGTTTGTTGTTCACACTTTTTTTGTTTGTTGCTCACACTTTGTTTGTTGTCACACTTTGTTTGTTTGTTGTTTACACTTTGTTTGTTTGTTGTTCACACTTTTTTGTTTGTTGTTCACACTTTGTTGTTCACACTTTGTTTGTTTGTTGTTTACACTTTGTTTGTTTGTTGTTCACACTTTGTTTGTTGTTCACACTTTTTTTGTTTGTTGTTCACACTTTGTTTGTTGTTCACACTTTGTTTGTTTCTTGTTCACACTTTTATTGTTTGTTGTTCACACTTTGTTTGTTTGTTGTTCACACTTTTTTTGTTTGTTGTTCACACTTTTTTTGTATGTTGTTCACACTTTTTATGTTTGTTGTTCACACTTTGTTTGTTTGTTGTTCACACTTTTTTGTTTGTTGTTCACACTTTGTTTGTTGTTCACACTTTGTTTGTTTGTTGTTGACACTTTGTTTGTTTGTTGTTCACACTTTGTTTGTTGTTCACACTTTGTTTGTTTGTTGTTCACACTTTTTTTGTTTGTTGTTCACACTTTTTTGTTTGTTGTTCACACTTTGTTTGTTTGTTGTTCACACTTTGTTTGTTTGTTGTTCACACTTTGTTTGTTGCTCACACTTTGTTTGTTGTCACACTTTGTTTGTTTGTTGTTCACACTTTGTTTGTTATTCACACTTTGTTTGTTTGTTGTTCACACTTTTTTTGTTTGTTGTTCACACTTTGTTTGTTGTTCACACTTTGTTTGTTTGTTGTTCACACTTTGTTTGTTGTTCACACTTTGTTTGTTTGTTGTTCACACTTTTTTTGTTGTTCACACTTTGTTTGTTGTTCACACTTTGTTTCTTGTTCACTCTTTTATTGTTTGTTGTTCACACTTTGTTTGTTTGTTGTTCACACTTTTTTTGTTTCTTGTTCACACTTTTTTTGTTTGTTGTTCACACTTTTTTTGTTTGTTGTTCACACTTTGTTTGTTTGTTGTTCACACTTTTTTGTTTGTTGTTCACACTTTGTTTGTTGTTCACACTTTGTTTGTTTGTTGTTCACACTTTGTTTGTTTGTTGTTCACACTTTGTCTGTTGTTCACACTTTTTTTGTTTGTTGTTCACACTTTGTTTGTTTGTTGTTCACACTTTGTTGTTCACACTTTGTTTGTTTGTTGTTCACACTTTGTTTGTTGTTCACACTTTGTTTGTTTGTTGTTCACACTTTGTTTGTTTGTTGTTCACACTTTGTTTGTTTGTTGTTCACACTTTGTTTGTTTGTTGTTCACACTTTTTTTGTTTGTAGTTCACACTTTGTTTGTTGTTCACACTTTGTTTGTTTGTTGTTCACACTTTGTTTCTTTGTTGTTCACACTTTGTTTGTTTGTTGTTCACACTTTGTTTGTTCATTGTTCACACTTTGTTTGTTTGTTGTTCACACTTTTTTTGTTTGTTGTTCACACTTTGTTTGTTTGTTGTTCACACTTTGTTTGTTTGTTGTTCACACTTTTATTGTTTGTTGTTCACACTTTGTTTTTTGTTTGTTGTTCACACTTTGTTTGTTCACACTTTGTTTGTTGTTCACACTTTTTTTTTGATGTTCACACTTTTTTTGTTTGTTGTTGACCCTTTTTTTTTTGTTCACACTTTGTTTGTTTGTGGTTCACACTTTGTTTGTTTGTTGTTCACACTTTGTTTGTTGTTCACACTTTGTTTGTTTGTTGTTCACACTTTGTTTGTTTGTTGTTCACACTTTGTTTGTTTGTTGTTAACATTTTGTTTGTTGTTCACACTTTGTTTGTTGTTCACACTTTTTTTGTTGTTCTCACTTTGTTTGTTTGTTGTTCACAGTTTGTTAGTTTGTTGTTTACACTTTGTTTGTTTGTTGTTCACACTTTTTTTGTTTGTTGTTCACACTTTGTTTGTTTGTTGTTCACACTTTGTTTGTTGTTCACACTTTGTTTGTTTGTTGTTCACACTTTTTTTGTTTGTTGTTCACACTTTTTTTGTTTGTTGTTCACACTTTGTTTGTTTGTTGTTCACACTTTGTTTGTTTGTTGTTCACACTTTGTTTGTTTGTTGCTCACACTTTGTTTGTTGTCACACTTTGTTTGTTTGTTGTTCACACTTTTTTTGTTTGTTGTTCACACTTTTTTGTTTGTTGTTCACACTTTGTTTGTTTGTTGTTCACATTTTGTTTGTTGTTCACACTTGGTCTGTTTGTGGTTCATACTTTGTTTGTTTGTTGTTCACACTTTGTTTGTTTGTTGTTCACACTTTGTTTGTACGTTGTTCACACTTTGTTTGTTTGTTGTTCACACTTTGTTTGTTGTTCACACTTTGCTTGTTTGTTGTTCACAATTTGTTTGCTTGTTGTTCACACTTTTTTTGTTTGTTGTTCACACTTTTTTTGTTTGTTGTTCACACTTTGTTTGTTTGTTGTTCACACTTTGTTTGTTGTTCACACTTTGTTTGTTGTTCACACTTTGTTTGTTTGTTGTTCACACTTTTTTTGTTTGTTGTTCACACTTTGTTTGTTGTTCACACTTTTTTTGTTTGTTGTTCACACTTTGTTTGTTTGTTGTTCACACTTTGTTTGTTTGTTGTTCACACTTTTTTTGTTTGTTGTTGACACTTTTTTTGTTTGTTGTTCACACTTTTTTTGTTTGTTGTTCACACTTTGTTTGTTTGTTGTTCACACTTTTTTGTTTGTTGTTCACACTTTGTTGTTCACACTTTGTTTGTTTGTTGTTCACACTTTGTTTTTTTGTTGTTCACACTTTGTTTGTTGTTCACACTTTTTTTGTTTGTTGTTCACACTTTGTTTGTTTTTCACACTTTGTTTGTTTGTTGTTCACACTTTGTTTGTTTGTTGTTCACACTTTATTTGTTTGTTTTTCACACTTTGTTTGTTTGTTGTTCACACTTTGTTTGTTGTTCACAATTTTTTTGTTTGTTGTTCACACTTTGTTTGTTGTTCACACTTTGTTTGTTGTTCACACTTTGTTTGTTGTTCACACTTTTTTTGTTTGTTGTTCACACTTTGTTTGTTTGTTGTTCACACTTTGTTTGTTGCTCACACTTTGTTTGTTGTCACACTTTGTTTGTTTGTTGTTCACACTTTGTTTGTTATTCACACTTTGTTTGTTTGTTGTTCACACTTTTTTTGTTTGTTGTTCACACTTTTTTTGTTTCTTGTTCACACTTTTTTTGTTTGTTGTTCACACTTTTTTTGTTTGTTGTTCACACTTTGTTTGTTTGTTGTTCACACTTTTTTGTTTGTTGTTCACACTTTGTTTGTTGTTCACACTTTGTTTGTTTGTTGTTCACACTTTGTTTGTTTGTTGTTCACACTTTGTCTGTTGTTCACACTTTTTTTGTTTGTTGTTCACACTTTGTTTGTTTGTTGTTCACACTTTGTTGTTCACACTTTGTTTGTTTGTTGTTCACACTTTGTTTGTTGTTCACACTTTGTTTGTTTGTTGTTCACACTTTTTTTGTTTGTTGTTCACACTTTGTTTGTTTGTTGTTCACACTTTGTTTGTTTGTTGTTCACACTTTTTTTGTTTGTAGTTCACACTTTGTTTGTTGTTCACACTTTGTTTGTTTGTTGTTCACACTTTGTTTCTTTGTTGTTCACACTTTGTTTGTTTGTTGTTCACACTTTGTTTGTTCATTGTTCACACTTTGTTTGTTTGTTGTTCACACTTTTTTTGTTTGTTGTTCACACTTTGTTTGTTTGTTGTTCACACTTTGTTTGTTTGTTGTTCACACTTTTATTGTTTGTTGTTCACACTTTGTTTTTTGTTTGTTGTTCACACTTTGTTTGTTCACACTTTGTTTGTTGTTCACACTTTTTTTTTGATGTTCACACTTTTTTTGTTTGTTGTTGACTCTTTTTTTTTTGTACACACTTTGTTTGTTTGTTGTTCACACTTTGTTTGTTTGTTGTTCACACTTTGTTTGTTGTTCACACTTTGTTTGTTTGTTGTTCACACTTTGTTTGTTTGTTGTTCACACTTTGTTTGTTTGTTGTTAACATTTTGTTTGTTGTTCACACTTTGTTTGTTGTTCACACTTTTTTTGTTGTTCTCACTTTGTTTGTTTGTTGTTCACAGTTTGTTAGTTTGTTGTTTACACTTTGTTTGTTTGTTGTTCACACTTTTTTTGTTTGTTGTATACACTTTGTTTGTTTGTTGTTCACACTTTGTTTGTTGTTCACACTTTGTTTGTTTGTTGTTCACACTTTTTTTGTTTGTTGTTCACACTTTTTTTGTTTGTTGTTCACACTTTGTTTGTTTGTTGTTCACACTTTGTTTGTTTGTTGTTCACACTTTGTTTGTTTGTTGCTCACACTTTGTTTGTTGTCACACTTTGTTTGTTTGTTGTTTACACTTTGTTTGTTTGTTGTTCACACTTTGTTTGTTTGTTGTTCACACTTTTTTTTTTTGTTGTTCACACTTTTTTGTTTGTTGTTCACACTTTGTTTGTTTGTTGTTCACACTTTGTTTGTTTTTCACACTTTGTTTGTTGTTCACACTTTGTTTGTTTGTTGTTCACACTTTTTTTGTTTGTTGTTCACACTTTGTTTGTTGTTCACACTTTTTTTGTTTGTTGTTCACACTTTTTTTGTTTGTTGTTCACACTTTGTTTGTTGTTCACACTTTTTTTGTTTGTTGTTCACACTTTGTTTGTTTGTTGTTCACACTTTTTTTGTTTGTTGTTCACACTTTGTTTGTTGTTCACACTTTTTTTGTTTGTTGTTCACACTTTGTTTGTTTGTTGTTCACACTTTGTTTGTTTGTTGTTCACACTTTTTTTGTTTGTTGTTGACACTTTTTTTGTTTGTTGTTCACACTTTTTTTGTTTGTTGTTCACACTTTGTTTGTTTGTTGTTCACACTTTTTTGTTTGTTGTTCACACTTTGTTGTTCACACTTTGTTTGTTTGTTGTTCACACTTTGTTTGTTTGTTGTTCACACTTTGTTTGTTGTTCACACTTTTTTTGTTTGCTGTTCACACTTTGTTTGTTTTTCACACTTTGTTTGTTTGTTGTTCACACTTTGTTTGTTTGTTGTTCACACTTTATTTGTTTGTTTTTCACACTTTGTTTGTTCGTTGTTCACACTTTGTTTGTTTGTTGTTCACACTTTTTTTGTTTGTTGTTCACACTTTGTTTGTTGTTCACACTTTGTTTGTTGTTCACACTTTGTTTGTTGTTCACACTTTTTTTGTTTGTTGTTCACACTTTTTTTGTTTGTTGTTCACACTTTTTTTGTTTGTTGTTCACACTTTGTTTGTTTGTTGTTCACACTTTTTTGTTTGTTGTTCACACTTTGTTGTTCACACTTTGTTTGTTTGTTGTTCACACTTTGTTTGTTGTTCACACTTTGTTTGTTGTTCACACTTTGTTTGTTGTTCACACTTTTTTTGTTTGTTGTTCACACTTTTTTTGTTTGTTGTTCATACTTTTTTTGTTTGTTGTTCACTTTTTTTTTGTTTGTTGTTCACACTTTGTTTCTTTGTTGTTCACACTTTGTTTGTTTGTTGTTCACACTTTGTTTGTTCGTTGTTCACACTTTGTTTGTTTGTTGTTCACACTTTTTTTGTTTGTTGTTCACACTTAGTTTGTTGTTCACACTTTGTTTGTTTGTTGTTCACACTTTTTATGTTTGTTGTTCACACTTTTTTTGTTTGTTGTTCACACTTTTTTTGTTTGTTGTTCACACTTTGTTTGTTGTTCACACTTTGTTTGTTTTTTGTTCACACTTTTTTTGTTTGTTGTTCACACTCTTTTTGTTTGTTGTTCACACTTTGTTTGTTGTTCACTTTTTTGTTTGTTAATCACACTTCGTTTGTTTGTTGTTCACACTTTTTTTGTTTGTTGTTCACACTTTGTTTGTTTGTTGTTCACACTTTTCTTGTTTGTTGTTCACACTTTGTTTGTTTGTTGTTCACACTTTTTTTGTTTGTTGTTCACACTTTGTTGGTTTGTTGTTCACACTTTGTTTGTTGTTCACACTTTGTTTGTTTGTTGTTCACACTTTGTTTGTTGTTCACACTTTGTTTGTTTGTTGTTCACACTTTGTTTGTTTGTTGTTCACATTTTGTTTGTTTGTTTTTCACACTTTGTTTGTTCGTTGTTCACACTTTGTTTGTTTGTTGTTCACACTTTTTTTGTTTGTTGTTCACACTTTGTTTGTTGTTCACACTTTGTTTGTTGTTCACACTTTGTTTGTTGTTCACACTTTTTTTGTTTGTTGTTCACACTTTTTTTGTTTGTTGTTCACACTTTTTTTGTTTGTTGTTCACACTTTGTTTGTTTGTTGTTCACACTTTTTTGTTTGTTGTTCACACTTTGTTGTTCACACTTTGTTTGTTTGTTGTTCACACTTTGTTTGTTGTTCACACTTTGTTTGTTGTTCACACTTTGTTTGTTGTTCACACTTTTTTTGTTTGTTGTTCACACTTTTTTTGTTTGTTGTTCACACTTTTTTGTTTGTTGTTCACACTTTGTTTGTTTGTTGTTCACACTTTGTTTGTTTGTTGTTCACACTTTGTTTGTTCGTTGTTCACACTTTGTTTGTTTGTTGTTCACACTTTTTTTGTTTGTTGTTCACACTTTGTTTGTTGTTCACACTTTTTTTGTTTGTTGTTCACACTTTGTTTGTTTGTTGTTCACACTTTGTTTGTTTGTTGTTCACACTTTTTTTGTTTGTTGTTGACACTTTTTTTGTTTGTTGTTCACACTTTTTTTGTTTGTTGTTCACACTTTGTTTGTTTGTTGTTCACACTTTTTTGTTTGTTGTTCACACTTTGTTTGTTTGTTGTTGACACTTTGTTTGTTTGTTGTTGACACTTTGTTTGTTGTTCACACTTTTTTTGTTTGTTGTTCACACTTTGTTTGTTGTTCACACTTTGTTTGTTTGTTGTTCACACTTTGTTTGTTTGTTTTTCACACTTTGTTTGTTCGTTGTTCACACTTTGTTTGTTTGTTGTTCACACTTTTTTTGTCTGTTGTTCACACTTTGTTTGTTGTTCACACTTTGTTTGTTGTTCACACTTTGTTTGTTGTTCACACTTTTTTTGTTTGTTGTTCACACTTTTTTTGTTTGTTGTTCACACTTTTTTTGTTTGTTGTTCACACTTTGTTTGTTTGTTGTTCACACTTTTTTGTTTGTTGTTCACACTTTGTTGTTCACACTTTGTTTGTTTGTTGTTCACACTTTGTTTGTTGTTCACACTTTGTTTGTTGTTCACACTTTGTTTGTTGTTCACACTTTTTTTGTTTGTTGTTCACACTTTTTTTGTTTGTTGTTCACTTTTTTTTTGTTTGTTGTTCACACTTTGTTTCTTTGTTGTTCACACTTTGTTTGTTTGTTGTTCACACTTTGTTTGTTCATTGTTCACACTTTGTTTGTTTGTTGTTCACACTTTTTTTGTTTGTTGTTCACACTTTTTTTGTTTGTTGTTCACACTTTTTTTGTTTGTTGTTCACACTTTGTTTGTTTGTTGTTCACACTTTGTTTGTTGTTCACACTTTGTTTGTTGTTCACACTTTGTTTGTTTGTTGTTCACACTTTTTTGTTTGTTGTTCACACTTTGTTTGTTTGTTGTTCACACTTTGTTTTTTTGTTGTTCACACTTTGTTTGTTGTTCACACTTTTTTTGTTTGTTGTTCACACTTTGTTTGTTTTTCACACTTTGTTTGTTTGTTGTTCACACTTTGTTTGTTTGTTGTTCACACTTTATTTGTTTGTTTTTCACACTTTGTTTGTTCGTTGTTCACACTTTGTTTGTTTGTTGTTCACAATTTTTTTGTTTGTTGTTCACACTTTGTTTGTTGTTCACACTTTGTTTGTTGTTCACACTTTGTTTGTTGTTCACACTTTTTTTGTTTGTTGTTCACACTTTGTTTGTTTGTTGTTCACACTTTGTTTGTTGCTCACACTTTGTTTGTTGTCACACTTTGTTTGTTTGTTGTTCACACTTTGTTTGTTATTCACACTTTGTTTGTTTGTTGTTCACACTTTTTTTGTTTGTTCACACTTTTTTTGTTTCTTGTTCACACTTTTTTTGTTTGTTGTTCACACTTTTTTTGTTTGTTGTTCACACTTTGTTTGTTTGTTGTTCACACTTTTTTGTTTGTTGTTCACACTTTGTTTGTTGTTCACACTTTGTTTGTTTGTTGTTCACACTTTGTTTGTTTGTTGTTCACACTTTGTCTGTTGTTCACACTTTTTTTGTTTGTTGTTCACACTTTGTTTGTTTGTTGTTCACACTTTGTTGTTCACACTTTGTTTGTTTGTTGTTCACACTTTGTTTGTTGTTCACACTTTGTTTGTTTGTTGTTCACACTTTTTTTGTTTGTTGTTCACACTTTGTTTGTTTGTTGTTCACACTTTGTTTGTTTGTTGTTCACACTTTTTTTGTTTGTAGTTCACACTTTGTTTGTTGTTCACACTTTGTTTGTTTGTTGTTCACACTTTGTTTCTTTGTTGTTCACACTTTGTTTGTTTGTTGTTCACACTTTGTTTGTTCATTGTTCACACTTTGTTTGTTTGTTGTTCACACTTTTTTTGTTTGTTGTTCACACTTTGTTTGTTTGTTGTTCACACTTTGTTTGTTTGTTGTTCACACTTTTATTGTTTGTTGTTCACACTTTGTTTTTTGTTTGTTGTTCACACTTTGTTTGTTCACACTTTGTTTGTTGTTCACACTTTTTTTTTGATGTTCACACTTTTTTTGTTTGTTGTTGACTCTTTTTTTTTTGTTCACACTTTGTTTGTTTGTTGTTCACACTTTGTTTGTTTGTTGTTCACACTTTGTTTGTTGTTCACACTTTGTTTGTTTGTTGTTCACACTTTGTTTGTTTGTTGTTCACACTTTGTTTGTTTGTTGTTAACATTTTGTTTGTTGTTCACACTTTGTTTGTTGTTCACACTTTTTTTGTTGTTCTCACTTTGTTTGTTTGTTGTTCACAGTTTGTTAGTTTGTTGTTTACACTTTGTTTGTTTGTTGTTCACACTTTTTTTGTTTGTTGTATACACTTTGTTTGTTTGTTGTTCACACTTTGTTTGTTGTTCACACTTTGTTTGTTTGTTGTTCACACTTTTTTTGTTTGTTGTTCACACTTTTTTTGTTTGTTGTTCACACTTTGTTTGTTTGTTGTTCACACTTTGTTTGTTTGTTGTTCACACTTTGTTTGTTTGTTGCTCACACTTTGTTTGTTGTCACACTTTGTTTGTTTGTTGTTTACACTTTGTTTGTTTGTTGTTCACACTTTGTTTGTTTGTTGTTCACACTTTTTTTTTTTGTTGTTCACACTTTTTTGTTTGTTGTTCACACTTTGTTTGTTTGTTGTTCACACTTTGTTTGTTGTTCACACTTTGTTTGTTGTTCACACTTTGTTTGTTTGTTGTTCACACTTTTTTTGTTTGTTGTTCACACTTTGTTTGTTGTTCACACTTTTTTTGTTTGTTGTTCACACTTTTTTTGTTTGTTGTTCACACTTTGTTTGTTGTTCACACTTTTTTTGTTTGTTGTTCACACTTTGTTTGTTTGTTGTTCACACTTTGTTTGTTTGTTGTTCACACTTTTTTTGTTTGTTGTTGACACTTTTTTTGTTTGTTGTTCACACTTTTTTTGTTTGTTGTTCACACTTTGTTTGTTTGTTGTTCACACTTTTTTGTTTGTTGTTCACACTTTGTTGTTCACACTTTGTTTGTTTGTTGTTCACACTTTGTTTGTTTGTTGTTCACACTTTGTTTGTTGTTCACACTTTTTTTGTTTGCTGTTCACACTTTGTTTGTTTTTCACACTTTGTTTGTTTGTTGTTCACACTTTGTTTGTTTGTTGTTCACACTTTATTTGTTTGTTTTTCACACTTTGTTTGTTCGTTGTTCACACTTTGTTTGTTTGTTGTTCACACTTTTTTTGTTTGTTGTTCACACTTTGTTTGTTGTTCACACTTTGTTTGTTGTTCACACTTTGTTTGTTGTTCACACTTTTTTTGTTTGTTGTTCACACTTTTTTTGTTTGTTGTTCACACTTTTTTTGTTTGTTGTTCACACTTTGTTTGTTTGTTGTTCACACTTTTTTGTTTGTTGTTCACACTTTGTTGTTCACACTTTGTTTGTTTGTTGTTCACACTTTGTTTGTTGTTCACACTTTGTTTGTTGTTCACACTTTGTTTGTTGTTCACACTTTTTTTGTTTGTTGTTCACACTTTTTTTGTTTGTTGTTCATACTTTTTTTGTTTGTTGTTCACTTTTTTTTTGTTTGTTGTTCACACTTTGTTTCTTTGTTGTTCACACTTTGTTTGTTTGTTGTTCACACTTTGTTTGTTCGTTGTTCACACTTTGTTTGTTTGTTGTTCACACTTTTTTTGTTTGTTGTTCACACTTAGTTTGTTGTTCACACTTTGTTTGTTTGTTGTTCACACTTTTTATGTTTGTTGTTCACACTTTTTTTGTTTGTTGTTCACACTTTTTTTGTTTGTTGTTCACACTTTGTTTGTTGTTCACACTTTGTTTGTTTTTTGTTCACACTTTTTTTGTTTGTTGTTCACACTCTTTTTGTTTGTTGTTCACACTTTGTTTGTTGTTCACTTTTTTGTTTGTTAATCACACTTCGTTTGTTTGTTGTTCACACTTTTTTTGTTTGTTGTTCACACTTTGTTTGTTTGTTGTTCACACTTTTCTTGTTTGTTGTTCACACTTTGTTTGTTTGTTGTTCACACTTTTTTTGTTTGTTGTTCACACTTTGTTGGTTTGTTGTTCACACTTTGTTTGTTGTTCACACTTTGTTTGTTTGTTGTTCACACTTTGTTTGTTGTTCACACTTTGTTTGTTTGTTGTTCACACTTTGTTTGTTTGTTGTTCACACTTTTTTTGTTTGTTGTTCACACTTAGTTTGTTGTTCACACTTTGTTTGTTTGTTGTTCACACTTTTTATGTTTGTTGTTCACACTTTTTTTGTTTGTTGTTCACACTTTTTTTGTTTGTTGTTCACACTTTGTTTGTTGTTCACACTTTGTTTGTTTTTTGTTCACACTTTTTTTGTTTGTTGTTCACACTCTTTTTGTTTGTTGTTCACACTTTGTTTGTTGTTCACTTTTTTGTTTGTTAATCACACTTCGTTTGTTTGTTGTTCACACTTTTTTTGTTTGTTGTTCACACTTTGTTTGTTTGTTGTTCACACTTTTCTTGTTTGTTGTTCACACTTTGTTTGTTTGTTGTTCACACTTTTTTTGTTTGTTGTTCACACTTTGTTTGTTCGTTGTTCACACTTTGTTTGTTTGTTGTTCACACTTTTTTTGTTTGTTGTTCACACTTTGTTTGTTGTTCACACTTTGTTTGTTGTTCACACTTTTTTTGTTTGTTGTTCACACTTTTTTTGTTTGTTGTTCACACTTTTTTTGTTTGTTGTTCACACTTTGTTTGTTTGTTGTTCACACTTTTTTGTTTGTTGTTCACACTTTGTTGTTCACACTTTGTTTGTTTGTTGTTCACACTTTGTTTGTTGTTCACACTTTGTTTGTTGTTCACACTTTGTTTGTTGTTCACACTTTTTTTGTTTGTTGTTCACACTTTTTTTGTTTGTTGTTCACACTTTTTTTGTTTGTTGTTCACACTTTGTTTGTTTGTTGTTCACACTTTGTTTGTTTGTTGTTCACACTTTGTTTGTTCGTTGTTCACACTTTGTTTGTTTGTTGTTCACACTTTTTTTGTTTGTTGTTCACACTTTGTTTGTTGTTCACACTTTTTTCGTTTGTTGTTCACACTTTGTTTGTTTGTTGTTCACACTTTGTTTGTTTGTTGTTCACACTTTTTTTGTTTGTTGTTCACACTTTTTTTTTTTGTTGTTCACACTTTTTTGTTTGTTGTTCACACTTTGTTTGTTTTTCACACTTTGTTTGTTTGTTGTTCACACTTTGTTTGTTTGTTGTTCACACTTTATTTGTTTGTTTTTCACACTTTGTTTGTTCGTTGTTCACACTTTGTTTGTTTGTTGTTCACACTTTTTTTGTTTGTTGTTCACACTTTGTTTGTTGTTCACACTTTGTTTGTTGTTCACACTTTGTTTGTTGTTCACACTTTTTTTGTTTGTTGTTCACACTTTTTTTGTTTGTTGTTCACACTTTTTTTGTTTGTTGTTCACACTTTGTTTGTTTGTTGTTCACACTTTTTTGTTTGTTGTTCACACTTTGTTGTTCACACTTTGTTTGTTTGTTGTTCACACTTTGTTTGTTGTTCACACTTTGTTTGTTGTTCACACTTTGTTTGTTGTTCACACTTTTTTTGTTTGTTGTTCACACTTTTTTTGTTTGTTGTTCATACTTTTTTTGTTTGTTGTTCACTTTTTTTTTGTTTGTTGTTCACACTTTGTTTCTTTGTTGTTCACACTTTGTTTGTTTGTTGTTCACACTTTGTTTGTTCGTTGTTCACACTTTGTTTGTTTGTTGTTCACACTTTTTTTGTTTGTTGTTCACACTTAGTTTGTTGTTCACACTTTGTTTGTTTGTTGTTCACACTTTTTATGTTTGTTGTTCACACTTTTTTTGTTTGTTGTTCACACTTTTTTTGTTTGTTGTTCACACTTTGTTTGTTGTTCACACTTTGTTTGTTTTTTGTTCACACTTTTTTTGTTTGTTGTTCACACTCTTTTTGTTTGTTGTTCACACTTTGTTTGTTGTTCACTTTTTTGTTTGTTAATCACACTTCGTTTGTTTGTTGTTCACACTTTTTTTGTTTGTTGTTCACACTTTGTTTGTTTGTTGTTCACACTTTTCTTGTTTGTTGTTCACACTTTGTTTGTTTGTTGTTCACACTTTTTTTGTTTGTTGTTCACACTTTGTTGGTTTGTTGTTCACACTTTGTTTGTTGTTCACACTTTGTTTGTTTGTTGTTCACACTTTGTTTGTTGTTCACACTTTGTTTGTTTGTTGTTCACACTTTGTTTGTTTGTTGTTCACATTTTGTTTGTTTGTTTTTCACACTTTGTTTGTTCGTTGTTCACACTTTGTTTGTTTGTTGTTCACACTTTTTTTGTTTGTTGTTCACACTTTGTTTGTTGTTCACACTTTGTTTGTTGTTCACACTTTGTTTGTTGTTCACACTTTTTTTGTTTGTTGTTCACACTTTTTTTGTTTGTTGTTCACACTTTTTTTGTTTGTTGTTCACACTTTGTTTGTTTGTTGTTCACACTTTTTTGTTTGTTGTTCACACTTTGTTGTTCACACTTTGTTTGTTTGTTGTTCACACTTTGTTTGTTGTTCACACTTTGTTTGTTGTTCACACTTTGTTTGTTGTTCACACTTTTTTTGTTTGTTGTTCACACTTTTTTTGTTTGTTGTTCACACTTTTTTTGTTTGTTGTTCACACTTTGTTTGTTTGTTGTTCACACTTTGTTTGTTTGTTGTTCACACTTTGTTTGTTCGTTGTTCACACTTTGTTTGTTTGTTGTTCACACTTTTTTTGTTTGTTGTTCACACTTTGTTTGTTGTTCACACTTTTTTTGTTTGTTGTTCACACTTTGTTTGTTTGTTGTTCACACTTTGTTTGTTTGTTGTTCACACTTTTTTTGTTTGTTGTTGACACTTTTTTTGTTTGTTGTTCACACTTTTTTTGTTTGTTGTTCACACTTTGTTTGTTTGTTGTTCACACTTTTTTGTTTGTTGTTCACACTTTGTTGTTCACACTTTGTTTGTTTGTTGTTGACACTTTGTTTGTTTGTTGTTGACACTTTGTTTGTTGTTCACACTTTTTTTGTTTGTTGTTCACACTTTGTTTGTTGTTCACACTTTGTTTGTTTGTTGTTCACACTTTGTTTGTTTGTTTTTCACACTTTGTTTGTTCGTTGTTCACACTTTGTTTGTTTGTTGTTCACACTTTTTTTGTCTGTTGTTCACACTTTGTTTGTTGTTCACACTTTGTTTGTTGTTCACACTTTGTTTGTTGTTCACACTTTTTTTGTTTGTTGTTCACACTTTTTTTGTTTGTTGTTCACTTTTTTTTTGTTTGTTGTTCACACTTTGTTTCTTTGTTGTTCACACTTTGTTTGTTTGTTGTTCACACTTTGTTTGTTCGTTGTTCACACTTTGTTTGTTTGTTGTTCACACTTTTTTTGTTTGTTGTTCACACTTTTTTTGTTTGTTGTTCACACTTTTTTTGTTTGTTGTTCACACTTTGTTTGTTTGTTGTTCACACTTTGTTTGTTGTTCACACTTTGTTTGTTGTTCACACTTTGTTTGTTTGTTGTTCACACTTTTTTTGTTTGTTGTTCACACTTTGTTTGTTGTTCACACTTTTTTTGTTTGTTGTTCACACTTTGTTTGTTTGTTGTTCACACTTTGTTTGTTTGTTGTTCACACTTTTTTTGTTTGTTGTTGACACTTTTTTTGTTTGTTGTTCACACTTTTTTTGTTTGTTGTTCACACTTTGTTGGTTTGTTGTACACACTTTTTTGTTTGTTGTTCACACTTTGTTGTTCACACTTTGTTTGTTTGTTGTTCACACTTTGTTTGTTGTTCACACTTTTTTTGTTTGTTGTTCACACTTTGTTTGTTGTTCACACTTTGTTTGTTTGTTGTTCACACTTTTTTGTTTGTTGTTCACACTTTGTTGTTCACACTTTGTTTGTTTGTTGTTCACACTTTGTTTGTTGTTCACACTTTGTTTGTTGTTCACACTTTGTTTGTTGTTCACACTTTTTTTGTTTGTTGTTCACACTTTTTTTGTTTGTTGTTCACACTTTTTTTGTTTGTTGTTCACACTTTGTTTGTTTGTTGTTCACACTTTGTTTGTTTGTTGTTCACACTTTGTTTGTTCGTTGTTCACACTTTGTTTGTTTGTTGTTCACACTTTTTTTGTTTGTTGTTCACACTTTGTTTGTTGTTCACACTTTTTTTGTTTGTTGTTCACACTTTGTTTGTTTGTTGTTCACACTTTGTTTGTTTGTTGTTCACACTTTTTTTGTTTGTTGTTGACACTTTTTTTGTTTGTTGTTCACACTTTTTTTGTTTGTTGTTCACACTTTGTTTGTTTGTTGTTCACACTTTTTTGTTTGTTGTTCACACTTTGTTGTTCACACTTTGTTTGTTTGTTGTTGACACTTTGTTTGTTTGTTGTTGACACTTTGTTTGTTGTTCACACTTTTTTTGTTTGTTGTTCACACTTTGTTTGTTGTTCACACTTTGTTTGTTTGTTGTTCACACTTTGTTTGTTTGTTTTTCACACTTTGTTTGTTCGTTGTTCACACTTTGTTTGTTTGTTGTTCACACTTTTTTTGTCTGTTGTTCACACTTTGTTTGTTGTTCACACTTTGTTTGTTGTTCACACTTTGTTTGTTGTTCACACTTTTTTTGTTTGTTGTTCACACTTTTTTTGTTTGTTGTTCACTTTTTTTTTGTTTGTTGTTCACACTTTGTTTGTTTGTTGTTCACACTTTGTTTGTTTGTTGTTCACACTTTGTTTGTTCGTTGTTCACACTTTGTTTGTTTGTTGTTCACACTTTTTTTGTTTGTTGTTCACACTTTTTTTGTTTGTTGTTCACACTTTTTTTGTTTGTTGTTCACACTTTGTTTGTTTGTTGTTCACACTTTGTTTGTTGTTCACACTTTGTTTGTTGTTCACACTTTGTTTGTTTGTTGTTCACACTTTTTTTGTTTGTTGTTCACACTTTGTTTGTTGTTCACACTTTTTTTGTTTGTTGTTCACACTTTGTTTGTTTGTTGTTCACACTTTGTTTGTTTGTTGTTCACACTTTTTTTGTTTGTTGTTGACACTTTTTTTGTTTGTTGTTCACACTTTTTTTGTTTGTTGTTCACACTTTGTTGGTTTGTTGTACACACTTTTTTGTTTGTTGTTCACACTTTGTTGTTCACACTTTGTTTGTTTGTTGTTCACACTTTGTTTGTTGTTCACACTTTTTTTGTTTGTTGTTCACACTTTGTTTGTTGTTCACACTTTGTTTGTTTGTTGTTCACACTTTGTTTGTTTGTTGTTCACACTTTATTTGTTTGTTTTTCACACTTTGTTTGTTCGTTGTTCACACTTTGTTTGTTTGTTGTTCACACTTTTTTTGTTTGTTGTTCACACTTTGTTTGTTGTTCACACTTTGTTTGTTGTTCACACTTTTTTTGTTTGTTGTTCACACTTTTTTTGTTTGTTGTTCACACTTTGTTTGTTGTTCACACTTTGTTTGTTTTTTGTTCACACTTTTTTTGTTTGTTGTTCACACTCTTTTTGTTTGTTGTTCACACTTTGTTTGTTGTTCACTTTTTTGTTTGTTAATCACACTTCGTTTGTTTGTTGTTCACACTTTTTTTGTTTGTTGTTCACACTTTGTTTGTTTGTTGTTCACACTTTTCTTGTTTGTTGTTCACACTTTGTTTGTTTGTTGTTCACACTTTTTTTGTTTGTTGTTCACACTTTGTTGGTTTGTTGTTCACACTTTGTTTGTTGTTCACACTTTGTTTGTTTGTTGTTCACACTTTGTTTGTTGTTCACACTTTGTTTGTTTGTTGTTCACACTTTGTTTGTTTGTTGTTCACATTTTGTTTGTTTGTTTTTCACACTTTGTTTGTTCGTTGTTCACACTTTGTTTGTTTGTTGTTCACACTTTTTTTGTTTGTTGTTCACACTTTGTTTGTTGTTCACACTTTGTTTGTTGTTCACACTTTGTTTGTTGTTCACACTTTTTTTGTTTGTTGTTCACACTTTTTTTGTTTGTTGTTCACACTTTTTTTGTTTGTTGTTCACACTTTGTTTGTTTGTTGTTCACACTTTTTTGTTTGTTGTTCACACTTTGTTGTTCACACTTTGTTTGTTTGTTGTTCACACTTTGTTTGTTGTTCACACTTTGTTTGTTGTTCACACTTTGTTTGTTGTTCACACTTTTTTTGTTTGTTGTTCACACTTTTTTTGTTTGTTGTTCACACTTTTTTGTTTGTTGTTCACACTTTGTTTGTTTGTTGTTCACACTTTGTTTGTTTGTTGTTCACACTTTGTTTGTTCGTTGTTCACACTTTGTTTGTTTGTTGTTCACACTTTTTTTGTTTGTTGTTCACACTTTGTTTGTTGTTCACACTTTTTTTGTTTGTTGTTCACACTTTGTTTGTTTGTTGTTCACACTTTGTTTGTTTGTTGTTCACACTTTTTTTGTTTGTTGTTGACACTTTTTTTGTTTGTTGTTCACACTTTTTTTGTTTGTTGTTCACACTTTGTTTGTTTGTTGTTCACACTTTTTTGTTTGTTGTTCACACTTTGTTGTTCACACTTTGTTTGTTTGTTGTTGACACTTTGTTTGTTTGTTGTTGACACTTTGTTTGTTGTTCACACTTTTTTTGTTTGTTGTTCACACTTTGTTTGTTGTTCACACTTTGTTTGTTTGTTGTTCACACTTTGTTTGTTTGTTTTTCACACTTTGTTTGTTCGTTGTTCACACTTTGTTTGTTTGTTGTTCACACTTTTTTTGTCTGTTGTTCACACTTTGTTTGTTGTTCACACTTTGTTTGTTGTTCACACTTTGTTTGTTGTTCACACTTTTTTTGTTTGTTGTTCACACTTTTTTTGTTTGTTGTTCACACTTTTTTTGTTTGTTGTTCACACTTTGTTTGTTTGTTGTTCACACTTTTTTGTTTGTTGTTCACACTTTGTTGTTCACACTTTGTTTGTTTGTTGTTCACACTTTGTTTGTTGTTCACACTTTGTTTGTTGTTCACACTTTGTTTGTTGTTCACACTTTTTTTGTTTGTTGTTCACACTTTTTTTGTTTGTTGTTCACTTTTTTTTTGTTTGTTGTTCACACTTTGTTTCTTTGTTGTTCACACTTTGTTTGTTTGTTGTTCACACTTTGTTTGTTCGTTGTTCACACTTTGTTTGTTTGTTGTTCACACTTTTTTTGTTTGTTGTTCACACTTTTTTTGTTTGTTGTTCACACTTTTTTTGTTTGTTGTTCACACTTTGTTTGTTTGTTGTTCACACTTTGTTTGTTGTTCACACTTTGTTTGTTGTTCACACTTTGTTTGTTTGTTGTTCACACTTTTTTGTTTGTTGTTCACACTTTGTTTGTTTGTTGTTCACACTTTGTTTTTTTGTTGTTCACACTTTGTTTGTTGTTCACACTTTTTTTGTTTGTTGTTCACACTTTGTTTGTTTTTCACACTTTGTTTGTTTGTTGTTCACACTTTGTTTGTTTGTTGTTCACACTTTATTTGTTTGTTTTTCACACTTTGTTTGTTCGTTGTTCACACTTTGTTTGTTTGTTGTTCACAATTTTTTTGTTTGTTGTTCACACTTTGTTTGTTGTTCACACTTTGTTTGTTGTTCACACTTTTTTTGTTTGTTGTTCACACTTTGTTTGTTTGTTGTTCACACTTTGTTTGTTGCTCACACTTTGTTTGTTGTCACACTTTGTTTGTTTGTTGTTCACACTTTGTTTGTTATTCACACTTTGTTTGTTTGTTGTTCACACTTTTTTTGTTTGTTGTTCACACTTTTTTTGTTTCTTGTTCACACTTTTTTTGTTTGTTGTTCACACTTTTTTTGTTTGTTGTTCACACTTTGTTTGTTTGTTGTTCACACTTTTTTGTTTGTTGTTCACACTTTGTTTGTTGTTCACACTTTGTTTGTTTGTTGTTCACACTTTGTTTGTTTGTTGTTCACACTTTGTCTGTTGTTCACACTTTTTTTGTTTGTTGTTCACACTTTGTTTGTTTGTTGTTCACACTTTGTTGTTCACACTTTGTTTGTTTGTTGTTCACACTTTGTTTGTTGTTCACACTTTGTTTGTTTGTTGTTCACACTTTTTTTGTTTGTTGTTCACACTTTGTTTGTTTGTTGTTCACACTTTGTTTGTTTGTTGTTCACACTTTTTTTGTTTGTAGTTCACACTTTGTTTGTTGTTCACACTTTGTTTGTTTGTTGTTCACACTTTGTTTCTTTGTTGTTCACACTTTGTTTGTTTGTTGTTCACACTTTGTTTGTTCATTGTTCACACTTTGTTTGTTTGTTGTTCACACTTTTTTTGTTTGTTGTTCACACTTTGTTTGTTTGTTGTTCACACTTTGTTTGTTTGTTGTTCACACTTTTATTGTTTGTTGTTCACACTTTGTTTTTTGTTTGTTGTTCACACTTTGTTTGTTCACACTTTGTTTGTTGTTCACACTTTTTTTTTGATGTTCACACTTTTTTTGTTTGTTGTTGACTCTTTTTTTTTGTTCACACTTTGTTTGTTTGTTGTTCACACTTTGTTTGTTTGTTGTTCACACTTTGTTTGTTGTTCACACTTTGTTTGTTTGTTGTTCACACTTTGTTTGTTTGTTGTTCACACTTTGTTTGTTTGTTGTTAACATTTTGTTTGTTGTTGACACTTTGTTTGTTGTTCACACTTTTTTTGTTTGTTGTTCACACTTTGTTTGTTGTTCACACTTTGTTTGTTTGTTGTTCACACTTTGTTTGTTTGTTTTTCACACTTTGTTTGTTCGTTGTTCACACTTTGTTTGTTTGTTGTTCACACTTTTTTTGTCTGTTGTTCACACTTTGTTTGTTGTTCACACTTTGTTTGTTGTTCACACTTTGTTTGTTGTTCACACTTTTTTTGTTTGTTGTTCACACTTTTTTTGTTTGTTGTTCACACTTTTTTTGTTTGTTGTTCACACTTTGTTTGTTTGTTGTTCACACTTTTTTGTTTGTTGTTCACACTTTGTTGTTCACACTTTGTTTGTTTGTTGTTCACACTTTGTTTGTTGTTCACACTTTGTTTGTTGTTCACACTTTGTTTGTTGTTCACACTTTTTTTGTTTGTTGTTCACACTTTTTTTGTTTGTTGTTCACTTTTTTTTTGTTTGTTGTTCACACTTTGTTTCTTTGTTGTTCACACTTTGTTTGTTTGTTGTTCACACTTTGTTTGTTCGTTGTTCACACTTTGTTTGTTTGTTGTTCACACTTTTTTTGTTTGTTGTTCACACTTTTTTTGTTTGTTGTTCACACTTTTTTTGTTTGTTGTTCACACTTTGTTTGTTTGTTGTTCACACTTTGTTTGTTGTTCACACTTTGTTTGTTGTTCACACTTTGTTTGTTTGTTGTTCACACTTTTTTGTTTGTTGTTCACACTTTGTTTGTTTGTTGTTCACACTTTGTTTTTTTGTTGTTCACACTTTGTTTGTTGTTCACACTTTTTTTGTTTGTTGTTCACACTTTGTTTGTTTTTCACACTTTGTTTGTTTGTTGTTCACACTTTGTTTGTTTGTTGTTCACACTTTATTTGTTTGTTTTTCACACTTTGTTTGTTCGTTGTTCACACTTTGTTTGTTTGTTGTTCACAATTTTTTTGTTTGTTGTTCACACTTTGTTTGTTGTTCACACTTTGTTTGTTGTTCACACTTTGTTTGTTGTTCACACTTTTTTTGTTTGTTGTTCACACTTTGTTTGTTTGTTGTTCACACTTTGTTTGTTGCTCACACTTTGTTTGTTGTCACACTTTGTTTGTTTGTTGTTCACACTTTGTTTGTTATTCACACTTTGTTTGTTTGTTGTTCACACTTTTTTTGTTTGTTGTTCACACTTTTTTTGTTTCTTGTTCACACTTTTTTTGTTTGTTGTTCACACTTTTTTTGTTTGTTGTTCACACTTTGTTTGTTTGTTGTTCACACTTTTTTGTTTGTTGTTCACACTTTGTTTGTTGTTCACACTTTGTTTGTTTGTTGTTCACACTTTGTTTGTTTGTTGTTCACACTTTGTCTGTTGTTCACACTTTTTTTGTTTGTTGTTCACACTTTGTTTGTTTGTTGTTCACACTTTGTTGTTCACACTTTGTTTGTTTGTTGTTCACACTTTGTTTGTTGTTCACACTTTGTTTGTTTGTTGTTCACACTTTTTTTGTTTGTTGTTCACACTTTGTTTGTTTGTTGTTCACACTTTGTTTGTTTGTTGTTCACACTTTTTTTGTTTGTAGTTCACACTTTGTTTGTTGTTCACACTTTGTTTGTTTGTTGTTCACACTTTGTTTCTTTGTTGTTCACACTTTGTTTGTTTGTTGTTCACACTTTGTTTGTTCATTGTTCACACTTTGTTTGTTTGTTGTTCACACTTTTTTTGTTTGTTGTTCACACTTTGTTTGTTTGTTGTTCACACTTTGTTTGTTTGTTGTTCACACTTTTATTGTTTGTTGTTCACACTTTGTTTTTTGTTTGTTGTTCACACTTTGTTTGTTCACACTTTGTTTGTTGTTCACACTTTTTTTTTGATGTTCACACTTTTTTTGTTTGTTGTTGACTCTTTTTTTTTTGTTCACACTTTGTTTGTTTGTTGTTCACACTTTGTTTGTTTGTTGTTCACACTTTGTTTGTTGTTCACACTTTGTTTGTTTGTTGTTCACACTTTGTTTGTTTGTTGTTCACACTTTGTTTGTTTGTTGTTAACATTTTGTTTGTTGTTCACACTTTGTTTGTTGTTCACACTTTTTTTGTTGTTCTCACTTTGTTTGTTTGTTGTTCACAGTTTGTTAGTTTGTTGTTTACACTTTGTTTGTTTGTTGTTCACACTTTTTTTGTTTGTTGTATACACTTTGTTTGTTTGTTGTTCACACTTTGTTTGTTGTTCACACTTTGTTTGTTTGTTGTTCACACTTTTTTTGTTTGTTGTTCACACTTTTTTTGTTTGTTGTTCACACTTTGTTTGTTTGTTGTTCACACTTTGTTTGTTTGTTGTTCACACTTTGTTTGTTTGTTGCTCACACTTTGTTTGTTGTCACACTTTGTTTGTTGTTTACACTTTGTTTGTTTGTTGTTCACACTTTGTTTGTTTGTTGTTCACACTTTTTTTTTTTGTTGTTCACACTTTTTTGTTTGTTGTTCACACTTTGTTTGTTTGTTGTTCACACTTTGTTTGTTGTTCACACTTTGTTTGTTGTTCACACTTTGTTTGTTTGTTGTTCACACTTTTTTTGTTTGTTGTTCACACTTTGTTTGTTGTTCACACTTTTTTTGTTTGTTGTTCACACTTTTTTTGTTTGTTGTTCACACTTTGTTTGTTGTTCACACTTTTTTTGTTTGTTGTTCACACTTTGTTTGTTTGTTGTTCACACTTTGTTTGTTTGTTGTTCACACTTTTTTTGTTTGTTGTTGACACTTTTTTTGTTTGTTGTTCACACTTTTTTTGTTTGTTGTTCACACTTTGTTTGTTTGTTGTTCACACTTTTTTGTTTGTTGTTCACACTTTGTTGTTCACACTTTGTTTGTTTGTTGTTCACACTTTGTTTGTTTGTTGTTCACACTTTGTTTGTTGTTCACACTTTTTTTGTTTGCTGTTCACACTTTGTTTGTTTTTCACACTTTGTTTGTTTGTTGTTCACACTTTGTTTGTTTGTTGTTCACACTTTATTTGTTTGTTTTTCACACTTTGTTTGTTCGTTGTTCACACTTTGTTTGTTTGTTGTTCACACTTTTTTTGTTTGTTGTTCACACTTTGTTTGTTGTTCACACTTTGTTTGTTGTTCACACTTTGTTTGTTGTTCACACTTTTTTTGTTTGTTGTTCACACTTTTTTTGTTTGTTGTTCACACTTTTTTTGTTTGTTGTTCACACTTTGTTTGTTTGTTGTTCACACTTTTTTGTTTGTTGTTCACACTTTGTTGTTCACACTTTGTTTGTTTGTTGTTCACACTTTGTTTGTTGTTCACACTTTGTTTGTTGTTCACACTTTGTTTGTTGTTCACACTTTTTTTGTTTGTTGTTCACACTTTTTTTGTTTGTTGTTCATACTTTTTTTGTTTGTTGTTCACTTTTTTTTTGTTTGTTGTTCACACTTTGTTTCTTTGTTGTTCACACTTTGTTTGTTTGTTGTTCACACTTTGTTTGTTCGTTGTTCACACTTTGTTTGTTTGTTGTTCACACTTTTTTTGTTTGTTGTTCACACTTAGTTTGTTGTTCACACTTTGTTTGTTTGTTGTTCACACTTTTTATGTTTGTTGTTCACACTTTTTTTGTTTGTTGTTCACACTTTTTTTGTTTGTTGTTCACACTTTGTTTGTTGTTCACACTTTGTTTGTTTTTTGTTCACACTTTTTTTGTTTGTTGTTCACACTCTTTTTGTTTGTTGTTCACACTTTGTTTGTTGTTCACTTTTTTGTTTGTTAATCACACTTCGTTTGTTTGTTGTTCACACTTTTTTTGTTTGTTGTTCACACTTTGTTTGTTTGTTGTTCACACTTTTCTTGTTTGTTGTTCACACTTTGTTTGTTTGTTGTTCACACTTTTTTTGTTTGTTGTTCACACTTTGTTGGTTTGTTGTTCACACTTTGTTTGTTGTTCACACTTTGTTTGTTTGTTGTTCACACTTTGTTTGTTGTTCACACTTTGTTTGTTTGTTGTTCACACTTTGTTTGTTTGTTGTTCACATTTTGTTTGTTTGTTTTTCACACTTTGTTTGTTCGTTGTTCACACTTTGTTTGTTTGTTGTTCACACTTTTTTTGTTTGTTGTTCACACTTTGTTTGTTGTTCACACTTTGTTTGTTGTTCACACTTTTTTTGTTTGTTGTTCACACTTTTTTTGTTTGTTGTTCACACTTTTTTTGTTTGTTGTTCACACTTTGTTTGTTTGTTGTTCACACTTTTTTGTTTGTTGTTCACACTTTGTTGTTCACACTTTGTTTGTTTGTTGTTCACACTTTGTTTGTTGTTCACACTTTGTTTGTTGTTCACACTTTGTTTGTTGTTCACACTTTTTTTGTTTGTTGTTCACACTTTTTTTGTTTGTTGTTCACACTTTTTTTGTTTGTTGTTCACACTTTGTTTGTTTGTTGTTCACACTTTGTTTGTTTGTTGTTCACACTTTGTTTGTTCGTTGTTCACACTTTGTTTGTTTGTTGTTCACACTTTTTTTGTTTGTTGTTCACACTTTGTTTGTTGTTCACACTTTTTTCGTTTGTTGTTCACACTTTGTTTGTTTGTTGTTCACACTTTGTTTGTTTGTTGTTCACACTTTTTTTGTTTGTTGTTCACACTTTTTTTTTTTGTTGTTCACACTTTTTTGTTTGTTGTTCACACTTTGTTTGTTTTTCACACTTTGTTTGTTTGTTGTTCACACTTTGTTTGTTTGTTGTTCACACTTTATTTGTTTGTTTTTCACACTTTGTTTGTTCGTTGTTCACACTTTGTTTGTTTGTTGTTCACACTTTTTTTGTTTGTTGTTCACACTTTGTTTGTTGTTCACACTTTGTTTGTTGTTCACACTTTGTTTGTTGTTCACACTTTTTTTGTTTGTTGTTCACACTTTTTTTGTTTGTTGTTCACACTTTTTTTGTTTGTTGTTCACACTTTGTTTGTTTGTTGTTCACACTTTTTTGTTTGTTGTTCACACTTTGTTGTTCACACTTTGTTTGTTTGTTGTTCACACTTTGTTTGTTGTTCACACTTTGTTTGTTGTTCACACTTTGTTTGTTGTTCACACTTTTTTTGTTTGTTGTTCACACTTTTTTTGTTTGTTGTTCATACTTTTTTTGTTTGTTGTTCACTTTTTTTTTGTTTGTTGTTCACACTTTGTTTCTTTGTTGTTCACACTTTGTTTGTTTGTTGTTCACACTTTGTTTGTTCGTTGTTCACACTTTGTTTGTTTGTTGTTCACACTTTTTTTGTTTGTTGTTCACACTTAGTTTGTTGTTCACACTTTGTTTGTTTGTTGTTCACACTTTTTATGTTTGTTGTTCACACTTTTTTTGTTTGTTGTTCACACTTTTTTTGTTTGTTGTTCACACTTTGTTTGTTGTTCACACTTTGTTTGTTTTTTGTTCACACTTTTTTTGTTTGTTGTTCACACTCTTTTTGTTTGTTGTTCACACTTTGTTTGTTGTTCACTTTTTTGTTTGTTAATCACACTTCGTTTGTTTGTTGTTCACACTTTTTTTGTTTGTTGTTCACACTTTGTTTGTTTGTTGTTCACACTTTTCTTGTTTGTTGTTCACACTTTGTTTGTTTGTTGTTCACACTTTTTTTGTTTGTTGTTCACACTTTGTTGGTTTGTTGTTCACACTTTGTTTGTTGTTCACACTTTGTTTGTTTGTTGTTCACACTTTGTTTGTTGTTCACACTTTGTTTGTTTGTTGTTCACACTTTGTTTGTTTGTTGTTCACATTTTGTTTGTTTGTTTTTCACACTTTGTTTGTTCGTTGTTCACACTTTGTTTGTTTGTTGTTCACACTTTTTTTGTTTGTTGTTCACACTTTGTTTGTTGTTCACACTTTGTTTGTTGTTCACACTTTGTTTGTTGTTCACACTTTTTTTGTTTGTTGTTCACACTTTTTTTGTTTGTTGTTCACACTTTTTTTGTTTGTTGTTCACACTTTGTTTGTTTGTTGTTCACACTTTTTTGTTTGTTGTTCACACTTTGTTGTTCACACTTTGTTTGTTTGTTGTTCACACTTTGTTTGTTGTTCACACTTTGTTTGTTGTTCACACTTTGTTTGTTGTTCACACTTTTTTTGTTTGTTGTTCACACTTTTTTTGTTTGTTGTTCACACTTTTTTTGTTTGTTGTTCACACTTTGTTTGTTTGTTGTTCACACTTTGTTTGTTTGTTGTTCACACTTTGTTTGTTCGTTGTTCACACTTTGTTTGTTTGTTGTTCACACTTTTTTTGTTTGTTGTTCACACTTTGTTTGTTGTTCACACTTTTTTTGTTTGTTGTTCACACTTTGTTTGTTTGTTGTTCACACTTTGTTTGTTTGTTGTTCACACTTTTTTTGTTTGTTGTTGACACTTTTTTTGTTTGTTGTTCACACTTTTTTTGTTTGTTGTTCACACTTTGTTTGTTTGTTGTTCACACTTTTTTGTTTGTTGTTCACACTTTGTTGTTCACACTTTGTTTGTTTGTTGTTGACACTTTGTTTGTTTGTTGTTGACACTTTGTTTGTTGTTCACACTTTTTTTGTTTGTTGTTCACACTTTGTTTGTTGTTCACACTTTGTTTGTTTGTTGTTCACACTTTGTTTGTTTGTTTTTCACACTTTGTTTGTTCGTTGTTCACACTTTGTTTGTTTGTTGTTCACACTTTTTTTGTCTGTTGTTCACACTTTGTTTGTTGTTCACACTTTGTTTGTTGTTCACACTTTGTTTGTTGTTCACACTTTTTTTGTTTGTTGTTCACACTTTTTTTGTTTGTTGTTCACTTTTTTTTTGTTTGTTGTTCACACTTTGTTTCTTTGTTGTTCACACTTTGTTTGTTTGTTGTTCACACTTTGTTTGTTCGTTGTTCACACTTTGTTTGTTTGTTGTTCACACTTTTTTTGTTTGTTGTTCACACTTTTTTTGTTTGTTGTTCACACTTTTTTTGTTTGTTGTTCACACTTTGTTTGTTTGTTGTTCACACTTTGTTTGTTGTTCACACTTTGTTTGTTGTTCACACTTTGTTTGTTTGTTGTTCACACTTTTTTTGTTTGTTGTTCACACTTTGTTTGTTGTTCACACTTTTTTTGTTTGTTGTTCACACTTTGTTTGTTTGTTGTTCACACTTTGTTTGTTTGTTGTTCACACTTTTTTTGTTTGTTGTTGACACTTTTTTTGTTTGTTGTTCACACTTTTTTTGTTTGTTGTTCACACTTTGTTGGTTTGTTGTACACACTTTTTTGTTTGTTGTTCACACTTTGTTGTTCACACTTTGTTTGTTTGTTGTTCACACTTTGTTTGTTGTTCACACTTTTTTTGTTTGTTGTTCACACTTTGTTTGTTGTTCACACTTTGTTTGTTTGTTGTTCACACTTTGTTTGTTTGTTGTTCACACTTTATTTGTTTGTTTTTCACACTTTGTTTGTTCGTTGTTCACACTTTGTTTGTTTGTTGTTCACACTTTTTTTGTTTGTTGTTCACACTTTGTTTGTTGTTCACACTTTGTTTGTTGTTCACACTTTTTTTGTTTGTTGTTCACACTTTTTTTGTTTGTTGTTCACACTTTGTTTGTTTGTTGTTCACACTTTTCTTGTTTGTTGTTCACACTTTGTTTGTTTGTTGTTCACACTTTTTTTGTTTGTTGTTCACACTTTGTTGGTTTGTTGTTCACACTTTGTTTGTTGTTCACACTTTGTTTGTTTGTTGTTCACACTTTGTTTGTTGTTCACACTTTGTTTGTTTGTTGTTCACACTTTGTTTGTTTGTTGTTCACATTTTGTTTGTTTGTTTTTCACACTTTGTTTGTTCGTTGTTCACACTTTGTTTGTTTGTTGTTCACACTTTTTTTGTTTGTTGTTCACACTTTGTTTGTTGTTCACACTTTGTTTGTTGTTCACACTTTGTTTGTTGTTCACACTTTTTTTGTTTGTTGTTCACACTTTTTTTGTTTGTTGTTCACACTTTTTTTGTTTGTTGTTCACACTTTGTTTGTTTGTTGTTCACACTTTTTTGTTTGTTGTTCACACTTTGTTGTTCACACTTTGTTTGTTTGTTGTTCACACTTTGTTTGTTGTTCACACTTTGTTTGTTGTTCACACTTTGTTTGTTGTTCACACTTTTTTTGTTTGTTGTTCACACTTTTTTTGTTTGTTGTTCACACTTTTTTGTTTGTTGTTCACACTTTGTTTGTTTGTTGTTCACACTTTGTTTGTTTGTTGTTCACACTTTGTTTGTTCGTTGTTCACACTTTGTTTGTTTGTTGTTCACACTTTTTTTGTTTGTTGTTCACACTTTGTTTGTTGTTCACACTTTTTTTGTTTGTTGTTCACACTTTGTTTGTTTGTTGTTCACACTTTGTTTGTTTGTTGTTCACACTTTTTTTGTTTGTTGTTGACACTTTTTTTGTTTGTTGTTCACACTTTTTTTGTTTGTTGTTCACACTTTGTTTGTTTGTTGTTCACACTTTTTTGTTTGTTGTTCACACTTTGTTGTTCACACTTTGTTTGTTTGTTGTTGACACTTTGTTTGTTTGTTGTTGACACTTTGTTTGTTGTTCACACTTTTTTTGTTTGTTGTTCACACTTTGTTTGTTGTTCACACTTTGTTTGTTTGTTGTTCACACTTTGTTTGTTTGTTTTTCACACTTTGTTTGTTCGTTGTTCACACTTTGTTTGTTTGTTGTTCACACTTTTTTTGTCTGTTGTTCACACTTTGTTTGTTGTTCACACTTTGTTTGTTGTTCACACTTTGTTTGTTGTTCACACTTTTTTTGTTTGTTGTTCACACTTTTTTTGTTTGTTGTTCACACTTTTTTTGTTTGTTGTTCACACTTTGTTTGTTTGTTGTTCACACTTTTTTGTTTGTTGTTCACACTTTGTTGTTCACACTTTGTTTGTTTGTTGTTCACACTTTGTTTGTTGTTCACACTTTGTTTGTTGTTCACACTTTGTTTGTTGTTCACACTTTTTTTGTTTGTTGTTCACACTTTTTTTGTTTGTTGTTCACTTTTTTTTTGTTTGTTGTTCACACTTTGTTTCTTTGTTGTTCACACTTTGTTTGTTTGTTGTTCACACTTTGTTTGTTCGTTGTTCACACTTTGTTTGTTTGTTGTTCACACTTTTTTTGTTTGTTGTTCACACTTTTTTTGTTTGTTGTTCACACTTTTTTTGTTTGTTGTTCACACTTTGTTTGTTTGTTGTTCACACTTTGTTTGTTGTTCACACTTTGTTTGTTGTTCACACTTTGTTTGTTTGTTGTTCACACTTTTTTGTTTGTTGTTCACACTTTGTTTGTTTGTTGTTCACACTTTGTTTTTTTGTTGTTCACACTTTGTTTGTTGTTCACACTTTTTTTGTTTGTTGTTCACACTTTGTTTGTTTTTCACACTTTGTTTGTTTGTTGTTCACACTTTGTTTGTTTGTTGTTCACACTTTATTTGTTTGTTTTTCACACTTTGTTTGTTCGTTGTTCACACTTTGTTTGTTTGTTGTTCACAATTTTTTTGTTTGTTGTTCACACTTTGTTTGTTGTTCACACTTTGTTTGTTGTTCACACTTTGTTTGTTGTTCACACTTTTTTTGTTTGTTGTTCACACTTTGTTTGTTTGTTGTTCACACTTTGTTTGTTGCTCACACTTTGTTTGTTGTCACACTTTGTTTGTTTGTTGTTCACACTTTGTTTGTTATTCACACTTTGTTTGTTTGTTGTTCACACTTTTTTTGTTTGTTGTTCACACTTTTTTTGTTTCTTGTTCACACTTTTTTTGTTTGTTGTTCACACTTTTTTTGTTTGTTGTTCACACTTTGTTTGTTTGTTGTTCACACTTTTTTGTTTGTTGTTCACACTTTGTTTGTTGTTCACACTTTGTTTGTTTGTTGTTCACACTTTGTTTGTTTGTTGTTCACACTTTGTCTGTTGTTCACACTTTTTTTGTTTGTTGTTCACACTTTGTTTGTTTGTTGTTCACACTTTGTTGTTCACACTTTGTTTGTTTGTTGTTCACACTTTGTTTGTTGTTCACACTTTGTTTGTTTGTTGTTCACACTTTTTTTGTTTGTTGTTCACACTTTGTTTGTTTGTTGTTCACACTTTGTTTGTTTGTTGTTCACACTTTTTTTGTTTGTAGTTCACACTTTGTTTGTTGTTCACACTTTGTTTGTTTGTTGTTCACACTTTGTTTCTTTGTTGTTCACACTTTGTTTGTTTGTTGTTCACACTTTGTTTGTTCATTGTTCACACTTTGTTTGTTTGTTGTTCACACTTTTTTTGTTTGTTGTTCACACTTTGTTTGTTTGTTGTTCACACTTTGTTTGTTTGTTGTTCACACTTTTATTGTTTGTTGTTCACACTTTGTTTTTTGTTTGTTGTTCACACTTTGTTTGTTCACACTTTGTTTGTTGTTCACACTTTTTTTTTGATGTTCACACTTTTTTTGTTTGTTGTTGACTCTTTTTTTTTGTTCACACTTTGTTTGTTTGTTGTTCACACTTTGTTTGTTTGTTGTTCACACTTTGTTTGTTGTTCACACTTTGTTTGTTTGTTGTTCACACTTTGTTTGTTTGTTGTTCACACTTTGTTTGTTTGTTGTTAACATTTTGTTTGTTGTTCACACTTTGTTTGTTGTTCACACTTTTTTTGTTGTTCTCACTTTGTTTGTTTGTTGTTCACAGTTTGTTAGTTTGTTGTTTACACTTTGTTTGTTTGTTGTTCACACTTTTTTTGTTTGTTGTATACACTTTGTTTGTTTGTTGTTCACACTTTGTTTGTTGTTCACACTTTGTTTGTTTGTTGTTCACACTTTTTTTGTTTGTTGTTCACACTTTTTTTGTTTGTTGTTCACACTTTGTTTGTTTGTTGTTCACACTTTGTTTGTTTGTTGTTCACACTTTGTTTGTTTGTTGCTCACACTTTGTTTGTTGTCACACTTTGTTTGTTTGTTGTTTACACTTTGTTTGTTTGTTGTTCACACTTTGTTTGTTTGTTGTTCACACTTTTTTTTTTTGTTGTTCACACTTTTTTGTTTGTTGTTCACACTTTGTTTGTTTGTTGTTCACACTTTGTTTGTTGTTCACACTTTGTTTGTTGTTCACACTTTGTTTGTTTGTTGTTCACACTTTTTTTGTTTGTTGTTCACACTTTGTTTGTTGTTCACACTTTTTTTGTTTGTTGTTCACACTTTTTTTGTTTGTTGTTCACACTTTGTTTGTTGTTCACACTTTTTTTGTTTGTTGTTCACACTTTGTTTGTTTGTTGTTCACACTTTGTTTGTTTGTTGTTCACACTTTTTTTGTTTGTTGTTGACACTTTTTTTGTTTGTTGTTCACACTTTTTTTGTTTGTTGTTCACACTTTTTTGTTTGTTGTTCACACTTTGTTGTTCACACTTTGTTTGTTTGTTGTTCACACTTTGTTTGTTTGTTGTTCACACTTTGTTTGTTGTTCACACTTTTTTTGTTTGCTGTTCACACTTTGTTTGTTTTTCACACTTTGTTTGTTTGTTGTTCACACTTTGTTTGTTTGTTGTTCACACTTTATTTGTTTGTTTTTCACACTTTGTTTGTTCGTTGTTCACACTTTGTTTGTTTGTTGTTCACACTTTTTTTGTTTGTTGTTCACACTTTGTTTGTTGTTCACACTTTGTTTGTTGTTCACACTTTGTTTGTTGTTCACACTTTTTTTGTTTGTTGTTCACACTTTTTTTGTTTGTTGTTCACACTTTTTTTGTTTGTTGTTCACACTTTGTTTGTTTGTTGTTCACACTTTTTTGTTTGTTGTTCACACTTTGTTGTTCACACTTTGTTTGTTTGTTGTTCACACTTTGTTTGTTGTTCACACTTTGTTTGTTGTTCACACTTTGTTTGTTGTTCACACTTTTTTTGTTTGTTGTTCACACTTTTTTTGTTTGTTGTTCATACTTTTTTTGTTTGTTGTTCACTTTTTTTTTGTTTGTTGTTCACACTTTGTTTCTTTGTTGTTCACACTTTGTTTGTTTGTTGTTCACACTTTGTTTGTTCGTTGTTCACACTTTGTTTGTTTGTTGTTCACACTTTTTTTGTTTGTTGTTCACACTTAGTTTGTTGTTCACACTTTGTTTGTTTGTTGTTCACACTTTTTATGTTTGTTGTTCACACTTTTTTTGTTTGTTGTTCACACTTTTTTTGTTTGTTGTTCACACTTTGTTTGTTGTTCACACTTTGTTTGTTTTTTGTTCACACTTTTTTTGTTTGTTGTTCACACTCTTTTTGTTTGTTGTTCACACTTTGTTTGTTGTTCACTTTTTTGTTTGTTAATCACACTTCGTTTGTTTGTTGTTCACACTTTTTTTGTTTGTTGTTCACACTTTGTTTGTTTGTTGTTCACACTTTTCTTGTTTGTTGTTCACACTTTGTTTGTTTGTTGTTCACACTTTTTTTGTTTGTTGTTCACACTTTGTTGGTTTGTTGTTCACACTTTGTTTGTTGTTCACACTTTGTTTGTTTGTTGTTCACACTTTGTTTGTTGTTCACACTTTGTTTGTTTGTTGTTCACACTTTGTTTGTTTGTTGTTCACATTTTGTTTGTTTGTTTTTCACACTTTGTTTGTTCGTTGTTCACACTTTGTTTGTTTGTTGTTCACACTTTTTTTGTTTGTTGTTCACACTTTGTTTGTTGTTCACACTTTGTTTGTTGTTCACACTTTTTTTGTTTGTTGTTCACACTTTTTTTGTTTGTTGTTCACACTTTTTTTGTTTGTTGTTCACACTTTGTTTGTTTGTTGTTCACACTTTTTTGTTTGTTGTTCACACTTTGTTGTTCACACTTTGTTTGTTTGTTGTTCACACTTTGTTTGTTGTTCACACTTTGTTTGTTGTTCACACTTTGTTTGTTGTTCACACTTTTTTTGTTTGTTGTTCACACTTTTTTTGTTTGTTGTTCACACTTTTTTTGTTTGTTGTTCACACTTTGTTTGTTTGTTGTTCACACTTTGTTTGTTTGTTGTTCACACTTTGTTTGTTCGTTGTTCACACTTTGTTTGTTTGTTGTTCACACTTTTTTTGTTTGTTGTTCACACTTTGTTTGTTGTTCACACTTTTTTTGTTTGTTGTTCACACTTTGTTTGTTTGTTGTTCACACTTTTTTTGTTTGTTGTTCACACTTTTTTTTTTTGTTGTTCACACTTTTTTGTTTGTTGTTCACACTTTGTTTGTTTTTCACACTTTGTTTGTTTGTTGTTCACACTTTGTTTGTTTGTTGTTCACACTTTATTTGTTTGTTTTTCACACTTTGTTTGTTCGTTGTTCACACTTTGTTTGTTTGTTGTTCACACTTTTTTTGTTTGTTGTTCACACTTTGTTTGTTGTTCACACTTTGTTTGTTGTTCACACTTTGTTTGTTGTTCACACTTTTTTTGTTTGTTGTTCACACTTTTTTTGTTTGTTGTTCACACTTTTTTTGTTTGTTGTTCACACTTTGTTTGTTTGTTGTTCACACTTTTTTGTTTGTTGTTCACACTTTGTTGTTCACACTTTGTTTGTTTGTTGTTCACACTTTGTTTGTTGTTCACACTTTGTTTGTTGTTCACACTTTGTTTGTTGTTCACACTTTTTTTGTTTGTTGTTCACACTTTTTTTGTTTGTTGTTCATACTTTTTTTGTTTGTTGTTCACTTTTTTTTTGTTTGTTGTTCACACTTTGTTTCTTTGTTGTTCACACTTTGTTTGTTTGTTGTTCACACTTTGTTTGTTCGTTGTTCACACTTTGTTTGTTTGTTGTTCACACTTTTTTTGTTTGTTGTTCACACTTAGTTTGTTGTTCACACTTTGTTTGTTTGTTGTTCACACTTTTTATGTTTGTTGTTCACACTTTTTTTGTTTGTTGTTCACACTTTTTTTGTTTGTTGTTCACACTTTGTTTGTTGTTCACACTTTGTTTGTTTTTTGTTCACACTTTTTTTGTTTGTTGTTCACACTCTTTTTGTTTGTTGTTCACACTTTGTTTGTTGTTCACTTTTTTGTTTGTTAATCACACTTCGTTTGTTTGTTGTTCACACTTTTTTTGTTTGTTGTTCACACTTTGTTTGTTTGTTGTTCACACTTTTCTTGTTTGTTGTTCACACTTTGTTTGTTTGCTGTTCACACTTTTTTTGTTTGTTGTTCACACTTTGTTGGTTTGTTGTTCACACTTTGTTTGTTGTTCACACTTTGTTTGTTTGTTGTTCACACTTTGTTTGTTGTTCACACTTTGTTTGTTTGTTGTTCACACTTTGTTTGTTTGTTGTTCACATTTTGTTTGTTTGTTTTTCACACTTTGTTTGTTCGTTGTTCACACTTTGTTTGTTTGTTGTTCACACTTTTTTTGTTTGTTGTTCACACTTTGTTTGTTGTTCACACTTTGTTTGTTGTTCACACTTTGTTTGTTGTTCACACTTTTTTTGTTTGTTGTTCACACTTTTTTTGTTTGTTGTTCACACTTTTTTTGTTTGTTGTTCACACTTTGTTTGTTTGTTGTTCACACTTTTTTGTTTGTTGTTCACACTTTGTTGTTCACACTTTGTTTGTTTGTTGTTCACACTTTGTTTGTTGTTCACACTTTGTTTGTTGTTCACACTTTGTTTGTTGTTCACACTTTTTTTGTTTGTTGTTCACACTTTTTTTGTTTGTTGTTCACACTTTTTTTGTTTGTTGTTCACACTTTGTTTGTTTGTTGTTCACACTTTGTTTGTTTGTTGTTCACACTTTGTTTGTTCGTTGTTCACACTTTGTTTGTTTGTTGTTCACACTTTTTTTGTTTGTTGTTCACACTTTGTTTGTTGTTCACACTTTTTTTGTTTGTTGTTCACACTTTGTTTGTTTGTTGTTCACACTTTGTTTGTTTGTTGTTCACACTTTTTTTGTTTGTTGTTGACACTTTTTTTGTTTGTTGTTCACACTTTTTTTGTTTGTTGTTCACACTTTGTTTGTTTGTTGTTCACACTTTTTTGTTTGTTGTTCACACTTTGTTGTTCACACTTTGTTTGTTTGTTGTTGACACTTTGTTTGTTTGTTGTTGACACTTTGTTTGTTGTTCACACTTTTTTTGTTTGTTGTTCACACTTTGTTTGTTGTTCACACTTTGTTTGTTTGTTGTTCACACTTTGTTTGTTTGTTTTTCACACTTTGTTTGTTCGTTGTTCACACTTTGTTTGTTTGTTGTTCACACTTTTTTTGTCTGTTGTTCACACTTTGTTTGTTGTTCACACTTTGTTTGTTGTTCACACTTTGTTTGTTGTTCACACTTTTTTTGTTTGTTGTTCACACTTTTTTTGTTTGTTGTTCACTTTTTTTTTGTTTGTTGTTCACACTTTGTTTCTTTGTTGTTCACACTTTGTTTGTTTGTTGTTCACACTTTGTTTGTTCGTTGTTCACACTTTGTTTGTTTGTTGTTCACACTTTTTTTGTTTGTTGTTCACACTTTTTTTGTTTGTTGTTCACACTTTTTTTGTTTGTTGTTCACACTTTGTTTGTTTGTTGTTCACACTTTGTTTGTTGTTCACACTTTGTTTGTTGTTCACACTTTGTTTGTTTGTTGTTCACACTTTTTTTGTTTGTTGTTCACACTTTGTTTGTTGTTCACACTTTTTTTGTTTGTTGTTCACACTTTGTTTGTTTGTTGTTCACACTTTGTTTGTTTGTTGTTCACACTTTTTTTGTTTGTTGTTGACACTTTTTTTGTTTGTTGTTCACACTTTTTTTGTTTGTTGTTCACACTTTGTTGGTTTGTTGTACACACTTTTTTGTTTGTTGTTCACACTTTGTTGTTCACACTTTGTTTGTTTGTTGTTCACACTTTGTTTGTTGTTCACACTTTTTTTGTTTGTTGTTCACACTTTGTTTGTTGTTCACACTTTGTTTGTTTGTTGTTCACACTTTGTTTGTTTGTTGTTCACACTTTATTTGTTTGTTTTTCACACTTTGTTTGTTCGTTGTTCACACTTTGTTTGTTTGTTGTTCACACTTTTTTTGTTTGTTGTTCACACTTTGTTTGTTGTTCACACTTTGTTTGTTGTTCACACTTTTTTTGTTTGTTGTTCACACTTTTTTTGTTTGTTGTTCACACTTTTTTGTTTGTTGTTCACACTTTGTTGTTCACACTTTGTTTGTTTGTTGTTCATACTTTGTTTGTTGTTCACACTTTGTTTGTTGTTCACACTTTTTTTGTTTGTTGTTCACACTTTTTTTGTTTGTTGTTCACTTTTTTTTTGTTTGTTGTTCACACTTTGTTTCTTTGTTGTTCACACTTTGTTTGTTTGTTGTTCACACTTTGTTTGTTCATTGTTCACACTTTGTTTGTTTGTTGTTCACACTTTTTTTGTTTGTTGTTCACACTTAGTTTGTTGTTCACACTTTGTTTGTTTGTTGTTCACACTTTTTATGTTTGTTGTTCACACTTTTTTTGTTTGTTGTTCACACTTTTTTTGTTTGTTGTTCACACTTTGTTTGTTTGTTGTTCACACTTTGTTTGTTGTTCACACTTTTTTTGTTGTTCACACTTTTTTTGTTTGTTGTTCACACTTTGTTTGTTTGTTGTTCACACTTTGTTTGTTTGTTGTTCACACTTTTTTTGTTTGTTGTTGACACTTTTTTTGTTTGTTGTTCACACTTTTTTTGTTTGTTGTTCACACTTTGTTTGTTTGTTGTTCACACTTTTTTGTTTGTTGTTCACACTTTGTTGTTCACACTTTGTTTGTTTGTTGTTTACACTTTGTTTGTTTGTTGTTCACACTTTGTTTGTTGTTCACACTTTTTTTGTTTGTTGTTCACACTTTGTTTGTTGTTCACACTTTGTTTGTTTGTTGTTCACACTTTGTTTGTTTGTTGTTCACACTTTGTTTGTTTGTTTTTCACACTTTGTTTGTTCGTTGTTCACACTTTGTTTGTTTGTTGTTCACACTTTTTTTGTTTGTTGTTCACACTTTGTTTGTTGTTCACACTTTGTTTGTTGTTCACACTTTTTTTGTTTGTTGTTCACACTTTTTTTGTTTGTTGTTCACACTTTTTTTGTTTGTTGTTCACACTTTGTTTGTTTGTTGTTCACACTTTTTTGTTTGTTGTTCACACTTTGTTGTTCACACTTTGTTTGTTTGTTGTTCACACTTTGTTTGTTGTTCACACTTTGTTTGTTGTTCACACTTTGTTTGTTTGTTGTTCACACTTTTTTTGTTTGTTGTTCACACTTTGTTTGTTGTTCACACTTTGTTTGTTTGTTGTTCACACTTTTTTTGTTTGTTGTTCACACTTTGTTTGTTGTTCACACTTTTTTTGTTTGTTGTTCACACTTTGTTTGTTTGTTGTTCACACTTTGTTTGTTTGTTGTTCACAATTTTTTTGTTTGTTGTTGACACTTTTTTTGTTTGTTGTTCACACTTTTTTTGTTTGTTGTTCACACTTTGTTGGTTTGTTGTACACACTTTTTTGTTTGTTGTTCACACTTTGTTGTTCACACTTTGTTTGTTTGTTGTTCACACTTTGTTTGTTTGTTGTTCACACTTTGTTTGTTGTTCACACTTTTTTTGTTTGTTGTTCACACTTTGTTTGTTTGTTGTTCACACTTTGTTTGTTTGTTGTTCACACTTTATTTGTTTGTTTTTCACACTTTGTTTGTTCGTTGTTCACACTTTGTTTGTTTGTTGTTCACACTTTTTTTGTTTGTTGTTCACACTTTGTTTGTTGTTCACACTTTGTTTGTTGTTCACACTTTTTTTGTTTGTTGTTCACACTTGTTTTGTTTGTTGTTCACACTTTTTTTGTTTGTTGTTCACACTTTGTTTGTTTGTTGTTCACACTTTTTTGTTTGTTGTTCACACTTTGTTGTTCACACTTTGTTTGTTTGTTGTTCATACTTTGTTTGTTGTTCACACTTTGTTTGTTGTTCACACTTTGTTTGTTGTTCACACTTTTTTTGTTTGTTGTTCACACTTAGTTTGTTGTTCACACTTTGTTTGTTTGTTGTTCACACTTTTTATGTTTGTTGTTCACACTTTTTTTGTTTGTTGTTCACACTTTTTTTGTTTGTTGTTCACACTTTGTTTGTTGTTCACACTTTGTTTGGTTTTTGTTCACACTTTTTTTGTTTGTTGTTCACACTCTTTTTGTTTGTTGTTCACACTTTGTTTGTTGTTCACTTTTTTGTTTGTTATTCACACTTCGTTTGTTTGTTGTTCACACTTTTTTTGTTTGTTGTTCACACTTTGTTTGTTTGTTGTTCACACTTTTCTTGTTTGTTGTTCACACTTTGTTTGTTTGTTGTTCACACTTTTTTTGTTTGTTGTTCACACTTTGTTGGTTTGTTGTTCACACTTTGTTTGTTGTTCACACTTTGTTTGTTTGTTGTTCACACTTTGTTTGTTGTTCACACTTTGTTTGTTTGTTGTTCACACTTTGTTTGTTTGTTGTTCACACTTTGTTTGTTTGTTTTTCACACTTTGTTTGTTCGTTGTTCACACTTTGTTTGTTTGTTGTTCACACTTTTTTTGTTTCTTGTTCACACTTTGTTTGTTGTTCACACTTTGTTTGTTGTTCACACTTTGTTTGTTGTTCACACTTTTTTTGTTTGTTGTTCACACTTTTTTTGTTTGTTGTTCACACTTTGTTTGTTTGTTGTTCACACTTTTTTGTTTGTTGTTCACACTTTGTTGTTCACACTTTGTTTGTTTGTTGTTCACACTTTGTTTGTTGTTCACACTTTGTTTGTTGTTCACACTTTGTTTGTTGTTCACACTTTTTTTGTTTGTTGTTCACACTTTTTTTGTTTGTTGTTCACACTTTTTTTGTTTGTTGTTCACACTTTGTTTCTTTGTTGTTCACACTTTGTTTGTTTGTTGTTCACACTTTGTTTGTTCGTTGTTCACACTTTGTTTGTTTGTTGTTCACACTTTTTTTGTTTGTTGTTCACACTTTGTTTGTTGTTCACACTTTTTTTGTTTGTTGTTCACACTTTGTTTGTTTGTTGTTCACACTTTGTTTGTTTGTTGTTCACACTTTTTTTGTTTGTTGTTGACACTTTTTTTGTTTGTTGTTCACACTTTTTTTGTTTGTTGTTCACACTTTGTTTGTTTGTTGTTCACACTTTTTTGTTTGTTGTTCACACTTTGTTGTTCACACTTTGTTTGTTTGTTGTTCACACTTTGTTTGTTTGTTGTTGACACTTTGTTTGTTGTTCACACTTTTTTGGTTTGTTGTTCACACTTTGTTTGTTGTTCACACTTTGTTTGTTTGTTGTTCACACTTTGTTTGTTTGTTGTTCACACTTTGTTTGTTTGTTTTTCACACTTTGTTTGTTCGTTGTTCACACTTTGTTTGTTTGTTGTTCACACTTTTTTGTTTGTTGTTCACACTTTGTTGTTCACACTTTGTTTGTTTGTTGTTCACACTTTGTTTGTTGTTCACACTTTGTTTGTTGTTCACACTTTGTTTGTTGTTCACACTTTTTTTGTTTGTTGTTCACACTTTTTTTGTTTGTTGTTCACTTTTTTTTTGTTTGTTGTTCACACTTTGTTTCTTTGTTGTTCACACTTTGTTTGTTTGTTGTTCACACTTTGTTTGTTCGTTGTTCACACTTTGTTTGTTTGTTGTTCACACTTTTTTTGTTTGTTGTTCACACTTTTTTTGTTTGTTGTTCACACTTTTTTTGTTTGTTGTTCACACTTTGTTTGTTTGTTGTTCACACTTTGTTTGTTGTTCACACTTTGTTTGTTGTTCACACTTTGTTTGTTTGTTGTTCACACTTTTTTTGTTTGTTGTTCACACTTTGTTTGTTGTTCACACTTTTTTTGTTTGTTGTTCACACTTTGTTTGTTTGTTGTTCACACTTTGTTTGTTTGTTGTTCACACTTTGTTTGTTGTTCACACTTAGTTTGTTGTTCACACTTTGTTTGTTTGTTGTTCACACTTTTTATGTTTGTTGTTCACACTTTTTTTGTTTGTTGTTCACACTTTTTTTGTTTGTTGTTCACACTTTGTTTGTTTGTTGTTCACACTTTGTTTGTTGTTCACACTTTGTTTGTTGTTCACACTTTTTTTGTTTGTTGTTCACACTTTGTTTGTTTGTTGTTCACACTTTGTTTGTTTGTTGTTCACACTTTTTTTGTTTGTTGTTGACACTTTTTTTGTTTGTTGTTCACACTTTTTTTGTTTGTTGTTCACACTTTGTTTGTTTGTTGTTCACACTTTTTTGTTTGTTGTTCACACTTTGTTTGTTTGTTGTTTACACTTTGTTTGTTTGTTGTTCACACTTTGTTTGTTGTTCACACTTTTTTTGTTTGTTGTTCACACTTTGTTTGTTGTTCACACTTTGTTTGTTTGTTGTTCACACTTTGTTTGTTTGTTGTTCACACTTTGTTTGTTTGTTTTTCACACTTTGTTTGTTCGTTGTTCACACTTTGTTTGTTTGTTGTTCACACTTTTTTTGTTTGTTGTTCACACTTTGTTTGTTGTTCACACTTTGTTTGTTGTTCACACTTTGTTTGTTGTTCACACTTTTTTTGTTTGTTGTTCACACTTTTTTTGTTTGTTGTTCACACTTTTTTTGTTTGTTGTTCACACTTTGTTTGTTTGTTGTTCACACTTTTTTGTTTGTTGTTCACACTTTGTTGTTCACACTTTGTTTGTTTGTTGTTCACACTTTGTTTGTTGTTCACACTTTGTTTGTTGTTCACACTTTGTTTGTTTGTTGTTCACACTTTTTTTGTTTGTTGTTCACACTTTGTTTGTTGTTCACACTTTGTTTGTTGTTCACACTTTGTTTGTTGTTCACACTTTTTTTGTTTGTTGTTCACACTTTTTTTGTTTGTTGTTCACACTTTTTTTGTTTGTTGTTCACACTTTGTTTGTTTGTTGTTCACACTTTTTTGTTTGTTGTTCACACTTTGTTGTTCACACTTTGTTTGTTTGTTGTTCACACTTTGTTTGTTGTTCACACTTTGTTTGTTGTTCACACTTTGTTTGTTTGTTGTTCACACTTTTTTTGTTTGTTGTTCACACTTTGTTTGTTGTTCACACTTTGTTTGTTTGTTGTTCACACTTTTTTTGTTTGTTGTTCACACTTTGTTTGTTGTTCACACTTTTTTTGTTTGTTGTTCACACTTTGTTTGTTTGTTGTTCACACTTTGTTTGTTTGTTGTTCACACTTTTTTTGTTTGTTGTTGACACTTTTTTTGTTTGTTGTTCACACTTTTTTTGTTTGTTGTTCACACTTTGTTGGTTTGTTGTACACACTTTTTTGTTTGTTGTTCACACTTTGTTGTTCACACTTTGTTTGTTTGTTGTTCACACTTTGTTTGTTTGTTGTTCACACTTTGTTTGTTGTTCACACTTTTTTTGTTTGTTGTTCACACTTTGTTTGTTTGTTGTTCACACTTTGTTTGTTTGTTGTTCACACTTTATTTGTTTGTTTTTCACACTTTGTTTGTTCGTTGTTCACACTTTGTTTGTTTGTTGTTCACACTTTTTTTGTTTGTTGTTCACACTTTGTTTGTTGTTCACACTTTGTTTGTTGTTCACACTTTTTTTGTTTGTTGTTCACACTTGTTTTGTTTGTTGTTCACACTTTTTTTGTTTGTTGTTCACACTTTGTTTGTTTGTTGTTCACACTTTTTTGTTTGTTGTTCACACTTTGTTTGTTTGTTGTTCATACTTTGTTTGTTGTTCACACTTTGTTTGTTGTTCACACTTTGTTTGTTGTTCACACTTTTTTTGTTTGTTGTTCACACTTAGTTTGTTGTTCACACTTTGTTTGTTTGTTGTTCACACTTTTTATGTTTGTTGTTCACACTTTTTTTGTTTGTTGTTCACACTTTTTTTGTTTGTTGTTCACACTTTGTTTGTTGTTCACACTTTGTTTGGTTTTTGTTCACACTTTTTTTGTTTGTTGTTCACACTCTTTTTGTTTGTTGTTCACACTTTGTTTGTTGTTCACTTTTTTGTTTGTTATTCACACTTCGTTTGTTTGTTGTTCACACTTTTTTTGTTTGTTGTTCACACTTTGTTTGTTTGTTGTTCACACTTTTCTTGTTTGTTGTTCACACTTTGTTTGTTTGTTGTTCACACTTTTTTTGTTTGTTGTTCACACTTTGTTGGTTTGTTGTTCACACTTTGTTTGTTGTTCACACTTTGTTTGTTTGTTGTTCACACTTTGTTTGTTGTTCACACTTTGTTTGTTTGTTGTTCACACTTTGTTTGTTTGTTGTTCACACTTTGTTTGTTTGTTTTTCACACTTTGTTTGTTCGTTGTTCACACTTTGTTTGTTTGTTGTTCACACTTTTTTTGTTTGTTGTTCACACTTTGTTTGTTGTTCACACTTTGTTTGTTGTTCACACTTTGTTTGTTGTTCACACTTTTTTTGTTTGTTGTTCACACTTTTTTTGTTTGTTGTTCACACTTTGTTTGTTTGTTGTTCACACTTTTTTGTTTGTTGTTCACACTTTGTTGTTCACACTTTGTTTGTTTGTTGTTCACACTTTGTTTGTTGTTCACACTTTGTTTGTTGTTCACACTTTGTTTGTTGTTCACACTTTTTTTGTTTGTTGTTCACACTTTTTTTGTTTGTTGTTCACACTTTTTTTGTTTGTTGTTCACACTTTGTTTCTTTGTTGTTCACACTTTGTTTGTTTGTTGTTCACACTTTGTTTGTTCGTTGTTCACACTTTGTTTGTTTGTTGTTCACACTTTTTTTGTTTGTTGTTCACACTTTGTTTGTTGTTCACACTTTTTTTGTTTGTTGTTCACACTTTGTTTGTTTGTTGTTCACACTTTGTTTGTTTGTTGTTCACACTTTTTTTGTTTGTTGTTGACACTTTTTTTGTTTGTTGTTCACACTTTTTTTGTTTGTTGTTCACACTTTGTTTGTTTGTTGTTCACACTTTTTTGTTTGTTGTTCACACTTTGTTGTTCACACTTTGTTTGTTTGTTGTTCACACTTTGTTTGTTTGTTGTTGACACTTTGTTTGTTGTTCACACTTTTTTGGTTTGTTGTTCACACTTTGTTTGTTGTTCACACTTTGTTTGTTTGTTGTTCACACTTTGTTTGTTTGTTGTTCACACTTTGTTTGTTTGTTTTTCACACTTTGTTTGTTCGTTGTTCACACTTTGTTTGTTTGTTGTTCACACTTTTTTGTTTGTTGTTCACACTTTGTTGTTCACACTTTGTTTGTTTGTTGTTCACACTTTGTTTGTTGTTCACACTTTGTTTGTTGTTCACACTTTGTTTGTTGTTCACACTTTTTTTGTTTGTTGTTCACACTTTTTTTGTTTGTTGTTCACTTTTTTTTTGTTTGTTGTTCACACTTTGTTTCTTTGTTGTTCACACTTTGTTTGTTTGTTGTTCACACTTTGTTTGTTCGTTGTTCACACTTTGTTTGTTTGTTGTTCACACTTTTTTTGTTTGTTGTTCACACTTTTTTTTTTTGTTGTTCACACTTTTTTTGTTTGTTGTTCACACTTTGTTTGTTTGTTGTTCACACTTTGTTTGTTGTTCACACTTTGTTTGTTGTTCACACTTTGTTTGTTTGTTGTTCACACTTTTTTTGTTTGTTGTTCACACTTTGTTTGTTGTTCACACTTTTTTTGTTTGTTGTTCACACTTTGTTTGTTTGTTGTTCACACTTTGTTTGTTTGTTGTTCACACTTTTTTTGTTTGTTGTTGACACTTTTTTTGTTTGTTGTTGACACTTTTTTTGTTTGTTGTTCACACTTTGTTTGTTTGTTGTTCACACTTTGTTTGTTCGTTGTTCACACTTTGTTTGTTTGTTGTTCACACTTTTTTTGTTTGTTGTTCACACTTTGTTTGTTGTTCACACTTTTTTTGTTTGTTGTTCACACTTTGTTTGTTTGTTGTTCACACTTTGTTTGTTTGTTGTTCACACTTTTTTTGTTTGTTGTTGACACTTTTTTTGTTTGTTGTTCACACTTTTTTTGTTTGTTGTTCACACTTTGTTTGTTTGTTGTTCACACTTTTTTGTTTGTTGTTCACACTTTGTTGTTCACACTTTGTTTGTTTGTTGTTGACACTTTGTTTGTTTGTTGTTGACACTTTGTTTGTTGTTCACACTTTTTTTGTTTGTTGTTCACACTTTGTTTGTTGTTCACACTTTGTTTGTTTGTTGTTCACACTTTGTTTGTTTGTTTTTCACACTTTGTTTGTTCGTTGTTCACACTTTGTTTGTTTGTTGTTCACACTTTTTTTGTTTGTTGTTCACACTTTGTTTGTTGTTCACACTTTGTTTGTTGTTCACACTTTTTTTGTTTGTTGTTCACACTTTTTTTGTTTGTTGTTCACACTTTTTTTGTTTGTTGTTCACACTTTGTTTGTTTGTTGTTCACACTTTTTTGTTTGTTGTTCACACTTTGTTGTTCACACTTTGTTTGTTTGTTGTTCACACTTTGTTTGTTGTTCACACTTTGTTTGTTGTTCACACTTTGTTTGTTGTTCACACTTTTTTTGTTTGTTGTTCACACTTTTTTTGTTTGTTGTTCACTTTTTTTTTGTTTGTTGTTCACACTTTGTTTCTTTGTTGTTCACACTTTGTTTGTTTGTTGTTCACACTTTGTTTGTTCGTTGTTCACACTTTGTTTGTTTGTTGTTCACACTTTTTTTGTTTGTTGTTCACACTTTTTTTGTTTGTTGTTCACACTTTGTTTGTTTGTTGTTCACACTTTGTTTGTTGTTCACACTTTGTTTGTTGTTCACACTTTGTTTGTTTGTTGTTCACACTTTTTTGTTTGTTGTTCACACTTTGTTTGTTGTTCACACTTTTTTTGTTTGTTGTTCACACTTTGTTTGTTTGTTGTTCACACTTTGTTTGTTTGTTGTTCACACTTTTTTTGTTTGTTGTTGACACTTTTTTTGTTTGTTGTTCACACTTTTTTTGTTTGTTGTTCACACTTTGTTGGTTTGTTGTACACACTTTTTTGTTTGTTGTTCACACTTTGTTGTTCACACTTTGTTTGTTTGTTGTTCACACTTTGTTTGTTGTTCACACTTTTTTTGTTTGTTGTTCACACTTTGTTTGTTGTTCACACTTTGTTTGTTTGTTGTTCACACTTTGTTTGTTTGTTGTTCACACTTTATTTGTTTGTTTTTCACACTTTGTTTGTTCGTTGTTCACACTTTGTTTGTTTGTTGTTCACACTTTTTTTGTTTGTTGTTCACACTTTGTTTGTTGTTCACACTTTGTTTGTTGTTCACACTTTTTTTGTTTGTTGTTCACACTTTTTTTGTTTGTTGTTCACACTTTTTTGTTTGTTGTTCACACTTTGTTGTTCACACTTTGTTTGTTTGTTGTTCATACTTTGTTTGTTGTTCACACTTTGTTTGTTGTTCACACTTTGTTTGTTGTTCACACTTTTTTTGTTTGTTGTTCACACTTTTTTTGTTTGTTGTTCACTTTTTTTTTGTTTGTTGTTCACACTTTGTTTCTTTGTTGTTCACACTTTGTTTGTTTGTTGTTCACACTTTGTTTGTTCATTGTTCACACTTTGTTTGTTTGTTGTTCACACTTTTTTTGTTTGTTGTTCACACTTAGTTTGTTGTTCACACTTTGTTTGTTTGTTGTTCACACTTTTTATGTTTGTTGTTCACACTTTTTTTGTTTGTTGTTCACACTTTTTTTGTTTGTTGTTCACACTTTGTTTGTTGTTCACACTTTGTTTGTTTGTTGTTCACACTTTGTTTGTTTGTTGTTCACACTTTGTTTGTTTGTTTTTCACACTTTGTTTGTTCGTTGTTCACACTTTGTTTGTTTGTTGTTCACACTTTTTTTGTTTGTTGTTCACACTTTGTTTGTTGTTCACACTTTGTTTGTTGTTCACACTTTGTTTGTTGTTCACACTTTTTTTGTTTGTTGTTCACACTTTTTTTGTTTGTTGTTCACACTTTTTTTGTTTGTTGTTCACACTTTGTTTGTTTGTTGTTCACACTTTTTTGTTTGTTGTTCACACTTTGTTGTTCACACTTTGTTTGTTTGTTGTTCACACTTTGTTTGTTGTTCACACTTTGTTTGTTGTTCACACTTTGTTTGTTTGTTGTTCACACTTTTTTTGTTTGTTGTTCACACTTTGTTTGTTTGTTGTTCACACTTTGTTTGTTTGTTTTTCACACTTTGTTTGTTCGTTGTTCACACTTTGTTTGTTTGTTGTTCACACTTTTTTTGTTTGTTGTTCACACTTTGTTTGTTGTTCACACTTTGTTTGTTGTTCACACTTTTTTTGTTTGTTGTTCACACTTTTTTTGTTTGTTGTTCACACTTTTTTTGTTTGTTGTTCACACTTTGTTTGTTTGTTGTTCACACTTTTTTGTTTGTTGTTCACACTTTGTTGTTCACACTTTGTTTGTTTGTTGTTCACACTTTGTTTGTTGTTCACACTTTGTTTGTTGTTCACACTTTGTTTGTTGTTCACACTTTTTTTGTTTGTTGTTCACACTTTTTTTGTTTGTTGTTCACTTTTTTTTTGTTTGTTGTTCACACTTTGTTTCTTTGTTGTTCACACTTTGTTTGTTTGTTGTTCACACTTTGTTTGTTCGTTGTTCACACTTTGTTTGTTTGTTGTTCACACTTTTTTTGTTTGTTGTTCACACTTTTTTTGTTTGTTGTTCACACTTTGTTTGTTTGTTGTTCACACTTTGTTTGTTGTTCACACTTTGTTTGTTGTTCACACTTTGTTTGTTTGTTGTTCACACTTTTTTGTTTGTTGTTCACACTTTGTTTGTTGTTCACACTTTTTTTGTTTGTTGTTCACACTTTGTTTGTTTGTTGTTCACACTTTGTTTGTTTGTTGTTCACACTTTTTTTGTTTGTTGTTGACACTTTTTTTGTTTGTTGTTCACACTTTTTTTGTTTGTTGTTCACACTTTGTTGGTTTGTTGTACACACTTTTTTGTTTGTTGTTCACACTTTGTTGTTCACACTTTGTTTGTTTGTTGTTCACACTTTGTTTGTTGTTCACACTTTTTTTGTTTGTTGTTCACACTTTGTTTGTTGTTCACACTTTGTTTGTTTGTTGTTCACACTTTGTTTGTTTGTTGTTCACACTTTATTTGTTTGTTTTTCACACTTTGTTTGTTCGTTGTTCACACTTTGTTTGTTTGTTGTTCACACTTTTTTTGTTTGTTGTTCACACTTTGTTTGTTGTTCACACTTTGTTTGTTGTTCACACTTTTTTTGTTTGTTGTTCACACTTTTTTTGTTTGTTGTTCACACTTTTTTGTTTGTTGTTCACACTTTGTTGTTCACACTTTGTTTGTTTGTTGTTCATACTTTGTTTGTTGTTCACACTTTGTTTGTTGTTCACACTTTGTTTGTTGTTCACACTTTTTTTGTTTGTTGTTCACACTTTTTTTGTTTGTTGTTCACTTTTTTTTTGTTTGTTGTTCACACTTTGTTTCTTTGTTGTTCACACTTTGTTTGTTTGTTGTTCACACTTTGTTTGTTCATTGTTCACACTTTGTTTGTTTGTTGTTCACATTTTTTTTGTTTGTTGTTCACACTTAGTTTGTTGTTCACACTTTGTTTGTTTGTTGTTCACACTTTTTATGTTTGTTGTTCACACTTTTTTTGTTTGTTGTTCACACTTTTTTTGTTTGTTGTTCACACTTTGTTTGTTGTTCACACTTTGTTTGTTTGTTGTTCACACTTTGTTTGTTTGTTGTTCACACTTTGTTTGTTTGTTTTTCACACTTTGTTTGTTCGTTGTTCACACTTTGTTTGTTTGTTGTTCACACTTTTTTTGTTTGTTGTTCACACTTTGTTTGTTGTTCACACTTTGTTTGTTGTTCACACTTTGTTTGTTGTTCACACTTTTTTTGTTTGTTGTTCACACTTTTTTTGTTTGTTGTTCACACTTTTTTTGTTTGTTGTTCACACTTTGTTTGTTTGTTGTTCACACTTTTTTGTTTGTTGTTCACACTTTGTTGTTCACATTTTGTTTGTTTGTTGTTCACACTTTGTTTGTTGTTCACACTTTGTTTGTTGTTCACACTTTGTTTGTTTGTTGTTCACACTTTTTTTGTTTGTTGTTCACACTTTGTTTGTTGTTCACACTTTGTTTGTTTGTTGTTCACACTTTTTTTGTTTGTTGTTCACACTTTGTTTGTTGTTCACACTTTTTTTGTTTGTTGTTCACACTTTGTTTGTTTGTTGTTCACACTTTGTTTGTTTGTTGTTCACACTTTTTTTGTTTGTTGTTGACACTTTTTTTGTTTGTTGTTCACACTTTTTTTGTTTGTTGTTCACACTTTGTTGGTTTGTTGTACACACTTTTTTGTTTGTTGTTCACACTTTGTTGTTCACACTTTGTTTGTTTGTTGTTCACACTTTGTTTGTTTGTTGTTCACACTTTGTTTGTTGTTCACACTTTTTTTGTTTGTTGTTCACACTTTGTTTGTTTGTTGTTCACACTTTGTTTGTTTGTTGTTCACACTTTATTTGTTTGTTTTTCACACTTTGTTTGTTCGTTGTTCACACTTTGTTTGTTTGTTGTTCACACTTTTTTTGTTTGTTGTTCACACTTTGTTTGTTGTTCACACTTTGTTTGTTGTTCACACTTTTTTTGTTTGTTGTTCACACTTTTTTTGTTTGTTGTTCACACTTTTTTTGTTTGTTGTTCACACTTTGTTTGTTTGTTGTTCACACTTTTTTGTTTGTTGTTCACACTTTGTTGTTCACACTTTGTTTGTTTGTTGTTCATACTTTGTTTGTTGTTCACACTTTGTTTGTTGTTCACACTTTGTTTGTTGTTCACACTTTTTTTGTTTGTTGTTCACACTTAGTTTGTTGTTCACACTTTGTTTGTTTGTTGTTCACACTTTTTATGTTTGTTGTTCACACTTTTTTTGTTTGTTGTTCACACTTTTTTTGTTTGTTGTTCACACTTTGTTTGTTGTTCACACTTTGTTTGGTTTTTGTTCACACTTTTTTTGTTTGTTGTTCACACTCTTTTTGTTTGTTGTTCACACTTTGTTTGTTGTTCACTTTTTTGTTTGTTATTCACACTTCGTTTGTTTGTTGTTCACACTTTTTTTGTTTGTTGTTCACACTTTGTTTGTTTGTTGTTCACACTTTTCTTGTTTGTTGTTCACACTTTGTTTGTCTGTTGTTCACACTTTTTTTGTTTGTTGTTCACACTTTGTTGGTTTGTTGTTCACACTTTGTTTGTTGTTCACACTTTGTTTGTTGTTCACACTTTGTTTGTTTGTTGTTCACACTTTGTTTGTTGTTCACACTTTGTTTGTTTGTTGTTCACACTTTGTTTGTTTGTTGTTCACACTTTGTTTGTTTGTTTTTCACACTTTGTTTGTTCGTTGTTCACACTTTGTTTGTTTGTTGTTCACACTTTTTTTGTTTGTTGTTCACACTTTGTTTGTTGTTCACACTTTGTTTGTTGTTCACACTTTGTTTGTTGTTCACACTTTTTTTGTTTGTTGTTCACACTTTTTTTGTTTGTTGTTCACACTTTGTTTGTTTGTTGTTCACACTTTTTTGTTTGTTGTTCACACTTTGTTGTTCACACTTTGTTTGTTTGTTGTTCACACTTTGTTTGTTGTTCACACTTTGTTTGTTGTTCACACTTTGTTTGTTGTTCACACTTTTTTTGTTTGTTGTTCACACTTTTTTTGTTTGTTGTTCACACTTTTTTTGTTTGTTGTTCACACTTTGTTTCTTTGTTGTTCACACTTTGTTTGTTTGTTGTTCACACTTTGTTTGTTCGTTGTTCACACTTTGTTTGTTTGTTGTTCACACTTTTTTTGTTTGTTGTTCACACTTTGTTTGTTGTTCACACTTTTTTTGTTTGTTGTTCACACTTTGTTTGTTTGTTGTTCACACTTTGTTTGTTTGTTGTTCACACTTTTTTTGTTTGTTGTTGACACTTTTTTTGTTTGTTGTTGACACTTTTTTTGTTTGTTGTTCACACTTTGTTTGTTTGTTGTTCACACTTTTTTGTTTGTTGTTCACACTTTGTTGTTCACACTTTGTTTGTTTGTTGTTCACACTTTGTTTGTTTGTTGTTGACACTTTGTTTGTTGTTCACACTTTTTTTGTTTGTTGTTCACACTTTGTTTGTTGTTCACACTTTGTTTGTTTGTTGTTCACACTTTTTTTGTTTGTTGTTCACACTTTTTTTGTTTGTTGTTCACACTTTGTTTGTTTGTTGTTCACACTTTGTTTGTTGTTCACACTTTGTTTGTTGTTCACACTTTGTTTGTTTGTTGTTCACACTTTTTTTGTTTGTTGTTCACACTTTGTTTGTTGTTCACACTTTTTTTGTTTGTTGTTCACACTTTGTTTGTTTGTTGTTCACACTTTGTTTGTTTGTTGTTCACACTTTTTTTGTTTGTTGTTGACACTTTTTTTGTTTGTTGTTCACACTTTTTTTGTTTGTTGTTCACACTTTGTTGGTTTGTTGTACACACTTTTTTGTTTGTTGTTCACACTTTGTTGTTCACACTTTGTTTGTTTGTTGTTCACACTTTGTTTGTTGTTCACACTTTTTTTGTTTGTTGTTCACACTTTGTTTGTTGTTTACACTTTGTTTGTTTGTTGTTCACACTTTGTTTGTTTGTTGTTCACACTTTATTTGTTTGTTTTTCACACTTTGTTTGTTCGTTGTTCACACTTTGTTTGTTTGTTGTTCACACTTTTTTTGTTTGTTGTTCACACTTTGTTTGTTGTTCACACTTTGTTTGTTGTTCACACTTTTTTTGTTTGTTGTTCACACTTTTTTTGTTTGTTGTTCACACTTTTTTGTTTGTTGTTCACACTTTGTTGTTCACACTTTGTTTGTTTGTTGTTCATACTTTGTTTGTTGTTCACACTTTGTTTGTTGTTCACACTTTGTTTGTTGTTCACACTTTTTTTGTTTGTTGTTCACACTTTTTTTGTTTGTTGTTCACTTTTTTTTTGTTTGTTGTTCACACTTTGTTTCTTTGTTGTTCACACTTTGTTTGTTTGTTGTTCACACTTTGTTTGTTCATTGTTCACACTTTGTTTGTTTGTTGTTCACACTTAGTTTGTTGTTCACACTTTGTTTGTTTGTTGTTCACACTTTTTATGTTTGTTGTTCACACTTTTTTTGTTTGTTGTTCACACTTTTTTTGTTTGTTGTTCACACTTTGTTTGTTTGTTGTTCACACTTTGTTTGTTGTTCACACTTTGTTTGTTGTTCACACTTTTTTTGTTTGTTGTTCACACTTTGTTTGTTTGTTGTTCACACTTTGTTTGTTTGTTGTTCACACTTTTTTTGTTTGTTGTTGACACTTTTTTTGTTTGTTGTTCACACTTTTTTTGTTTGTTGTTCACACTTTGTTTGTTTGTTGTTCACACTTTTTTGTTTGTTGTTCACACTTTGTTGTTCACACTTTGTTTGTTTGTTGTTTACACTTTGTTTGTTTGTTGTTCACACTTTGTTTGTTGTTCACACTTTTTTTGTTTGTTGTTCACACTTTGTTTGTTGTTCACACTTTGTTTGTTTGTTGTTCACACTTTGTTTGTTTGTTGTTCACACTTTGTTTGTTTGTTTTTCACACTTTGTTTGTTCGTTGTTCACACTTTGTTTGTTTGTTGTTCACACTTTTTTTGTTTGTTGTTCACACTTTGTTTGTTGTTCACACTTTGTTTGTTGTTCACACTTTGTTTGTTGTTCACACTTTTTTTGTTTGTTGTTCACACTTTTTTTGTTTGTTGTTCACACTTTTTTTGTTTGTTGTTCACACTTTGTTTGTTTGTTGTTCACACTTTTTTGTTTGTTGTTCACACTTTGTTGTTCACACTTTGTTTGTTTGTTGTTCACACTTTGTTTGTTGTTCACACTTTGTTTGTTGTTCACACTTTGTTTGTTTGTTGTTCACACTTTTTTTGTTTGTTGTTCACACTTTGTTTGTTGTTCACACTTTGTTTGTTTGTTGTTCACACTTTTTTTGTTTGTTGTTCACACTTTGTTTGTTGTTCACACTTTTTTTGTTTGTTGTTCACACTTTGTTTGTTTGTTGTTCACACTTTGTTTGTTTGTTGTTCACACTTTTTTTGTTTGTTGTTGACACTTTTTTTGTTTGTTGTTCACACTTTTTTTGTTTGTTGTTCACACTTTGTTGGTTTGTTGTACACACTTTTTTGTTTGTTGTTCACACTTTGTTGTTCACACTTTGTTTGTTTGTTGTTCACACTTTGTTTGTTTGTTGTTCACACTTTGTTTGTTGTTCACACTTTTTTTGTTTGTTGTTCACACTTTTCTTGTTTGTTGTTCACACTTTGTTTGTTTGTTGTTCACACTTTATTTGTTTGTTTTTCACACTTTGTTTGTTCGTTGTTCACACTTTGTTTGTTTGTTGTTCACACTTTTTTTGTTTGTTGTTCACACTTTGTTTGTTGTTCACACTTTGTTTGTTGTTCACACTTTTTTTGTTTGTTGTTCACACTTTTTTTGTTTGTTGTTCACACTTTTTTTGTTTGTTGTTCACACTTTGTTTGTTTGTTGTTCACACTTTTTTGTTTGTTGTTCACACTTTGTTTGTTTGTTGTTCATACTTTGTTTGTTGTTCACACTTTGTTTGTTGTTCACACTTTGTTTGTTGTTCACACTTTTTTTGTTTGTTGTTCACACTTAGTTTGTTGTTCACACTTTGTTTGTTTGTTGTTCACACTTTTTATGTTTGTTGTTCACACTTTTTTTGTTTGTTGTTCACACTTTTTTTGTTTGTTGTTCACACTTTGTTTGTTGTTCACACTTTGTTTGGTTTTTGTTCACACTTTTTTTGTTTGTTGTTCACACTCTTTTTGTTTGTTGTTCACACTTTGTTTGTTGTTCACTTTTTTGTTTGTTATTCACACTTCGTTTGTTTGTTGTTCACACTTTTTTTGTTTGTTGTTCACACTTTGTTTGTTTGTTGTTCACACTTTTCTTGTTTGTTGTTCACACTTTGTTTGTTTGTTGTTCACACTTTTTTTGTTTGTTGTTCACACTTTGTTGGTTTGTTGTTCACACTTTGTTTGTTGTTCACACTTTGTTTGTTTGTTGTTCACACTTTGTTTGTTGTTCACACTTTGTTTGTTTGTTGTTCACACTTTGTTTGTTTGTTGTTCACACTTTGTTTGTTTGTTTTTCACACTTTGTTTGTTCGTTGTTCACACTTTGTTTGTTTGTTGTTCACACTTTTTTTGTTTGTTGTTCACACTTTGTTTGTTGTTCACACTTTGTTTGTTGTTCACACTTTGTTTGTTGTTCACACTTTTTTTGTTTGTTGTTCACACTTTTTTTGTTTGTTGTTCACACTTTGTTTGTTTGTTGTTCACACTTTTTTGTTTGTTGTTCACACTTTGTTGTTCACACTTTGTTTGTTTGTTGTTCACACTTTGTTTGTTGTTCACACTTTGTTTGTTGTTCACACTTTGTTTGTTGTTCACACTTTTTTTGTTTGTTGTTCACACTTTTTTTGTTTGTTGTTCACACTTTTTTTGTTTGTTGTTCACACTTTGTTTCTTTGTTGTTCACACTTTGTTTGTTTGTTGTTCACACTTTGTTTGTTCATTGTTCACACTTTGTTTGTTTGTTGTTCACACTTTTTTTGTTTGTTGTTCACACTTTGTTTGTTGTTCACACTTTTTTTGTTTGTTGTTCACACTTTGTTTGTTTGTTGTTCACACTTTTTTTGTTTGTTGTTGACACTTTTTTTGTTTGTTGTTGACACTTTTTTTGTTTGTTGTTCACACTTTGTTTGTTTGTTGTTCACACTTTTTTGTTTGTTGTTCACACTTTGTTGTTCACACTTTGTTTGTTTGTTGTTCACACTTTGTTTGTTTGTTGTTGACACTTTGTTTGTTGTTCACACTTTTTTTGTTTGTTGTTCACACTTTGTTTGTTGTTCACACTTTGTTTGTTTGTTGTTCACACTTTGTTTGTTTGTTGTTCACACTTTGTTTGTTTGTTTTTCACACTTTGTTTGTTCGTTGTTCACACTTTGTTTGTTTGTTGTTCACACTTTTTTGTTTGTTGTTCACACTTTGTTGTTCACACTTTGTTTGTTTGTTGTTCACACTTTGTTTGTTGTTCACACTTTGTTTGTTGTTCACACTTTGTTTGTTGTTCACACTTTTTTTGTTTGTTGTTCACACTTTTTTTGTTTGTTGTTCACTTTTTTTTTGTTTGTTGTTCACACTTTGTTTCTTTGTTGTTCACACTTTGTTTGTTTGTTGTTCACACTTTGTTTGTTCGTTGTTCACACTTTTTTTGTTTGTTGTTCACACTTTTTTTGTTTGTTGTTCACACTTTTTTTGTTTGTTGTTCACACTTTGTTTGTTTGTTGTTCACACTTTGTTTGTTGTTCACACTTTGTTTGTTGTTCACACTTTGTTTGTTTGTTGTTCACACTTTTTTTGTTTGTTGTTCACACTTTGTTTGTTGTTCACACTTTTTTTGTTTGTTGTTCACACTTTGTTTGTTTGTTGTTCACACTTTGTTTGTTTGTTGTTCACACTTTTTTTGTTTGTTGTTCACACTTTGTTGGTTTGTTGTACACACTTTTTTGTTTGTTGTTCACACTTTGTTTGTTGTTCACACTTTGTTTGTTTGTTGTTCACACTTTGTTTGTTTGTTGTTCACACTTTTTTGTTTGTTGTTCACACTTTGTTGTTCACACTTTGTTTGTTTGTTGTTCACACTTTGTTTGTTTGTTGTTGACACTTTGTTTGTTGTTCACACTTTTTTTGTTTGTTGTTGACACTTTGTTTGTTGTTCACACTTTGTTTGTTTGTTGTTCACACTTTGTTTGTTTGTTGTTCACACTTTGTTTGTTTGTTTTTCACACTTTGTTTGTTCGTTGTTCACACTTTGTTTGTTTGTTGTTCACACTTTTTTTGTTTGTTGTTCACACTTTGTTTGTTGTTCACACTTTGTTTGTTGTTCACACTTTGTTTGTTGTTCACACTTTTTTTGTTTGTTGTTCACACTTTTTTTGTTTGTTGTTCACACTTTTTTTGTTTGTTGTTCACACTTTGTTTGTTTGTTGTTCACACTTTTTTGTTTGTTGTTCACACTTTGTTGTTCACACTTTGTTTGTTTGTTGTTCACACTTTGTTTGTTGTTCACACTTTGTTTGTTGTTCACACTTTTTTTGTTTGTTGTTCACACTTTTTTTGTTTGTTGTTCACTTTTTTTTTGTTTGTTGTTCACACTTTGTTTCTTTGTTGTTCACACTTTGTTTGTTTGTTGTTCACACTTTGTTTGTTCGTTGTTCACACTTTGTTTGTTTGTTGTTCACACTTTTTTTGTTTGTTGTTCACACTTTTTTTGTTTGTTGTTCACACTTTGTTGGTTTGTTGTACACACTTTTTTGTTTGTTGTTCACACTTTGTTTGTTGTTCACACTTTGTTTGTTTGTTGTTCACACTTTGTTTGTTTGTTGTTCACACTTTTTTGTTTGTTGTTCACACTTTGTTGTTCACACTTTGTTTGTTTGTTGTTCACACTTTGTTTGTTTGTTGTTGACACTTTGTTTGTTGTTCACACTTTTTTTGTTTGTTGTTCACACTTTGTTTGTTGTTCACACTTTGTTTGTTTGTTGTTCACACTTTGTTTGTTTGTTGTTCACACTTTGTTTGTTTGTTGTTCACACTTTGTTTGTTCGTTGTTCACACTTTGTTTGTTTGTTGTTCACACTTTTTTTGTTTGTTGTTCACACTTTGTTTGTTGTTCACACTTTGTTTGTTGTTCACACTTTGTTTGTTGTTCACACTTTTTTTGTTTGTTGTTCACACTTTTTTTGTTTGTTGTTCACACTTTTTTTGTTTGTTGTTCACACTTTGTTTGTTTGTTGTTCACACTTTTTTGTTTGTTGTTCACACTTTGTTTGTTTGTTGTTCACACTTTGTTTGTTGTTCACACTTTGTTTGTTGTTCACACTTTGTTTGTTGTTCACACTTTGTTTGTTGTTCACACTTTTTTTGTTTGTTGTTCACACTTTTTTTGTTTGTTGTTCACTTTTTTTTTGTTTGTTGTTCACACTTTGTTTCTTTGTTGTTCACACTTTGTTTGTTTGTTGTTCACACTTTGTTTGTTCGTTGTTCACACTTTGTTTGTTTGTTGTTCACACTTTTTTTGTTTGTTGTTCACACTTTTTTTGTTTGTTGTTCACACTTTTTTTGTTTGTTGTTCACACTTTGTTTGTTTGTTGTTCACACTTTGTTTGTTGTTCACACTTTGTTTGTTGTTCACACTTTGTTTGTTTGTTGTTCACACTTTTTTTGTTTGTTGTTCACACTTTGTTTGTTGTTCACACTTTTTTTGTTTGTTGTTCACACTTTGTTTGTTTGTTGTTCACACTTTGTTTGTTTGTTGTTCACACTTTTTTTGTTTGTTGTTCACACTTTTTTTGTTTGTTGTTCACACTTTTTTTGTTTGTTGTTCACACTTTGTTGGTTTGTTGTACACACTTTTTTGTTTGTTGTTCACACTTTGTTTGTTGTTCACACTTTGTTTGTTTGTTGTTCACACTTTGTTTGTTTGTTGTTCACACTTTTTTGTTTGTTGTTCACACTTTGTTGTTCACACTTTGTTTGTTTGTTGTTCACACTTTGTTTGTTTGTTGTTGACACTTTGTTTGTTGTTCACACTTTTTTTGTTTGTTGTTCACACTTTGTTTGTTGTTCACACTTTGTTTGTTTGTTGTTCACACTTTGTTTGTTTGTTGTTCACACTTTGTTTGTTTGTTTTTCACACTTTGTTTGTTCGTTGTTCACACTTTGTTTGTTTGTTGTTCACACTTTTTTTGTTTGTTGTTCACACTTTGTTTGTTGTTCACACTTTGTTTGTTGTTCACACTTTTTTTGTTTGTTGTTCACACTTTTTTTGTTTGTTGTTCACACTTTTTTTGTTTGTTGTTCACACTTTGTTTGTTTGTTGTTCACACTTTTTTGTTTGTTGTTCACACTTTGTTGTTCACACTTTGTTTGTTTGTTGTTCACACTTTGTTTGTTGTTCACACTTTGTTTGTTGTTCACACTTTGTTTGTTGTTCACACTTTTTTTGTTTGTTGTTCACACTTTTTTTGTTTGTTGTTCACTTTTTTTTTGTTTGTTGTTCACACTTTGTTTCTTTGTTGTTCACACTTTGTTTGTTTGTGGTTCACACTTTGTTTGTTCGTTGTTCACACTTTGTTTGTTTGTTGTTCACACTTTTTTTGTTTGTTGTTCACACTTTTTTTGTTTGTTGTTCACACTTTGTTGGTTTGTTGTACACACTTTTTTGTTTGTTGTTCACACTTTGTTTGTTGTTCACACTTTGTTTGTTTGTTGTTCACACTTTGTTTGTTTGTTGTTCACAATTTTTTGTTTGTTGTTCACACTTTGTTGTTCACACTTTGTTTGTTTGTTGTTCACACTTTGTTTGTTTGTTGTTGACACTTTGTTTGTTGTTCACACTTTTTTTGTTTGTTGTTCACACTTTGTTTGTTGTTCACACTTTGTTTGTTTGTTGTTCACACTTTGTTTGTTTATTGTTCACACTTTGTTTGTTTGTTTTTCACACTTTGTTTGTTCGTTGTTCACACTTTGTTTGTTTGTTGTTCACACTTTTTTTGTTTGTTGTTCACACTTTGTTTGTTGTTCACACTTTGTTTGTTGTTCACACTTTGTTTGTTGTTCACACTTTTTTTGTTTGTTGTTCACACTTTTTTTGTTTGTTGTTCACACTTTTTTTGTTTGTTGTTCACACTTTGTTTGTTTGTTGTTCACACTTTTTTGTTTGTTGTTCACACTTTGTTGTTCACACTTTGTTTGTTTGTTGTTCACACTTTGTTTGTTGTTCACACTTTTTTTGTTTGTTGTTCACACTTTTTTTGTTTGTTGTTCACACTTTGTTTGTTTGTTGTTCACACTTTGTTTGTTTGTTTTTCACACTTTGTTTGTTCGTTGTTCACACTTTGTTTGTTTGTTGTTCACACTTTTTTTGTTTGTTGTTCACACTTTGTTTGTTGTTCACACTTTGTTTGTTGTTCACACTTTGTTTGTTGTTCACACTTTTTTTGTTTGTTGTTCACACTTTTTTTGTTTGTTGTTCACACTTTTTTTGTTTGTTGTTCACACTTTGTTTGTTTGTTGTTCACACTTTTTTGTTTGTTGTTCACACTTTGTTGTTCACACTTTGTTTGTTTGTTGTTCACACTTTGTTTGTTGTTCACACTTTGTTTGTTGTTCACACTTTGTTTGTTGTTCACACTTTTTTTGTTTGTTGTTCACACTTTTTTTGTTTGTTGTTCACTTTTTTTTTGTTTGTTGTTCACACTTTGTTTCTTTGTTGTTCACACTTTGTTTGTTTGTTGTTCACACTTTGTTTGTTCGTTGTTCACACTTTGTTTGTTTGTTGTTCACACTTTTTTTGTTTGTTGTTCACACTTTTTTTGTTTGTTGTTCACACTTTGTTGGTTTGTTGTACACACTTTTTTGTTTGTTGTTCACACTTTGTTTGTTGTTCACACTTTGTTTGTTTGTTGTTCACACTTTGTTTGTTTGTTGTTCACACTTTTTTGTTTGTTGTTCACACTTTGTTGTTCACACTTTGTTTGTTTGTTGTTCACACTTTGTTTGTTTGTTGTTGACACTTTGTTTGTTGTTCACACTTTTTTTGTTTGTTGTTCACACTTTGTTTGTTGTTCACACTTTGTTTGTTTGTTGTTCACACTTTGTTTGTTTGTTGTTCACACTTTGTTTGTTTGTTTTTCACACTTTGTTTGTTCGTTGTTCACACTTTGTTTGTTTGTTGTTCACACTTTTTTTGTTTGTTGTTCACACTTTGTTTGTTGTTCACACTTTGTTTGTTGTTCACACTTTGTTTGTTGTTCACACTTTTTTTGTTTGTTGTTCACACTTTTTTTGTTTGTTGTTCACACTTTTTTTGTTTGTTGTTCACACTTTGTTTGTTTGTTGTTCACACTTTTTTGTTTGTTGTTCACACTTTGTTGTTCACACTTTGTTTGTTTGTTGTTCACACTTTGTTTGTTGTTCACACTTTGTTTGTTGTTCACACTTTTTTTGTTTGTTGTTCACACTTTTTTTGTTTGTTGTTCACACTTTGTTTGTTTGTTGTTCACACTTTTTTGTTTGTTGTTCACACTTTGTTGTTCACACTTTGTTTGTTTGTTGTTCACACTTTGTTTGTTGTTCACACTTTGTTTGTTGTTCACACTTTGTTTGTTGTTCACACTTTTTTTGTTTGTTGTTCACACTTTTTTTGTTTGTTGTTCACTTTTTTTTTGTTTGTTGTTCTCACTTTGTTTCTTTGTTGTTCACACTTTGTTTGTTTGTTGTTCACACTTTGTTTGTTCGTTGTTCACACTTTGTTTGTTTGTTGTTCACACTTTTTTTGTTTGTTGTTCACACTTTTTTTGTTTGTTGTTGACACTTTTTTTGTTTGTTGTTCACACTTTGTTTGTTTGTTGTTCACACTTTGTTTGTTGTTCACACTTTGTTTGTTGTTCACACTTTGTTTGTTTGTTGTTCACACTTTTTTTGTTTGTTGTTCACACTTTGTTTGTTGTTCACACTTTTTTTGTTTGTTGTTCACACTTTGTTTGTTTGTTGTTCACACTTTGTTTGTTTGTTGTTCACACTTTTTTTGTTTGTTGTTGACACTTTTTTTGTTTGTTGTTCACACTTTTTTTGTTTGTTGTTCACACTTTGTTGGTTTGTTGTACACACTTTTTTGTTTGTTGTTCACACTTTGTTGTTCACACTTTGTTTGTTTGTTGTTCACACTTTGTTTGTTTGTTGTTCACACTTTTTTTGTTTGTTGTTCACACTTTGTTTGTTGTTCACACTTTGTTTGTTTGTTGTTCACACTTTGTTTGTTTGTTGCTCACACTTTATTTGTTTGTTTTTCACACTTTGTTTGTTCGTTGTTCACACTTTGTTTGTTTGTTGTTCACACTTTTTTTGTTTGTTGTTCACACTTTGTTTGTTGTTCACACTTTGTTTGTTGTTCACACTTTTTTTGTTTGTTGTTCACACTTTTTTTGTTTGTTGTTCACACTTTTTTTGTTTGTTGTTCACACTTTGTTTGTTTGTTGTTCACACTTTTTTGTTTGTTGTTCACACTTTGTTGTTCACACTTTGTTTGTTTGTTGTTCATACTTTGTTTGTTGTTCACACTTTGTTTGTTGTTCACACTTTGTTTGTTGTTCACACTTTTTTTGTTTGTTGTTCACACTTTTTTTGTTTGTTGTTCACTTTTTTTTTGTTTGTTGTTCACACTTTGTTTCTTTGTTGTTCACACTTTGTTTGTTTGTTGTTCACACTTTGTTTGTTCATTGTTCACACTTTGTTTGTTTGTTGTTCACACTTTTTTTGTTTGTTGTTCACACTTAGTTTGTTGTTCACACTTTGTTTGTTTGTTGTTCACACTTTTTATGTTTGTTGTTCACACTTTTTTTGTTTGTTGTTCACACTTTTTTTGTTTGTTGTTCACACTTTGTTTGTTTGTTGTTCACACTTTGTTTGTTGTTCACACTTTGTTTGTTTTTTGTTCACACTTTTTTTGTTTGTTGTTCACACTCTTTTTGTTTGTTGTTCACACTTTGTTTGTTGTTCACTTTTTTGTTTGTTATTCACACTTCGTTTGTTTGTTGTTCACACTTTTTTTGTTTGTTGTTCACACTTTGTTTGTTTGTTGTTCACACTTTGTTTGTTGTTCACACTTTTTTTGTTTGTTGTTCACACTTTGTTTGTTTGTTGTTCTCACTTTGTTTGTTTGTTGTTCACACTTTTTTTGTTTGTTGTTGACACTTTTTTTGTTTGTTGTTCACACTTTTTTTGTTTGTTGTTCACACTTTGTTTGTTTGTTGTTCACACTTTTTTGTTTGTTGTTCACACTTTGTTGTTCACACTTTGTTTGTTTGTTGTTTACACTTTGTTTGTTTGTTGTTCACACTTTGTTTGTTGTTCACACTTTTTTTGTTTGTTGTTCACACTTTGCTGGTTGTTCACACTTTGTTTGTTTGTTGTTCACACTTTGTTTGTTTGTTGTTCACACTTTGTTTGTTTGTTTTTCACACTTTGTTTGTTCGTTGTTCACACTTTGTTTGTTTGTTGTTCACACTTTTTTTGTTTGTTGTTCACACTTTGTTTGTTGTTCACACTTTGTTTGTTGTTCACACTTTGTTTGTTGTTCACACTTTGTTTGTTGTTCACACTTTTTTTGTTTGTTGTTCACACTTTTTTTGTTTGTTGTTCACACTTTTTTTGTTTGTTGTTCACACTTTGTTTGTTTGTTGTTCACACTTTTTTGTTTGTTGTTCACACTTTGTTGTTCACACTTTGTTTGTTTGTTGTTCACACTTTGTTTGTTGTTCACACTTTGTTTGTTTGTTGTTCACACTTTTTTTGTTTGTTGTTCACACTTTGTTTGTTGTTCACACTTTGTTTGTTTGTTGTTCACACTTTTTTTGTTTGTTGTTCACACTTTGTTTGTTGTTCACACTTTGTTTGTTTGTTGTTCACACTTTGTTTGTTTGTTGTTCACACTTTTTTTGTTTGTTGTTGACACTTTTTTTGTTTGTTGTTCACACTTTTTTTGTTTGTTGTTCACACTTTGTTGGTTTGTTGTACACACTTTTTTGTTTGTTGTTCACACTTTGTTGTTCACACTTTGTTTGTTGTTCACACTTTGTTTGTTTGTTGTTCACACTTTGTTTGTTGTTCACACTTTTTTTGTTTGTTGTTCACACTTTGTTTGTTGTTCACACTTTGTTTGTTTGTTGTTCACACTTTGTTTGTTTGTTGTTCACACTTTATTTGTTTGTTTTTCACACTTTGTTTGTTCGTTGTTCACACTTTGTTTGTTTGTTGTTCACACTTTTTTTGTTTGTTGTTCACACTTTGTTTGTTGTTCACACTTTGTTTGTTGTTCACTCTTTTTTTGTTTGTTGTTCACACTTTTTTTGTTTGTTGTTCACACTTTTTTTGTTTGTTGTTCACACTTTTTTGTTTGTTGTTCACACTTTGTTGTTCACACTTTGTTTGTTTGTTGTTCATACTTTGTTTGTTGTTCACACTTTGTTTGTTGTTCACACTTTGTTTGTTGTTCACACTTTTTTTGTTTGTTGTTCACACTTTTTTTGTTTGTTGTTCACTTTTTTTTTGTTTGTTGTTCACACTTTGTTTCTTTGTTGTTCACACTTTGTTTGTTTGTTGTTCACACTTTGTTTGTTCATTGTTCACACTTTGTTTGTTTGTTGTTCACACTTTTTTTGTTTGTTGTTCACACTTAGTTTGTTGTTCACACTTTGTTTGTTTGTTGTTCACACTTTTTATGTTTGTTGTTCACACTTTTTTTGTTTGTTGTTCACACTTTTTTTGTTTGTTGTTCACACTTTGTTTGTTTGTTGTTCACACTTTGTTTGTTGTTCACACTTTGTTTGTTTTTTGTTCACACTTTTTTTGTTTGTTGTTCACACTCTTTTTGTTTGTTGTTCACACTTTGTTTGTTGTTCACTTTTTTGTTTGTTATTCACACTTCGTTTGTTTGTTGTTCACACTTTTTTTGTTTGTTGTTCACACTTTGTTTGTTTGTTGTTCACACTTTTTTTGTTTGTTGTTGACACTTTTTTTGTTTGTTGTTGACACTTTTTTTGTTTGTTGTTCACACTTTGTTTGTTTGTTGTTCACACTTTTTTGTTTGTTGTTCACACTTTGTTGTTCACACTTTGTTTGTTTGTTGTTTACACTTTGTTTGTTTGTTGTTCACACTTTGTTTGTTGTTCACACTTTTTTTGTTTGTTGTTCACACTTTGTTTGTTGTTCACACTTTGTTTGTTTGTTGTTCACACTTTGTTTGTTTGTTGTTCACACTTTGTTTGTTTGTTTTTCACACTTTGTTTGTTCGTTGTTCACACTTTGTTTGTTTGTTGTTCACACTTTTTTTGTTTGTTGTTCACACTTTGTTTGTTGTTCACACTTTGTTTGTTGTTCACACTTTGTTTGTTGTTCACACTTTTTTTGTTTGTTGTTCACACTTTTTTTGTTTGTTGTTCACACTTTGTTTGTTTGTTGTTCACACTTTTTTGTGTTGTTCACACTTTGTTGTTCACACTTTGTTTGTTTGTTGTTCACACTTTGTTTGTTGTTCACACTTTGTTTGTTGTTCACACTTTGTTTGTTGTTCACACTTTTTTTGTTTGTTGTTCACACTTTTTTTGTTTGTTGTTCACTTTTTTTTTGTTTGTTGTTCACACTTTGTTTCTTTGTTGTTCACACTTTGTTTGTTTGTTGTTCACACTTTGTTTGTTCGTTGTTCACACTTTGTTTGTTTGTTGTTCACACTTTTTTTGTTTGTTGTTCACACTTAGTTTGTTGTTCACACTTTGTTTGTTTGTTGTTCACACTTTTTATGTTTGTTGTTCACACTTTTTTTGTTTGTTGTTCACACTTTTTTTGTTTGTTGTTCACACTTTGTTTGTTTGTTGTTCACACTTTGTTTGTTGTTCACACTTTGTTTGTTTTTTGTTCACACTTTTTTTGTTTGTTGTTCACACTCTTTTTGTTTGTTGTTCACACTTTGTTTGTTGTTCACTTTTTTGTTTGTTATTCACACTTTGTTTGTTTGTTGTTCACACTTTGTTTGTTTGTTGCTCACACTTTGTTTGTTTGTTGTTCACACTTTTTTTGTTTGTTGTTCACACTTTTTTTGTTTGTTGTTCACACTTTTCTTGTTTGTTGTTCACACTTTGTTTGTTTGTTGTTCACACTTTTTTTGTTTGTTGTTCACACTTTGTTGGTTTGTTGTTCACACTTTGTTTGTTGTTCACACTTTGTTTGTTTGTTGTTCACACTTTGTTTGTTGTTCACACTTTGTTTGTTTGTTGTTCACACTTTGTTTGTTTGTTGTTCACACTTTGTTTGTTTGTTTTTCACACTTTGTTTGTTCGTTGTTCACACTTTGTTTGTTTGTTGTTCACACTTTTTTTGTTTGTTGTTCACACTTTGTTTGTTGTTCACACTTTGTTTGTTGTTCACACTTTGTTTGTTGTTCACACTTTTTTTGTTTGTTGTTCACACTTTTTTGTTTGTTGTTCACACTTTTTTTGTTTGTTGTTCACACTTTGTTTGTTTGTTGTTCACACTTTTTTGTTTGTTGTTCACACTTTGTTGTTCACACTTTGTTTGTTTGTTGTTCACACTTTGTTTGTTGTTCACACTTTGTTTGTTGTTCACACTTTGTTTGTTGTTCACACTTTTCTTGTTTGTTGTTCACACTTTTTTTGTTTGTTGTTCACACTTTTTTTGTTTGTTGTTCACACTTTTTTTGTTTGTTGTTCACACTTTGTTTCTTTGTTGTTCACACTTTGTTTGTTTGTTGTTCACACTTTGTTTGTTCGTTGTTCACACTTTTTTTGTTTGTTGTTCACACTTTGTTTGTTGTTCACACTTTTTTTATTTGTTGTTCACACTTTGTTTGTTTGTTGTTCACACTTTGTTTGTTTGTTGTTCACACTTTTTTTGTTTGTTGTTGACACTTTTTTTGTTTGTTGTTGACACTTTTTTTGTTTGTTGTTCACACTTTGTTTGTTTGTTGTTCACACTTTTTTGTTTGTTGTTCACACTTTGTTGTTCACACTTTGTTTGTTTGTTGTTCACACTTTGTTTGTTTGTTGTTCACACTTTGTTTGTTGTTCACACTTTTTTTGTTTGTTGTTCACACTTTGTTTGTTTGTTTTTCACACTTTGTTTGTTTGTTGTTCACACTTTGTTTGTTTGTTGTTCACACTTTGTTTGTTTGTTTTTCACACTTTGTTTGTTCGTTGTTCACACTTTGTTTGTTTGTTGTTCACACTTTTTTTGTTTGTTGTTCACACTTTGTTTGTTGTTCACACTTTTTTTATTTGTTGTTCACACTTTGTTTGTTTGTTGTTCACACTTTTTTTGTTTGTTGTTCACACTTTTTTTGTTTGTTGTTCACACTTTTTTTGTTTGTTGTTCACACTTTGTTTGTTTGTTGTTCACACTTTTTTGTTTGTTGTTCACACTTTGTTGTTCACACTTTGTTTGTTTGTTGTTCACACTTTGTTTGTTGTTCACACTTTGTTTGTTGTTCACACTTTGTTTGTTGTTCACACTTTGTTTCTTTGTTGTTCACACTTTGTTTGTTTGTTGTTCACACTTTGTTTGTTCGTTGTTCACACTTTGTTTGTTTGTTGTTCACACTTTTTTTGTTTGTTGTTCACACTTAGTTTGTTGTTCACACTTTTTATGTTTGTTGTTCACACTTTTTTTGTTTGTTGTTCACACTTTGTTTGTTTGTTGTTCACACTTTGTTTGTTGTTCACACTTTGTTTGTTTTTTGTTCACACTTTTTTTGTTTGTTGTTCACACTCTTTTTGTTTGTTGTTCACACTTTGTTTGTTGTTCACTTTTTTGTTTGTTATTCACACTTCGTTTGTTTGTTGTTCACACTTTTTTTGTTTGTTGTTCACACTTTGTTTGTTTGTTGTTCACACTTTGTTTGTTTGTTGCTCACACTTTGTTTGTTTGTTGTTCACACTTTTTTTGTTTGTTGTTCACACTTTTTTTGTTTGTTGTTCACACTTTTCTTGTTTGTTGTTCACACTTTGTTTGTTTGTTGTTCACACTTTTTTTGTTTGTTGTTCACACTTTGTTGGTTTGTTGTTCACACTTTGTTTGTTGTTCACACTTTGTTTGTTTGTTGTTCACACTTTGTTTGTTGTTCACACTTTGTTTGTTTGTTGTTCACACTTTGTTTGTTTGTTGTTCACACTTTGTTTGTTTGTTGTTCACACTTTGTTTGTTCGTTGTTCACACTTTGTTTGTTCGTTGTTCACACTTTGTTTGTTTGTTGTTCACACTTTTTTTGTTTGTTGTTCACACTTTGTTTGTTGTTCACACTTTGTTTGTTGTTCACACTTTGTTTGTTGTTCACACTTTTTTTGTTTGTTGTTCACACTTTTTTGTTTGTTGTTCACACTTTTTTTGTTTGTTGTTCACACTTTGTTTGTTTGTTGTTCACACTTTTTTGTTTGTTGTTCACACTTTGTTGTTCACACTTTGTTTGTTTGTTGTTCACACTTTGTTTGTTGTTCACACTTTGTTTGTTGTTCACACTTTGTTCGTTGTTCACACTTTTCTTGTTTGTTGTTCACACTTTTTTTGTTTGTTGTTCACACTTTTTTTGTTTGTTGTTCACACTTTGTTTCTTTGTTGTTCACACTTTGTTTGTTTGTTGTTCACACTTTGTTTGTTTGTTGTTCACACTTTGTTTGTTTGTTGTTCACACTTTTTTTGTTTGTTGTTCACACTTAGTTTGTTGTTCACACTTTGTTTGTTTGTTGTTCACACTTTTTATGTTTGTTGTTCACACTTTTTTTGTTTGTTGTTCACACTTTTTTTGTTTGTTGTTCACACTTTGTTTGTTTGTTGTTCACACTTTGTTTGTTTGTTGTTCACACTTTGTTTGTTTGTTGTTCACACTTTGTTTGTATGTTGCTCATACTTTGTTTGTTTGTTGTTCACACTTTTTTTGTTTGTTGTTCACACTTTTTTTGTTTGTTGTTCACACTTTTCTTGTTTGTTGTTCACACTTTGTTTGTTTGTTGTTCACACTTTTTTTGTTTGTTGTTCACACTTTGTTGGTTTGTTGTTCACACTTTGTTTGTTGTTCACACTTTGTTTGTTTGTTGTTCACACTTTTTTTGTTTGTTGTTCACACTTAGTTTGTTTGTTGTTCACACTTTTTTTGTTGTTCACACTTTGTTTGTTTGTTGTTCACACTTTTTTGTTTGTTGTTCACACTTTGTTTGTTTGTTGTTCACACTTTGTTTGTTTGTTGTTCACACTTTTTTTGTTTGTTGTTCACACTTTTTTTGTTTGTTGTTCACACTTTTTTTGTTTGTTGTTCACACTTTGTTTGTTTGTTGTTCACACTTTTTTGTTTGTTGTTCACACTTTGTTTGTTGTTCACACTTTGTTTGTTTGTTGTTCACACTTTGTTTGTTGTTCACACTTTGTTTGTTTGTTGTTCACACTTTGTCTGTTGTTCACACTTTGTTTGTTTGTTGTTCACACTTTTTTTGTTTGTTGTTCACACTTTTTTTGTTTGTTGTTCACACTTTTTTTGTTTGTTGTTCACACTTTGTTTGTTTGTTGTTCACACTTTTCTGTTTGTTGTTCACACTTTGTTGTTCACACTTTGTTTGTTTGTTGTTCACACTTTGTTTGTTTGTTGTTCACACTTTGTTTGTTGTTCACACTTTTTTTGTTTGTTGTTCACACTTTGTTAGTTGTTCACACTTTGTTTGTTTGTTGTTCACACTTTGTTTGTTGGTTGTTCACACTTTGTTTGTTTGTTTTTCACACTTTGTTTGTTCGTTGTTCACACTTTGTTTGTTTGTTGTTCACACTTTGTTTGTTTGTTGTTCACACTTTTTTGTTTGTTGTTCACACTTTGTTTGTTGTTCACACTTTGTTTGTTGTTCACACTTTGTTTGTTGTTCACACTTTGTTTGTTGTTCACACTTTGTTTCTTTGTTGTTCACACTTTGTTTGTTTGTTGTTCACACTTTGTTTGTTCGTTGTTCACACTTTGTTTGTTTGTTGTTCACACTTTTTGTTTGTTGTTCACACTTAGTTTGTTGTTCACACTTTGTTTGTTTGTTGTTCACACTTTTTATGTTTGTTGTTCACACTTTTTTTGTTTGTTGTTCACACTTTGTTTGTTTGTTGTTCACACTTTGTTTGTTGTTCACACTTTGTTTGTTTTTTGTTCACACTTTTTTTGTTTGTTGTTCACACTCTTTTTGTTTGTTGTTCACACTTTGTTTGTTGTTCACTTTTTTGTTTGTTATTCACACTTCGTTTGTTTGTTGTTCACACTTTTTTTGTTTGTTGTTCACACTTTGTTTGTTTGTTGTTCACACTTTGTTTGTTTGTTGCTCACACTTTGTTTGTTTGTTGTTCACACTTTTTTTGTTTGTTGTTCACACTTTTTTTGTTTGTTGTTCACACTTTTCTTGTTTGTTGTTCACACTTTGTTTGTTTGTTGTTCACACTTTTTTTGTTTGTTGTTCACACTTTGTTGGTTTGTTGTTCACACTTTGTTTGTTGTTCACACTTTGTTTGTTTGTTGTTCACACTTTGTTTGTTGTTCACACTTTGTTTGTTTGTTGTTCACACTTTGTTTGTTTGTTGTTCACACTTTGTTTGTTTGTTGTTCACACTTTGTTTGTTCGTTGTTCACACTTTGTTTGTTCGTTGTTCACACTTTGTTTGTTTGTTGTTCACACTTTTTTTGTTTGTTGTTCACACTTTGTTTGTTGTTCACACTTTGTTTGTTGTTCACACTTTGTTTGTTGTTCACACTTTTTTTGTTTGTTGTTCACACTTTTTTGTTTGTTGTTCACACTTTTTTTGTTTGTTGTTCACACTTTGTTTGTTTGTTGTTCACACTTTTTTGTTTGTTGTTCACACTTTGTTGTACACACTTTGTTTGTTTGTTGTTCACACTTTGTTTGTTGTTCACACTTTGTTTGTTGTTCACACTTTGTTCGTTGTTCACACTTTTCTTGTTTGTTGTTCACACTTTTTTTGTTTGTTGTTCACACTTTTTTTGTTTGTTGTTCACACTTTGTTTCTTTGTTGTTCACACTTTGTTTGTTTGTTGTTCACACTTTGTTTGTTTGTTGTTCACTCTTTGTTTGTTTGTTGTTCACACTTTTTTTGTTTGTTGTTCACACTTAGTTTGTTGTTCACACTTTGTTTGTTTGTTGTTCACACTTTTTATGTTTGTTGTTCACACTTTTTTTGTTTGTTGTTCACACTTTTTTTGTTTGTTGTTCACACTTTGTTTGTTTGTTGTTCACACTTTGTTTGTTTGTTGTTCACACTTTGTTTGTTTGTTGTTCACACTTTGTTTGTATGTTGCTCATACTTTGTTTGTTTGTTGTTCACACTTTTTTTGTTTGTTGTTCACACTTTTTTTGTTTGTTGTTCACACTTTTCTTGTTTGTTGTTCACACTTTGTTTGTTTGTTGTTCACACTTTTTTTGTTTGTTGTTCACACTTTGTTGGTTTGTTGTTCACACTTTGTTTGTTGTTCACACTTTGTTTGTTTGTTGTTCACACTTTTTTTGTTTGTTGTTCACACTTAGTTTGTTTGTTGTTCACACTTTTTTTGTTGTTCACACTTTGTTTGTTTGTTGTTCACACTTTTTTGTTTGTTGTTCACACTTTGTTTGTTTGTTGTTCACACTTTGTTTGTTTGTTGTTCACACTTTTTTTGTTTGTTGTTCACACTTTTTTTGTTTGTTGTTCACACTTTTTTTGTTTGTTGTTCACACTTTGTTTGTTTGTTGTTCACACTTTTTTGTTTGTTGTTCACACTTTGTTTGTTGTTCACACTTTGTTTGTTTGTTGTTCACACTTTGTTTGTTGTTCACACTTTGTTTGTTTGTTGTTCACACTTTGTCTGTTGTTCACACTTTGTTTGTTTGTTGTTCACACTTTTTTTGTTTGTTGTTCACACTTTTTTTGTTTGTTGTTCACACTTTTTTTGTTTGTTGTTCACACTTTGTTTGTTTGTTGTTCACACTTTTCTGTTTGTTGTTCACACTTTGTTGTTCACACTTTGTTTGTTTGTTGTTCACACTTTGTTTGTTTGTTGTTCACACTTTGTTTGTTGTTCACACTTTTTTTGTTTGTTGTTCACACTTTGTTAGTTGTTCACACTTTGTTTGTTTGTTGTTCACACTTTGTTTGTTGGTTGTTCACACTTTGTTTGTTTGTTTTTCACACTTTGTTTGTTCGTTGTTCACACTTTGTTTGTTTGTTGTTCACACTTTGTTTGTTTGTTGTTCACACTTTTTTGTTTGTTGTTCACACTTTGTTTGTTGTTCACACTTTGTTTGTTGTTCACTTTTTTGTTTGTTATTCACACTTCGTTTGTTTGTTGTTCACACTTTTTTTGTTTGTTGTTCACACTTTGTTTGTTTGTTGTTCACACTTTGTTTGTTTGTTGCTCACACTTTGTTTGTTTGTTGTTCACACTTTTTTTGTTTGTTGTTCACACTTTTTTTGTTTGTTGTTCACACTTTTCTTGTTTGTTGTTCACACTTTGTTTGTTTGTTGTTCACACTTTTTTTGTTTGTTGTTCACACTTTGTTGGTTTGTTGTTCACACTTTGTTTGTTGTTCACACTTTGTTTGTTTGTTGTTCACACTTTGTTTGTTGTTCACACTTTGTTTGTTTGTTGTTCACACTTTGTTTGTTTGTTGTTCACACTTTGTTTGTTTGTTGTTCACACTTTGTTTGTTCGTTGTTCACACTTTTTTTGTTTGTTGTTCACACTTTTCTTGTTTGTTGTTCACACTTTGTTTGTTTGTTGTTCACACTTTTTTTGTTTGTTGTTCACACTTTGTTGGTTTGTTGTTCACACTTTGTTTGTTGTTCACACTTTGTTTGTTTGTTGTTCACACTTTTTTTGTTTGTTGTTCACACTTAGTTTGTTTGTTGTTCACACTTTTTTTGTTGTTCACACTTTGTTTGTTTGTTGTTCACACTTTTTTGTTTGTTGTTCACACTTTGTTTGTTTGTTGTTCACACTTTGTTTGTTTGTTGTTCACACTTTTTTTGTTTGTTGTTCACACTTTTTTTGTTTGTTGTTCACACTTTGTTTGTTGTTCACACTTTTTTGTTTGTTGTTCACACTTTGTTTGTTGTTCACACTTTGTTTGTTTGTTGTTCACACTTTGTCTGTTGTTCACACTTTGTTTGTTTGTTGTTCACACTTTTTTTGTTTGTTGTTCACACTTTTTTTGTTTGTTGTTCACACTTTTTTTGTTTGTTGTTCACACTTTGTTTGTTTGTTGTTCACACTTTTCTGTTTGTTGTTCACACTTTGTTGTTCACACTTTGTTTGTTTGTTGTTCACACTTTGTTTGTTTGTTGTTCACACTTTGTTTGTTGTTCACACTTTTTTTGTTTGTTGTTCACACTTTGTTTGTTGGTTGTTCACACTTTGTTTGTTTGTTTTTCACACTTTGTTTGTTCGTTGTTCACACTTTGTTTGTTTGTTGTTCACACTTTGTTTGTTTGTTGTTCACACTTTTTTTGTTTGTTGTTCACACTTTGTTTGTTGTTCACACTTTGTTTGTTGTTCACACTTTGTTTGTTGTTCACACTTTGTTTGTTGTTCACACTTTTTTTGTTTGTTGTTCACACTTTTTTTGTTTGTTGTTCACACTTTTTTTGTTTGTTGTTCACACTTTGTTTGTTTGTTGTTCACACTTTTTTGTTTGTTGTTCACACTTTGTTGTTCACACTTTGTTTGTTTGTTGTTCACACTTTGTTTGTTGTTCACACTTTGTTTGTTGTTCACACTTTGTTTCTTTGTTGTTCACACTTTGTTTGTTTGTTGTTCACACTTTGTTTGTTCGTTGTTCACACTTTGTTTGTTTGTTGTTCACACTTTTTGTTTGTTGTTCACACTTAGTTTGTTGTTCACACTTTGTTTGTTTGTTGTTCACACTTTTTATGTTTGTTGTTCACACTTTTTTTGTTTGTTGTTCACACTTTGTTTGTTTGTTGTTCACACTTTGTTTGTTGTTCACACTTTGTTTGTTTTTTGTTCACACTTTTTTTGTTTGTTGTTCACACTCTTTTTGTTTGTTGTTCACACTTTGTTTGTTGTTCACTTTTTTGTTTGTTATTCACACTTCGTTTGTTTGTTGTTCACACTTTTTTTGTTTGTTGTTCACACTTTGTTTGTTTGTTGTTCACACTTTGTTTGTTTGTTGCTCACACTTTGTTTGTTTGTTGTTCACACTTTTTTTGTTTGTTGTTCACACTTTTTTTGTTTGTTGTTCACACTTTTCTTGTTTGTTGTTCACACTTTGTTTGTTTGTTGTTCACACTTTTTTTGTTTGTTGTTCACACTTTGTTGGTTTGTTGTTCACACTTTGTTTGTTGTTCACACTTTGTTTGTTTGTTGTTCACACTTTGTTTGTTGTTCACACTTTGTTTGTTTGTTGTTCACACTTTGTTTGTTTGTTGTTCACACTTTGTTTGTTTGTTGTTCACACTTTGTTTGTTCGTTGTTCACACTTTGTTTGTTCGTTGTTCACACTTTGTTTGTTTGTTGTTCACACTTTTTTTGTTTGTTGTTCACACTTTGTTTGTTGTTCACACTTTGTTTGTTGTTCACACTTTTTTTGTTTGTTGTTCACACTTTTTTGTTTGTTGTTCACACTTTTTTGTTTGTTGTTCACACTTTTTTTTTTTGTTGTTCACACTTTGTTTGTTTGTTGTTCACACTTTTTTGTTTGTTGTTCACACTTTGTTGTTCACACTTTGTTTGTTTGTTGTTCACACTTTGTTTGTTGTTCACACTTTGTTTGTTGTTCACACTTTGTTTGTTGTTCACACTTTGTTTGTTGTTCACACTTTGTTTGTTGTTCACACTTTTCTTGTTTGTTGTTCACACTTTTTTTGTTTGTTGTTCACACTTTTTTTGTTTGTTGTTCACACTTTGTTTCTTTGTTGTTCACACTTTGTTTGTTTGTTGTTCACACTTTGTTTGTTTGTTGTTCACACTTTGTTTGTTTGTTGTTCACACTTTTTTTGTTTGTTGTTCACACTTAGTTTGTTGTTCACACTTTGTTTGTTTGTTGTTCACACTTTTTATGTTTGTTGTTCACACTTTTTTTGTTTGTTGTTCACACTTTTTTTGTTTGTTGTTCACACTTTGTTTGTTTGTTGTTCACACTTTGTTTGTTTGTTGTTCACACTTTGTTTGTTTGTTGTTCACACTTTGTTTGTATGTTGCTCATACTTTGTTTGTTTGTTGTTCACACTTTTTTTGTTTGTTGTTCACACTTTTTTTGTTTGTTGTTCACACTTTTCTTGTTTGTTGTTCACACTTTGTTTGTTTGTTGTTCACACTTTGTCTGTTGTTCACACTTTGTTTGTTTGTTGTTCACACTTTTTTTGTTTGTTGTTCACACTTTTTTTGTTTGTTGTTCACACTTTTTTTGTTTGTTGTTCACACTTTGTTTGTTTGTTGTTCACACTTTTCTGTTTGTTGTTCACACTTTGTTGTTCACACTTTGTTTGTTTGTTGTTCACACTTTGTTTGTTTGTTGTTCACACTTTGTTTGTTGTTCACACTTTTTTTGTTTGTTGTTCACACTTTGTTTGTTGGTTGTTCACACTTTGTTTGTTTGTTTTTCACACTTTGTTTGTTCGTTGTTCACACTTTGTTTGTTTGTTGTTCACACTTTGTTTGTTTGTTGTTCACACTTTTTTTGTTTGTTGTTCACACTTTGTTTGTTGTTCACACTTTGTTTGTTGTTCACACTTTGTTTGTTGTTCACACTTTGTTTGTTGTTCACACTTTTTTTGTTTGTTGTTCACACTTTTTTTGTTTGTTGTTCACACTTTTTTTGTTTGTTGTTCACACTTTGTTTGTTTGTTGTTCACACTTTTTTGTTTGTTGTTCACACTTTGTTGTTCACACTTTGTTTGTTTGTTGTTCACACTTTGTTTGTTGTTCACACTTTGTTTGTTGTTCACACTTTGTTTCTTTGTTGTTCACACTTTGTTTGTTTGTTGTTCACACTTTGTTTGTTCGTTGTTCACACTTTGTTTGTTTGTTGTTCACACTTTTTGTTTGTTGTTCACACTTAGTTTGTTGTTCACACTTTGTTTGTTTGTTGTTCACACTTTTTATGTTTGTTGTTCACACTTTTTTTGTTTGTTGTTCACACTTTGTTTGTTTGTTGTTCACACTTTGTTTGTTGTTCACACTTTGTTTGTTTTTTGTTCACACTTTTTTTGTTTGTTGTTCACACTCTTTTTGTTTGTTGTTCACACTTTGTTTGTTGTTCACTTTTTTGTTTGTTATTCACACTTCGTTTGTTTGTTGTTCACACTTTTTTTGTTTGTTGTTCACACTTTGTTTGTTTGTTGTTCACACTTTGTTTGTTTGTTGCTCACACTTTGTTTGTTTGTTGTTCACACTTTTTTTGTTTGTTGTTCACACTTTTTTTGTTTGTTGTTCACACTTTTCTTGTTTGTTGTTCACACTTTGTTTGTTTGTTGTTCACACTTTTTTTGTTTGTTGTTCACACTTTGTTGGTTTGTTGTTCACACTTTGTTTGTTGTTCACACTTTGTTTGTTTGTTGTTCACACTTTGTTTGTTGTTCACACTTTGTTTGTTTGTTGTTCACACTTTGTTTGTTTGTTGTTCACACTTTGTTTGTTTGTTGTTCACACTTTGTTTGTTCGTTGTTCACACTTTGTTTGTTCGTTGTTCACACTTTGTTTGTTTGTTGTTCACACTTTTTTTGTTTGTTGTTCACACTTTGTTTGTTGTTCACACTTTGTTTGTTGTTCACACTTTTTTTGTTTGTTGTTCACACTTTTTTGTTTGTTGTTCACACTTTTTTGTTTGTTGTTCACACTTTTTTTTTTTGTTGTTCACACTTTGTTTGTTTGTTGTTCACACTTTTTTGTTTGTTGTTCACACTTTGTTGTTCACACTTTGTTTGTTTGTTGTTCACACTTTGTTTGTTGTTCACACTTTGTTTGTTGTTCACACTTTGTTTGTTGTTCACACTTTGTTTGTTGTTCACACTTTGTTTGTTGTTCACACTTTTCTTGTTTGTTGTTCACACTTTTTTTGTTTGTTGTTCACACTTTTTTTGTTTGTTGTTCACACTTTGTTTCTTTGTTGTTCACACTTTGTTTGTTTGTTGTTCACACTTTGTTTGTTTGTTGTTCACACTTTGTTTGTTTGTTGTTCACACTTTTTTTGTTTGTTGTTCACACTTAGTTTGTTGTTCACACTTTGTTTGTTTGTTGTTCACACTTTTTATGTTTGTTGTTCACACTTTTTTTGTTTGTTGTTCACACTTTTTTTGTTTGTTGTTCACACTTTGTTTGTTTGTTGTTCACACTTTGTTTGTTTGTTGTTCACACTTTGTTTGTTTGTTGTTCACACTTTGTTTGTATGTTGCTCATACTTTGTTTGTTTGTTGTTCACACTTTTTTTGTTTGTTGTTCACACTTTTTTTGTTTGTTGTTCACACTTTTCTTGTTTGTTGTTCACACTTTGTTTGTTTGTTGTTCACACTTTTTTTGTTTGTTGTTCACACTTTGTTGGTTTGTTGTTCACACTTTGTTTGTTGTTCACACTTTGTTTGTTTGTTGTTCACACTTTTTTTGTTTGTTGTTCACACTTAGTTTGTTTGTTGTTCACACTTTTTTTGTTGTTCACACTTTGTTTGTTTGTTGTTCACACTTTTTTGTTTGTTGTTCACACTTTGTTTGTTTGTTGTTCACACTTTGTTTGTTTGTTGTTCACACTTTTTTTGTTTGTTGTTGACACTTTTTTTGTTTGTTGTTGACACTTTTTTTGTTTGTTGTTCACACTTTGTTTGTTTGTTGTTCACACTTTTTTGTTTGTTGTTCACACTTTGTTGTTCACACTTTGTTTGTTTGTTGTTCACACTTTGTTTGTTTGTTGTTCACACTTTGTTTGTTGTTCACACTTTTTTTGTTTGTTGTTCACACTTTGTTTGTTTGTTTTTCACACTTTGTTTGTTTGTTGTTCACACTTTGTTTGTTTGTTGTTCACACTTTGTTTGTTTGTTTTTCACACTTTGTTTGTTCGTTGTTCACACTTTGTTTGTTTGTTGTTCACACTTTTTTTGTTTGTTGTTCACACTTTGTTTGTTGTTCACACTTTGTTTGTTGTTCACACTTTGTTTGTTGTTCACACTTTTTTTGTTTGTTGTTCACACTTTTTTTGTTTGTTGTTCACACTTTTTTTGTTTGTTGTTCACACTTTGTTTGTTTGTTGTTCACACTTTTTTGTTTGTTGTTCACACTTTGTTGTTCACACTTTGTTTGTTTGTTGTTCACACTTTGTTTGTTGTTCACACTTTGTTTGTTGTTCACACTTTGTTTGTTGTTCACACTTTGTTTCTTTGTTGTTCACACTTTGTTTGTTTGTTGTTCACACTTTGTTTGTTCGTTGTTCACACTTTGTTTGTTTGTTGTTCACACTTTTTTTGTTTGTTGTTCACACTTTGTTTGTTTGTTGTTCACACTTTGTTTGTTTGTTGTTCACACTTTTTATGTTTGTTGTTCACACTTTTTTTGTTTGTTGTTCACACTTTGTTTGTTTGTTGTTTACACTTTGTTTGTTTGTTGTTCACACTTTGTTTGTTGTTCACTTTTTTGTTTGTTATTCACACTTCGTTTGTTTGTTGTTCACACTTTTTTTGTTTGTTGTTCACACTTTGTTTGTTTGTTGTTCACACTTTGTTTGTTTGTTGCTCACACTTTGTTTGTTTGTTGTTCACACTTTTTTTGTTTGTTGTTCACACTTTTTTTGTTTGTTGTTCACACTTTTCTTGTTTGTTGTTCACACTTTGTTTGTTTGTTGTTCACACTTTTTTTGTTTGTTGTTCACACTTTGTTGGTTTGTTGTTCACACTTTGTTTGTTGTTCACACTTTGTTTGTTTGTTGTTCACACTTTGTTTGTTGTTCACACTTTGTTTGTTTGTTGTTCACACTTTGTTTGTTTGTTGTTCACACTTTGTTTGTTTGTTGTTCACACTTTGTTTGTTCGTTGTTCACACTTTGTTTGTTCGTTGTTCACACTTTGTTTGTTTGTTGTTCACACTTTTTTTGTTTGTTGTTCACACTTTGTTTGTTGTTCACACTTTGTTTGTTGTTCACACTTTGTTTGTTGTTCACACTTTTTTTGTTTGTTGTTCACACTTTTTTGTTTGTTGTTCACACTTTTTTTGTTTGTTGTTCACACTTTGTTTGTTTGTTGTTCACACTTTTTTGTTTGTTGTTCACACTTTGTTGTTCACACTTTGTTTGTTTGTTGTTCACACTTTGTTTGTTGTTCACACTTTGTTTGTTGTTCACACTTTGTTTGTTGTTCACACTTTTCTTGTTTGTTGTTCACACTTTTTTTGTTTGTTGTTCACACTTTTTTTGTTTGTTGTTCACACTTTGTTTCTTTGTTGTTCACACTTTGTTTGTTTGTTGTTCACACTTTGTTTGTTTGTTGTTCACACTTTGTTTGTTTGTTGTTCACACTTTTTTTGTTTGTTGTTCACACTTAGTTTGTTGTTCACACTTTGTTTGTTTGTTGTTCACACTTTTTATGTTTGTTGTTCACACTTTTTTTGTTTGTTGTTCACACTTTTTTTGTTTGTTGTTCACACTTTGTTAGTTGTTCACACTTTGTTTGTTTGTTGTTCACACTTTGTTTGTTGGTTGTTCACACTTTGTTTGTTTGTTTTTCACACTTTGTTTGTTCGTTGTTCACACTTTGTTTGTTTGTTGTTCACACTTTGTTTGTTTGTTGTTCACACTTTTTTTGTTTGTTGTTCACACTTTGTTTGTTGTTCACACTTTGTTTGTTGTTCACACTTTGTTTGTTGTTCACACTTTGTTTGTTGTTCACACTTTTTTTGTTTGTTGTTCACACTTTTTTTGTTTGTTGTTCACACTTTTTTTGTTTGTTGTTCACACTTTGTTTGTTCGTTGTTCACACTTTGTTTGTTTGTTGTTCACACTTTTTGTTTGTTGTTCACACTTAGTTTGTTGTTCACACTTTGTTTGTTTGTTGTTCACACTTTTTATGTTTGTTGTTCACACTTTTTTTGTTTGTTGTTCACACTTTGTTTGTTTGTTGTTCACACTTTGTTTGTTGTTCACACTTTGTTTGTTTTTTGTTCACACTTTTTTTGTTTGTTGTTCACACTCTTTTTGTTTGTTGTTCACACTTTGTTTGTTGTTCACTTTTTTGTTTGTTATTCACACTTCGTTTGTTTGTTGTTCACACTTTTTTTGTTTGTTGTTCACACTTTGTTTGTTTGTTGTTCACACTTTGTTTGTTTGTTGCTCACACTTTGTTTGTTTGTTGTTCACACTTTTTTTGTTTGTTGTTCACACTTTTTTTGTTTGTTGTTCACACTTTTCTTGTTTGTTGTTCACACTTTGTTTGTTTGTTGTTCACACTTTTTTTGTTTGTTGTTCACACTTTGTTGGTTTGTTGTTCACACTTTGTTTGTTGTTCACACTTTGTTTGTTTGTTGTTCACACTTTGTTTGTTGTTCACACTTTGTTTGTTTGTTGTTCACACTTTGTTTGTTTGTTGTTCACACTTTGTTTGTTCGTTGTTCACACTTTGTTTGTTCGTTGTTCACACTTTGTTTGTTTGTTGTTCACACTTTTTTTGTTTGTTGTTCACACTTTGTTTGTTGTTCACACTTTGTTTGTTGTTCACACTTTGTTTGTTGTTCACACTTTTTTTGTTTGTTGTTCACACTTTTTTGTTTGTTGTTCACACTTTTTTTGTTTGTTGTTCACACTTTGTTTGTTTGTTGTTCACACTTTTTTGTTTGTTGTTCACACTTTGTTGTTCACACTTTGTTTGTTTGTTGTTCACACTTTGTTTGTTGTTCACACTTTGTTTGTTGTTCACACTTTGTTTGTTGTTCACACTTTTCTTGTTTGTTGTTCACACTTTTTTTGTTTGTTGTTCACACTTTTTTTGTTTGTTGTTCACACTTTGTTTGTTTGTTGTTCACACTTTGTTTGTTTGTTGTTCACACTTTGTTTGTTTGTTGTTCACACTTTGTTTGTTTGTTGTTCACACTTTTTTTGTTTGTTGTTCACACTTAGTTTGTTGTTCACACTTTGTTTGTTTGTTGTTCACACTTTTTATGTTTGTTGTTCACACTTTTTTTGTTTGTTGTTCACACTTTTTTTGTTTGTTGTTCACACTTTGTTTGTTTGTTGTTCACACTTTGTTTGTTTGTTGTTCACACTTTGTTTGTTTGTTGTTCACACTTTGTTTGTATGTTGCTCATACTTTGTTTGTTTGTTGTTCACACTTTTTTTGTTTGTTGTTCACACTTTTTTTGTTTGTTGTTCACACTTTTCTTGTTTGTTGTTCACACTTTGTTTGTTTGTTGTTCACACTTTTTTTGTTTGTTGTTCACACTTTGTTGGTTTGTTGTTCACACTTTGTTTGTTGTTCACACTTTGTTTGTTTGTTATTCACACTTTTTTTGTTTGTTGTTCACACTTTGTTTGTTGTTCACACTTTGTTTGTTGTTCACACTTTTCTTGTTTGTTGTTCACACTTTTTTTGTTTGTTGTTCACACTTTGTTTCTTTGTTGTTCACACTTTGTTTGTTTGTTGTTCACACTTTGTTTGTTTGTTGTTCACACTTTGTTTGTTTGTTGTTCACACTTTGTTTGTTTGTTGTTCACACTTTGTTTGTTTGTTGTTCACACTTTTTATGTTTGTTGTTCACACTTTTTTTGTTTGTTGTTCACACTTTTTTTGTTTGTTGTTCACACTTTGTTAGTTGTTCACACTTTGTTTGTTTGTTGTTCACACTTTGTTTGTTGGTTGTTCACACTTTGTTTGTTTGTTTTTCACACTTTGTTTGTTCGTTGTTCACACTTTGTTTGTTTGTTGTTCACACTTTGTTTGTTTGTTGTTCACACTTTTTTTGTTTGTTGTTCACACTTTGTTTGTTGTTCACACTTTGTTTGTTGTTCACACTTTGTTTGTTGTTCACACTTTGTTTGTTGTTCACACTTTTTTTGTTTGTTGTTCACACTTTTTTTGTTTGTTGTTCACACTTTTTTTGTTTGTTGTTCACACTTTGTTTGTTTGTTGTTCACACTTTTTTGTTTGTTGTTCACACTTTGTTGTTCACACTTTGTTTGTTTGTTGTTCACACTTTGTTTGTTGTTCACACTTTGTTTGTTGTTCACACTTTGTTTCTTTGTTGTTCACACTTTGTTTGTTTGTTGTTCACACTTTGTTTGTTCGTTGTTCACACTTTGTTTGTTTGTTGTTCACACTTTTTGTTTGTTGTTCACACTTAGTTTGTTGTTCACACTTTGTTTGTTTGTTGTTCACACTTTTTATGTTTGTTGTTCACACTTTTTTTGTTTGTTGTTCACACTTTGTTTGTTTGTTGTTCACACTTTGTTTGTTGTTCACACTTTGTTTGTTTTTTGTTCACACTTTTTTTGTTTGTTGTTCACACTCTTTTTGTTTGTTGTTCACACTTTGTTTGTTGTTCACTTTTTTGTTTGTTATTCACACTTCGTTTGTTTGTTGTTCACACTTTTTTTGTTTGTTGTTCACACTTTGTTTGTTTGTTGTTCACACTTTGTTTGTTTGTTGCTCACACTTTGTTTGTTTGTTGTTCACACTTTTTTTGTTTGTTGTTCACACTTTTTTTGTTTGTTGTTCACACTTTTCTTGTTTGTTGTTCACACTTTGTTTGTTTGTTGTTCACACTTTTTTTGTTTGTTGTTCACACTTTGTTGGTTTGTTGTTCACACTTTGTTTGTTGTTCACACTTTGTTTGTTTGTTGTTCACACTTTGTTTGTTGTTCACACTTTGTTTGTTTGTTGTTCACACTTTGTTTGTTTGTTGTTCACACTTTGTTTGTTCGTTGTTCACACTTTGTTTGTTCGTTGTTCACACTTTGTTTGTTTGTTGTTCACACTTTTTTTGTTTGTTGTTCACACTTTGTTTGTTGTTCACACTTTGTTTGTTGTTCACACTTTGTTTGTTGTTCACACTTTTTTTGTTTGTTGTTCACACTTTTTTGTTTGTTGTTCACACTTTTTTTGTTTGTTGTTCACACTTTGTTTGTTTGTTGTTCACACTTTTTTGTTTGTTGTTCACACTTTGTTGTTCACACTTTGTTTGTTTGTTGTTCACACTTTGTTTGTTGTTCACACTTTGTTTGTTGTTCACACTTTGTTTGTTGTTCACACTTTTCTTGTTTGTTGTTCACACTTTTTTTGTTTGTTGTTCACACTTTTTTTGTTTGTTGTTCACACTTTGTTTCTTTGTTGTTCACACTTTGTTTGTTTGTTGTTCACACTTTGTTTGTTTGTTGTTCACACTTTGTTTGTTTGTTGTTCACACTTTTTTTGTTTGTTGTTCACACTTAGTTTGTTGTTCACACTTTGTTTGTTTGTTGTTCACACTTTTTATGTTTGTTGTTCACACTTTTTTTGTTTGTTGTTCACACTTTTTTTGTTTGTTGTTCACACTTTGTTTGTTTGTTGTTCACACTTTGTTTGTTTGTTGTTCACACTTTGTTTGTTTGTTGTTCACACTTTGTTTGTATGTTGCTCATACTTTGTTTGTTTGTTGTTCACACTTTTTTTGTTTATTGTTCACACTTTTTTTGTTTGTTGTTCACACTTTTCTTGTTTGTTGTTCACACTTTGTTTGTTTGTTGTTCACACTTTTTTTGTTTGTTGTTCACACTTTGTTGGTTTGTTGTTCACACTTTGTTTGTTGTTCACACTTTGTTTGTTTGTTGTTCACACTTTTTTTGTTTGTTGTTCACACTTAGTTTGTTTGTTGTTCACACTTTTTTTGTTGTTCACACTTTGTTTGTTTGTTGTTCACACTTTGTTTGTTTGTTGTTCACACTTTGTTTGTTTGTTGTTCACACTTTTTTTGTTTGTTGTTGACACTTTTTTTGTTTGTTGTTGACACTTTTTTTGTTTGTTGTTCACACTTTGTTTGTTTGTTGTTCACACTTTTTTGTTTGTTGTTCACACTTTGTTGTTCACACTTTGTTTGTTTGTTGTTCACACTTTGTTTGTTTGTTGTTCACACTTTGTTTGTTGTTCACACTTTTTTTGTTTGTTGTTCACACTTTGTTTGTTTGTTTTTCACACTTTGTTTGTTTGTTGTTCACACTTTGTTTGTTCGTTGTTCACACTTTGTTTGTTTGTTGTTCACACTTTTTTTGTTTGTTGTTCACACTTTGTTTGTTTGTTGTTCACACTTTGTTTGTTTGTTGTTCACACTTTGTTTGTATGTTGCTCATACTTTGTTTGTTTGTTGTTCACACTTTTTTTGTTTGTTGTTCACACTTTTTTTGTTTGTTGTTCACACTTTTCTTGTTTGTTGTTCACACTTTGTTTGTTTGTTGTTCACACTTTTTTTGTTTGTTGTTCACACTTTGTTGGTTTGTTGTTCACACTTTGTTTGTTGTTCACACTTTGTTTGTTTGTTGTTCACACTTTTTTTGTTTGTTGTTCACACTTAGTTTGTTTGTTGTTCACACTTTTTTTGTTGTTCACACTTTGTTTGTTTGTTGTTCACACTTTGTTTGTTTGTTGTTCACACTTTGTTTGTTTGTTGTTCACACTTTTTTTGTTTGTTGTTGACACTTTTTTTGTTTGTTGTTGACACTTTTTTTGTTTGTTGTTCACACTTTGTTTGTTTGTTGTTCACACTTTTTTGTTTGTTGTTCACACTTTGTTGTTCACACTTTGTTTGTTTGTTGTTCACACTTTGTTTGTTTGTTGTTCACACTTTGTTTGTTGTTCACACTTTTTTTGTTTGTTGTTCACACTTTGTTTGTTTGTTTTTCACACTTTGTTTGTTTGTTGTTCACACTTTGTTTGTTCGTTGTTCACACTTTGTTTGTTTGTTGTTCACACTTTTTTTGTTTGTTGTTCACACTTTGTTTGTTGTTCACACTTTGTTTGTTGTTCACACTTTGTTTGTTGTTCACACTTTTTTTGTTTGTTGTTCACACTTTTTTTGTTTGTTGTTCACACTTTTTTTGTTTGTTGTTCACACTTTGTTTGTTTGTTGTTCACACTTTTTTGTTTGTTGTTCACACTTTGTTGTTCACACTTTGTTTGTTTGTTGTTCACACTTTGTTTGTTGTTCACACTTTGTTTGTTGTTCACACTTTGTTTGTTGTTCACACTTTGTTTCTTTGTTGTTCACACTTTGTTTGTTTGTTGTTCACACTTTGTTTGTTCGTTGTTCACACTTTGTTTGTTTGTTGTTCACACTTTTTTTGTTTGTTGTTCACACTTAGTTTGTTGTTCACACTTTGTTTGTTTGTTGTTCACACTTTTTATGTTTGTTGTTCACACTTTTTTTGTTTGTTGTTCACACTTTGTTTGTTTGTTGTTCACACTTTGTTTGTTGTTCACACTTTGTTTGTTTTTTGTTCACACTTTTTTTGTTTGTTGTTCACACTTTGTTTGTTGTTCACTTTTTTGTTTGTTATTCACACTTCGTTTGTTTGTTGTTCACACTTTTTTTGTTTGTTGTTCACACTTTGTTTGTTTGTTGTTCACACTTTGTTTGTTTGTTGCTCACACTTTGTTTGTTTGTTGTTCACACTTTGTTTGTTGTTCACACTTTGTTTGTTTGTTGTTCACACTTTGTTTGTTGTTCACACTTTGTTTGTTTGTTGTTCACACTTTGTTTGTTTGTTGTTCACACTTTGTTTGTTTGTTGTTCACACTTTGTTTGTTCGTTGTTCACACTTTGTTTGTTCGTTGTTCACACTTTGTTTGTTTGTTGTTCACACTTTTTTTGTTTGTTGTTCACACTTTGTTTGTTGTTCACACTTTGTTTGTTGTTCACACTTTGTTTGTTGTTCACACTTTTTTTGTTTGTTGTTCACACTTTTTTGTTTGTTGTTCACACTTTTTTTGTTTGTTGTTCACACTTTGTTTGTTTGTTGTTCACACTTTTTTGTTTGTTGTTCACACTTTGTTGTTCACACTTTGTTTGTTTGTTGTTCACACTTTGTTTGTTGTTCACACTTTGTTTGTTGTTCACACTTTGTTTGTTGTTCACACTTTTCTTGTTTGTTGTTCACACTTTTTTTGTTTGTTGTTCACACTTTTTTTGTTTGTTGTTCACACTTTGTTTCTTTGTTGTTCACACTTTGTTTGTTTGTTGTTCACACTTTGTTTGTTTGTTGTTCACACTTTGTTTGTTTGTTGTTCACACTTTTTTTGTTTGTTGTTCACACTTAGTTTGTTGTTCACACTTTGTTTGTTTGTTGTTCACACTTTTTATGTTTGTTGTTCACACTTTTTTTGTTTGTTGTTCACACTTTTTTTGTTTCTTGTTCACACTTTGTTTGTTTGTTGTTCACACTTTGTTTGTTTGTTGTTCACACTTTGTTTGTTTGTTGTTCACACTTTGTTTGTATGTTGCTCATACTTTGTTTGTTTGTTGTTCACACTTTTTTTGTTTGTTGTTCACACTTTTTTTGTTTGTTGTTCACACTTTTCTTGTTTGTTGTTCACACTTTGTTTGTTTGTTGTTCACACTTTTTTTGTTTGTTGTTCACACTTTGTTGGTTTGTTGTTCACACTTTGTTTGTTGTTCACACTTTGTTTGTTTGTTGTTCACACTTTTTTTGTTTGTTGTTCACACTTAGTTTGTTTGTTGTTCACACTTTTTTTGTTGTTCACACTTTGTTTGTTTGTTGTTCACACTTTGTTTGTTTGTTGTTCACACTTTGTTTGTTTGTTGTTCACACTTTTTTTGTTTGTTGTTGACACTTTTTTTGTTTGTTGTTGACACTTTTTTTGTTTGTTGTTCACACTTTGTTTGTTTGTTGTTCACACTTTTTTGTTTGTTGTTCACACTTTGTTGTTCACACTTTGTTTGTTTGTTGTTCACACTTTTTTTGTTTGTTGTTCACACTTTGTTTGTTTGTTTTTCACACTTTGTTTGTTTGTTGTTCACACTTTGTTTGTTTGTTGTTCACACTTTGTTTGTTTGTTTTTCACACTTTGTTTGTTCGTTGTTCACACTTTGTTTGTTTGTTGTTCACACTTTTTTTGTTTGTTGTTCACACTTTGTTTGTTGTTCACACTTTGTTTGTTGTTCACACTTTGTTTGTTGTTCACACTTTGTTTGTTGTTCACACTTTTTTTGTTTGTTGTTCACACTTTTTTTGTTTGTTGTTCACACTTTTTTTGTTTGTTGTTCACACTTTGTTTGTTTGTTGTTCACACTTTTTTGTTTGTTGTTCACACTTTGTTGTTCACACTTTGTTTGTTTGTTGTTCACACTTTGTTTGTTGTTCACACTTTGTTTGTTGTTCACACTTTGTTTGTTGTTCACACTTTGTTTCTTTGTTGTTCACACTTTGTTTGTTTGTTGTTCACACTTTGTTTGTTCGTTGTTCACACTTTGTTTGTTTGTTGTTCACACTTTTTTTGTTTGTTGTTCACACTTAGTTTGTTGTTCACACTTTGTTTGTTTGTTGTTCACACTTTTTATGTTTGTTGTTCACACTTTTTTTGTTTGTTGTTCACACTTTGTTTGTTTGTTGTTCACACTTTGTTTGTTGTTCACACTTTGTTTGTTTTTTGTTCACACTTTTTTTGTTTGTTGTTCACACTTTGTTTGTTGTTCACTTTTTTGTTTGTTATTCACACTTCGTTTGTTTGTTGTTCACACTTTTTTTGTTTGTTGTTCACACTTTGTTTGTTTGTTGTTCACACTTTGTTTGTTTGTTGCTCACACTTTGTTTGTTTGTTGTTCACACTTTTTTTGTTTGTTGTTCACACTTTTTTTGTTTGTTGTTCACACTTTTCTTGTTTGTTGTTCACACTTTGTTTGTTTGTTGTTCACACTTTTTTTGTTTGTTGTTCACACTTTGTTGGTTTGTTGTTCACACTTTGTTTGTTGTTCACACTTTGTTTGTTTGTTGTTCACACTTTGTTTGTTGTTCACACTTTGTTTGTTTGTTGTTCACACTTTGTTTGTTTGTTGTTCACACTTTGTTTGTTTGTTGTTCACACTTTGTTTGTTCGTTGTTCACACTTTGTTTGTTCGTTGTTCACACTTTGTTTGTTTGTTGTTCACACTTTTTTTGTTTGTTGTTCACACTTTGTTTGTTGTTCACACTTTGTTTGTTGTTCACACTTTGTTTGTTGTTCACACTTTTTTTGTTTGTTGTTCACACTTTTTTGTTTGTTGTTCACACTTTTTTTGTTTGTTGTTCACACTTTGTTTGTTTGTTGTTCACACTTTTTTGTTTGTTGTTCACACTTTGTTGTTCACACTTTGTTTGTTTGTTGTTCACACTTTGTTTGTTGTTCACACTTTGTTTGTTGTTCACACTTTGTTTGTTGTTCACACTTTTCTTGTTTGTTGTTCACACTTTTTTTGTTTGTTGTTCACACTTTTTTTGTTTGTTGTTCACACTTTGTTTCTTTGTTGTTCACACTTTGTTTCTTTGTTGTTCACACTTTGTTTGTTTGTTGTTCACACTTTGTTTGTTTGTTGTTCACACTTTTTTTGTTTGTTGTTCACACTTAGTTTGTTGTTCACACTTTGTTTGTTTGTTGTTCACACTTTTTATGTTTGTTGTTCACACTTTTTTTGTTTGTTGTTCACACTTTTTTTGTTTGTTGTTCACACTTTGTTTGTTTGTTGTTCACACTTTGTTTGTTTGTTGTTCACACTTTGTTTGTTTGTTGTTCACACTTTGTTTGTATGTTGCTCATACTTTGTTTGTTTGTTGTTCACACTTTTTTTGTTTGTTGTTCACACTTTTTTTGTTTGTTGTTCACACTTTTCTTGTTTGTTGTTCACACTTTGTTTGTTTGTTGTTCACACTTTTTTTGTTTGTTGTTCACACTTTGTTGGTTTGTTGTTCACACTTTGTTTGTTGTTCACACTTTGTTTGTTTGTTGTTCACACTTTTTTTGTTTGTTGTTCACACTTAGTTTGTTTGTTGTTCACACTTTTTTTGTTGTTCACACTTTGTTTGTTTGTTGTTCACACTTTTTTGTTTGTTGTTCACACTTTGTTTGTTTGTTGTTCACACTTTGTTTGTTTGTTGTTCACACTTTTTTTGTTTGTTGTTCACACTTTTTTTGTTTGTTGTTCACACTTTTTTTGTTTGTTGTTCACACTTTGTTTGTTTGTTGTTCACACTTTGTTTGTTTGTTGTTCACACTTTTTTTGTTTGTTGTTGACACTTTTTTTGTTTGTTGTTCACACTTTGTTTGTTTGTTGTTCACACTTTTTTGTTTGTTGTTCACACTTTGTTGTTCACACTTTGTTTGTTTGTTGTTCACACTTTGTTTGTTTGTTGTTCACACTTTGTTTGTTGTTCACACTTTTTTTGTTTGTTGTTCACACTTTGTTTGTTTGTTTTTCACACTTTGTTTGTTTGTTGTTCACACTTTGTTTGTTTGTTGTTCACCCTTTGTTTGTTTGTTTTTCACACTTTGTTCGTTGTTCACACTTTGTTTGTTTGTTGTTCACACTTTTTTTGTTTGTTGTTCACACTTTGTTTGTTGTTCACACTTTGTTTGTTGTTCACACTTTGTTTGTTGTTCACACTTTGTTTGTTTGTTGTTCACACTTTTTTTGTTTGTTGTTCACACTTTTTTTGTTTGTTGTTCACACTTTGTTTGTTTGTTGTTCACACTTTTTTGTTTGTTGTTCACACTTTGTTGTTCACACTTTGTTTGTTTGTTGTTCACACTTTGTTTGTTGTTCACACTTTGTTTGTTGTTCACACTTTGTTTGTTGTTCACACTTTGTTTCTTTGTTGTTCACACTTTGTTTGTTTGTTGTTCACACTTTGTTTGTTCGTTGTTCACACTTTGTTTGTTTGTTGTTCACACTTTTTTTGTTTGTTGTTCACACTTAGTTTGTTGTTCACACTTTGTTTGTTTGTTGTTCACACTTTTTATGTTTGTTGTTCACACTTTTTTTGTTTGTTGTTCACACTTTGTTTGTTTGTTGTTCACACTTTGTTTGTTGTTCACACTTTGTTTGTTTTTTGTTCACACTTTTTTTGTTTGTTGTTCACACTTTGTTTGTTGTTCACTTTTTTGTTTGTTATTCACACTTCGTTTGTTTGTTGTTCACACTTTTTTTGTTTGTTGTTCACACTTTGTTTGTTTGTTGTTCACACTTTGTTGGTTTGTTGTTCACACTTTGTTTGTTGTTCACACTTTGTTTGTTTGTTGTTCACACTTTGTTTGTTGTTCACACTTTGTTTGTTTGTTGTTCACACTTTGTTTGTTCGTTGTTCACACTTTGTTTGTTTGTTGTTCACACTTTTTTTGTTTGTTGTTCACACTTTGTTTGTTGTTCACACTTTGTTTGTTGTTCACACTTTGTTTGTTGTTCACACTTTTTTTGTTTGTTGTTCACACTTTTTTGTTTGTTGTTCACACTTTTTTTGTTTGTTGTTCACACTTTGTTTGTTTGTTGTTCACACTTTTTTGTTTGTTGTTCACACTTTGTTGTTCACACTTTGTTTGTTTGTTGTTCACACTTTGTTTGTTGTTCACACTTTGTTTGTTGTTCACACTTTGTTTGTTGTTCACACTTTTCTTGTTTGTTGTTCACACTTTTTTTGTTTGTTGTTCACACTTTTTTTGTTTGTTGTTCACACTTTGTTTCTTTGTTGTTCACACTTTGTTTGTTTGTTGTTCACACTTTGTTTGTTTGTTGTTCACACTTTTTTTGTTTGTTGTTCACACTTGGTTTGTTGTTCACACTTTGTTTGTTTGTTGTTCACACTTTTTATGTTTGTTGTTCACACTTTTTTTGTTTGTTGTTCACACTTTTTTTGTTTGTTGTTCACACTTTTTTTGTTTGTTGTTCACACTTTGTTTGTTTGTTGTTCACACTTTGTTTGTTTGTTGTTCACACTTTGTTTGTATGTTGCTCATACTTTGTTTGTTTGTTGTTCACACTTTTTTTGTTTGTTGTTCACACTTTTTTTGTTTGTTGTTCACACTTTTCTTGTTTGTTGTTCACACTTTGTTTGTTTGTTGTTCACACTTTTTTTGTTTGTTGTTCACACTTTGTTGGTTTGTTGTTCACACTTTGTTTGTTGTTCACACTTTGTTTGTTTGTTGTTCACACTTTTTTTGTTTGTTGTTCACACTTAGTTTGTTTGTTGTTCACACTTTTTTTGTTGTTCACACTTTGTTTGTTTGTTGTTCACACTTTTTTGTTTGTTGTTCACACTTTGTTTGTTTGTTGTTCACACTTTGTTTGTTTGTTGTTCACACTTTTTTTGTTTGTTGTTCACACTTTTTTTGTTTGTTGTTCACACTTTTTTTGTTTGTTGTTCACACTTTGTTTGTTTGTTGTTCACACTTTTTTGTTTGTTGTTCACACTTTGTTTGTTGTTCACACTTTGTTTGTTTGTTGTTCACACTTTGTTTGTTGTTCACACTTTGTTTGTTTGTTGTTCACACTTTGTCTGTTGTTCACACTTTGTTTGTTTGTTGTTCACACTTTTTTTGTTTGTTGTTCACACTTTTTTTGTTTGTTGTTCACACTTTTTTTGTTTGTTGTTCACACTTTGTTTGTTTGTTGTTCACACTTTTCTGTTTGTTGTTCACACTTTGTTGTTCACACTTTGTTTGTTTGTTGTTCACACTTTGTTTGTTTGTTGTTCACACTTTGTTTGTTGTTCACACTTTGTTTGTTTGTTGTTCACACTTTGTTAGTTGTTCACACTTTGTTTGTTTGTTGTTCACACTTTTTTGTTTGTTGTTCACACTTTGTTTGTTTGTTGTTCACACTTTGTTTGTTTGTTGTTCACACTTTTTTTGTTTGTTGTTCACACTTTTTTTGTTTGTTGTTCACACTTTTTTTGTTTGTTGTTCACACTTTGTTTGTTTGTTGTTCACACTTTGTTTGTTTGTTGTTCACACTTTTTTTGTTTGTTGTTGACACTTTTTTTGTTTGTTGTTGACACTTTTTTTGTTTGTTGTTCACACTTTGTTTGTTTGTTGTTCACACTTTTTTGTTTGTTGTTCACACTTTGTTGTTCACACTTTGTTTGTTGTTCACACTTTGTTTGTTTGTTGTTCACACTTTGTTTGTTGTTCACACTTTTTTTGTTTGTTGTTCACACTTTGTTTGTTTGTTTTTCACACTTTGTTTGTTTGTTGTTCACACTTTGTTTGTTTGTTGTTCACACTTTGTTTGTTTGTTTTTCACACTTTGTTCATTGTTCACACTTTGTTTGTTTGTTGTTCACACTTTTTTTGTTTGTTGTTCACACTTTGTTTGTTGTTCACACTTTGTTTGTTGTTCACACTTTGTTTGTTGTTCACACTTTGTTTGTTGTTCACACTTTTTTTGTTTGTTGTTCACACTTTTTTTGTTTGTTGTTCACACTTTGTTGTTCACACTTTGTTTGTTTGTTGTTCACACTTTGTTTGTTGTTCACACTTTGTTTGTTGTTCACACTTTGTTTGTTGTTCACACTTTGTTTCTTTGTTGTTCACACTTTGTTTGTTTGTTGTTCACACTTTGTTTGTTCGTTGTTCACACTTTGTTTGTTTGTTGTTCACACTTTTTTTGTTTGTTGTTCACACTTAGTTTGTTGTTCACACTTTGTTTGTTTGTTGTTCACACTTTTTATGTTTGTTGTTCACACTTTTTTTGTTTGTTGTTCACACTTTGTTTGTTTGTTGTTCACACTTTGTTTGTTGTTCACACTTTGTTTGTTTTTTGTTCACACTTTTTTTGTTTGTTGTTCACACTTTGTTTGTTGTTCACTTTTTTGTTTGTTATTCACACTTCGTTTGTTTGTTGTTCACACTTTTTTTGTTTGTTGTTCACACTTTGTTTGTTTGTTGTTCACACTTTGTTTGTTTGTTGCTCACACTTTGTTTGTTTGTTGTTCACACTTTTTTTGTTTGTTGTTCACACTTTTTTTGTTTGTTGTTCACACTTTTCTTGTTTGTTGTTCACACTTTGTTTGTTTGTTGTTCACACTTTTTTTGTTTGTTGTTCACACTTTGTTGGTTTGTTGTTCACACTTTGTTTGTTGTTCACACTTTGTTTGTTTGTTGTTCACACTTTGTTTGTTGTTCACACTTTGTTTGTTTGTTGTTCACACTTTGTTTGTTTGTTGTTCACACTTTGTTTGTTTGTTGTTCACACTTTGTTTGTTCGTTGTTCACACTTTGTTAGTTCGTTGTTCACACTTTGTTTGTTTGTTGTTCACACTTTTTTTGTTTGTTGTTCACACTTTGTTTGTTGTTCACACTTTGTTTGTTGTTCACACTTTGTTTGTTGTTCACACTTTTTTTGTTTGTTGTTCACACTTTTTTGTTTGTTGTTCACACTTTTTTTGTTTGTTGTTCACACTTTGTTTGTTTGTTGTTCACACTTTTTTGTTTGTTGTTCACACTTTGTTGTTCACACTTTGTTTGTTTGTTGTTCACACTTTGTTTGTTGTTCACACTTTGTTTGTTGTTCACACTTTGTTTGTTGTTCACACTTTTCTTGTTTGTTGTTCACACTTTTTTTGTTTGTTGTTCACACTTTTTTTGTTTGTTGTTCACACTTTGTTTCTTTGTTGTTCACACTTTGTTTGTTTGTTGTTCACACTTTGTTTGTTTGTTGTTCACACTTTGTTTGTTTGTTGTTCACACTTTTTTTGTTTGTTGTTCACACTTAGTTTGTTGTTCACACTTTGTTTGTTTGTTGTTCACACTTTTTATGTTTGTTGTTCACACTTTTTTTGTTTGTTGTTCACACTTTTTTTGTTTGTTGTTCACACTTTGTTTGTTTGTTGTTCACACTTTGTTTGTTTGTTGTTCACACTTTGTTTGTTTGTTGTTCACACTTTGTTTGTATGTTGCTCATACTTTGTTTGTTTGTTGTTCACACTTTTTTTGTTTGTTGTTCACACTTTTTTTGTTTGTTGTTCACACTTTTCTTGTTTGTTGTTCACACTTTGTTTGTTTGTTGTTCACACTTTTTTTGTTTGTTGTTCACACTTTGTTGGTTTGTTGTTCACACTTTGTTTGTTGTTCACACTTTGTTTGTTTGTTGTTCACACTTTTTTTGTTTGTTGTTCACACTTAGTTTGTTTGTTGTTCACACTTTTTTTGTTGTTCACACTTTGTTTGTTTGTTGTTCACACTTTTTTGTTTGTTGTTCACACTTTGTTTGTTTGTTGTTCACACTTTGTTTGTTTGTTGTTCACACTTTTTTTGTTTGTTGTTCACACTTTTTTTGTTTGTTGTTCACACTTTTTTTGTTTGTTGTTCACACTTTGTTTGTTTGTTGTTCACACTTTTTTGTTTGTTGTTCACACTTTGTTTGTTGTTCACACTTTGTTTGTTTGTTGTTCACACTTTGTTTGTTGTTCACACTTTGTTTGTTTGTTGTTCACACTTTGTCTGTTGTTCACACTTTGTTTGTTTGTTGTTCACACTTTTTTTGTTTGTTGTTCACACTTTTTTTGTTTGTTGTTGACACTTTTTTTGTTTGTTGTTGACACTTTTTTTGTTTGTTGTTCACACTTTGTTTGTTTGTTGTTCACACTTTTTTGTTTGTTGTTCACACTTTGTTGTTCACACTTTGTTTGTTTGTTGTTCACACTTTGTTTGTTTGTTGTTCACACTTTGTTTGTTGTTCACACTTTTTTTGTTTGTTGTTCACACTTTGTTTGTTTGTTTTTCACACTTTGTTTGTTTGTTGTTCACACTTTGTTTGTTTGTTGTTCACACTTTGTTTGTTTGTTTTTCACACTTTGTTTGTTCGTTGTTCACACTTTGTTTGTTTGTTGTTCACACTTTTTTTGTTTGTTGTTCACACTTTGTTTGTTGTTCACACTTTGTTTGTTGTTCACACTTTGTTTGTTGTTCACACTTTTTTTGTTTGTTGTTCACACTTTTTTTGTTTGTTGTTCACACTTTTTTTGTTTGTTGTTCACACTTTGTTTGTTTGTTGTTCACACTTTTTTGTTTGTTGTTCACACTTTGTTGTTCACACTTTGTTTGTTTGTTGTTCACACTTTGTTTGTTGTTCACACTTTGTTTGTTGTTCACACTTTGTTTGTTGTTCACACTTTGTTTCTTTGTTGTTCACACTTTGTTTGTTTGTTGTTCACACTTTGTTTGTTCGTTGTTCACACTTTGTTTGTTTGTTGTTCACACTTTTTTTGTTTGTTGTTCACACTTAGTTTGTTGTTCACACTTTGTTTGTTTGTTGTTCACACTTTTTATGTTTGTTGTTCACACTTTTTTTGTTTGTTGTTCACACTTTGTTTGTTTGTTGTTCACACTTTGTTTGTTGTTCACACTTTGTTTGTTTTTTGTTCACACTTTTTTTGTTTGTTGTTCACACTTTGTTTGTTGTTCACTTTTTTGTTTGTTATTCACACTTCGTTTGTTTGTTGTTCACACTTTTTTTGTTTGTTGTTCACACTTTGTTTGTTTGTTGTTCACACTTTGTTTGTTTGTTGCTCACACTTTGTTTGTTTGTTGTTCACACTTTTTTTGTTTGTTGTTCACACTTTTTTTGTTTGTTGTTCACACTTTTCTTGTTTGTTGTTCACACTTTGTTTGTTTGTTGTTCACACTTTTTTTGTTTGTTGTTCACACTTTGTTGGTTTGTTGTTCACACTTTGTTTGTTGTTCACACTTTGTTTGTTTGTTGTTCACACTTTGTTTGTTGTTCACACTTTGTTTGTTTGTTGTTCACACTTTGTTTGTTTGTTGTTCACACTTTGTTTGTTTGTTGTTCACACTTTGTTTGTTCGTTGTTCACACTTTGTTTGTTCGTTGTTCACACTTTGTTTGTTTGTTGTTCACACTTTTTTTGTTTGTTGTTCACACTTTGTTTGTTGTTCACACTTTGTTTGTTGTTCACACTTTGTTTGTTGTTCACACTTTTTTTGTTTGTTGTTCACACTTTTTTGTTTGTTGTTCACACTTTTTTTGTTTGTTGTTCACACTTTGTTTGTTTGTTGTTCACACTTTTTTGTTTGTTGTTCACACTTTGTTGTTCACACTTTGTTTGTTTGTTGTTCACACTTTGTTTGTTGTTCACACTTTGTTTGTTGTTCACACTTTGTTTGTTGTTCACACTTTTCTTGTTTGTTGTTCACACTTTTTTTGTTTGTTGTTCACACTTTTTTTGTTTGTTGTTCACACTTTGTTTCTTTGTTGTTCACACTTTGTTTGTTTGTTGTTCACACTTTGTTTGTTTGTTGTTCACACTTTGTTTGTTTGTTGTTCACACTTTTTTTGTTTGTTGTTCACACTTAGTTTGTTGTTCACACTTTGTTTGTTTGTTGTTCACACTTTTTATGTTTGTTGTTCACACTTTTTTTGTTTGTTGTTCACACTTTTTTTGTTTGTTGTTCACACTTTGTTTGTTTGTTGTTCACACTTTGTTTGTTTGTTGTTCACACTTTGTTTGTTTGTTGTTCACACTTTGTTTGTATGTTGCTCATACTTTGTTTGTTTGTTGTTCACACTTTTTTTGTTTGTTGTTCACACTTTTTTTGTTTGTTGTTCACACTTTTCTTGTTTGTTGTTCACACTTTGTTTGTTTGTTGTTCACACTTTTTTTGTTTGTTGTTCACACTTTGTTGGTTTGTTGTTCACACTTTGTTTGTTGTTCACACTTTGTTTGTTTGTTGTTCACACTTTTTTTGTTTGTTGTTCACACTTAGTTTGTTTGTTGTTCACACTTTTTTTGTTGTTCACACTTTGTTTGTTTGTTGTTCACACTTTGTTTGTTTGTTGTTCACACTTTGTTTGTTTGTTGTTCACACTTTTTTTGTTTGTTGTTGACACTTTTTTTGTTTGTTGTTGACACTTTTTTTGTTTGTTGTTCACACTTTGTTTGTTTGTTGTTCACACTTTTTTGTTTGTTGTTCACACTTTGTTGTTCACACTTTGTTTGTTTGTTGTTCACACTTTGTTTGTTTGTTGTTCACACTTTGTTTGTTGTTCACACTTTTTTTGTTTGTTGTTCACACTTTGTTTGTTTGTTTTTCACACTTTGTTTGTTTGTTGTTCACACTTTGTTTGTTTGTTGTTCACACTTTGTTTGTTTGTTTTTCACACTTTGTTTGTTCGTTGTTCACACTTTGTTTGTTTGTTGTTCACACTTTTTTTGTTTGTTGTTCACACTTTGTTTGTTGTTCACACTTTGTTTGTTGTTCACACTTTGTTTGTTGTTCACACTTTGTTTGTTGTTCACACTTTTTTTGTTTGTTGTTCACACTTTTTTTGTTTGTTGTTCACACTTTTTTTGTTTGTTGTTCACACTTTGTTTGTTTGTTGTTCACACTTTTTTGTTTGTTGTTCACACTTTGTTGTTCACACTTTGTTTGTTTGTTGTTCACACTTTGTTTGTTGTTCACACTTTGTTTGTTGTTCACACTTTGTTTGTTGTTCACACTTTGTTTCTTTGTTGTTCACACTTTGTTTGTTTGTTGTTCACACTTTGTTTGTTCGTTGTTCACACTTTGTTTGTTTGTTGTTCACACTTTTTTTGTTTGTTGTTCACACTTAGTTTGTTGTTCACACTTTGTTTGTTTGTTGTTCACACTTTTTATGTTTGTTGTTCACACTTTTTTTGTTTGTTGTTCACACTTTGTTTGTTTGTTGTTCACACTTTGTTTGTTGTTCACACTTTGTTTGTTTTTTGTTCACACTTTTTTTGTTTGTTGTTCACACTTTGTTTGTTGTTCACTTTTTTGTTTGTTATTCACACTTCGTTTGTTTGTTGTTCACACTTTTTTTGTTTGTTGTTCACACTTTGTTTGTTTGTTGTTCACACTTTGTTTGTTTGTTGCTCACACTTTGTTTGTTTGTTGTTCACACTTTTTTTGTTTGTTGTTCACACTTTTTTTGTTTGTTGTTCACACTTTTCTTGTTTGTTGTTCACACTTTGTTTGTTTGTTGTTCACACTTTTTTTGTTTGTTGTTCACACTTTGTTGGTTTGTTGTTCACACTTTGTTTGTTGTTCACACTTTGTTTGTTTGTTGTTCACACTTTGTTTGTTGTTCACACTTTGTTTGTTTGTTGTTCACACTTTGTTTGTTTGTTGTTCACACTTTGTTTGTTTGTTGTTCACACTTTGTTTGTTCGTTGTTCACACTTTGTTTGTTCGTTGTTCACACTTTGTTTGTTTGTTGTTCACACTTTTTTTGTTTGTTGTTCACACTTTGTTTGTTGTTCACACTTTGTTTGTTGTTCACACTTTGTTTGTTGTTCACACTTTTTTTGTTTGTTGTTCACACTTTTTTGTTTGTTGTTCACACTTTTTTTGTTTGTTGTTCACACTTTGTTTGTTTGTTGTTCACACTTTTTTGTTTGTTGTTCACACTTTGTTGTTCACACTTTGTTTGTTTGTTGTTCACACTTTGTTTGTTGTTCACACTTTGTTTGTTGTTCACACTTTGTTTGTTGTTCACACTTTTCTTGTTTGTTGTTCACACTTTTTTTGTTTGTTGTTCACACTTTTTTTGTTTGTTGTTCACACTTTGTTTCTTTGTTGTTCACACTTTGTTTCTTTGTTGTTCACACTTTGTTTGTTTGTTGTTCACACTTTGTTTGTTTGTTGTTCACACTTTTTTTGTTTGTTGTTCACACTTAGTTTGTTGTTCACACTTTGTTTGTTTGTTGTTCACACTTTTTATGTTTGTTGTTCACACTTTTTTTGTTTGTTGTTCACACTTTTTTTGTTTGTTGTTCACACTTTGTTTGTTTGTTGTTCACACTTTGTTTGTTTGTTGTTCACACTTTGTTTGTTTGTTGTTCACACTTTGTTTGTATGTTGCTCATACTTTGTTTGTTTGTTGTTCACACTTTTTTTGTTTGTTGTTCACACTTTTTTTGTTTGTTGTTCACACTTTTCTTGTTTGTTGTTCACACTTTGTTTGTTTGTTGTTCACACTTTTTTTGTTTGTTGTTCACACTTTGTTGGTTTGTTGTTCACACTTTGTTTGTTGTTCACACTTTGTTTGTTTGTTGTTCACACTTTTTTTGTTTGTTGTTCACACTTAGTTTGTTTGTTGTTCACACTTTTTTTGTTGTTCACACTTTGTTTGTTTGTTGTTCACACTTTTTTGTTTGTTGTTCACACTTTGTTTGTTTGTTGTTCACACTTTGTTTGTTTGTTGTTCACACTTTTTTTGTTTGTTGTTCACACTTTTTTTGTTTGTTGTTCACACTTTTTTTGTTTGTTGTTCACACTTTGTTTGTTTGTTGTTCACACTTTGTTTGTTTGTTGTTCACACTTTTTTTGTTTGTTGTTGACACTTTTTTTGTTTGTTGTTCACACTTTGTTTGTTTGTTGTTCACACTTTTTTGTTTGTTGTTCACACTTTGTTGTTCACACTTTGTTTGTTTGTTGTTCACACTTTGTTTGTTTGTTGTTCACACTTTGTTTGTTGTTCACACTTTTTTTGTTTGTTGTTCACACTTTGTTTGTTTGTTTTTCACACTTTGTTTGTTTGTTGTTCACACTTTGTTTGTTTGTTGTTCACACTTTGTTTGTTTGTTTTTCACACTTTGTTCGTTGTTCACACTTTGTTTGTTTGTTGTTCACACTTTTTTTGTTTGTTGTTCACACTTTGTTTGTTGTTCACACTTTGTTTGTTGTTCACACTTTGTTTGTTGTTCACACTTTGTTTGTTTGTTGTTCACACTTTTTTTGTTTGTTGTTCACACTTTTTTTGTTTGTTGTTCACACTTTGTTTGTTTGTTGTTCACACTTTTTTGTTTGTTGTTCACACTTTGTTGTTCACACTTTGTTTGTTTGTTGTTCACACTTTGTTTGTTGTTCACACTTTGTTTGTTGTTCACACTTTGTTTGTTGTTCACACTTTGTTTCTTTGTTGTTCACACTTTGTTTGTTTGTTGTTCACACTTTGTTTGTTCGTTGTTCACACTTTGTTTGTTTGTTGTTCACACTTTTTTTGTTTGTTGTTCACACTTAGTTTGTTGTTCACACTTTGTTTGTTTGTTGTTCACACTTTTTATGTTTGTTGTTCACACTTTTTTTGTTTGTTGTTCACACTTTGTTTGTTTGTTGTTCACACTTTGTTTGTTGTTCACACTTTGTTTGTTTTTTGTTCACACTTTTTTTGTTTGTTGTTCACACTTTGTTTGTTGTTCACTTTTTTGTTTGTTATTCACACTTCGTTTGTTTGTTGTTCACACTTTTTTTGTTTGTTGTTCACACTTTGTTTGTTTGTTGTTCACACTTTGTTTGTTTGTTGCTCACACTTTGTTTGTTTGTTGTTCACACTTTTTTTGTTTGTTGTTCACACTTTTTTTGTTTGTTGTTCACACTTTTCTTGTTTGTTGTTCACACTTTGTTTGTTTGTTGTTCACACTTTTTTTGTTTGTTGTTCACACTTTGTTGGTTTGTTGTTCACACTTTGTTTGTTGTTCACACTTTGTTTGTTTGTTGTTCACACTTTGTTTGTTGTTCACACTTTGTTTGTTTGTTGTTCACACTTTGTTTGTTTGTTGTTCACACTTTGTTTGTTCGTTGTTCACACTTTGTTTGTTCGTTGTTCACACTTTGTTTGTTTGTTGTTCACACTTTTTTTGTTTGTTGTTCACACTTTGTTTGTTGTTCACACTTTGTTTGTTGTTCACACTTTGTTTGTTGTTCACACTTTTTTTGTTTGTTGTTCACACTTTTTTGTTTGTTGTTCACACTTTTTTTGTTTGTTGTTCACACTTTGTTTGTTTGTTGTTCACACTTTTTTGTTTGTTGTTCACACTTTGTTGTTCACACTTTGTTTGTTTGTTGTTCACACTTTGTTTGTTGTTCACACTTTGTTTGTTGTTCACACTTTGTTTGTTGTTCACACTTTTCTTGTTTGTTGTTCACACTTTTTTTGTTTGTTGTTCACACTTTTTTTGTTTGTTGTTCACACTTTGTTTCTTTGTTGTTCACACTTTGTTTGTTTGTTGTTCACACTTTGTTTGTTTGTTGTTCACACTTTTTTTGTTTGTTGTTCACACTTGGTTTGTTGTTCACACTTTGTTTGTTTGTTGTTCACACTTTTTATGTTTGTTGTTCACACTTTTTTTGTTTGTTGTTCACACTTTTTTTGTTTGTTGTTCACACTTTGTTTGTTTGTTGTTCACACTTTGTTTGTTTGTTGTTCACACTTTGTTTGTTTGTTGTTCACACTTTGTTTGTATGTTGCTCATACTTTGTTTGTTTGTTGTTCACACTTTTTTTGTTTGTTGTTCACACTTTTTTTGTTTGTTGTTCACACTTTTCTTGTTTGTTGTTCACACTTTGTTTGTTTGTTGTTCACACTTTTTTTGTTTGTTGTTCACACTTTGTTGGTTTGTTGTTCACACTTTGTTTGTTGTTCACACTTTGTTTGTTTGTTGTTCACACTTTTTTTGTTTGTTGTTCACACTTAGTTTGTTTGTTGTTCACACTTTTTTTGTTGTTCACACTTTGTTTGTTTGTTGTTCACACTTTTTTGTTTGTTGTTCACACTTTGTTTGTTTGTTGTTCACACTTTGTTTGTTTGTTGTTCACACTTTTTTTGTTTGTTGTTCACACTTTTTTTGTTTGTTGTTCACACTTTTTTGTTTGTTGTTCACACTTTGTTTGTTTGTTGTTCACACTTTTTTGTTTGTTGTTCACACTTTGTTTGTTGTTCACACTTTGTTTGTTTGTTGTTCACACTTTGTTTGTTGTTCACACTTTGTTTGTTTGTTGTTCACACTTTGTCTGTTGTTCACACTTTGTTTGTTTGTTGTTCACACTTTTTTTGTTTGTTGTTCACACTTTTTTTGTTTGTTGTTCACACTTTTTTTGTTTGTTGTTCACACTTTGTTTGTTTGTTGTTCACACTTTTCTGTTTGTTGTTCACACTTTGTTGTTCACACTTTGTTTGTTTGTTGTTCACACTTTGTTTGTTTGTTGTTCACACTTTGTTTGTTGTTCACACTTTGTTTGTTTGTTGTTCACACTTTGTTAGTTGTTCACACTTTGTTTGTTTGTTGTTCACACTTTTTTGTTTGTTGTTCACACTTTGTTTGTTTGTTGTTCACACTTTGTTTGTTTGTTGTTCACACTTTTTTTGTTTGTTGTTCACACTTTTTTTGTTTGTTGTTCACACTTTGTTTGTTTGTTGTTCACACTTTGTTTGTTTGTTGTTCACACTTTTTTTGTTTGTTGTTGACACTTTTTTTGTTTGTTGTTGACACTTTTTTTGTTTGTTGTTCACACTTTGTTTGTTTGTTGTTCACACTTTTTTGTTTGTTGTTCACACTTTGTTGTTCACACTTTGTTTGTTGTTCACACTTTGTTTGCTTGTTGTTCACACTTTGTTTGTTGTTCGCACTTTTTTTGTTTGTTGTTCACACTTTGTTTGTTTGTTTTTCACACTTTGTTTGTTTGTTGTTCACACTTTGTTTGTTTGTTGTTCACACTTTGTTTGTTTGTTTTTCACACTTTGTTCGTTGTTCACACTTTGTTTGTTTGTTGTTCACACTTTTTTTGTTTGTTGTTCACACTTTGTTTGTTGTTCACACTTTGTTTGTTGTTCACACTTTGTTTGTTGTTCACACTTTGTTTGTTGTTCACACTTTTTTTGTTTGTTGTTCACACTTTTTTTGTTTGTTGTTCACACTTTTTTTGTTTGTTGTTCACACTTTGTTTGTTTGTTGTTCACACTTTTTTGTTTGTTGTTCACACTTTGTTGTTCACACTTTGTTTGTTTGTTGTTCACACTTTGTTTGTTGTTCACACTTTGTTTGTTGTTCACACTTTGTTTGTTGTTCACACTTTGTTTCTTTGTTGTTCACACTTTGTTTGTTTGTTGTTCACACTTTGTTTGTTCGTTGTTCACACTTTGTTTGTTTGTTGTTCACACTTTTTTTGTTTGTTGTTCACACTTCGTTTGTTTGTTGTTCACACTTTTTTTGTTTGTTGTTCACACTTTTTATGTTTGTTGTTCACACTTTTTTTGTTTGTTGTTCACACTTTGTTTGTTTGTTGTTCACACTTTGTTTGTTGTTCACACTTTGTTTGTTTTTTGTTCACACTTTTTTTGTTTGTTGTTCACACTTTGTTTGTTGTTCACTTTTTTGTTTGTTATTCACACTTCGTTTGTTTGTTGTTCACACTTTTTTTGTTTGTTGTTCACACTTTGTTTGTTTGTTGTTCACACTTTGTTTGTTTGTTGCTCACACTTTGTTTGTTTGTTGTTCACACTTTTTTTGTTTGTTGTTCACACTTTTTTTGTTTGTTGTTCACACTTTTCTTGTTTGTTGTTCACACTTTGTTTGTTTGTTGTTCACACTTTTTTTGTTTGTTGTTCACACTTTGTTGGTTTGTTGTTCACACTTTGTTTGTTGTTCACACTTTGTTTGTTTGTTGTTCACACTTTGTTTGTTGTTCACACTTTGTTTGTTTGTTGTTCACACTTTGTTTGTTTGTTGTTCACACTTTGTTTGTTTGTTGTTCACACTTTGTTTGTTCGTTGTTCACACTTTGTTAGTTCGTTGTTCACACTTTGTTTGTTTGTTGTTCACACTTTTTTTGTTTGTTGTTCACACTTTGTTTGTTGTTCACACTTTGTTTGTTGTTCACACTTTGTTTGTTGTTCACACTTTTTTTGTTTGTTGTTCACACTTTTTTGTTTGTTGTTCACACTTTTTTTGTTTGTTGTTCACACTTTGTTTGTTTGTTGTTCACACTTTTTTGTTTGTTGTTCACACTTTGTTGTTCACACTTTGTTTGTTTGTTGTTCACACTTTGTTTGTTGTTCACACTTTGTTTGTTGTTCACACTTTGTTTGTTGTTCACACTTTTCTTGTTTGTTGTTCACACTTTTTTTGTTTGTTGTTCACACTTTTTTTGTTTGTTGTTCACACTTTGTTTCTTTGTTGTTCACACTTTGTTTGTTTGTTGTTCACACTTTGTTTGTTTGTTGTTCACACTTTGTTTGTTTGTTGTTCACACTTTTTTTGTTTGTTGTTCACACTTAGTTTGTTGTTCACACTTTGTTTGTTTGTTGTTCACACTTTTTATGTTTGTTGTTCACACTTTTTTTGTTTGTTGTTCACACTTTTTTTGTTTGTTGTTCACACTTTGTTTGTTTGTTGTTCACACTTTGTTTGTTTGTTGTTCACACTTTGTTTGTTTGTTGTTCACACTTTGTTTGTATGTTGCTCATACTTTGTTTGTTTGTTGTTCACACTTTTTTTGTTTGTTGTTCACACTTTTTTTGTTTGTTGTTCACACTTTTCTTGTTTGTTGTTCACACTTTGTTTGTTTGTTGTTCACACTTTTTTTGTTTGTTGTTCACACTTTGTTGGTTTGTTGTTCACACTTTGTTTGTTGTTCACACTTTGTTTGTTTGTTGTTCACACTTTTTTTGTTTGTTGTTCACACTTAGTTTGTTTGTTGTTCACACTTTTTTTGTTGTTCACACTTTGTTTGTTTGTTGTTCACACTTTTTTGTTTGTTGTTCACACTTTGTTTGTTTGTTGTTCACACTTTGTTTGTTTGTTGTTCACACTTTTTTTGTTTGTTGTTCACACTTTTTTTGTTTGTTGTTCACACTTTTTTTGTTTGTTGTTCACACTTTGTTTGTTTGTTGTTCACACTTTTTTGTTTGTTGTTCACACTTTGTTTGTTGTTCACACTTTGTTTGTTTGTTGTTCACACTTTGTTTGTTGTTCACACTTTGTTTGTTTGTTGTTCACACTTTGTCTGTTGTTCACACTTTGTTTGTTTGTTGTTCACACTTTTTTTGTTTGTTGTTCACACTTTTTTTGTTTGTTGTTCACACTTTTTTTGTTTGTTGTTCACACTTTGTTTGTTTGTTGTTCACACTTTTCTGTTTGTTGTTCACACTTTGTTGTTCACACTTTGTTTGTTTGTTGTTCACACTTTGTTTGTTTGTTGTTCACACTTTGTTTGTTGTTCACACTTTGTTTGTTTGTTGTTCACACTTTGTTAGTTGTTCACACTTTGTTTGTTTGTTGTTCACACTTTGTTTGTTTGTTGTTCACACTTTGTTTGTTTGTTTTTCACACTTTGTTTGTTCGTTGTTCACACTTTGTTTGTTTGTTGTTCACACTTTGTTTGTTTGTTGTTCACACTTTTTTTGTTTGTTGTTCACACTTTGTTTGTTGTTCACACTTTGTTTGTTGTTCACACTTTGTTTGTTGTTCACACTTTGTTTGTTGTTCACACTTTTTTTGTTTGTTGTTCACACTTTTTTTGTTTGTTGTTCACACTTTTTTTGTTTGTTGTTCACACTTTGTTTGTTTGTTGTTCACACTTTTTTGTTTGTTGTTCACACTTTGTTGTTCACACTTTGTTTGTTTGTTGTTCACACTTTGTTTGTTGTTCACACTTTGTTTGTTGTTCACACTTTGTTTGTTGTTCACACTTTGTTTCTTTGTTGTTCACACTTTGTTTGTTTGTTGTTCACACTTTGTTTGTTCGTTGTTCACACTTTGTTTGTTTGTTGTTCACACTTTTTGTTTGTTGTTCACACTTAGTTTGTTGTTCACACTTTGTTTGTTTGTTGTTCACACTTTTTATGTTTGTTGTTCACACTTTTTTTGTTTGTTGTTCACACTTTGTTTGTTTGTTGTTCACACTTTGTTTGTTGTTCACACTTTGTTTGTTTTTTGTTCACACTTTTTTTGTTTGTTGTTCACACTCTTTTTGTTTGTTGTTCACACTTTGTTTGTTGTTCACTTTTTTGTTTGTTATTCACACTTCGTTTGTTTGTTGTTCACACTTTTTTTGTTTGTTGTTCACACTTTGTTTGTTTGTTGTTCACACTTTGTTTGTTTGTTGCTCACACTTTGTTTGTTTGTTGTTCACACTTTTTTTGTTTGTTGTTCACACTTTTTTTGTTTGTTGTTCACACTTTTCTTGTTTGTTGTTCACACTTTGTTTGTTTGTTGTTCACACTTTTTTTGTTTGTTGTTCACACTTTGTTGGTTTGTTGTTCACACTTTGTTTGTTGTTCACACTTTGTTTGTTTGTTGTTCACACTTTGTTTGTTGTTCACACTTTGTTTGTTTGTTGTTCACACTTTGTTTGTTTGTTGTTCACACTTTGTTTGTTTGTTGTTCACACTTTGTTTGTTCGTTGTTCACACTTTGTTTGTTCGTTGTTCACACTTTGTTTGTTTGTTGTTCACACTTTTTTTGTTTGTTGTTCACACTTTGTTTGTTGTTCACACTTTGTTTGTTGTTCACACTTTGTTTGTTGTTCACACTTTTTTTGTTTGTTGTTCACACTTTTTTGTTTGTTGTTCACACTTTTTTTGTTTGTTGTTCACACTTTGTTTGTTTGTTGTTCACACTTTTTTGTTTGTTGTTCACACTTTGTTGTTCACACTTTGTTTGTTTGTTGTTCACACTTTGTTTGTTGTTCACACTTTGTTTGTTGTTCACACTTTGTTTGTTGTTCACACTTTTCTTGTTTGTTGTTCACACTTTTTTTGTTTGTTGTTCACACTTTTTTTGTTTGTTGTTCACACTTTGTTTCTTTGTTGTTCACACTTTGTTTGTTTGTTGTTCACACTTTGTTTGTTTGTTGTTCACACTTTGTTTGTTTGTTGTTCACACTTTTTTTGTTTGTTGTTCACACTTAGTTTGTTGTTCACACTTTGTTTGTTTGTTGTTCACACTTTTTATGTTTGTTGTTCACACTTTTTTTGTTTGTTGTTCACACTTTTTTTGTTTGTTGTTCACACTTTGTTTGTTTGTTGTTCACACTTTGTTTGTTTGTTGTTCACACTTTGTTTGTTTGTTGTTCACACTTTGTTTGTATGTTGCTCATACTTTGTTTGTTTGTTGTTCACACTTTTTTTGTTTGTTGTTCACACTTTTTTTGTTTGTTGTTCACACTTTTCTTGTTTGTTGTTCACACTTTGTTTGTTTGTTGTTCACACTTTTTTTGTTTGTTGTTCACACTTTGTTGGTTTGTTGTTCACACTTTGTTTGTTGTTCACACTTTGTTTGTTTGTTGTTCACACTTTTTTTGTTTGTTGTTCACACTTAGTTTGTTTGTTGTTCACACTTTTTTTGTTGTTCACACTTTGTTTGTTTGTTGTTCACACTTTTTTGTTTGTTGTTCACACTTTGTTTGTTTGTTGTTCACACTTTGTTTGTTTGTTGTTCACACTTTTTTTGTTTGTTGTTCACACTTTTTTTGTTTGTTGTTCACACTTTTTTTGTTTGTTGTTCACACTTTGTTTGTTTGTTGTTCACACTTTTTTGTTTGTTGTTCACACTTTGTTTGTTGTTCACACTTTGTTTGTTTGTTGTTCACACTTTGTTTGTTGTTCACACTTTGTTTGTTTGTTGTTCACACTTTGTCTGTTGTTCACACTTTGTTTGTTTGTTGTTCACACTTTTTTTGTTTGTTGTTCACACTTTTTTTGTTTGTTGTTCACACTTTTTTTGTTTGTTGTTCACACTTTGTTTGTTTGTTGTTCACACTTTTCTGTTTGTTGTTCACACTTTGTTGTTCACACTTTGTTTGTTTGTTGTTCACACTTTGTTTGTTTGTTGTTCACACTTTGTTTGTTGTTCACACTTTTTTTGTTTGTTGTTCACACTTTGTTAGTTGTTCACACTTTGTTTGTTTGTTGTTCACACTTTGTTTGTTTGTTGTTCACACTGTTTGTTTGTTTTTCACACTTTGTTTGTTCGTTGTTCACACTTTGTTTGTTTGTTGTTCACACTTTTTTTGTTTGTTGTTCACATTTTGTTTGTTGTTCACACTTTGTTTGTTTGTTGTTCACACTTTTTTTGTTTGTTGTTCACACTTTGTTTGTTTGTTGTTCACACTTTTTTGTTTGTTGTTCACACTTTGTTGTTCACACTTTGTTGTTCACACTTTCTTTGTTTGTTGTTCACACTTTGTTTGTTGTTCACACTTGTTTGTTGTTCACACTTTGTTTGTTGTTCACACTTTGTTTGTTTGTTGTTCACACTTTGTTTGTTTGTTGTTCACACTTTGTTTGTTGTTCACACTTTTTTTGTTTGTTGTTCACACTTTGTTAGTTGTTCACACTTTGTTTGTTTGTTGTTCACACTTTGTTTGTTTGTTGTTCACACTGTTTGTTTGTTTTTCACACTTTGTTTGTTCGTTGTTCACACTTTGTTTGTTTGTTGTTCACACTTTTTTTGTTTGTTGTTCACACTTTGTTTGTTGTTCACACTTTGTTTGTTTGTTGTTCACACTTTTTTTGTTTGTTGTTCACACTTTGTTTGTTTGTTGTTCACACTTTTTTGTTTGTTGTCCACACTTTGTTGTTCACACTTTGTTGTTCACACTTTCTTTGTTTGTTGTTCACACTTTGTTTGTTGTTCACACTTGTTTGTTGTTCACACTTTGTTTGTTGTTCACACTTTTTTTGTTTGTTGTTCACACTTTTTTTGTTTGTTGCTCACACTTTGTTTGTTTGTTGTTCACACTTTTTTTGTTTGTTGTTCACACTTTTTTTGTTTGTTGTTCACACTTTTCTTGTTTGTTGTTCACACTTTGTTTGTTTGTTGTTCACACTTTTTTTGTTTGTTGTTCACACTTTGTTGGTTTGTTGTTCACACTTTGTTTGTTGTTCACACTTTGTTTGTTTGTTGTTCACACTTTGTTTGTTTGTTGTTCACACTTTTTTGTTTGTTGTTCACACTTTGTTTGTTGTTCACACTTTGTTTGTTTGTTTTTCACACTTTGTCTGTTGTTCACACTTTGTTTGTTTGTTGTTCACACTCTTTTTGTTTGTTGTTCACACTTTTTTTGTTTGTTGTTCACACTTATTTTGTTTGTTGTTCACACTTTGTTTGTTTGTTGTTCACACTTTTCTGTTTGTTGTTCACACTTTGTTGTTCACACTTTGTTTGTTTGTTGTTCACACTTTGTTTGTTTGTTGTTCACACTTTGTTTGTTGTTCACACTTTTTTTGTTTGTTGTTCACACTTTGTTTGTTGTTCACACTTTGTTTGTTTGTTGTTCACACTTTGTTTGTTTGTTGTTCACACTTTGTTTGTTTGTTGTTCACACTTTGTTTGTTGTTCACACTTGTTTGTTGTTCACACTTTGTTTGTTGTTCACACTTTTTTTGTTTGTTGTTGACACTTTTTTTGTTTGTTGTTCACACTTTTTTTGTTTGTTGTTCACACTTTGTTTGTTTGTTGTTCACACTTTGTTTGTTGTTCACACTTTGTTTGTTTGTTGTTCACACTTTGTTTGTTTGTTGTTCACACTTTGTTTGTTTGTTTTTCACACTTTGTTTGTTCGTTGTTCACACTTTGTTTGTTGTTCACACTTTTTTTGTTTGTTGTTCACACTTTGTTTGTTGTTCACACTTTGTTTGTTTGTTTTTCACATTTTTTTTGTTTGTTGTTCACACTTTTTTTGTTTGTTGTTCACACTTTTTTTTTTGTTCACACTTTGTTTGTCTGTTGTTCACACTTTGTTTGTTGTTCACACTTTGTTTGTTGTTCACACTTTGTTTGTTGTTCACACTTTTTTTGTTTGTTGTTCACACTTTTTTTGTTTGTTGTTCACACTTTGTTTGTTGTTCACACTTTTTTGTTTGTTGTTCACACTTTGTTTGTTGTTCACACTTTTTTTGTTTGTTGTTCACACTTTGTTTGTTTGTTGTTCACACTTTTTTTGTTTGTTGTTCACACTTTGTTTGTTGTTCACACTTTGTTTGTTTGTTGTTCACACTTTTTTTGTTTGTTGTTCACACTTTGTTTGTTTGTTTTTCACACTTTGTTTGTTCGTTGTTCACACTTTGTTTGTTTGTTGTTCACACTTTTTTTGTTTGTTGTTCACACTTTGTTTGTTGTTCACACTTTGTTTGTTTGTTGTTCACACTTTTTTTGTTTGTTGTTCACACTTTGTTTGTTTGTTGTTCACACTTTTTTGTTTGTTGTTCACACTTTGTTGTTCACAATTTGTTGTTCACACTTTGTTTGTTTGTTGTTCACACTTTGTTTGTTGTTCACACATGTTTGTTGTTCACACTTTGTTTGTTGTTCACACTTTTTTTGTTTGTTGTTGACACTTTTTTTGTTTGTTGTTCACACTTTTTTTGTTTGTTGTTCACACTTTGTTTGTTTGTTGTTCACACTTTTTTGTTTGTTGTTCACACTTTGTTGTTCACACTTTGTTTGTTTGTTGTTCACACTTTGTTTGTTTGTTGTTCACACTTTGTTTGTTGTTCACACTTTTTTTGTTTGTTGTTCACACTTTGTTTGTTGTTCACACTTTGTTTGTTTGTTTTTCACACTTTGTTTGTTTGTTGATCACACTTTGTTTGTTCGTTGTTCACACTTTGTTTGTTTGTTGTTCACACTTTTTTTGTTTGTTGTTCACACTTTGTTTGTTGTTCACACTTTGTTTGTTTGTTGTTCACACTTTTTTTGTTTGTTGTTCACACTTTGTTTGTTTGTTGTTCACACTTTTTTGTTTGTTGTTCACACTTTGTTGTTCACAATTTGTTGTTCACACTTTGTTTGTTTGTTGTTCACACTTTGTTTGTTGTTCACACTTGTTTGTTGTTCACACTTTGTTTGTTGTTCACACTTTTTTTGTTTGTTGTTCACACTTTTTTTGTTGTTCACACTTTGTTTGTTTGTTGTTCACACTTTTTTTGTTTGTTGTTCACACTTTTCTTGTTTGTTGTTCACACTTTGTTTGTTTGTTGTTCACACTTTTTTTGTTTGTTGTTCACACTTTGTTGGTTTGTTGTTCACACTTTGTTTGTTGTTCACACTTTGTTTGTTTGTTGTTCACACTTTTTTTGTTTGTTGTTCACACTTAGTTTGTTTGTTGTTCACACTTTTTTTGTTGTTCACACTTTGTTTGTTTGTTGTTCACACTTTTTTGTTTGTTGTTCACACTTTGTTTGTTTGTTGTTCACACTTTGTTTGTTTGTTGTTCACACTTTTTTTGTTTGTTGTTCACACTTTTTTTGTTTGTTGTTCACACTTTTTTTGTTTGTTGTTCACACTTTGTTTGTTTGTTGTTCACACTTTTTTGTTTGTTGTTCACACTTTGTTTGTTGTTCACACTTTGTTTGTTTGTTGTTCACACTTTGTTTGTTGTTCACACTTTGTTTGTTTGTTGTTCACACTTTGTCTGTTGTTCACACTTTGTTTGTTTGTTGTTCACACTTTTTTTGTTTGTTGTTCACACTTTTTTTGTTTGTTGTTCACACTTTTTTTGTTTGTTGTTCACACTTTGTTTGTTTGTTGTTCACACTTTTCTGTTTGTTGTTCACACTTTGTTGTTCACACTTTGTTTGTTTGTTGTTCACACTTTGTTTGTTTGTTGTTCACACTTTGTTTGTTGTTCACACTTTGTTTGTTTGTTGTTCACACTTTGTTAGTTGTTCACACTTTGTTTGTTTGTTGTTCACACTTTGTTTGTTTGTTGTTCACACTTTGTTTGTTTGTTTTTCACACTTTGTTTGTTCGTTGTTCACACTTTGTTTGTTTGTTGTTCACACTTTGTTTGTTTGTTGTTCACACTTTTTTTGTTTGTTGTTCACACTTTGTTTGTTGTTCACACTTTGTTTGTTGTTCACACTTTGTTTGTTGTTCACACTTTGTTTGTTGTTCACACTTTTTTTGTTTGTTGTTCACACTTTTTTTGTTTGTTGTTCACACTTTTTTTGTTTGTTGTTCACACTTTGTTTGTTTGTTGTTCACACTTTTTTGTTTGTTGTTCACACTTTGTTGTTCACACTTTGTTTGTTTGTTGTTCACACTTTGTTTGTTGTTCACACTTTGTTTGTTGTTCACACTTTGTTTGTTGTTCACACTTTGTTTCTTTGTTGTTCACACTTTGTTTGTTTGTTGTTCACACTTTGTTTGTTCGTTGTTCACACTTTGTTTGTTTGTTGTTCACACTTTTTGTTTGTTGTTCACACTTAGTTTGTTGTTCACACTTTGTTTGTTTGTTGTTCACACTTTTTATGTTTGTTGTTCACACTTTTTTTGTTTGTTGTTCACACTTTGTTTGTTTGTTGTTCACACTTTGTTTGTTGTTCACACTTTGTTTGTTTTTTGTTCACACTTTTTTTGTTTGTTGTTCACACTCTTTTTGTTTGTTGTTCACACTTTGTTTGTTGTTCACTTTTTTGTTTGTTATTCACACTTCGTTTGTTTGTTGTTCACACTTTTTTTGTTTGTTGTTCACACTTTGTTTGTTTGTTGTTCACACTTTGTTTGTTTGTTGCTCACACTTTGTTTGTTTGTTGTTCACACTTTTTTTGTTTGTTGTTCACACTTTTTTTGTTTGTTGTTCACACTTTTCTTGTTTGTTGTTCACACTTTGTTTGTTTGTTGTTCACACTTTTTTTGTTTGTTGTTCACACTTTGTTGGTTTGTTGTTCACACTTTGTTTGTTGTTCACACTTTGTTTGTTTGTTGTTCACACTTTGTTTGTTGTTCACACTTTGTTTGTTTGTTGTTCACACTTTGTTTGTTTGTTGTTCACACTTTGTTTGTTTGTTGTTCACACTTTGTTTGTTCGTTGTTCACACTTTGTTTGTTCGTTGTTCACACTTTGTTTGTTTGTTGTTCACACTTTTTTTGTTTGTTGTTCACACTTTGTTTGTTGTTCACACTTTGTTTGTTGTTCACACTTTTTTTGTTTGTTGTTCACACTTTTTTGTTTGTTGTTCACACTTTTTTTGTTTGTTGTTCACACTTTGTTTGTTTGTTGTTCACACTTTTTTGTTTGTTGTTCACACTTTGTTGTTCACACTTTGTTTGTTTGTTGTTCACACTTTGTTTGTTGTTCACACTTTGTTTGTTGTTCACACTTTGTTTGTTGTTCACACTTTTCTTGTTTGTTGTTCACACTTTTTTTGTTTGTTGTTCACACTTTTTTTGTTTGTTGTTCACACTTTGTTTCTTTGTTGTTCACACTTTGTTTGTTTGTTGTTCACACTTTGTTTGTTTGTTGTTCACACTTTGTTTGTTTGTTGTTCACACTTTTTTTGTTTGTTGTTCACACTTAGTTTGTTGTTCACACTTTGTTTGTTTGTTGTTCACACTTTTTATGTTTGTTGTTCACACTTTTTTTGTTTGTTGTTCACACTTTTTTTGTTTGTTGTTCACACTTTGTTTGTTTGTTGTTCACACTTTGTTTGTTTGTTGTTCACACTTTGTTTGTTTGTTGTTCACACTTTGTTTGTATGTTGCTCATACTTTGTTTGTTTGTTGTTCACACTTTTTTTGTTTGTTGTTCACACTTTTTTTGTTTGTTGTTCACACTTTTCTTGTTTGTTGTTCACACTTTGTTTGTTTGTTGTTCACACTTTTTTTGTTTGTTGTTCACACTTTGTTGGTTTGTTGTTCACACTTTGTTTGTTGTTCACACTTTGTTTGTTTGTTGTTCACACTTTTTTTGTTTGTTGTTCACACTTAGTTTGTTTGTTGTTCACACTTTTTTTGTTGTTCACACTTTGTTTGTTTGTTGTTCACACTTTTTTGTTTGTTGTTCACACTTTGTTTGTTTGTTGTTCACACTTTTTTTGTTTGTTGTTCACACTTTTTTTGTTTGTTGTTCACACTTTTTTTGTTTGTTGTTCACACTTTGTTTGTTTGTTGTTCACACTTTTTTGTTTGTTGTTCACACTTTGTTTGTTGTTCACACTTTGTTTGTTTGTTGTTCACACTTTGTTTGTTGTTCACACTTTGTTTGTTTGTTGTTCACACTTTGTCTGTTGTTCACACTTTGTTTGTTTGTTGTTCACACTTTGTCTGTTGTTCACACTTTGTTTGTTTGTTGTTCACACTTTTTTTGTTTGTTGTTCACACTTTTTTTGTTTGTTGTTCACACTTTGTTTGTTTGTTGTTCACACTTTTCTGTTTGTTGTTCACACTTTGTTGTTCACACTTTGTTTGTTTGTTGTTCACACTTTGTTTGTTTGTTGTTCACACTTTGTTTGTTGTTCACACTTTTTTTGTTTGTTGTTCACACTTTGTTAGTTGTTCACACTTTGTTTGTTTGTTGTTCACACTTTGTTTGTTTGTTGTTCACACTGTTTGTTTGTTTTTCACACTTTGTTTGTTCGTTGTTCACACTTTGTTTGTTTGTTGTTCACACTTTTTTTGTTTGTTGTTCACACTTTGTTTGTTGTTCACACTTTGTTTGTTTGTTGTTCACACTTTTTTTGTTTGTTGTTCACACTTTGTTTGTTTGTTGTTCACACTTTTTTGTTTGTTGTTCACACTTTGTTGTTCACACTTTGTTGTTCACACTTTCTTTGTTTGTTGTTCACACTTTGTTTGTTGTTCACACTTGTTTGTTGTTCACACTTTGTTTGTTGTTCACACTTTGTTTGTTTGTTGTTCACACTTTGTTTGTTTGTTGTTCACACTTTGTTTGTTGTTCACACTTTTTTTGTTTGTTGTTCACACTTTGTTAGTTGTTCACACTTTGTTTGTTTGTTGTTCACACTTTGTTTGTTTGTTGTTCACACTGTTTGTTTGTTTTTCACACTTTGTTTGTTCGTTGTTCACACTTTGTTTGTTTGTTGTTCACACTTTTTTTGTTTGTTGTTCACACTTTGTTTGTTGTTCACACTTTGTTTGTTTGTTGTTCACACTTTTTTTGTTTGTTGTTCACACTTTGTTTGTTTGTTGTTCACACTTTTTTGTTTGTTGTTCACACTTTGTTGTTCACACTTTGTTGTTCACACTTTCTTTGTTTGTTGTTCACACTTTGTTTGTTGTTCACACTTGTTTGTTGTTCACACTTTGTTTGTTGTTCACACTTTTTTTGTTTGTTGTTCACACTTTTTTTGTTTGTTGCTCACACTTTGTTTGTTTGTTGTTCACACTTTTTTTGTTTGTTGTTCACACTTTTTTTGTTTGTTGTTCACACTTTGTTTGTTGTTCACACTTTGTTTGTTTGTTGTTCACACTTTGTTTGTTTGTTGTTCACACTTTTTTTGTTTGTTGTTCACACTTTGTTGGTTTGTTGTTCACACTTTGTTTGTTGTTCACACTTTGTTTGTTTGTTGTTCACACTTTGTTTGTTTGTTGTTCACACTTTTTTGTTTGTTGTTCACACTTTGTTTGTTGTTCACACTTTGTTTGTTTGTTTTTCACACTTTGTCTGTTGTTCACACTTTGTTTGTTTGTTGTTCACACTCTTTTTGTTTGTTGTTCACACTTTTTTTGTTTGTTGTTCACACTTATTTTGTTTGTTGTTCACACTTTGTTTGTTTGTTGTTCACACTTTTCTGTTTGTTGTTCACACTTTGTTGTTCACACTTTGTTTGTTTGTTGTTCACACTTTGTTTGTTTGTTGTTCACACTTTGTTTGTTGTTCACACTTTTTTTGTTTGTTGTTCACACTTTGTTTGTTGTTCACACTTTGTTTGTTTGTTGTTCACACTTTGTTTGTTTGTTGTTCACACTTTGTTTGTTTGTTGTTCACACTTTGTTTGTTGTTCACACTTGTTTGTTGTTCACACTTTGTTTGTTGTTCACACTTTTTTTGTTTGTTGTTGACACTTTTTTTGTTTGTTGTTCACACTTTTTTTGTTTGTTGTTCACACTTTGTTTGTTTGTTGTTCACACTTTTTTGTTTGTTGTTCACACTTTGTTGTTCACACTTTGTTTGTTTGTTGTTCACACTTTGTTTGTTTGTTGTTCACACTTTGTTTGTTGTTCACACTTTTTTTATTTGTTGTTCACACTTTGTTTGTTGTTCACACTTTGTTTGTTTGTTGTTCACACTTTGTTTGTTTGTTGTTCACACTTTGTTTGTTTGTTTTTCACACTTTGTTTGTTCGTTGTTCACACTTTGTTTGTTGTTCACACTTTTTTTGTTTGTTGTTCACACTTTGTTTGTTGTTCACACTTTGTTTGTTTGTTTTTCACATTTTTTTTGTTTGTTGTTCACACTTTTTTTGTTTGTTGTTCACACTTTTTTTTTTGTTCACACTTTGTTTGTCTGTTGTTCACACTTTGTTTGTTGTTCACACTTTGTTTGTTGTTCACACTTTGTTTGTTGTTCACACTTTTTTTGTTTGTTGTTCACACTTTTTTTGTTTGTTGTTCACACTTTGTTTGTTGTTCACACTTTTTTGTTTGTTGTTCACACTTTGTTTGTTGTTCACACTTTTTTTGTTTGTTGTTCACACTTTGTTTGTTTGTTGTTCACACTTTTTTTGTTTGTTGTTCACACTTTGTTTGTTGTTCACACTTTGTTTGTTTGTTGTTCACACTTTTTTTGTTTGTTGTTCACACTTTGTTTGTTTGTTTTTCACACTTTGTTTGTTCGTTGTTCACACTTTGTTTGTTTGTTGTTCACACTTTTTTTGTTTGTTGTTCACACTTTGTTTGTTGTTCACACTTTGTTTGTTTGTTGTTCACACTTTTTTTGTTTGTTGTTCACACTTTGTTTGTTTGTTGTTCACACTTTTTTGTTTGTTGTTCACACTTTGTTGTTCACAATTTGTTGTTCACACTTTGTTTGTTTGTTGTTCACACTTTGTTTGTTGTTCACACATGTTTGTTGTTCACACTTTGTTTGTTGTTCACACTTTTTTTGTTTGTTGTTGACACTTTTTTTGTTTGTTGTTCACACTTTTTTTGTTTGTTGTTCACACTTTGTTTCTTTGTTGTTCACACTTTTTTGTTTGTTGTTCACACTTTGTTGTTCACACTTTGTTTGTTTGTTGTTCACACTTTGTTTGTTTGTTGTTCACACTTTGTTTGTTGTTCACACTTTTTTTGTTTGTTGTTCACACTTTGTTTGTTGTTCACACTTTGTTTGTTTGTTGTTCACACTTTGTTTGTTTGTTGATCACACTTTGTTTGTTCGTTGTTCACACTTTGTTTGTTTGTTGTTCACACTTTTTTTGTTTGTTGTTCACACTTTGTTTGTTGTTCACACTTTGTTTGTTTGTTGTTCACACTTTTTTTGTTTGTTGTTCACACTTTGTTTGTTTGTTGTTCACACTTTTTTGTTTGTTGTTCACACTTTGTTGTTCACAATTTGTTGTTCACACTTTGTTTGTTTGTTGTTCACACTTTGTTTGTTGTTCACACTTGTTTGTTGTTCACACTTTGTTTGTTGTTCACACTTTTTTTGTTTGTTGTTGACACTTTTTTTGTTTGTTGTTCACACTTTTTTTGTTTGTTGTTCACACTTTGTTTGTTTGTTGTTCACACTTTGTTTGTTTGTTGTTCACACTTTTCTGTTTGTTGTTCACACTTTGTTGTTCACACTTTGTTTGTTTGTTGTTCACACTTTGTTTGTTTGTTGTTCACACTTTGTTTGTTTGTTGTTCACACTTTGTTTGTTGTTCACACTTTGTTTGTTTGTTGTTCACACTTTGTTTGTTTGTTGTTCACACTTTGTTTGTTTGTTTTTCACACTTTGTTTGTTCGTTGTTCACACTTTGTTTGTTTGTTGTTCACACTTTTTTTGTTTGTTGTTCACACTTTTTTTGTTGTTCACACTTTGTTTGTTTGTTGTTCACACTTTTTTTGTTTGTTGTTCACACTTTGTTTGTTTGTTGTTCACACTTTTTTGTTTGTTGTTCACACTTTGTTGTTCACACTTTGTCTGTTCGTTGTTCACACTTTTTTTGTTTGTTGTTCACACTTTGTTGGTTTGTTGTTCACACTTTGTTTGTTGTTCACACTTTGTCTGTTTGTTGTTCACACTTTTTTTGTTTGTTGTTCACACTTTGTTTGTTTGTTGTTCACAGTTTTTTTGTTGTTCACACTTTGTTTGTTTGTTGTTCAGACTTTGTTTGTTTGTTTTTCACACTTTGTTTGTTCGTTGTTCACACTTTGTTTGTTGTTCACACTTTTTTTGTTTGTTGTTCACACTTTGTTTGTTGTTCACACTTTGTTTGTTTGTTTTTCACATTTTTTTTGTTTGTTGTTCACACTTTTTTTGTTTGTTGTTTACACTTTTTTTTTTGTTCACACTTTGTTTGTCTGTTGTTCACACTTTGTTTGTTGTTCACACTTTGTTTGTTGTTCACACTTTGTTTGTTGTTCACACTTTTTTTGTTTGTTGTTCACACTTTTTTTGTTTGTTGTTCACACTTTGTTTGTTGTTCACACTTTTTTGTTTGTTGTTCACACTTTGTTTGTTGTTCACACTTTTTTTGTTTGTTGTTCACACTTTGTTTGTTTGTTGTTCACACTTTGTTTGTTTGTTGTTCACACTTTTTTTGTTTGTTGTTCACACTTTGTTTGTTGTTCACACTTTGTTTGTTTGTTGTTCACACTTTGTTTGTTTGTTGTTCACACTTTGTTTGTTTGTTGCTCACACTTTGTTTGTTTGTTGTTCACACTTTTTTTGTTTGTTGTTCACACTTTTTTTGTTTGTTGTTCACACTTTTCTTGTTTGTTGTTCACACTTTGTTTGTTTGTTGTTCACACTTTTTTTGTTTGTTGTTCACACTTTGTTGGTTTGTTGTTCACACTTTGTTTGTTGTTCACACTTTGTTTGTTTGTTGTTCACACTTTTTTGTTTGTTGTTCACACTTTGTTTGTTTGTTGTTCACACTTTTTTTGTTGTTCACACTTTGTTTGTTTGTTGTTCACACTTTTTTGTTTGTTGTTCACACTTTGTTTGTTTGTTGTTCACACTTTTCTGTTTGTTGTTCACACTTTGTTGTTCACACTTTGTTTGTTTGTTGTTCACACTTTGTTTGTTTGTTGTTCACACTTTGTTTGTTGTTCACACTTTTTTTGTTTGTTGTTCACACTTTGTTTGTTGTTCACACTTTGTTTGTTTGTTGTTCACACTTTGTTTGTTTGTTGTTCACACTTTGTTTGTTTGTTTTTCACACTTTGTTTGTTCGTTGTTCACACTTTGTTTGTTTGTTGTTCACACTTTTTTTGTTTGTTGTTCACACTTTGTTTGTTGTTCACACTTTGTTTGTTTGTTGTTCACACTTTTTTTGTTTGTTGTTCACACTTTGTTTGTTTGTTGTTCACACATTTTTGTTTGTTGTTCACACTTTGTTGTTCACACTTTGTTGTTCACACTTTGTTTGTTTGTTGTTCACCCTTTGTTTGTTGTTCACACTTGTTTGTTGTTCACACTTTGTTTGTTGTTCACAATTTTTTTGTTTGTTGTTCACACTTTTTTTGTTTTTTGTTCACACTTTTTTTGTTTGTTGTTCACACTTTTTTTGTTTGTTGTTCACACTTTTTTTGTTTGTTGTTCACACTTTGTTTGTTTGTTGTTCACACTTTTTTGTTTGTTGTTCACACTTTGTTTGTTGTTCACACTTTGTTTGTTTGTTGTTCACACTTTGTTTGTTGTTCACACTTTGTTTGTTTGTTGTTCACACTTTGTCTGTTGTTCACACTTTGTTTGTTTGTTGTTCACACTTTTTTTGTTTGTTGTTCACACTTTTTTTGTTTGTTGTTCACACTTTTTTTGTTTGTTGTTCACACTTTGTTTGTTTGTTGTTCACACTTTTCTGTTTGTTGTTCACACTTTGTTGTTCACACTTTGTTTGTTTGTTGTTCACACTTTGTTTGTTTGTTGTTCACACTTTGTTTGTTGTTCACACTTTTTTTGTTTGTTGTTCACACTTTGTTTGTTGTTCACACTTTGTTTGTTTGTTGTTCACACTTTGTTTGTTTGTTGTTCACACTTTGTTTGTTTGTTTTTCACACTTTGTTTGTTCGTTGTTCACACTTTGTTTGTTTGTTGTTCACACTTTTTTTGTTTGTTGTTCACACTTTGTTTGTTGTTCACACTTTGTTTGTTTGTTGTTCACACTTTTTTTGTTTGTTGTTCACACTTTGTTTGTTTGTTGTTCACACTTTTTTGTTTGTTGTTCACACTTTGTTGTTCACACTTTGTTGTTCACACTTTGTTTGTTTGTTGTTCACACTTTGTTTGTTGTTCACACTTGTTTGTTGTTCACACTTTGTTTGTTGTTCACAATTTTTTTGTTTGTTGTTCACACTTTTTTTGTTTGTTGTTCACACTTTGTTTCTTTGTTATTCACACTTTGTTTGTTTGTTGTTCACACTTTGTCTGTTCGTTGTTCACACTTTGTTTGTTTGTTGTTCACACTTTTTTTGTTTGTTGTTCACACTTTGTTGGTTTGTTGTTCACACTTTGTTTGTTGTTCACACTTTGTTTGTTTGTTGTTCACACTTTTTTTGTTTGTTGTTCACACTTTGTTTGTTTGTTGTTCACACTTTGTTTGTTGTTCACACTTTTTTGTTTGTTGTTCACACTTTGTTTGTTGTTCACACTTTTTTTGTTTGTTGTTCACACTTTGTTTGTTTGTTGTTCACACTTTGTTTGTTTGTTGTTCACACTTTTTTGTTTGTTGTTCACACTTTGTTTGTTTGTTGTTCACACTTTGTTTGTTTGTTGTTCACACTTTTTTTGTTTGTCGTTCACACTTTTTTTGTTTGTTGTTCACACTTTGTTTGTTTGTCGTTCACACTATTTTTGTTTGTTGTTCACACTTTGTTTGTTTGTTGTTCACACTTTGTTTGTTTGTTGTTCACACTTTGTCTGTTGTTCACACTTTGTTTGTTTGTTGTTCACACTTTTTTTGTTTGTTGTTGACACTTTTTTTGTTTGTTGTTCACACTTTTTTTGTTTGTTGTTCACACTTTGTTTGTTTGTTGTTCACACTTTTTTGTTTGTTGTGCACACTTTGTTGTTCACACTTTGTTTGTTTGTTGTTCACACTTTGTTTGTTTGTTGTTCACACTTTGTTTGTTGTTCACACTTTTTTTGTTTGTTGTTCACACTTTGTTTGTTGTTCACACTTTGTTTGTTTGTTGTTCACACTTTGTTTGTTTGTTGTTCACACTTTGTTTGTTTGTTTTTCACACTTTGTTTGTTCGTTGTTCACACTTTGTTTGTTGTTCACACTTTTTTTGTTTGTTGTTCACACTTTGTTTGTTGTTCACACTTTGTTTGTTTGTTTTTCACATTTTTTTTGTTTGTTGTTCACACTTTTTTTGTTTGTTGTTCACACTTTTTTTTTGTTCACACTTTGTTTGTCTGTTGTTCACACTTTGTTTGTTGTTCACACTTTGTTTGTTGTTCACACTTTGTTTGTTGTTCACACTTTTTTTGTTTGTTGTTCACACTTTTTTTGTTTGTTGTTCACACTTTGTTTGTTGTTCACACTTTTTTGTTTGTTGTTCACACTTTGTTTGTTGTTCACACTTTTTTTGTTTGTTGTTCACACTTTGTTTGTTTGTTGTTCACACTTTGTTTGTTTGTTGTTCACACTTTTTTTGTTTGTTGTTCACACTTTGTTTGTTTGTTTTTCACACTTTGTTTGTTCGTTGTTCACACTTTGTTTGTTTGTTGTTCACACTTTTTTTGTTTGTTGTTCACACTTTGTTTGTTGTTCACACTTTGTTTGTTTGTTGTTCACACTTTTTTTGTTTGTTGTTCACACTTTGTTTGTTTGTTGTTCACACTTTTTTGTTTGTTGTTCACACTTTGTTGTTCACAATTTGTTGTTCACACTTTGTTTGTTTGTTGTTCACACTTTGTTTGTTGTTCACACTTGTTTGTTGTTCACACTTTGTTTGTTGTTCACACTTTTTTTGTTTGTTGTTGACACTTTTTTTGTTTGTTGTTCACACTTTTTTTGTTTGTTGTTCACACTTTTTTTGTTTGTTGTTCACACTTTGTTTGTTTGTTGTTCACACTTTTCTGTTTGTTGTTCACACTTTGTTGTTCACACTTTGTTTGTTTGTTGTTCACACTTTGTTTGTTGTTCACACTTTGTTTGTTGTTCACACTTTTTTTGTTTGTTGTTCACACTTTGTTTGTTTGTTGTTCACACTTTGTTTGTTTGTTGTTCACACCTTGTCTGTTGTTCACACTTTGTTTGTTTGTTGTTCACACTTTTTTTGTTTGTTGTTGACACTTTTTTTGTTTGTTGTTCACACTTTTTTTGTTTGTTGTTGACACTTTGTTTGTTTGTTGTTCACACTTTTTTGTTTGTTGTGCACACTTTGTTGTTCACACTTTGTTTGTTTGTTGTTCACACTTTGTTTGTTTGTTGTTCACACTTTGTTTGTTGTTCACACTTTTTTTGTTTGTTGTTCACACTTTGTTTGTTGTTCACACTTTGTTTGTTTGTTGTTCACACTTTGTTTGTTTGTTGTTCACACTTTGTTTGTTTGTTTTTCACACTTTGTTTGTTCGTTGTTCACACTTTGTTTGTTGTTCACACTTTGTTTGTTTGTTGTTCACACTTTGTTTGTTGTTCACACTTTGTTTGTTTGTTTTTCACATTTTTTTTGTTTGTTGTTCACACTTTTTTTGTTTGTTGTTCACACTTTTTTTTTTGTTCACACTTTGTTTGTCTGTTGTTCACACTTTGTTTGTTGTTCACACTTTGTTTGTTGTTCACACTTTGTTTGTTGTTCACACTTTTTTTGTTTGTTGTTCACACTTTTTTTGTTTGTTGTTCACACTTTGTTTGTTGTTCACACTTTTTTGTTTGTTGTTCACACTTTGTTTGTTGTTCACACTTTTTTTGTTTGTTGTTCACACTTTGTTTGTTTGTTGTTCACACTTTGTTTGTTTGTTGTTCACACTTTTTTTGTTTGTTGTTCAAACTTTGTTTGTTTGTTTTTCACACTTTGTTTGTTCGTTGTTCACACTTTGTTTGTTTGTTGTTCACACTTTTTTTGTTTGTTGTTCACACTTTGTTTGTTGTTCACACTTTGTTTGTTGTTCACACTTTGTTTGTTTGTTGTTCACACTTTTTTTGTTTGTTGTTCACACTTTGTTTGTTTGTTGTTCACACTTTTTTGTTTGTTGTTCACACTTTGTTGTTCACAATTTGTTGTTCACACTTTGTTTGTTTGTTGTTCACACTTTGTTTGTTGTTCACACTTGTTTGTTGTTCACACTTTGTTTGTTGTTCACACTTTTTTTGTTTGTTTTTGACACTTTTTTTGTTTGTTGTTCACACTTTTTTTGTTTGTTGTTCACACTTTTTTTGTTTGTTGTTCACACTTTGTTTGTTTGTTGTTCACACTTTTCTGTTTGTTGTTCACACTTTGTTGTTCACACTTTGTTTGTTTGTTGTTCACACTTTGTTTGTTTGTTGTTCACACTTTGTTTGTTGTTCACACTTTTTTTGTTTGTTGTTCACACTTTGTTTGTTGTTCACACTTTGTTTGTTTGTTGTTCACACTTTGTTTGTTTGTTGTTCACACTTTGTTTGTTTGTTTTTCACACTTTGTTTGTTCGTTGTTCACACTTTGTTTGTTTGTTGTTCACACTTTTTTTTTTTGTTGTTCACACTTTGTTTGTTGTTCACACTTTGTTTGTTTGTTGTTCACACTTTTTTTGTTTGTTGTTCACACTTTGTTTGTTTGTTGTTCACACTTTTTTGTTTGTTGTTCACACTTTGTTGTTCACACTTTGTTTGTTTGTTGTTCACACTTTGTTTGTTGTTCACACTTGTTTGTTGTTCACACTTTGTTTGTTGTTCACAATTTTTTTGTTTGTTGTTCACACTTTTTTTGTTTGTTGTTCACACTTTTTTTGTTTGTTGTTCACACTTTGTTTCTTTGTTGTTCACACTTTGTTTGTTTGTTGTTCACACTTTGTCTGTTCGTTGTTCACACTTTGTTTGTTTGTTGTTCACACTTTTTTTGTTTGTTGTTCACACTTTGTTGGTTTGTTGTTCACACTTTGTTTGTTGTTCACACTTTGTTTGTTTGTTGTTCACACTTTTTTTGTTTGTTGTTCACACTTTGTTTGTTGGTTGTTCACAGTTTTTTTGTTGTTCACACTTTGTTTGTTTGTTGTTCACACTTTTTTGCTTGTTGTTCACACTTTGTTTGTTTGTTGTTCACACTTTGTTTGTTTGTTGTTCACACTTTTTTTGTTTGTCGTTCACACTTTTTTTGTTTGTTGTTCACACTTTGTTTGTTTGTCGTTCACACTTTTTTTGTTTGTTGTTCACACTTTGTTTGTTTGTTGTTCACACTTTGTTTGTTTGTTGTTCACACTTTGTCTGTTTGTTGTTCACACTTTGTTTGTTTGTTGTTCACACTTTTTTTGTTTGTTGTTCACACTTTGTTTGTTGTTCACACTTTTTTGTTTGTTGTTCACACTTTGTTTGTTGTTCACACTTTTTTTGTTTGTTGTTCACACTTTGTTTGTTTGTTGTTCACACTTTGTTTGTTTGTTTTTCACACTTTGTTTGTTCGTTGTTCACACTTTGTTTGTTTGTTGTTCACACTTTTTTTGTTTGTTGTTCACACTTTGTTTGTTGTTCACACTTTGTTTGTTTGTTGTTCACACTTTTTTTGTTTGTTGTTCACACTTTGTTTGTTTGTTGTTCACACTTTTTTGTTTGTTGTTCACACTTTGTTGTTCACAATTTGTTGTTCACACTTTGTTTGTTTGTTGTTCACACTTTGTTTGTTGTTCACACTTGTTTGTTGTTCACACTTTGTTTGTTGTTCACACTTTTTTTGTTTGTTGTTGACACTTTTTTTGTTTGTTGTTCACACTTTTTTTGTTTGTTGTTCACACTTTGTTTGTTTGTTGTTCACACTTTTTTGTTTGTTGTTCACACTTTGTTGTTCACACTTTGTTTGTTTGTTGTTCACACTTTGTTTGTTTGTTGTTCACACTTTGTTTGTTGTTCACACTTTTTTTGTTTGTTGTTCACACTTTGTTTGTTGTTCACACTTTGTTTGTTTGTTGTTCACACTTTGTTTGTTTGTTGTTCACACTTTGTTTGTTTGTTTTTCACACTTTGTTTGTTCGTTGTTCACACTTTGTTTGTTGTTCACACTTTTTTTGTTTGTTGTTCACACTTTGTTTGTTGTTCACACTTTGTTTGTTTGTTTTTCACATTTTTTTTTTTTGTTGTTCACACTTTTTTTGTTTGTTGTTCACACTTTTTTTTTTGTTCACACTTTGTTTGTCTGTTGTTCACACTTTGTTTGTTGTTCACACTTTGTTTGTTGTTGACACTTTGTTTGTTGTTCACACTTTTTTTGTTTGTTGTTCACACTTTTTTTGTTTGTTGTTCACACTTTGTTTGTTGTTCACACTTTTTTGTTTGTTGTTCACACTTTGTTTGTTGTTCACACTTTTTTTGTTTGTTGTTCACACTTTGTTTGTTTGTTGTTCACACTTTGTTTGTTTGTTGTTCACACTTTTTTTGTTTGTTGTTCACACTTTGTTTGTTGTTCACACTTTGTTTGTTTGTTGTTCACACTTTGTTTGTTTGTTGTTCACACTTTTTTTGTTTGTTGTTCACACTTTGTTTGTTTGTTGTTCACACTTTTTTGTTTGTTGTTCACACTTTGTTGTTCACACTTTGTTTGTTTGTTGTTCACATTTTGTTTGTTTGTTGTTCACACTTTGTTTGTTGTTCACACTTTTTTTGTTTGTTGTTCACACTTTGTTTGTTGTTCACACTTTGTTTGTTTGTTGTTCACACTTTGTTTGTTTGTTGTTCACACTTTGTTTGTTTGTTGTTCACACTTTTTTTGTTTGTTGTTCACACTTTGTTTGTTTGTTGTTCACACTTTTTTGTTTGTTGTTCACACTTTGTTTGTTGTTCACACTTTGTTTGTTTGTTGTTCACACTTTGTTTGTTTGTTGTTCACACTTTTTTTGTTTGTTGTTCACACTTTGTTTGTTTGTTGTTCACACTTTTTTGTTTGTTGTTCACACTTTGTTGTTCACACTTTGTTTGTTTGTTGTTCACACTTTGTTTGTTTGTTGTTCACACTTTGTTTGTTGTTCACACTTTTTTTGTTTGTTGTTCACACTTTGTTTGTTGTTCACACTTTGTTTGTTTGTTGTTCACACTTTGTTTGTTGTTCACACTTTGTTTGTTTGTTTTTCACACTTTGTTTGTTCGTTGTTCACACTTTGTTTGTTGTTCACACTTTTTTTGTTTGTTGTTCACACTTTGTTTGTTGTTCACACTTTGTTTGTTTGTTTTTCACATTTTTTTTGTTTGTTGTTCACACTTTTTTTGTTTGTTGTTCACACTTTTTTTTTTGTTCACACTTTGTTTGTCTGTTGTTCACACTTTGTTTGTTGTTCACACTTTGTTTGTTGTTCACACTTTGTTTGTTGTTCACACTTTTTTTGTTTGTTGTTCACACTTTTTTTGTTTGTTGTTCACACTTTGTTTGTTGTTCACACTTTTTTGTTTGTTGTTCACACTTTGTTTGTTGTTCACACTTTTTTTGTTTGTTGTTCACACTTTGTTTGTTTGTTGTTCACACTTTTTTTGTTTGTTGTTCACACTTTGTTTGTTGTTCACACTTTGTTTGTTTGTTGTTCACACTTTTTTTGTTTGTTGTTCACACTTTGTTTGTTTGTTTTTCACACTTTGTTTGTTCGTTGTTCACACTTTGTTTGTTTGTTGTTCACACTTTTTTTGTTTGTTGTTCACACTTTGTTTGTTGTTCACACTTTGTTTGTTTGTTGTTCACACTTTTTTGTTTGTTGTTCACACTTTGTTGTTCACAATTTGTTGTTCACACTTTGTTTGTTTGTTGTTCACACTTTGTTTGTTGTTCACACTTGTTTGTTGTTCACACTTTGTTTGTTGTTCACACTTTTTTTGTTTGTTGTTGACACTTTTTTTGTTTGTTGTTCACACTTTTTTTTTTGTTGTTCACACTTTGTTTGTTTGTTGTTCACACTTTTTTGTTTGTTGTTCACACTTTGTTGTTCACACTTTGTTTGTTTGTTGTTCACACTTTGTTTGTTTGTTGTTCACACTTTGTTTGTTGTTCACACTTTTTTTGTTTGTTGTTCACACTTTGTTTGTTGTTCACACTTTGTTTGTTTGTTGTTCACACTTTGTTTGTTTGTTGTTCACACTTTGTTTGTTCGTTGTTCACACTTTGTTTGTTTGTTGTTCACACTTTTTTTGTTTGTTGTTCACACTTTGTTTGTTGTTCACACTTTGTTTGTTTGTTGTTCACACTTTTTTTGTTTGTTGTTCACACTTTGTTTGTTTGTTGTTCACACTTTTTTGTTTGTTGTTCACACTTTGTTGTTCACAATTTGTTGTTCACACTTTGTTTGTTTGTTGTTCACACTTTGTTTGTTGTTCACACTTGTTTGTTGTTCACACTTTGTTTGTTGTTCACACTTTTTTTGTTTGTTGTTGACACTTTTTTTGTTTGTTGTTCACACTTTTTTTGTTTGTTGTTCACACTTTGTTTGTTTGTTGTTCACACTTTTTTGTTTGTTGTTCACACTTTGTTGTTCACACTTTGTTTGTTTGTTGTTCACACTTTGTTTGTTTGTTGTTCACACTTTGTTTGTTGTTCACACTTTTTTTGTTTGTTGTTCACACTTTGTTTGTTGTTCACACTTTGTTTGTTTGTTGTTCACACTTTGTTTGTTTGTTGTTCACACTTTGTTTGTTTGTTTTTCACACTTTGTTTGTTCGTTGTTCACACTTTGTTTGTTGTTCACACTTTTTTTGTTTGTTGTTCACACTTTGTTTGTTGTTCACACTTTGTTTGTTTGTTTTTCACATTTTTTTTGTTTGTTGTTCACACTTTTTTTGTTTGTTGTTCACACTTTTTTTTTTGTTCACACTTTGTTTGTCTGTTGTTCACACTTTGTTTGTTGTTCACACTTTGTTTGTTGTTGACACTTTGTTTGTTGTTCACACTTTTTTTGTTTGTTGTTCACACTTTTTTTGTTTGTTGTTCACACTTTTTTTGTTTGTTGTTCACACTTTGTTTGTTGTTCACACTTTTTTGTTTGTTGTTCACACTTTGTTTGTTGTTCACACTTTTTTTGTTTGTTGTTCACATTTTGTTTGTTTGTTGTTCACACTTTGTTTGTTTGTTGTTCACACTTTTTTTGTTTGTTGTTCACACTTTGTTTGTTGTTCACACTTTGTTTGTTTGTTGTTCACACTTTGTTTGTTTGTTGTTCACACTTTGTTTGTTTGTTGCTCACACTTTTTTTGTTTGTTGTTCACACTTTGTTTGTTGTTCACACTTTGTTTGTTTGTTGTTCACACTTTGTTTGTTTGTTGTTCACACTTTTTTTGTTTGTTGTTCACACTTTGTTTGTTTGTTGTTCACACTTTTTTGTTTGTTGTTCACACTTTGTTTGTTGTTCACACTTTGTTTGTTTGTTGTTCACACTTTGTTTGTTTGTTGTTCACACTTTTTTTGTTTGTTGTTCACACTTTGTTTGTTTGTTGTTCACACTTTTTTGTTTGTTGTTCACACTTTGTTGTTCACACTTTGTTTGTTTGTTGTTCACACTTTGTTTGTTTGTTGTTCACGCTTTGTTTGTTGTTCACACTTTTTTTGTTTGTTGTTCACACTTTGTTTGTTGTTCACACTTTGTTTGTTTGTTGTTCACACTTTGTTTGTTTGTTGTTCACACTTTGTTTGTTTGTTTTTCACACTTTGTTTGTTCGTTGTTCACACTTTGTTTGTTGTTCACACTTTTTTTGTTTGTTGTTCACACTTTGTCTGTTGTTCACACTTTGTTTGTTTGTTGTTCACACTTTTTTTGTTTGTTGTTCACACTTTTTTTGTTTGTTGTTCACACTTTTTTTGTTTGTTGTTCACACTTTGTTTGTTTGTTGTTCACACTTTTCTGTTTGTTGTTCACACTTTGTTGTTCACACTTTGTTTGTTGTTCACACTTTGTTTGTTTGTTGTTCACACTTTGTTTGTTGTTCACACTTTTTTTGTTTGTTGTTCACACTTTGTTTGTTGTTCACACTTTGTTTGTTTGTTGTTCACACTTTGTTTGTTTGTTTTTCACACTTTGTTTGTTGTTCACACTTGTTTGTTGTTCACACTTTGTTTGTTGTTCACACTTTTTTTGTTTGTTGTTCACACTTTTTTTGTTTGTTGTTCACACTTTTTTTGTTTGTTGTTCACACTTTGTTTCTTTGTTGTTCACACTTTGTTTGTTTGTTGTTCACACTTTGTCTGTTCGTTGTTCACACTTTGTTTGTTTGTTGTTCACACTTTGTTTGTTGTTCACACTTTGTTTGTTTGTTGTTCACACTTTGTTTGTTTGTTGTTCACACTTTGTTTGTTTGTTTTTCACACTTTGTTTGTTCGTTGTTCACACTTTGTTTGTTGTTCACACTTTTTTTGTTTGTTGTTCACACTTTGTTTGTTGTTCACACTTTGTTTGTTTTTCACATTTTTTTTGTTTGTTGTTCACACTTTTTTTGTTTGTTGTTCACACTTTTTTTTTTGTTCACACTTTGTTTGTCTGTTGTTCACACTTTGTTTGTTGTTCACACTTTGTTTGTTGTTCACACTTTGTTTGTTGTTCACACTTTTTTTGTTTGTTGTTCACACTTTTTTTGTTTGTTGTTCACACTTTGTTTGTTGTTCACACTTTTTTGTTTGTTGTTCACACTTTGTTTGTTGTTCACACTTTTTTTGTTTGTTGTTCACATTTTGTTTGTTTGTTGTTCACACTTTGTTTGTTTGTTGTTCACACTTTTTTTGTTTGTTGTTCACACTTTGTTTGTTGTTCACACTTTGTTTGTTTGTTGTTCACACTTTGTTTGTTTGTTGTTCACACTTTGTTTGTTTGTTGCTCACACTTTTTTTGTTTGTTGTTCACACTTTGTTTGTTGTTCACACTTTGTTTGTTTGTTGTTCACACTTTGTTTGTTTGTTGTTCACACTTTTTTTGTTTGTTGTTCACACTTTGTTTGTTTGTTGTTCACACTTTTTTGTTTGTTGTTCACACTTTGTTTGTTGTTCACACTTTGTTTGTTTGTTGTTCACACTTTGTTTGTTTGTTGTTCACACTTTTTTTGTTTGTTGTTCACACTTTGTTTGTTTGTTGTTCACACTTTTTTGTTTGTTGTTCACACTTTGTTGTTCACACTTTGTTTGTTTGTTGTTCACACTTTGTTTGTTTGTTGTTCACACTTTGTTTGTTGTTCACACTTTTTTTGTTTGTTGTTCACACTTTGTTTGTTGTTCACACTTTGTTTGTTTGTTGTTCACACTTTGTTTGTTTGTTGTTCACACTTTGTTTGTTTGTTTTTCACACTTTGTTTGTTCGTTGTTCACACTTTGTTTGTTGTTCACACTTTTTTTTGTTTGTTGTTCACACTTTGTTTGTTGTTCACACTTTGTTTGTTTTTCACATTTTTTTTGTTTGTTGTTCACACTTTTTTTGTTTGTTGTTCACACTTTTTTTTTTGTTCACACTTTGTTTGTCTGTTGTTCACACTTTGTTTGTTGTTCACACTTTGTTTGTTGTTCACACTTTGTTTGTTGTTCACACTTTTTTTGTTTGTTGTTCACACTTTTTTTGTTTGTTGTTCACACTTTGTTTGTTGTTCACACTTTGTTTGTTGTTCACACTTTTTTGTTTGTTGTTCACACTTTGTTTGTTGTTCACACTTTTTTTGTTTGTTGTTCACACTTTGTTTGTTTGTTGTTCACACTTTTTTTGTTTGTTGTTCACACTTTGTTTGTTGTTCACACTTTGTTTGTTTGTTGTTCACACTTTTTTTGTTTGTTGTTCACACTTTGTTTGTTTGTTTTTCACACTTTGTTTGTTCGTTGTTCACACTTTGTTTGTTTGTTGTTCACACTTTTTTTGTTTGTTGTTCACACTTTGTTTGTTGTTCACACTTTGTTTGTTTGTTGTTCACACTTTTTTTGTTTGTTGTTCACACTTTGTTTGTTTGTTGTTCACACTTTTTTGTTTGTTGTTCACACTTTGTTGTTCACAATTTGTTGTTCACACTTTGTTTGTTTGTTGTTCACACTTTGTTTGTTGTTCACACTTGTTTGTTGTTCACACTTTGTTTGTTGTTCACACTTTTTTTGTTTGTTGTTGACACTTTTTTTGTTTGTTGTTCACACTTTTTTTGTTTGTTGTTCACACTTTGTTTGTTTGTTGTTCACACTTTTTTGTTTGTTGTTCACACTTTGTTGTTCACACTTTGTTTGTTTGTTGTTCACACTTTGTTTGTTTGTTGTTCACACTTTGTTTGTTGTTCACACTTTTTTTGTTTGTTGTTCACACTTTGTTTGTTGTTCACACTTTGTTTGTTTGTTGTTCACACTTTGTTTGTTTGTTGTTCACACTTTGTTTGTTCGTTGTTCACACTTTGTTTGTTTGTTGTTCACACTTTTTTTGTTTGTTGTTCACACTTTGTTTGTTGTTCACACTTTGTTTGTTTGTTGTTCACACTTTTTTTGTTTGTTGTTCACACTTTGTTTGTTTGTTGTTCACACTTTTTTGTTTGTTGTTCACACTTTGTTGTTCACAATTTGTTGTTCACACTTTGTTTGTTTGTTGTTCACACTTTGTTTGTTGTTCACACTTGTTTGTTGTTCACACTTTGTTTGTTGTTCACACTTTTTTTGTTTGTTGTTGACACTTTTTTTGTTTGTTGTTCACACTTTTTTTGTTTGTTGTTCACACTTTGTTTGTTTGTTGTTCACACTTTTTTGTTTGTTGTTCACACTTTGTTGTTCACACTTTGTTTGTTTGTTGTTCACACTTTTTTTGTTTGTTGTTCACACTTTGTTTGTTTGTTTTTCACACTTTGTTTGTTCGTTGTTCACACTTTGTTTGTTGTTCACACTTTTTTTGTTTGTTGTTCACACTTTGTTTGTTGTTCACACTTTGTTTGTTTGTTGTTCACACTTTGTTTGTTTGTTGTTCACACTTTGTTTGTTTGTTTTTCACACTTTGTTTGTTCGTTGTTCACACTTTGTTTGTTGTTCACACTTTTTTTTGTTTGTTGTTCACACTTTGTTTGTTGTTCACACTTTGTTTGTTTTTCACATTTTTTTTGTTTGTTGTTCACACTTTTTTTGTTTGTTGTTCACACTTTTTTTTTTGTTCACACTTTGTTTGTCTGTTGTTCACACTTTGTTTGTTGTTCACACTTTGTTTGTTGTTCACACTTTGTTTGTTGTTCACACTTTTTTTGTTTGTTGTTCACACTTTTTTTGTTTGTTGTTCACACTTTGTTTGTTGTTCACACTTTGTTTGTTGTTCACACTTTTTTGTTTGTTGTTCACACTTTGTTTGTTGTTCACACTTTTTTTGTTTGTTGTTCACACTTTGTTTGTTTGTTGTTCACACTTTTTTTGTTTGTTGTTCACACTTTGTTTGTTGTTCACACTTTGTTTGTTTGTTGTTCACACTTTTTTTGTTTGTTGTTCACACTTTGTTTGTTTGTTTTTCACACTTTGTTTGTTCGTTGTTCACACTTTGTTTGTTTGTTGTTCACACTTTTTTTGTTTGTTGTTCACACTTTGTTTGTTGTTCACACTTTGTTTGTTTGTTGTTCACACTTTTTTTGTTTGTTGTTCACACTTTGTTTGTTTGTTTTTCACTCTTTGTTTGTTCGTTGTTCACACTTTGTTTGTTGTTCACACTTTTTTTGTTTGTTGTTCACACTTTGTTTGTTGTTCACACTTTGTTTGTTTGTTGTTCACACTTTGTTTGTTTGTTGTTCACACTTTGTTTGTTTGTTTTTCACACTTTGTTTGTTCGTTGTTCACACTTTGTTTGTTGTTCACACTTTTTTTTGTTTGTTGTTCACACTTTGTTTGTTGTTCACACTTTGTTTGTTTTTCACATTTTTTTTGTTTGTTGTTCACACTTTTTTTGTTTGTTGTTCACACTTTTTTTTTTGTTCACACTTTGTTTGTCTGTTGTTCACACTTTGTTTGTTGTTCACACTTTGTTTGTTGTTCACACTTTGTTTGTTGTTCACACTTTTTTTGTTTGTTGTTCACACTTTTTTTGTTTGTTGTTCACACTTTGTTTGTTGTTCACACTTTGTTTGTTGTTCACACTTTTTTGTTTGTTGTTCACACTTTGTTTGTTGTTCACACTTTTTTTGTTTGTTGTTCACACTTTGTTTGTTTGTTGTTCACACTTTTTTTGTTTGTTGTTCACACTTTGTTTGTTGTTCACACTTTGTTTGTTTGTTGTTCACACTTTTTTTGTTTGTTGTTCACACTTTGTTTGTTTGTTTTTCACACTTTGTTTGTTCGTTGTTCACACTTTGTTTGTTTGTTGTTCACACTTTTTTTGTTTGTTGTTCACACTTTGTTTGTTGTTCACACTTTGTTTGTTTGTTGTTCACACTTTTTTTGTTTGTTGTTCACACTTTGTTTGTTTGTTGTTCACACTTTTTTGTTTGTTGTTCACACTTTGTTGTTCACAATTTGTTGTTCACACTTTGTTTGTTTGTTGTTCACACTTTGTTTGTTGTTCACACTTGTTTGTTGTTCACACTTTGTTTGTTGTTCACACTTTTTTTGTTTGTTGTTGACACTTTTTTTGTTTGTTGTTCACACTTTTTTTGTTTGTTGTTCACACTTTGTTTGTTTGTTGTTCACACTTTTTTGTTTGTTGTTCACACTTTGTTGTTCACACTTTGTTTGTTTGTTGTTCACACTTTGTTTGTTTGTTGTTCACACTTTGTTTGTTGTTCACACTTTTTTTGTTTGTTGTTCACACTTTGTTTGTTGTTCACACTTTGTTTGTTTGTTGTTCACACTTTGTTTGTTTGTTGTTCACACTTTGTTTGTTCGTTGTTCACACTTTGTTTGTTTGTTGTTCACACTTTTTTTGTTTGTTGTTCACACTTTGTTTGTTGTTCACACTTTGTTTGTTTGTTGTTCACACTTTTTTTGTTTGTTGTTCACACTTTGTTTGTTTGTTGTTCACACTTTTTTGTTTGTTGTTCACACTTTGTTGTTCACAATTTGTTGTTCACACTTTGTTTGTTTGTTGTTCACACTTTGTTTGTTGTTCACACTTGTTTGTTGTTCACACTTTGTTTGTTGTTCACACTTTTTTTGTTTGTTGTTGACACTTTTTTTGTTTGTTGTTCACACTTTTTTTGTTTGTTGTTCACACTTTGTTTGTTTGTTGTTCACACTTTTTTGTTTGTTGTTCACACTTTGTTGTTCACACTTTGTTTGTTTGTTGTTCACACTTTTTTTGTTTGTTGTTCACACTTTGTTTGTTTGTTTTTCACACTTTGTTTGTTCGTTGTTCACACTTTGTTTGTTGTTCACACTTTTTTTGTTTGTTGTTCACACTTTGTTTGTTGTTCACACTTTGTTTGTTTGTTTTTCACATTTTTTTTGTTTGTTGTTCACACTTTTTTTGTTTGTTGTTCACACTTTTTTTTTTGTTCACACTTTGTTTGTCTGTTGTTCACACTTTGTTTGTTGTTCACACTTTGTTTGTTGTTGACACTTTGTTTGTTGTTCACACTTTTTTTGTTTGTTGTTCACACTTTTTTTGTTTGTTGTTCACACTTTGTTTGTTCGTTGTTCACACTTTGTTTGTTTGTTTTTCACATTTTTTTTGTTTGTTGTTCACACTTTTTTTGTTTGTTGTTCACACTTTTTTGTTTGTTGTTCACACTTTGTTTGTTGTTCACACTTTTTTGTTCGTTGTTCACACTTTGTTTGTTTGTTGTCCATACTTTGTTTGTTTGTTGTTCACACTTGGTCTGTTTGTTGTTCACACTTTGTTTGTTTGTTGTTCACACATTTTTGTTTGTTGTTCACACTTTGTTTGTTTCTCACACTTTGTTTGTTTGTTGTTCACACTTTGTTTGTTGTTCACACTTTTTTTTGTTTGTTGTTCACACTTTGTTTGTTTGTTGTTCACACTTTTTTGTTTATTGTTCACACTTTGTTTGTTTGTTGTTCACACTTTGTTTGTTTGTTGTTCACACTTTTTTGTTTGTTGTTCACACTTTGTTTGTTGTTCACACTTTGTTTGTTTGTTGTTCACACTTTGTTTGTTTGTTGTTCACACTTTTTTTGTTTGTTGTTCACACTTTGTTTGTTTGTTGTTCACACTTTTTTGTTTGTTGTTCACACTTTGTTGTTCACACTTTGTTTGTTTGTTGTTCACACTTTGTTTGTTTGTTGTTCACACTTTGTTTGTTGTTCACACTTTTTTTGTTTGTTGTTCACACTTTGTTTGTTGTTCACACTTTGTTTGTTTGTTGTTCACACTTTGTTTGTTTGTTGTTCACACTTTGTTTGTTTGTTTTTCACACTTTGTTTGTTCGTTGTTCACACTTTGTTTGTTGTTCACACTTTTTTTTGTTTGTTGTTCACACTTTGTTTGTTGTTCACACTTTGTTTGTTTGTTTTTCACATTTTTTTTGTTTGTTGTTCACACTTCTTTTGTTTGTTGTTCACACTTTTTTTTTTGTTCACACTTTGTTTGTCTGTTGTTCACACTTTGTTTGTTGTTCACACTTTGTTTGTTGTTCACACTTTGTTTGTTGTTCACACTTTTTTTGTTTGTTGTTCACACTTTTTTTGTTTGTTGTTCACACTTTGTTTGTTGTTCACACTTTGTTTGTTGTTCACACTTTTTTGTTTGTTGTTCACACTTTGTTTGTTGTTCACACTTTTTTTGTTTGTTGTTCACACTTTGTTTGTTTGTTGTTCACACTTTTTTTGTTTGTTGTTCACACTTTGTTTGTTGTTCACACTTTGTTTGTTTGTTGTTCACACTTTGTTTGTTTGTTTTTCACACTTTGTTTGTTCGTTGTTCACACTTTGTTTGTTTGTTGTTCACACTTTTTTTGTTTGTTGTTCACACTTTGTTTGTTGTTCACACTTTGTTTGTTTGTTGTTCACACTTTTTTTGTTTGTTGTTCACACTTTGTTTGTTTGTTGTTCACACTTTTTTGTTTGTTGTTCACACTTTGTTGTTCACAATTTGTTGTTCACACTTTGTTTGTTTGTTGTTCACACTTTGTTTGTTGTTCACACTTGTTTGTTGTTCACACTTTGTTTGTTGTTCACACTTTTTTTGTTTGTTGTTGACACTTTTTTTGTTTGTTGTTCACACTTTTTTTGTTTGTTGTTCACACTTTGTTTGTTTGTTGTTCACACTTTTTTGTTTGTTGTTCACACTTTGTTGTTCACACTTTGTTTGTTTGTTGTTCACACTTTGTTTGTTTGTTGTTCACACTTTGTTTGTTGTTCACACTTTTTTGTTTGTTGTTCACACTTTGTTTGTTGTTCACACTTTGTTTGTTTGTTGTTCACACTTTGTTTGTTTGTTGTTCACACTTTGTTTGTTCGTTGTTCACACTTTGTTTGTTTGTTGTTCACACTTTTTTTGTTTGTTGTTCACACTTTGTTTGTTGTTCACACTTTGTTTGTTTGTTGTTCACACTTTTTTTGTTTGTTGTTCACACTTTGTTTGTTTGTTGTTCACACTTTTTTGTTTGTTGTTCACACTTTGTTGTTCACAATTTGTTGTTCACACTTTGTTTGTTTGTTGTTCACACTTTGTTTGTTGTTCACACTTGTTTGTTGTTCACACTTTGTTTGTTGTTCACACTTTTTTTGTTTGTTGTTGACACTTTTTTTGTTTGTTGTTCACACTTTTTTTGTTTGTTGTTCACACTTTGTTTGTTTGTTGTTCACACTTTTTTGTTTGTTGTTCACACTTTGTTGTTCACACTTTGTTTGTTTGTTGTTCACACTTTTTTTGTTTGTTGTTCACACTTTGTTTGTTTGTTTTTCACACTTTGTTTGTTCGTTGTTCACACTTTGTTTGTTGTTCACACTTTTTTTGTTTGTTGTTCACACTTTGTTTGTTGTTCACACTTTGTTTGTTTGTTTTTCACATTTTTTTTGTTTGTTGTTCACACTTTTTTTGTTTGTTGTTCACACTTTTTTTTTTGTTCACACTTTGTTTGTCTGTTGTTCACACTTTGTTTGTTGTTCACACTTTGTTTGTTGTTGACACTTTGTTTGTTGTTCACACTTTTTTTGTTTGTTGTTCACACTTTTTTTGTTTGTTGTTCACACTTTGTTTGTTCGTTGTTCACACTTTGTTTGTTTGTTTTTCACATTTTTTTTGTTTGTTGTTCACACTTTTTTTGTTTGTTGTTCACACTTTTTTGTTTGTTGTTCACACTTTGTTTGTTGTTCACACTTTTTTGTTCGTTGTTCACACTTTGTTTGTTTGTTGTCCATACTTTGTTTGTTTGTTGTTCACACTTGGTCTGTTTGTTGTTCACACTTTGTTTGTTTGTTGTTCACACATTTTTGTTTGTTGTTCACACTTTGTTTGTTTCTCACACTTTGTTTGTTTGTTGTTCACACTTTGTTTGTTGTTCACACTTTTTTTTGTTTGTTGTTCACACTTTGTTTGTTTGTTGTTCACACTTTTTTGTTTATTGTTCACACTTTGTTTGTTTGTTGTTCACACTTTGTTTATTTGTTGTTCACACTTTGTTTGTTGTTCACACTTTGTTTGTTTGTTGTTCACACTTTTTTTGTTTGTTGTTCACACTTTGTTTGTTTGTTGTTCACATTTTGTTGTTCACACTTTGTTTGTTTGTTGTTCACACTTTGTTTGTTTGTTGTTCACACTTTGTTTGTTTGTTGTTCACACTTTGTTTGTTTTTTGTTCACACTTTGTTGTTCACACTTTGTTTTTTTGTTGTTCACACTTTGTTTGTTTGTTGTTCACACTTTGTTTGTTTGTTGTTCACACTTTTTTTGTTTGTTGTTCACACTTTGTTTGTTGTTCACACTTTGTTTGTTTGTTGTTCACACTTTGTTTGTTGTTCACACTTTTATTGTTTGTTGTTCACACTTTGTTTGTTGTTCACACTTTGTTTGTTTGTTGTTCACACTTTTTTGTGTGTTGTTCACACTTTGTTTGTTGTTCACATTTTGTTTATTTGTTGTTCACACTTTGTTTGTTGTTCACACTTTGTTTGGTTGTTGTTCACACTTTTTTTGTTTGTTGTTCACACTTTGTGTGTTTGTTGTTCACACTTTGTTTGTTTGTTGTTCACACTTTGTTTGTTTGTTGTTCACACTTTTTTGTTTGTTGTTCACACTTTGTATATTTGTTGTTCACACTTTGTTGTTCACACTTTGTTTGTTTGTTGTTCACACTTTGTTTGTTTGTTGTTCACACTTTGTTTGTCTGTTGTTCACACTTTTTTGGTTTGTTGTTCACACTTTTTTTGTTGCTCATACTTTGTTTGTTTGTTGTTCACACTATGTTTGTTTGTTGTTCACACTTTGTTTGTTTGTTGTTCACACTTTTTTTGTTTGTTGTTCGCACTTCGATTGTTTGTTGTTCACACTTTGTTTGTTGTTCACACTTTTTTTGTTTGTTGTTCACACTTCGTTTGTTTGTTGTTCACACTTTTTTTATTTGTTGTTCACACTTTGTTTGTTGTTCACACTTTGTTTATTTGTTGTTCACACTTGATTTGTTTGTTGTTCACACTTTGTTGTTCACACTTTTTTTTTTTTTGTTCACACTTTTTTGTTTGTTGTTCACACTTTGTTTGTTGTTCACACTTTTTTGTTTGTTGTTCACACTTTCTTTATTGTTCACACTTTGTTGTTCACACTTTTTTTTGTTTGTTGTTCACACTTTTTTTTTTTGTTCACACTTTTATTGTTTGTTGTTCACACTTTGTTTGTTGTTCACACTCTTTTTGTTTGTTGTTCACACTTTGTTTGTTGATCACATTTTTGTTTGTTGTTCACACTTCGTTTGTTTGTTGTTCACACTTTTTTTGTTTGTTGTTCACACTTTGTTTGTTTGTTGTTCACACTTTTATTGTTTGTTGTTCACACTTTTTTTTTTTGTTCACACTTTGTTTGTTGTTCACACTTTGTTTGTTTGTTGTTCACACTTTTTTTGTTTGTTGTTCACACTTTTTTTGTGTGTTGTTCACACTCTGTTTGTTGTTCACATTTTGTTTATTTGTTGTTCACACTTTGTTTGTTGTTCACACTTTGTTTGGTTGTTGTTCACACTTTGTTTCTTTGTTGTTCACACTTTTTTGTGTGTTGTTCACACTTTGTTTGTTGTTCACATTTTGTTTATTTGTTGTTCACACTTTGTTTGTTGTTCACACTTTGTTTGGTTGTTGTTCACACTTTTTTTGTTTGTTGTTCACACTTTGTTTATTTGTTGTTCACACTTTGTTTGTTTGTTGATCACACTTTGTTTGTTTGTTGTTCACACTTTGTTTGTTTGTTGTTCACACTTTTTTGTTTGTTGTTCACACTTTGTTTGTTTGTTGTTCACACTTTATTTGTTTGTTGTTCACACTTTGTTGTTAACACTTTTTTTTTGTTGTTAACACTTTTTTGTTTGTTGTTCACACTTTGTTTGTTGTTCACACTTTTTTGTTCGTTGTTCACACTTTCTTTATTGTTCACACTTTGTTGTTCACACTTTTTTTGTTTGTTGTTCACACTTTGTTTGTTTGTTGTTCATACTTTGTTTGTTTGTTGTTCACACTTGGTCTGTTTGTTGTTCACACTTTGTTTGTTTGTTGTTCACACATTTTTGTTTGTTGTTCACACTTTGTTTGTTTCTCACACTTTGTTTGTTTGTTGTTCACACTTTGTTTGTTGTTCACACTTTTTTTTGTTTGTTGTTCACACTTTGTTTGTTTGTTGTTCACACTTTTTTGTTTATTGTTCACACTTTGTTTGTTTGTTGTTCACACTTTGTTTATTTGTTGTTCACACTTTGTTTGTTGTTCACACTTTGTTTGTTTGTTGTTCACACTTTTTTTGTTTGTTGTTCACACTTTGTTGTTCACACTTTGTTTGTTGTTCACACTTTGTTTGTTTGTTGTTCACACTTTGTTTGTTTGTTGTTAACACTTTGTTTGTTTGTTGTTCACACATTGTTGTTCACACTGTTTTTTTGTTGTTCACACTTTTTTTGTTTGTTGTTCACACTTTGTTTGTTTGTTGTTCACACTTTTTTTGTTTGTTGTTCACACTTTGTTTGTTGTTCACACTTTGTTTGTTGTTCACACTTTTATTGTTTGTTGTTCACACTTTGTTTGTTGTTCACACTTTGTTTGTTTGTTGTTCACACTTTTTTTGTTTGTTGTTCACACTTTTTTTGTGTGTTGTTCACACTCTGTTTGTTGTTCACATTTTGTTTATTTGTTGTTCACACTTTGTTTGTTGTTCACACTTTGTTTGGTTGTTGTTCACACTTTGTTTGTTTGTTGTTCACACTTTTTTGTGTGTTGTTCACACTTTGTTTGTTGTTCACATTTTGTTTATTTGTTGTTCACACTTTGTTTGTTGTTCACACTTTGTTTGGTTGTTGTTCACACTTTTCTTGTTTGTTGTTCACACTTTGTTTGTTTGTTGTTCACACTTTGTTTGTTTGTTGTTCACTCTTTTTTGTTTGTTGTTCACACTTTGTATATTTGTTTTTCACACTTTGTTGTTCACACTTTGTTTGTTTGTTGTTCACACTTTGTTTGTTTGTTGTTCACACTTTGTTTGTATGTTGTTCACACTTTTTTGGTTTGTTGTTCACACTTTGTTTGTTGCTCATACTTTGTTTGTTTGTTGTTCACACTTTGTTTGTTTGTTGTTCACACTTTGTTTGTTTGTTGTTCACACTTTTTTTGTTTGTTGTTCGCACTTCGATTGTTTGTTGTTCACACTTTGTTTGTTATTCACACTTTTTTTGTTTGTTGTTCACACTTCGTTTATTTGTTGTTCACACTTTTTTTATTTGTTGTTCACACTTTGTTTGTTGTTCACACTTTGTTTATTTGTTGTTCACACTTGATTTGTTTGTTGTTCACACTTTGTTGTTCACACTTTTTTTTTGTTGTTAACACTTTTTTGTTTGTTGTTCACACTTTGTTTGTTGTTCACACTTTTTTGTTCGTTGTTCACACTTTCTTTATTGTTCACACTTTGTTGTTCACACTTTTTTTGTTTGTTGTTCACACTTTGTTTGTTTGTTGTTCATACTTTGTTTGTTTGTTGTTCACACTTGGTCTGTTTGTTGTTCACACTTTTTTTGTTTGTTGTTCACACTTTGTTTGTTTGTTGTTCACATTTTGTTGTTCACACTTTGTTTGTTTGTTGTTCACACTTTGTTTGTTTGTTGTTCACACTCTGTTTGTTTGTTGTTCACACTTTGTTTGTTTTTTGTTCACACTTTGTTGTTCACACTTTGTTTTTTTGTTGTTCACACTTTTTTTGTTTGTTGTTCACACTTTGTTTGTTTGTTGTTCACACTTTTTTGTTTGTTGTTCACACTTTGTTGTTCACACTTTGTTGTTCACACTTTGTTTGTTTGTTGTTCACACTTTGTTTGTTGTTCACACTTGTTTGTTGTTCACACTTTGTTTGTTGTTCACAATTTTTTTGTTTGTTGTTCACACTTTTTTTGTTTGTTGTTCACACTTTGTTTCTTTGTTATTCACACTTTGTTTGTTTGTTGTTCACACTTTGTCTGTTCGTTGTTCACACTTTGTTTGTTTGTTGTTCACACTTTTTTTGTTTGTTGTTCACACTTTGTTGGTTTGTTGTTCACACTTTGTTTGTTGTTCACACTTTGTTTGTTTGTTGTTCACACTTTTTTTGTTTGTTGTTCACACTTTGTTTGTTTGTTGTTCACAGTTTTTTTGTTGTTCACACTTTGTTTGTTTGTTGTTCACACTTTTTTGTTTGTTGTTCACACTTTGTTTGTTTGTTGTTCACACTTTGTTTGTTTGTTGTTCACACTTTTTTTGTTTGTCGTTCACACTTTTTTTGTTTGTTGTTCACACTTTGTTTGTTTGTCGTTCACACTTTTTTTGTTTGTTGTTCACACTTTGTTTGTTTGTTGTTCACACTTTGTTTGTTTGTTGTTCACACTTTGTCTGTTGTTCACACTTTGTTTGTTTGTTGTTCACACTTTTTTTGTTTGTTGTTGACACTTTTTTTGTTTGTTGTTCACACTTTTTTTGTTTGTTGTTCACACTTTGTTTGTTGTTCACACTTTGTTTGTTTGTTTTTCACATTTTTTTTGTTTGTTGTTCACACTTTTTTTGTTTGTTGTTCACACTTTTTTTTTGTTCACACTTTGTTTGTCTGTTGTTCACACTTTGTTTGTTGTTCACACTTTGTTTGTTGTTCACACTTTGTTTGTTGTTCACACTTTTTTTGTTTGTTGTTCACACTTTTTTTGTTTGTTGTTCACACTTTGTTTGTTGTTCACACTTTTTTGTTTGTTGTTCACACTTTGTTTGTTGTTCACACTTTTTTTGTTTGTTGTTCACACTTTGTTTGTTTGTTGTTCACACTTTTTTTGTTTGTCGTTCACACTTTTTTTGTTTGTTGTTCACACTTTGTTTGTTTGTCGTTCACACTTTTTTTGTTTGTTGTTCACACTTTGTTTGTTTGTTGTTCACACTTTGTTTGTTTGTTGTTCACACTTTGTCTGTTGTTCACACTTTGTTTGTTTGTTGTTCACACTTTTTTTGTTTGTTGTTGACACTTTTTTTGTTTGTTGTTCACACTTTTTTTGTTTGTTGTTCACACTTTGTTTGTTTGTTGTTCACACTTTTTTGTTTGTTGTGCACACTTTGTTGTTCACACTTTGTTTGTTTGTTGTTCACACTTTGTTTGTTTGTTGTTCACACTTTGTTTGTTGTTCACACTTTTTTTGTTTGTTGTTCACACTTTGTTTGTTGTTCACACTTTGTTTGTTTGTTGTTCACACTTTGTTTGTTTGTTGTTCACACTTTGTTTGTTTGTTTTTCACACTTTGTTTGTTCGTTGTTCACACTTTGTTTGTTGTTCACACTTTTTTTGTTTGTTGTTCACACTTTGTTTGTTGTTCACACTTTGTTTGTTTGTTTTTCACATTTTTTTTGTTTGTTGTTCACACTTTTTTTGTTTGTTGTTCACACTTTTTTTTTGTTCACACTTTGTTTGTCTGTTGTTCACACTTTGTTTGTTGTTCACACTTTGTTTGTTGTTCACACTTTGTTTGTTGTTCACACTTTTTTTGTTTGTTGTTCACACTTTTTTTGTTTGTTGTTCACACTTTGTTTGTTGTTCACACTTTTTTGTTTGTTGTTCACACTTTGTTTGTTGTTCACACTTTTTTTGTTTGTTGTTCACACTTTGTTTGTTTGTTGTTCACACTTTGTTTGTTTGTTGTTCACACTTTTTTTGTTTGTTGTTCACACTTTGTTTGTTTGTTTTTCATACTTTGTTTGTTCGTTGTTCACACTTTGTTTGTTTGTTGTTCACACTTTTTTTGTTTGTTGTTCACACTTTGTTTGTTGTTCACACTTTGTTTGTTTGTTGTTCACACTTTTTTTGTTTGTTGTTCACACTTTGTTTGTTTGTTGTTCACACTTTTTTGTTTGTTGTTCACACTTTGTTGTTCACAATTTGTTGTTCACACTTTGTTTGTTTGTTGTTCACACTTTGTTTGTTGTTCACACTTGTTTGTTGTTCACTCTTTGTTTGTTGTTCACACTTTTTTTGTTTGTTGTTGACACTTTTTTTGTTTGTTGTTCACACTTTTTTTGTTTGTTGTTCACACTTTGTTTGTTTGTTGTTCACACTTTTCTGTTTGTTGTTCACACTTTGTTGTTCACACTTTGTTTGTTTGTTGTTCACACTTTGTTTGTTTGTTGTTCACACTTTGTTTGTTGTTCACACTTTTTTTGTTTGTTGTTCACACTTTGTTTGTTTGTTGTTCACACTTTGTTTGTTTGTTGTTCACACTTTGTCTGTTGTTCACACTTTGTTTGTTTGTTGTTCACACTTTTTTTGTTTGTTGTTGACACTTTTTTTGTTTGTTGTTCACACTTTTTTTGTTTGTTGTTCACACTTTGTTTGTTTGTTGTTGACACTTTTTTGTTTGTTGTGCACACTTTGTTGTTCACACTTTGTTTGTTTGTTGTTCACACTTTGTTTGTTTGTTGTTCACACTTTGTTTGTTGTTCACACTTTTTTTGTTTGTTGTTCACACTTTGTTTGTTGTTCACACTTTGTTTGTTTGTTGTTCACACTTTGTTTGTTTGTTGTTCACACTTTGTTTGTTTGTTTTTCACACTTTGTTTGTTCGTTGTTCACACTTTGTTTGTTGTTCACACTTTTTTTGTTTGTTGTTCACACTTTGCTTGTTGTTCACACTTTGTTTGTTTGTTTTTCACATTTTTTTTGTTTGTTGTTCACACTTTTTTTGTTTGTTGTTCACACTTTTTTTTTGTTCACACTTTGTTTGTCTGTTGTTCACA